>CM062820.1:881716144-882936144 GCA_031772625.1 Pinus tabuliformis | reverse complement strand
GGTGGAAGTCTCCCCACTCAAGTTGCACCCGATGTGGAGGAACCAAAGAATAGGAGAAGAATGGATTCGGAAGAAACTTGATCAATTCCTTCTCTGTGAATGCTAGTAGGAAATTTATAGGCTTTTAGACATTGGGTTGGGGACGGTGGTCTAACAGATCCTTTACCTATCATCCTGGAAGTGAAGGGAGCTTTCACTAAGCCGGGCACTCCCTTTAAATTTAACGCCTCTTGGCTCTTGGATGCATCTTTTATTAGCCTCTTCCATAACACTTGTAATAAATATGATCTCAATGAAGATGAGAGTCGCAGCAAGGTTTTTATGGATTATTTAAAAAGGATGAAGGTCACCTCTAAGAATTGGGCCCTCCATAAGAAACTGAAGGAAGAAGAAACACTAGAAAATGTTAACTCTCAGATTTCCCTCCTTGAAGACCCAAGCGATAATGTCTATGGAACAATAGCGTCTCAAGCTAGACTTCAAGAGTTGTTGATGGAAAGGAGGAGAATCCTCTAGCTCAGGGAGGAAAGTTGGCACTTAAAAAGTAGAGCGATCTGGTTGCATGCGGGGGAAGACAACACCAAGTTTTTTCAGAATTATGCTAAAGGAAGGAAAAATTCTAATATAATCTGGGAAATGAGGAAAGCCAATGGTGAACTAGCTCGCTCTTTTGAAGAGTTGGCCTCATTAGGGGTCAATTATTTCAAGAATCTCTTCAAAGCGCCAGAGGAAGTTTCTATTGTAGAAGTTATAAGAGTCGCCCAGTTCTTTCCTAGGTTCATAGAAGAGGAAGGATATGACTCCATCATGGAACCTACTTCTAAGGAGGAGGTAGAAAGCATTCTCAAATCAATGCACAAGGACAAAATCCCTGGCCCAGATGTCTGGACTATTGAATTTTTCCAACACTTCTATGAATTCATTTGAGATGAGTTAGTGGCAATTGTGGAAGATTCCAGGCATATAGGATCAATCTATCATCCCTTCAATGCCACATTTCTAGCCCTCATTCCCAAATCTGATCTCCTAGGCTCTTTTGATGAATTTAGGCCCATTTCCTTGTGCACCTGTGTATACAAAATTATTGCAAAAGTTATTTCTTCCAGGCTAAAACCTTTCCTTTCCAGAAACATTTCCCCTGTGCAATTTGGCTTTCTAGATGGCAGACAAATTCATGAAGTAGTAGGAGTTGCTCAAGAAACTCTTCATAGTCTAAAAATTGGGAACAAAAAAGGAGTTGTTGTGAAAATCGATTTGTCAAAGGCTTATAAAAGAATCAGCTGGATGTACCTTCAGCTTTTGTTAACTCATCTGGATTTCAGGTATGATTTTGTGAGATGGGTTATGAGCTGTGTTTCTTCATCTTCCATAGTTGTCCTGATCAACGGAGCGGCCTCCAGTTCTTTTAGTCTTGAACGTCGCCTGCATCGAGGTTTCTCACTCTCTCCCCTTTTGTTTCTGCTGGCAGCAGATGGCATTAGTCTTATGATTCATGACACAAAAAGACAAGGGACTCTCAAAGGTATTGAAGTAGATGATAATTTTTGGGTCACTCATCTCCTCTTCATGGTTGCCATAATTCTGTTTAGCAATGGAAGTCTCAAGGACTGTAGGACGCTCAAGAGGATCTTGGACCTTTTCTTGAAGACTACTGGTCTCTGCATAAATGAGAGAAAATCCACGCTCACATGCACTGTTGGGTATACGACCAAAGTCCCACATTGACTAGAAGTGGGGAGGATCATGGGTATATAAGGATGGACAAATATCTCCATTGGTGTGAGGCCTTTTGGGGTAAAGCCCAAAAACAAATCCATGAGGGCTTAGGCCCAAAGTGGACAATATCATACCATTGTGGAGATATGTGGTGTCTAGAGTCCTAACAATTAGTATCAGAGCCAAAGGACTATTTGGCTGATAAACTTGCAGGAAAGAAGGGTTCATGGTTCGAGTGGGAGTAATGGCGGAAGATGGTAAGTTTAGGGTTGAGAAATTTAATGGCAAAAACTTCTCGCTGTGGAAGATTCAGATGGAAGATTATCTGTATGCGAAAGATCTATACCTACCATTTGGCGGAAAATCAAAGATGCTGATGGGTATGACAGACGAAGAATGGAACCTTCTCGATAGAAAGGCACTCGGAACAATACGGTTGTGCCTTGCTGCGTCAGTCGCCTTCAACATTTCGAAGGAAACCACAACAGAAGGTTTGATTCAGACACTGTCGAAACTATATGAAAAACCCTCAGCCTCAAACAAGGTATTTCTTATGAAACGATTATTTAATATGAAGATGTCGGAAGGTGGACCTGTTGCAGACCATTTAAATGATTTTAATACAGTTACAAGTTAGTTAAGTTCTGTAGGGGTAAACTTTGATGATGAAGTTAGAGCTCTGTTATTCTTGTGCTCATTACCAGAAAGTTGGAATGGTTTGGTAATGGCCATTAGTAACTCCGTTTCTGGATCTAGTACTTTAAAGTTTGATGATGTTGTCGGTGCTATCCTTAATGAGGAAATTCGACGGAAAAGCTCCGGTGAGACATCGGGAAATACTTTGAGTGCAGAGTCTAGAGGAAGAAAAATGGAAAGAGGAAAGAGCTCAGGATATCACAGTAAATCAAGGAAAGGCAGATCCAAGTCCAGATCGGGGATAGTGTGCTGGAAATGTGGAAAGAAAGGACACCTAAAGAAAGACTGTAGATCTCAGAAGGGAAAAGAAGGAGATGCACAACAAGAAAACAATCATGAAGCAAGTGTGACAGGTGAGGTGTTACAAGATGCTTTGATTCTTTCTTTCGAAAATATTACTGATTCCTGGGTGGTAGATTCAGGGGCTTCATTCCATGCCACACCTGATAAGAAATACTTTCATGACTATGTTCAAGGAGATTTTGGACAAGTTCGTATGGGTGATGATAAACCCTATAAAATCATTGGAATGGGTAAGGTTCTTGTAAAACAGCAGAATGGAAACCAATGGCTATTAAAGGAGGTAAGGCATGTTCCAGATCTAAAGAAAAATCTGATTTCAACACGGCAGTTAGGCGGTGAAGTTTGTGTGACAACTTTCATAGATAAAGCTTGGAAGGTCACCAAAGGAGCCCTGGTAATAGCAAAAGGAGAAAAGGTTGGTACTTTGTATTTATGTAATGGTATTTCTAACTCTGTTAATGCTTTAACTTCCAAAGGAGCAGATGCAACATTACGGCATCATAGGCTCGGACACATGAGTGAAAAGGGGATGAATATTCTTCACTCAAGGAATTTGTTGCCAGGTTTGAAGAATGTTGATTTGGACTTCTGTGAGAATTGCATTTATGGAAAACAGAAGAGAGTCAAATTTCTCAGAGTTGGGAAAGAAAAGAAGAATGAAAAATTAGAGCTTGTGCATACAGATGTATGGGGACCTTCTCAGGTATCATCTCTCGGTGGCTCTCGTTATTATGTTACTTTTATTGATGATGCAACTAGAAAAACTTGGATTTATTGTATTAAGAATAAATTTGATGTATTTGATACTTTCAAGAAATGGAAAGCTTTGGTTGAGATTGAGACAGGAAAGAAATTGAAGTGTCTCAGATCAGACAATGGAGGTGAATATTGCAACAAAGTGTTTGATAGGTACTGTTCAGAGCATGGAATTCATAGAGAGAAGACAGTTCCAAGAACACCACAAGAAAATGGTGTGTCAGAAAGGATGAACAGAGCAATCATGGAGCGTGCAAGGTGCATGAGATTTCATGTAGGATTGCCTTTACAGTTTTGGGTAGATGCTGTAGATACTATTGTTTATCTAATAAAGAGAGGGCCTTCAAGTTCCTTGGATGGTTGTGTTCCAAAGGAAGCGTGGACAGGTAAAAAGGTAAACTACTCTATTTTAAAGCCTTTTAGTTGTGAGGCCTTTGTTCATATTGATAAAGAAAATAGAACAAAGCTTGAGGCAAAGTCAAAGAAATGTACCTTTATTGGATATGGTGTTAATGATTTTGGTTATCGCTTATATGATTACGAAAATCACAAAATCATTAGGAGCAGAGATGTAGTATTCAATGAAAAGGTCTTGTATAAGAATCAGTTGCAGGAAAAGAAACAGGAAAAGGAAAACAAGGAATACGCAGTTCTTGATGAAATCACTGAAAAAGTAAAGGTGCCTAAAAATAATAATAATCAACAACCACAACAACAGAAACCACCACAACAAAAACAGGCACCCCAAACACCTGAAAGTGGTGTTAGAAGATCTACCAGGATAAGTAGACCCCCTGAACGATACTCTCCTTCATTATATTATTTATTATTGACTGATTTCGGTGAACCCGAATGTTATAAAGAAGCAATGCAGGTTGAAAGCAGGAAGAAGTGGGAGGTAGCCATGGAAGAAGAGATGGACTCCTTAATGCATAACCAGACTTGGGATTTAGTCAGGTTTCCTGTAGGAAAAACTACATTGAAGAATAAATGGGTTTACAGGCTGAAGGAAGAAGATGGAGGAAAACAGAGGTATAAAGCTAGAATTGTGGTGAAGGGGTTTGCACAGAAGAAAGATATTGATTTTGATGAAATATTTTCTCCTGTTGTTAAAATGACTTCAATCAGAACTATTTTAAGTCTTGTAGCAGCTGAAGATTTGCATCTTGAGCAGTTAGATGTAAAGACAACCTTCCTCCATGGGGATTTGGAGGAAGAGATATATATGCAACAACCACAAGGATATGAGGTGAAAGGGAAGGAGAAACTAGTGTGCAGGTTGAAGAAGAGCTTGTATGGCTTAAAATAGGCTCCAAGGCAGTGGTATCTAAAATTTGATAAGTTTATGTCTGAACAAGGTTATACTAGATGTCACTCTGATCATTTTGTTTATTTGAAAAAGCAAAATGATGGCAGCTATATTATATTGTTATTGTATGTAGATGACATGCTTGTTGCAGGATCTAACATGAAGGAAATATATGTGCTCAAAGGAAAATTGGCAAATTCATTTGCAATGAAGGATTTGGGAGCTGCAAAACAAGTCCTTGGTATGAGAATAACTAGAGACAAGAAAAATCATAAATTAACATTGTCTCAGAATGAGTACATACAAAAGGTGTTGAAAAGATTTAACATGCACAATGCAAAACTAGTTAGTACACCTTTTGCTATCCACTTCAAACTTAGCAAGGAAATCTGCCTAAAGACCCAAGAAGACATGGATTATATGTCTAAAGTTCCATATGCATCAGAAGTTGGAAGCTTAACGTATGCAATGGTCTACACAAGGCCTGATATTACACATGCAATGGGAGTTGTAAGCAGGTACATGAACAATCCAGGAAAGGAACATTGGATGGGAGTGAAATGGATTCTCAGATATTTGAAAGGTACCACAAATCAAGCATTATGCTTTGGTGGTTCAAACATCTTCCTACAAGGATATGTTGATGCAGATATGGCAGGTGACAGAGATAACAGGAGGAGCACTACAGGATATGTATTTACTGTTGGAGGAACAGCTATCAGTTGGGTTTCAAAAATCCAAAGTGTTGTTGCACTTTCAACAACAGAAGCAGAGTATGTTGCTCCTACAGAGGCTAGTAAAGAAATGATTTGGTTACAAAGGTTTATGGGTGAATTGGGTAAGGAGCATGATATGGGCACATTATACAATGATAGCCAAAGTTCCATTCATCTTGCAAAGAACTCAGCATTTCATTCCAGGACTAAACACATACAACTCAAGTACCATTTCATACGATCAGTGTTGGAAGATGGAGAGTTGAAGCTGGAAAAGATACACACTAGCCAAAATCCTGCAGATATGCTAACAAAAGTTGTAACCAGGGAGAAATTGAGAATATGCTCAGTTTCAGTTGGTCTTCAAGGATGACGATGAAGATGAGAAACAGCCAGGTCCAAAGAGGAGTCACTGTCCAGGAAATGGAGCAGCGGTGGAGTTGCTACAATCAGTCTCCAAGTGGGAGATTGTTGGGTGTGGAGCCTGATTATCTTCTATATTCAAAGGTATCGCCACATAGGACCCCAGTTCGAAATGGGGGTGGCAACGCCACCTGTAAAATATTCGCTGCAAGGGGGGTCTAGGTGGGGGCGGCTGTGCCCCCGAAGCTAAACACAACTATAAAATTGCCTTGTAAAAGTAGAGTAATTTCTAGTCAATCTGGGCCGTTCATTAGGCAAATGATCTGACCGTAGAACTTATGTTTAGTTTAGGATTTTTTGCCCTAGAAGGCAACCCCCTCTCTTTGTATGAGGGTATTGTATTTGAGGCTGTGTGATAGATGTGTATTCTGTGAGCGAGAAACAGAGATGTGAGACTATGAGAGAAAACAGAGGATATTACAGCGGATTTGTTGTAGGTTGTGTCTCTTCATTTTGCTGGATAATAGAAAGGAAGGACTGGTTGTTCGGGGTGGACGTAGCCCAAACTGGGTCAACCACGTATATCTGTGTCTCTCTTGTTTTGTGTGTTTTCTGTGTTTATATTTCTGCAATATTTTATGTGTTCCATTGCTCCGTAATATATAATTTTCCAACAAGTGGTATCAGAGCCATGCCTCGAAGTTATCCAAGTGGATGAATCCTTGGAATGTCGAATGAAGGTGGTGGGCCCCGGTAATATCACGATGGGATCCGCGGATGAGCTCGGTTAGACAGGCGGTGTGCTTCGGATTCTTCATGGACGTGTCCTGGTCCCAACACGATCCAACGCATTGGAGCAGAAAATCTTGGTTGGTAGAGAGTGGACGGATGGATAATCGTTTGAGGGGAGGCTTGATGGTCTTTTGTTCGAGGGGAGGATTGTTGGGTATACGACCAAAGTCCCACATTGACTAGAAGTGGGGAGGATCATGGGTATATAAAGATGGACAAATATCTCCATTGGTGTGAGGCCTTTTGGGGTAAAGCCCAAAAACAAATCCATGAGGGCTTAGGCCCAAAGTGGACAATATCATACCATTGTGGAGATATGTGGTGTCTAGAGTCCCAACATGCACAAGTTTGTGCAAAGAGTTGGTGCGTAGAGTGGATTTGGTCGTAAATTTTGAGGTCAAATCGCTGGAGGATTATTTTAAATACCTGGGGTTCTTTCTAAAGCTTGATAATTATAGGATCAAAGATTGGAAATGGATCCTTGCAAAAATCGAATCGAAACTGAAACATTGGAGTTTCAAGTGGCTTTCTAGGGCAGGTAGGCTAGTGTTAATAAAATATGTTATGATGGCAGTTCCAGTCTATTGGGCTAGTCTGACATGGGTTCCCAAAGGAATCTTTTCCGCAATTGACAAATTATGCAGCAGGTTTTTGTGGGCAAGGTCCAAGTCAAAGAAAGTTACCCCTTCGATT
This sequence comes from Pinus tabuliformis, assembly GCA_031772625.1. Taxonomy (NCBI): domain Eukaryota; kingdom Viridiplantae; phylum Streptophyta; class Pinopsida; order Pinales; family Pinaceae; genus Pinus; species Pinus tabuliformis. Next base: position 882,928,800 of record CM062820.1, on the reverse strand, counting down.
GCTTGGGATAAAGTGGCACATCCTAAAGAGTGGGGAGGCTGGGGTATAAAAAATCTTGCTTGCTTCTCCCAATATTTAGCAGCAAAGCTTGCCTAGAGGCTCATTTCTTTTGAGAACCTATGGACATCTGTTTCTAAAAGAAAATATATTGATCCTTTATCAATGCTAGATTGGATCAGATTGCCACAAAAGACTTCCAAAAACTCCTCGGTGGTTTGGAAAGCTGTGGTCGCTTCTGTCAAAGTTATAGAGAAGGGTTTGGCTTGGAGTGTGGGGGATGGAACTCATATCAAGCTGGGTAGAGACCCCTAGATAGGATGTACAGAGAGTTTTTCTCTATCTCAGGGGTTGGTTTCGGCTTTAAAAGATAGGGGACTCTACACATTAAATCAGGCGTCTCATCCCCGTGTTTCCACCATATGGAGTCAAGGGTGGTTTCAGGGAAGAGATTTACATTTGGATGAAGAATGGCTGGAGGAATGGGACTTGTATAGAAGGGACCTACTCAACTCATCATTCAGGCTCTCTGACTCTCCGGATGATCTTAGATGGGTCTTTACCCAGAATGGGCTTCACTCTCCAAATATGGGGTGTAAATGGTTGATGTCTCAAAATGGGTGGGAGAATCCAGCTTGGTGGGTTAAACCACTTTGGAAGGTAAAAGGGCCAACTAAAACAATACTCTTCTTCTGGTGTGTCTTGCTACAGAAAGTTCCTTCATGTGATTTTCTTCAAAGAAGAGGAAGGATTGGTCCTGGCTGGTGCCCCCTATGTAAATATAGTATCGAAACAGTACAACACCTGTTCCTTTTATGCCCTCTTAACACTAGCCTATCGGTTGAAATGTTAAGGTTACTCAAAATTCCTTTTAGATGGGAAGGGCAGGGGCCCTTGGAGGCTTGGTAGAGGTGGTGGAATGAAGCTACTAATGACAAAGAGAGATACATTCCGCTTCTCATAACGTGGGGGACATGGCTTGCAAGGAATCAGGTCATTTTTAAGGATTATGTCTTCCCGATGGAAGACTGGCTGCAGAAGGAGCTGCTATTTATGATAGTATCCCTCTTCCGCAAGCTCCTCCTACTACCAGAGCTATTCATCAAGAATCTATTAGATATTCAATTCCATGGGCTTATTTTGACAAGGCCTCTAACATTAATGGATGCTGCGGGGCTGGCTTGATTGTTCATTTGTCAAAGGAAAAGATTGTTAAAGCATCTGTTGGTCTTGGCTAGCGTTCCAATAACTTTGCTGAATTGAAAGCCTTACACTTCCTTCTTTGTTGGCTTATCCATAGGAATGCGAGAGAAGTCTAGATTTTTGGGGATTCAATGAACATTGTGAAATGGTTTAATGGGACTCAACATTGCATAAATTTCATCTTGCTTCCTCTGCTTAAAGAAGCTTCTCATCTTAAATGTCGTTTCACGGAGATTTATCTTTGTCATATCTATAGGGAAAGGAACTATGAAGCTGATCTCCTTTCTAAAGAGGGTGTTGAACAATATATGGGGTCGTGGACAGTTTTGGAGGAAGGAAATGGGGTGATTCAACCCCTCGAATAGCCCATTTTTGTTTAAGATTTTGTTGAACAGAAAATTGTTATTGTGTTTTGTACATAGTTTGAAATTGTTTCATTTTGTTTTTGCTACATTTTTTGGAGAACTTCTTCAAGTCTCCTGGGTTGTTTTCCTTTGAAAAGGAGGCCTAGACCACTGTGTAACCTCATCATTTTTTCTTGAGTTCAAGAATCCTTCTAGTGCTTACTATGGATTCTCTGAGGACGTTGTTTGCCTCGCTGTTCTTTTGGACTCTCAGCTTCTGTCTTTTATCATATCTCTTCTGCGTGTTATCCTCCTTTGGATCCGAGGAGGTGTGCATGGACAGGATGGGTCGTTTTGCTTGTTTTGATGGTGAGACTAGTGAGCAGATACTTCGCATGCATGTAGTTTCAACTAGTTGAGACTTTTCTTTCTCCGTATTATAAGGTGAAAAATGAGTCTTTCCTAAATGCTCAGCATTTACTTTGTAACTCTCTATTTTTAATAGATGGTTCGCTTTCTTCCTGTGGAAAAAAAAATGTATAAACACAATATAAATTTAAAATATAAAGAGGTTTACAAACACTCAAAAGAAGTATGGTAAATAAATGAAAATATAAATAAACTAGACTAATGGTAAAAAAATAAAACCTCTTTTTATACTTACTCTATAGGCATGGTAAATAAATAAAAATATATCAAACAGGATTATAAATCATCATATAAACTCCTAGATCCAACCTAGAATAAAAATACCATGGGCCAAATACCAGAAGCCAAATTATTATTAATAGCATGCAGAAAAACATTATGAACCCCAATATTAATATTAAAAGATTATTATTATTATTATTATTATGAAATCTAATATTCATGTTAATATATTATAATATTATTATTATTAAATTTAATAACTTTGTATTAATACAATATTAAATTTCTTATATTATGATATATATTAATATATCATAATATATATTAACTCTAGATATATATAGGAGGAAAGAACAAAGATATATGGTTATAGAGGTGTAGAGATACGAGGAGTGAAAAGGGTCAGATGGGGATAAATTGAAGGAGAGGGGACATGAGGAATTAATAGAGAGAGAGGGAGAGGAGTGAGAGAGGTAGAGAAGGGTATGAGAGGGAGAGAGGGATACACAAAGATGGAGGGGGTCATGTTCTATTATGGTTGTTGGGTACATGTTATATTCCTTCCATGCATCATGGGGTCTACGGCCCCATAACATTTTTTATTTTTTGTGGACTCCATAATAGTTGTGTGGAGCAAAAAATAGTGGACAAGCCTACCCATGGTTTTGTGCATGATATTTGGGCACAATTATTTTTTCCCATGGGATTTGTAGATTTTCTCAAGAGAACTACAATTATGTTCTAATCCAACGTTAGTGGATTGGGGTTTATGAATGCTTCGACATGTATATTTATGTATTGTAACATTGAAAGGAATAAAATAAAAAGTCAATCTCACATTCTTTGTTTTAGGATCTAAGAGAAAATATGTGTATATTTGTTTTATGTTCTCACTATTATATTTTTTCCATTTTAAGAATTTGTTTGTAGGTAATTTTCGTACAGGGTTAAAACCTTCATTTGGTATGAGAGTTGTTTCAACTTCAAGGGGACACCTTTGTTGTTCAGGGTTTTTGCTCGACCATGTGGTAGACCTTATTACACTGGGAGATCTACGGGATTTATTCTTGAGGTGAAAGAAGATGGTGAAAAATAGAATGATAGAGATCGAGAAATTCAATGGACAATGTTTTGAGGTGTGAAAGCTTAATATGGAGAATCTGTTGGTGGATAGATATGAGTTGATGTTTTTAGATCCAACTACAACACCAACAATAATTTTAGCAGAAGGCAGGGTGAAGCTAGATTGGAAGGCAAAGAGGACAATATAATTGTATCTCATATTTAGTATAGTTAAATGTACTAGGGGAAGCTACCACAAAGGCTTTGTAGGAAAGTTAGGGACTTTATATCAATCTAAGTTTCTAGTGAACAAACTGTTCCCATAGAAAAAGTTGTATAATGTGAGGATGAAGGATGGACACTCAGTGACAAAACATCTAAATGCCATTAATATTGTGCTAAGTTAGTTTTCATCTGTTGATATTAAATTTCAAATGACGATAAGTGCATCAGTCTGTTGTGTTTTGTACCAAACTGGTGGGATAGTCTGCTTTTTGTAATAGGTAGCAATACAATTACCCTGAAGTCTGATGAAATAGTCTCATCCTTATTGTTGGATGCAATGAGACAAAAAAAATAAGGAGAGACAGAAAGGAGATTCGTTTTTTGTGAGAGGACAGTCCCAAAATAGAAGCAAAAACAAGTCCTCAAGTGGGATATCTAAATCTAGAGGGAGATCTAAATTTCCAAGAAAATCTATAAAGGTATGCTAGAAATGTGGAAAATAAGGACACTAGAAAAAGTACTATAAATCTAAAACTCTTAGGAAAGGAAAGCGATCTTATGATGCTCCTTCTGCACAGGCAGAAACCACCTCAGACGAATGTGTGGATGTGTACTTGGATTCTTATTTGAGTATAAATGTAGATCATGAGGAATGATTGATTGAATTAGGTGCATATTTTCACTTCACTCCCCATAGGGAGTGGCTCTGCAAGTATTAGAAATATGACGGTGGTGATATATTCCTAGGAGATGACATGAAGGAAAGAATCGTAGGATGTGGAAAATTCAAGCTTAAGTAGCAAGGTGCAAATGTGATGCGGGAGCATGTGACTCAGAGGGGAAAAATCTTCCAAATTATTCCAAAAATCCAAAAAAAAATTCAGGCAAGGGAGTGGGGTCCTTTAGCCTGCAATTTCTATGCTTTCTTAGATAAAAATAGAATAAAATCTAGCAATAAATCATGCTATTTGTAACTGAGCTTTCAAGCTTTAAATCACCTGTAAAGCATGCTTTTCTTTGTATCGGATAAGGACGAGAGGGCCTATCCTTAGTTATAAATAAAATGGCAGCAAAGCTCTCATCAGACAGAGGAGAGGGGCGAGTGCCTTAGCTTTAGTTGGAAATTTTGTTCTCTTGGTGTCTCTTATTTAATGATTCTGTAAATTGCTTGCATAGCTTATTTTGTTGAATCGGTGACTGGACTTCCTCAAGCTGCCAATACTTTATATTAATTACAGAAATCGATTTCCCTTTCCTTTTATGTTATTACAGACTTGAATTTTGGCTGCATATATGCCTCTGTCTATACCAAGAGTTCTTGTGGCTTTATTAACTGAATGTAATGGATTTACAAGTTTAAAGCGGTCTTGATTTTACAATTGCGCATATGGTTTGATATCATAAGTATTCTTGCGATCTCCATTTGATGGCTTTAGTGGATTAAAAGTCTATGACCATAAGCTCTCAACATCGTGGTTATAATCTATACCGGCGTAGGAGACTTTAGAAACCGGTGGTTGCGTGCTCTGTTCATAAAACCTGTGGCGAAAGGAGTATAGCGTAATAAAAAGGACGAGTTCCAAATTGGAACCGAAACAATATAAATTGGTGTCTATATATTTCGTGGAGTCCGTCATCGCGGAGACAGCGAAGTTTTCATTTGCAACGACTGCCGATAAGCGGAACCGGCGAAGTATCAACCATTGCTTATAGGAGCATCGGTTCCGGAGGGAGAAGGCTATTGTCGAGCAATCGCCGATTTGATTATACATCGGCGAAACACAATTCAAGTGCAGAAATATATAAAGTGATTATGCTTCGGCTAGTCCAATTGAAATGCGGATATATGTAAAGCGATATATACACATATACCGACCGAGAATAGCATAGCGAGCAGAGGATATATACATATTGCTGTCAGTCCACGATAGGCGATTCTTTGCCAATCGTAAGTTACATTATATGTTGCGTGTGCATATAGATCCCTGGATCTGTGTATTGTATATGTAATCCACCGAAAGAGATATCACTTGTAAAGCCGTCTCCAAGAGCCAAAAATAATTAGTAAAGCATGATATTGGGACTTTGGAAATGAAACATCAGTTTAATAACTGATGCGCCCAGTCCAGAAGGAAAGGAAATTGACCAAGGCATAGAGGAACTCGCTGACAGATTGAGGCAATTGACTCTAATGCCTGCACCCACACCATCATTAGTGGTATCAGAGCCCACAACTGACATTGAATTGAATCTCAGGAGCAGAAGAAGGATGGCTTTCAGAGTTAGAAGAGGACGAGGACGTGGTGGAAGAGGACGACCTGCTGCAAATGCTGAACTATTGGAAACAGTGGAGGAGCTGCGAGCTAGAGTGGATGCTTTAACTTCATATAGAAATATAGATGATGGAGATGTCAGTGAGGACGAAATTGAAGCTGCTGAAGAGGAGGAAGCTGTACAGGTTACTCCTGAGATGAGGTTCTTTCAGTCAGTGTTAAAATCCACCGCCAGGCCATGAAACCAATTAGTACCAGTATATCAAGGAGAATTAAATCCAGAAGAATTGATCGACTGGATCAACAGCATGGAGAAATTCTTCGATTACGAGGAAACATAGGATGAGAAGAAAGTAAAGTTTGCTGTTACCAAGTTAAAAGGCCATGCAGCACTCTGGTGGGATGGTGTACAGGCGGAAAGGAAGAGACTTGGTAAGCAGCCAATCAAGAACTGGAGCCGAATGGTAGCAAAGTTAAGAGGTAAGTTCTTGCCAAGCAATTATCAGCAGACATTGTTTAGACAAATGCAAAATCTTAGACAGAGAGCTTTAACAGTAAAGGAATATACAGAAGAGTTTTATAAAGTGAGTATAAGGGCTGGAGAAGCCCAAGACACAGATGAGAAGGTGGCTAGATATATGAATGGCCTCAGAATGGACATTCAGGATGAAATAAGCCTGCTGTCTCCTAAAACAGTAGAGGAAGCTTATCAGATAGCACTGAAAGCGGAGGAAAAGCTCATAAGGAAGCAGTCTGCCAAAGGGAGAGGGACTTTCAGAGGAAAAGGAAGTCAAGGTGGTAGAGGTAGATCTACAGCACCTAGAGATGGAGCTAGCAGTAGCTCAACCCAGCATGCACCCAGAGAAGGTGATGCAAGAGGCAGAGGGAGTTTTTCCAGAGGAAGAGGAGGCAGAGGAAGAGGCAGAGAAATAAGATGTTACAGGTGTAACAAACTGGGACACAGAGCTTTTGAGTGCCCAGAGAATGCAGACACAAAGCAGAGGAATGCAATTGTTGCTCCAGCTGAAGAAGAAGCACCAGCGGCAGTGGTAGTAGAAGAAGAAAATACACTAGAAAGAGGAGAATCTCTGGTGATTAATAAAGTTTTACTTAAGCCAGTGAAAGAGGTGGATGCTGAACCGCCACAAAGGAAAACTTTGTTCAAGACAGAGTGCAAAGTCCAAGGGAAATGTTTCCAGATGATCATTGATAGTGGCAGCACTGATAATTTGGTCTCTACAGAGGTAGTGGAGAAATTGAAACTAAAGACAATGAAGCATCCAACACCTTATAAGGTGTCATGGTTACAAAAGGGACATCAACTGTTGGTAAGTGAACAGTGTGAAGTGGAATTTCAAGTGGGCAAGTACAAGGATAAAATTGTTCGTGATGTGATGCCTATGGACGTGTGTCATATATTGCTTGGGAGGCCTTGGAAATATGATAGGGGAGCCATACATGACGGGAAGCGAAACACCTATAAGTTTGGGAAAGATGGTGTTAATCATACATTGTTGCCTTTGCAAGAAGAAGATGTACCGGGATAGAAGACTGATCCAAAAACTCTGTTGCTTGGGGGGAAGGAATACTTGAAGCAGATTGAAGAAAATGAGGTAAATTTTGCAGTGATTTGCAAGCCCAAGGTAATATTGACTTCTACTAAAATTTCTGAATTACCCATTGAAATTCAAGAAATGTTGGAGTATTATTGTGATATTATTGTTGATGATTTGCCTAATGAATTACCGCCAATCCGAAAAATCAGTCATCATATAGACTTGATTCCTAGAGCAAGTCTACCTAACAAAGCAGCGTATAGAATGATTCCTGTAGAGAATGAAGAAGTTAAGAAACATGTGCAAGAATTGTTTGACAAGGGGTTGATTAAAGAAATCCTAAGTCCTTGTGCAGTGCCAATAGTGTTGAGCCCGAAGAAAGATGGAGGCTGGAGAATGTGTACAGATTCAAGAGCCATCAATAAGATTACAATCAGGTACAGATTTCCATTACCCAGAATTGAAGATTTACTGGATTGTTTATCTGGCGCAAAATATTTTTCAAAGTTAGATCTTAAGAGTGGTTATCAACAGATAAGGATAAGAGAAGGGGATGAATGGAAAACCGCTTTTAAGACCAATGAGGGATTATATGAATGGAGAGTGATGCCTTTTGTGCTGTCCAATGCACCAAGTACATTCATGAGGCTTATGAATGAAGTCCTTAAAGAATTTATTGGTAAATTTGTAATAGTATATCTAGATGATATATTAGTCTATAGCATATCCAAGGAAGAACACTTGAGGCATTTAAATTATGTTCTACAGAAGCTGCAGCAAGAAAAAATATTGTTGAATCTGAAGAAGTGTTTATTTATGAAAGAGGAGTTGGTGTACTTGCGATTTGTTATCTCAACTGAAGGATTGAAAATGGATCCAAAAAAGATTAAAGCAATAGTGGAGTGGCCTTCACCCAAGAGTATTTTTGAGGTAAGGAGTTTTCATGGTCTTGCTAGTTTTTACAGAAAATTCATTAAGAATTTTAGTAAGATTAATGCACCTATTATTGAGACCATAAAGAAAGATAAACAGTCATTCAAGTGGACTGCTGAAGCAGAGAGAAATTTTCAGCTGTTAAAGAGGAAAATAACTGAAAAGCCTGTTTTGGTTCTTCGTGATTTTAACAAAACTTTTCAAGTTAAGTGTGATGCCAGCGTAGCAGCAATTGGAGGAGTTTTGAGTCAAGAAGATAGACCAATAGCTTACTTCAGTGAAAAGCTAAATGAGGCAAAAAGAAAGTATTCTTCTTATGATAAAGAGTTTTATGCAGTTGTACAGGCACTAAAGAAGTGGAGGCATTATTTAATGTCGAAGGAATTTATTCCTTACTCAGATAATCATGCATTGCAGTTTATAATGCAGCAGCCAAAACTCAGCCAGAGACATGCTAAATGGGTAGAATATCTTCAAGGCTTTCATTTTGTGTTGAAACATATAACGAGACAGTCGAACAAAGTTGCAGATGCCTTAAGTAGGAGGAGTATATTGCTGCAAGAAAGTCAAATCCAAGTGTTGGGTTTTGATTTTCTTAAGGAATTATATGAGATCGATTCAGATTTTAAGGAGTCATATGAGGCTTGTAAAAATCCTATTTTGGCGGACAGAAGCAAGTGGCTGGATTATTTTATATAGGATGGACTGTTATTTAAGAAAAATCAGCTGTGCATACCCAATTGTTCAATGAGAGAAAATTTAATCAAAGAGAAGCATAGTGGAGGACTTGCAGGACATTTTGGTAGAGAAAAGACCTTTGAATAGCTCAACAAATTTTACTTCTGGCCGAAAATGAAATCTGAAGTAGAGAAGTATGTAAGAAATTGTAAAGTCTGTCAGTATGCAAAAGGAAGGAGCCATAACACAGGGTTGTATATTCCATTGCCAATTCCAGATAGACCTTGGGATATGGTAAGTATGGATTTTGTGCTAGGATTGCCAAAGACTCAAAGAGGCTATGATTCAATTTTTGTGGTAGTAGACAGATTTTCAAAAATGGCACACTTTATTCCATGTTATAAAACTAGTGATGCTTCTCATATTGCTAACTTGTTTTTTAAAGAAATTGTAAGATTACATGGATTGCCCAAAAGTATTGTTTCAGACAGGGATTCAAAGTTCGTTGGACATTTCTGGAGAACACTATGGAAGAAGCTGGGAACTAAATTAAATTTTAGTTCTGCCTATCATCCATAGACTGATGGACAGACTGAGGTTGTGAATAGAAGTCTAGGCAATCTTTCGAGGAGCTTTACTGCAAAGCATCCAAAGAAATGGGATCAAGTGTTACCACAAGTTGAATATGCATATAATGATTCGCCGAACAGGAGCACAGGACAGAATCCGTTCCATATTGTTTATGGAATGCACCCAAGGGGAATATCTGAATTAAGAAATCTGGGAAAAGAAGAAATAAGAAGTGCAGAAGGTGAAGACTTTGCTTCAAGAATGCAGGCGATACATGAACAGGTGAAACATCAATTACAGGACAGCAACATTCAATATAAAACCAGAGCATACATGAGGAGAAGAGAAATGAACTTTGAAGTTGGAGACTTGGTTTTAGCACACCTCAGAAAGGAGAGATTTCCAAAGGGGGAGTATAACAAATTAAAATCCAAGAAAATTGGACCATGCAGAGTACTGAGGAAATTCTCTGCAAATGCTTATGAGATTGAATTACCACCTGGTGTGGGAATATCCCCAATTTTTAATGTTGCAGACTTGTACAAGTATGAGTATGAAGCTACAGATGATAAAGCACAAGATCAAGAGACTCCAGAGATTAAATGGGTAAAACAGTTACCCACAGCTAAGAATTTACAGCCAGAAAGAATTCTGGACAAGAAAGTATACAAGAAGACAAGCGCACGAGAGTATTTCCAGTATCTGGTGAAGTGGAAGGAACAGCCGATTACTGAAGCTACTTAGGTTACAAAAGCCATTCTACAGAAATTGGGCAAATCTGTAGATGAGCTCATGGACAGGAGCCCATGAAGAATTTTGTCCTCGGGAGTCTGATGCGGGGGCATGTGACTCAGAGGGGGAAAATCTTCCAAATTATTCCAAAAATCCAAAAAAAAATTCAGGCAAGGGAGTGGGGTCCTTTAGCCTGCAATTTCTATGCTTTCTTAGTTAAAAATAGAATAAAATCTAGCAATAAATCATGCTATTTGTAACTGAGCTTTCAAGCTTTAAATCACCTGTAAAGCATGCTTTTCTTTGTATCGGATAAGGACGAGAGGGCCTATCCTTAGTTATAAATAAAATGGCAGCAAAGCTCTCATCAGACAGAGGAGAGGGGCGAGTGCCTTAGCTTTAGTTGGAAATTTTGTTCTCTTGGTGTCTCTTATTTAATGATTCTGTAAATTGCTTGCATAGCTTATTTTGTTGAATCGGTGACTGGACTTCCTCAAGCTGCCAATACTTTATATTAATTACAGAAATCGATTTCCCTTTCCTTTTATGTTATTACAGGCTTGAATTCCGGTTGCGTATATGCCTCTGTCTATACCAAGAGTTCTTGTGGCTTTATTAACTGACTGTAATGGATTTACAAGTTTAAAGCGGTCTTGATTTTACAATTGCGCATATGGTTTGATATCATAAGTATTCTTGCGATCTCCATTTGATGGCTTTAGCGGATTAAAAGTCTATGACCATAAGCTCTCAACATCGTGGTTATAATCTATACCAGCGTAGGAGACTTTAGAAACCGGTGGTTGCGTGCTCTGTTCAGAAAACGTGTGGCGAAAGGAGTATAGCATAATAAAAAGGACGAGTTCCAAATTGGAACCGAAACAATATAAATTGATGTATATATATTTCGCGGAGTCCGTCATCGTGGAGACAGCGAAGTTGTCATTTGCAACAACTGCCGATAAGCAGAACTGGCGAAGTATCAACCATTGCGTATAGGAGCATCGGTTCCGAAGGGAGAAGGCTATTGTCGAGCGATCGCCGATTTGATTATACACCGGTGAAACACAATTTAAGTGCGGAAATATAAAAAGCGATGTGGATTTGGTTATGCTTCGGCTAGTCCAATTGAAGTGCGGATATATGTAAAGCGATATATATACATATATCGACCGAGAATAGCATAGCAAGCAGAGGATATATACATATTGTTGTCAGTCCACGATAGGCGATTCTTTGCCAATCGTAAGTTACATTATATGTTGCGTGTGCATATAGATCCGTGGATATGTATATTGTATATGTAATCCACCGAAAGAGATATCGCTTGTAAAGTCGTCTCCAAGAGCCAAGATTAATTAGTAAAGCATGATATTGGGACTTTGGAAATGAAACATCAGTTTAATGACTGATGCACCCAGTCCAGAAGGAAAGGAAATTGACCAAGGCATAGAGGAACTCGCTGACAGATTGAGGCAATTGACTCTAACGCCTGCACCCACACCATCAAAATGTTAAAACACTTCTCACTCTTCTACATATTCCTGCGTTGGTCATAAATCTAATTTTTGTAGCCAAGATGGATGATGCAGGTGTAAAAATAGTGTTCAGGAAAGATACCTACAAGATTGTTTGGGAAGCATTGGTATTGAAGCAGGAATTTTGTATTAGAACTCTGTACAAGCTTCTGGGTAGCACTTTTATTGATGGGTGAAACAATTTTGTGGTTCTTGAAAATGGAGTAGAAAATCTAGTGGACTATGGAGAAAAGGCTATGTTTTGGAGTCAAACACTTGGACATATTGGAGAGAAGGTCCTACGAATACTGCATGGTAATGGTATGGTAGAAGGTATGTACAATTTCTCTATTGTTTTTTATTTTTGTCAATATTATGTATATGGGAAGAAGAATGAGGTGAGTTTCCCCTCTAGTGCCAAGAGGGTGAAAGGGATATTAGAGCTTGTGCATAGTGATATGTTTGGATGTGTGTCAGCTCCATCACTGAGGAAGTTTTTGTAATATATCTCATTTATAGATGACTCTCCGAGGAATACATGGATATATTTCCTTAGGAAAGATATGAAGTTTTTGAGAAGTTTAAAGAATTTAAGGCTCGGGTGGAAAATGAGACACAGAACAAGATTAAGGTATTGAGGACTAATAATGGTGGAGAGTTCGGCAAGAATGAATTCAAAGAGTTTTGTAAGAAGTGTGGTATAACATGACAAAAGTCTACTACATAAACACCTTGGTAAAATGGAGTTGTAGAAATAATGAATAAGATGTTGATGGAAAAGGAAAGAACCATGTTCAGTGGTGTAAGGTTATGATAGTAATTTTGGGCAAAGAAAATGGATACTACATGTTACATGTTTAACAGATGACCTTTATCAGTATTGGAAGATAAGACTCGACATGAGATATGGACTCGCAAGAAACCCTCTCTTAGACATCTGAGGGTATTTGGATGTGATGCATATGTACATCTTCCAAAGGAGAAAACATCCAAGTTGGATAGTAAATCTAAAAGGTGAATCTTTATTGGGTATAAGGATGGTTTAAAAAGTTATAATTTATTGGTGCTTGACTTGACCCTCTTCAAAAACTCAACCTTTAGAGGACCTTTCCTATTTTTGTCAACCTAATTTAACTTCATGGGATCACATTCAACTCCTTGATGTTTACTCCTAGTCACATCAAGAAGAAATAATTAATGAAATCGATCAAAATGAGATTCAAAGAATGGTGGATGAGATTAACGACATAAGTGACATTATTTAAGAAATGCGGTAATATGCATTTATATTATTTTATTATGGTTTTGATTTTAATTATCACATATAAAACATAATAAAATAACCTTAAATAATGCATATCAATAAAAGCTATTAGCATTTGTATTCCTAACTTATAACTCCTAAAAATGGGCAAACCATCTCTACAAAAATAGGGAAATTAAATATACAAATGAATTGTCTATTGTGTAAATATTTTAATATCAATATATTTAGGAGAGTTGACTTAAAAATGTATCTATATTCACAAATGAATATTGAAAATTAAGATTTTATGAAAAATAAATTCTTATTTTTTACTTGATATGATTTTACCATTAATCTCTTCGCAAAACCCTCATTTTTACATGTGGATATTCAAGTCCTAGATGAAACCAAAATTCAAAAATAATTTATTCAAATTTTTATTATTTTAAAAGGCATAAATCTCAAAAAAAAAAAATTAAGAATAATAAAAAATATTACTATTAAAACTCAACAACCTCTCACTCACCTCTCACTGTTATTTGCATGCACCAAAGATTATAAACAAATACTATTTTTTGAAATGATTTATTAATTAATGTTTATTAAAATTACGAGAAACATATTGAAACGAGATTAATAGTTTAAAAAAAGTTATCAAACGATATCTATTATACAAATACTCATTAAAAAATTACGATGTAGTGACGGTTTACTTCAAGCCATGTTCACCAGCGTCAATTCATATATTCGAAATATATTTTAGAAGTTCGGTCTTTTATTACATGAATGAGGAGGAATTATGATGGTTTATTTTGAGGGCCATAAATAGATCCACATGAAACTAATTTTATAATTTTGTTATGAAGAATTGAATCGAGAAATTATTAAATGGATCACCGTACATTATGTGATTGTATTTGCCAAATTTAGCGTTTGTCAAAAACTAATTGATTCCTTTGGTTCCCGATGTGTTTTAAATAAAATTCACCTATGTAAATTATTTACCAGAAATTGTGTGTAATTTAGGGTTTAGTTACATTCTAAAGAATTTAATCAAGGTTTATTAGGGTGAGAATATGGGGTATGTAAATGGTTTTTGCGCCTGATTTTACCTCCATTATTTGGGAAGTGAATTTAAGAAGTAAGGTGAGGGGGTTTATTATGGTGAGAATATTGGTATGTAAATGGTTGTTGCGGGTGATTTTACCCCCATTATTTTGGAAGTGAATTTAAGAAGGTAAGGGACATTTATGATTTTTTTATTCCATTATTTAAAATACTAACTCCTATTTTGTATTATGCAAGTTATTAATTAAGGAAGGATTATAATAGAGATTAAATGATTTCTATGGAACACTATATGAGGATATTATTATAATCATTCAAGCCAAAAATAAGTGGATTTTTCAAGTTCAAAGTGAAAGGGGAAGAACTAAAGTTTTGAACCATTTGTTAGAGACAGAAACCTTTTTGAATAATGATTTTCAAAATAAATATTTGTTTTCTTTTAACTAAGTAGTTAAGGAATAATTATTAGAACAACTATCAAAAACCTTTGTATGAAACACATAATTTTCTCATTTGAAGGGTTAGTTGGAGAGAGAAGGGCTTTGGAAGCTAGAACAAAATTATGATTTTTTAAGGTCTCACTACACTCGCTGCATCATAAAAACTTTATAATCTTTTGTTATGTAATTTGAAAGCAATGATTCTTCAATTTTCCTTTGCATTTCCCAATTTGTTCCACATGTGTGTACATTGGTTAGTTTGTAATTTATACAAGGGAATTTATCAATTGTTTATAGTGAAATACCTTACTTTTTTTATTTTTATTTTTGTGATTTATGTTTTTGAATCCAAATATCTATTGGCAAGCTAGTAGTTGGCTTGATTAACACTATTTTGTCATAAAAATTAGAGGATTTGTTTGATTTCAGGTATACATACTATCATTCAATGAACATTTTCTTAACTCTTTTCCTTTTAGGGAGAATGGAATGTAATAATACATGATATTATGTATATTTTTCTTTTTCATTATGGTGGGAAGCAAACAAATAAAGGTCCAATTATAGCTAAAACTTCTTTTATTTTTCTTTTTCTTTGTCGTGCATATCTCTAATTTACCTTATGTCATTTTCTCATTGCATATTTGGGGTTTTAATACTAAATTTTTTCTTTTAATTATTACAAGTTCCTTTCCCCAAATTTTAATCTCTCTTCCCTTTAACAACACACTTTCATATCAATAACCTAGGCATATTTATTTGTTGAAATAGAAAATCTACTTAAATTACATCACTAGAGAATACCCCCTGTGGTGAAAGGGAGTGCAGCCCTTGTCACCTAAAGTGGGAGGGTTTATAACCTTCAGTGAATGTCTTCTTGGGTTGTTTTTAGTTACCATCTGCGAACCAATAAAAGAATTGGAACCTAGAAAGAAAGAAGGTTGTCTACAACCGAGATGTGGTGTTTAGAGAGGTTAAATATGTTGTTAAACATGAATTCCTACCAAAGGAACTTCACAATATAGAGTTGAAGATGAAGGGGGAAGAATTAGACACTTCAACAAAAAAATAATGAATATGGTTCTTGTTTTCATGACTACTTTAGGCTCAAATATGATTTTTCCTTTTTCCTCAAGTTCTAGCAACACTGTTTGAACTCGCAGCTTGTCACTGATAACCTTCTTTAAGCATGAAATGTGGAAAACTATGTGTACTAGAGAAGATGCAAGAATCTCCAATTTGTATTCCATAGTACCAATCTTTTGCAACATCTTGTAAGGACCATAATACTTGGGTAATAATTTATTATCCTTCTTAGCTTGCTTGAGCTACATGTGTTTGTATGGTTGTAGCTGTAAAAACACCCAGTCTCATACATCAAAAAATCTTTCACTCCGATGCTAATTTGCATGTTGTTTCATTTGATTCTGTAAGAGAGTGAAGTTATCCTTTAATATTTTGAGAACTTGTTGTTGATGCTCGATGTGATATTCCACTAATTGAACCTTATATTTTTCTCTTATAGATGATGTGATAGATTGTGGATGATATCCATAAAGTGCCATAAATGGGGCCATTTTTGCGGCAATATTAAAGGAAGTGTTATAATACCATTCAACTCAAGGTAACCACTTGACCCATTATGTTTGTTTATTAGATACAAAGCAACGAAGATATGCTTCCAAACATTTTTTTGGTGTCTTAGTTTTACCATCAGATGGAGGATGATAAGATGAGCTATGAGCTAATTGAGTACCAAGACAAGAAACTAATTTCATCAAAAAATTTCTAGTGAAAATGGGATCTCTATCACTTACAATAATGTTTGGGTTTCCATGTAGCTTTTGAATTATTTCCATAAATGCAGTAGCAATTATACTAGCTTTAAAAGGATGAGATAATGCACAAAGGTGTGCATAATTGGTAAGTCTATCAACTACCACCATGATGACACTCTTTCCTTCAAACATAGGTAAAATTGTGATAAAATCCATTGAGACTTCCTCCCAACACTGAATTGGAATGGCTAAAGGTTGTAACAAACCCGAGGTCTTAATTGTCTCAACTTTATTTTGTTAGAAAACCAAACATTGTGCCACAAAATTCTAAATATCATAATTAATGCCATCCCAAAAAAATTCCTTCTTGACCCTCTGGTAAGCTTTTAAAAATATTGAGTTCCCTCCTAATGGTGACGTGTGTAATTGCAAAAGAATATTTTTCTTCAGTTGGGAATTCTTACAAGGATATAAGTGATCTTTGTCCCATAATGAATCATTTTTCCAGCTAAATGTATCATATGTACTCGGATCTTGCTACAACTTTTGAATGACGCTCTACACCTGATCTTCATTCTTCCACTCATCCCTTGATTCGGTTATCCACTTAGGTTGGATAATAGAAATGGAAAAATAAATCCTTCCACATCCTCATCCTTTCTTGAGAGTGAATTTGCAACAACATTTTTCTCCCCCTTTTTGTAGATCATTTCAGGGTCATAACCCAACATCTTTGTGACCCATTTTTGTTACTCCTTTGAAAATAATATTTCCCCCAAAAAGTATTTAAGACTATCATGATCTTTTTCTACCTTGAAGTGTCTTACCATTAGGTAAGGTCTCCATTTCTTTATTGCATGTAGTATTTTCAACATTTCCTTCTTATAAATAGGTGTTTGTAAATACTTTACTTTTATTGGATAACTTTCAAGATCAATGGGTCTTCCTTCTTGCATGAAAAGAACACCAATTCCATTTCTTGAGGCATAACATTCCACAATAAATGTTTTATTGAAGATTGGTGTAGCTAAGACCAATGCTTGGCACATTGCCTTTCTAAGATGTTCAAAGGCCTTAATTGCTTCTGGAGTACGTTAAAATGCATCTTTCTTCAATAATGTTATAAGAGGTGCTTCTTTTCTCTCATTATTGTTAACAAACTTGTGATAATACCATGTCAACCTGAGAAATCCCTGAAGATTCTTTATAGTTGTGGGAATTTTCCATTCCTTAATGGATTCAATTTTGTTAGGGTCTACCCTCACACCCTCATGAGATATAATATGACACAAATATTACACCTCCTGCACTCCAAAGAAATATTTGTAGTTTTTTCCATATAATTATTTTTCCTCCAATAGTTTGGGCACCCTATCAACATGTTGAACATGATCCTTCCAATACATGTTGTAGATTAGGATATCACCAAAAAATACTAACACAAATTTTCATAGGAAGGGTTTGAATATGAAATTCATGAAAACTTGAAATGTGGAAGGTGCATTTGTAAGGTCAAAAGGCATGACCAAAGATTCATAATGACCCTCATGGGTTTTGAATGTTGTTTTCTAAATGTCTTAATCCTTCATTCTAATTTGATGATATTCTAAAGGAAGATTCAGTTTGGTGAAGTAAATTTCTCCATGTAATTCATCCAACAATCCATTAATGATAGAAATGGGAAATGTATCTTTAATAGTGATATTTTGAGCTCCCTATAATTTGAACACATACACCATGATCCATCCTTTTGGTGCACCAATACTATTGGACTAGAGAAAGATCTTTGACTAGGTTAAATTATACTAGCCTTTAGCAATTTTGTAACCATATGTTGAATTTTACTCTTTTTGGGCATACAGAAATATGTAAGGTTTTATGTTTGGAGGAACACATTATGGAATTTAATTAATAACATGATCATGATAACGAATAGGTGGGTTCCCTTTCAGAGTCTCAAATACCTTGGAATGATTGTCCAAGACGTTTTGGAGATCTAGAGAGATATATGATTTCGATGTTTGAACATCTAGTGAGAATAATTTTAAAATTAGGCTCCGTTGTTATTTCTTCAGAAAAATTTTCATACTATTAGAGATGATTATCTTTCTGGTTTCCCTATGATGCCCCTTAATTCAACTTTCATTCCTTCCCAAAAAAACTTCAACGAAAGTTCTTGAAAATTAAATGTTGTCGTCCCCAAAGACTGTAGCCATTGGTATCCTAGTACAACATCAGCAACACCCATTGGAATGGAAAGAATTGGACTACTCAATACATATTCCCTCATGGTTAGCTTGATATTATGGCACTTTCTAAAGAAATTTATAGTTCCTCCATTTGCAACCATCACTTGAAACTCTGGTGTTTGATATAGGAATCAATTCAATTCCTTGGATATCTTATAATGAATAAAATTATGAGTACTACTTGAATCAATAAAAAATATTACCTTTTTCTTCTTGATATATCCTTCTATCTTGCTAGTTTGAGGAGTAGTAATTCTTGCCAATGCATTACAAGATATGGTCAGATTAATTTCCTCTTTCTATGAGGTTGGTTCCTTCTGTATATCCTCCTATTTTGATGTTTCTTGTTCCTTTTCTTCCTCCTCTTCACAATATATGTAGAATAATTTTTTCTCAACACACTTATGAATTTTAGTGTATTTGCTAGCATAACTGTCACAAAGCCCTTTTTCTATTTTCTCCTCCATTTTCTATGGCTTCAACCTTGTAGGATGTGGAATGCTAGGAGAAACAACACTTCCATCTTTATATTTGTGAGTAGTAGACTTCCTTGTTTCCATAATTTTACTTTCAGCTTTTCTTGCCACTCTGAATGCCTTCTTTAATGAATAAGGTTCCCAAAGGCAAACCTCATGTTGGGTGTTATCCTTCAAAATCCATATGAAGACATCAATATTTTACTCCTCCAGAATATCATTTACCCAGATATTAAATTTTTGAAAGTCCTTAATGTGCTTTGTCATTGAACGCCTTTGTTTGATATTTATCAATTGGTTAAAGAAGGTGTTTCTCTTTCTATCCTCATAGTGTGCTATCATTTCCTCCATAAGAATTGACCAAGTAACAAGTGGTTTACGAGAACAAAGTGATCAATACCATACAAATTGATTGGGTTCTAAATACAAAGATGCAATGCGTACCATTTGTGTCTATTGCACATCATGGATATCAAAATATTTCTCCTTTTGTAGTATTCATGTTATTGGATATTTGTCATAAAATTTCCTCATATCTATATTTCGAATTTGGTGGTTAGTAAACCTAACATTGGAGTCTCTAAAATCATAAGCCATATTCCTTTTGTGCTCATCATGATTTTCATGGATTACCTTCTCACCACTAGGAAGTCTTTCATGCAACAACTTTGTGAGCCCTTCCAACTTGACATTCATTGTGTCCATGTCTAGTTTAGAAACCTCCATGCTACCTTTTATATTTGATGCTAAACCATCAATATTAGATTCTAATTAATTTTTGGCTACTCTTTGCAAGAGAAAAAATTGTTGCACTTGGTCTTGTAATATTGATATATCATGTTGCATTTCTTTGTCTTCTTCATGCATCATAGTAGACCTTTTGGTTTCTTACTAGTCATATCCATTTATTGTTTCAAGGTATATTTGAATAAAACAATAATATATATGATTCAGTATTCAATTTTAGTTACGTCAAACTCATTTTTCAAACAAAAGTTATGCAAAATTTAAAAAATACACACATTTTTCTTTCTTTTTAGGAGCTCGATCTTGAAGTTATTGCATCTCCATAATTTCAGATCTAGAAGGTTTGAAATATTTTACTATGGTAGCACCATAAGTCTTCTTATCAACCCCATAATTGAGACTAATATTGAATTATTTAAGAAATAGCTATGCCCAATCTCTCACAAAGGCCTGATTATAGACTCGTTTAGTTGAGTGAACTTGTATGGAGTTCCACATGTCATTGTTTTGACTTTCGGCCTTAAAAATGATACATGAAAATATACAATCCATGCAATATTAGTCATTCCTGACAAAATTCAAATCCGATGCTTAGAGAGAAAGTTATGACGATTATACCTAGGTCACCTATTTGAGATAGAATCATGGATCATGCAAAAACCCTAACTTCCTCGGTTGCTACCTCCAAAAATATAGTGAACGAAGATCTAAAATTAGTATAGAAATTTCACCAATATTTAGGCTCTACATGGATTAAATTTCTGCCTCTGAGGCCTCGTATAAAAAAAACATTATAGCAAAAATTCTGAGATGACTTGTTTGAAGAAGCAAAACCCTAGAATCCAAAGCTCCGATACAAAATGTTATGCAAGCAACTCACAAAAAGATGGATCAATGAGTTAAAAATTATCCTTTTCGAGGGAAAAAACATTATTTACATTACATAAATTACCAATTCTTAGATTATACAAATGATAATACCTCCTTTTTATATATAAAAATCTAAGGGTCGTAATATAACCATAGCCTAAGTAACAATAATAATGTAAGGGCACAATAATAATAATAGTGGGCTTCTATGGGGCACAATAATAACAACATGGGGGATACACAAGAATAACAATAACTATAGGGTGCTATTATAACAATAAAAATAAGGAGAATACACTAGTATTATATGGACATAATATAATTATAACATGAAAGAGCGAATTTAAACCAAATGTCAAGACTAGTGGGACCTAAGGTAGATGGTTGTATGACATGGATTAGAGTTGATGTGACACCATGGTAATGTTTCATGTGGTGGATAGATTAGTCCACATAGGAGGATCGAAAGGGCGAAAAAGGACTGACCCATGGCACTCCCAGAGGAGGCCACGCGCATGTCGTGACATCGGATGATGTCATATTGAACCTCAGGGCCTCAAGATCTCAGAATGTTTATGGAGAGAACATAACACGTTGAAGGCTGAGCTTGATGGGGGTCGAGATGTGATTCATTTATTTCAACTTTTGTCTATATTTCCATGGGATGGTGGAGAGTTGGCATGAGTAAAGTCAAGGTTGATGAGGAGTAATTGTTGAGGGACAAGAATTCCCTTCTGGAAATTAACAACAATTTTTCCATCGCACCCAATGGCCCAAGACTTAGCATCTGTGAAATGTGCTAAGTATAGGTAGGTCAAAATCTCCTATAATAGAGAAAAGGAAAACTTGCAAGGTAAAGGGGGTGGATTGGTGGGACTATGAGCTAGTGAGGTGGTAATGGCACATGGGGAAATTACAACATGTGGAAAAAACATGGCTATATGTAGCTCTAGTGAGGGATGGAGGGCTGCAATGTGGTCACCATGTGGGGTCCATGTGTGTGCCACGTGACATCAAAATGCTCACATGGTAGGAGTTGAATTGCCTAACTTCAAATACCTATATCTTTTAACTTGGGAGTAAGCTTTTGATAAATTTTTATATTTCCAGAAAACTCTTGACAATCAAAACACAATGGCAATGTCTATTTTAAGCTTCAAGGAGTCTAAAAAAAAAAAAAAAAAAATATGACTCCATTTCCATGATAGGACTTAGGAGGTTGGGTCGAAGATAGTAATGCCTTCATCAACCCTTAGAATATCCAAAGGGGGTGGATGAGGGTGTTACATCAACTTTATTAATATTTGTCAATTCTATTCATTTATCTTTATCTTCACAATTTTAATATGTTTATATTTTATTTATACCATACATGATTAAATTATATAAATTTGTATATTTATAAACAATTATAATAGAAATATAAATTTGTATATTTATAAGAAATTATAATAGAAGTGTAATGTTTCAATAAAAAGTAAATACATAAAAAGAAAGAAATGTAAATTAATTAATTAATCTATAAATTTTGTTGTCATTTATTATTTTTGAATATATATATATATATATATATATATATATAATTTTTTTTATACCATATGTGCTTAAATTATATATGTTTATACATTTATATTTGAATAAAATATAAAAGTTGCATATATAAAAGAAACATGCTTAAATTAAAAAAAATATTTAATTTTTTTAAGTACTTTTGAACATATGTGTGTTATTTTTTCAGTTATACCATACACACTTAAATTATATAAATTTATATATTTATAAACATTTATAGTAGAAGTGTAATATTTTGATAAAATATACAAGTTAAATATATACAAGAAATATATGGTTATTAAAAAATATATATATATATATATATATATATATATATATATATATATATATATATATATATATATATATATATATATATATATATATATATATATATATATATATATATATATATATCATACACATTTAATTTATATAGATTTATATATAATTAAAAATATCTATAATAGAAGTATAATATTTCAATAAAATATAAAAGTTAAATATATATAAAAGAAATATATCATGTTATGATAAGCATTGCTTCCCTAAGCCTTGGACTCAAAGCCTTATTGTGTCTATCTTTAAAAGTAGGGATAAAAAAAATCCCTCTAACTATAAGACCATTATGACTACCCACATTTTGGACAAATTATATGGGGTCATTTTGGAAAAGAATATTAGCCTCTCGCTTGAAAGAGACAGTAAAAGAGCTAAAGGGAAAGATAGCTTTAGGAGACATCACTCAACTATTGACCATCTTGTCATTCAAGATCATCGCCAAAGAATGTTGCATAGTAAAGGTAATATCTTATATTGTTTTGTTGACTTTAGAAAATCTTTTGACCCTCGAGATAAGCTATTGAAAAGACTCAAAGAGATAATGGTTCCTCTTGAGTTGAGTGTTTTGTGATTAGGCTATATGAAAATTTTGTTGCTAAGTTTACGACCATAGAGGGTTTTTCTAAAGAAATTAAATGCAATATTGTTGTTAAGGAAGCGTGTCCCATATCCCCTACATTTTTGGGCATTTACATTGATAAGTTAGAAGAGTGTTTGGAAGCTACAAGATGCAATGGCCAAAAGCTCACAAGTATGGTAATTACTCTTCTCCTTTATATTGAAAAGATGATTCTTCTTACCAGAAGTCATGACTATATTGAAAACGAAATTAAAATCCTCCAGGATTAGTACTCTAAGATGGGTATGACTCTTAATAGTAACAAGACTAAAGTCATAATAATTAAATACAAAAATATCTAGCATGAGAATTTCATATATGATAACAATCACTTGCAGAGGGTTTCTTTATACAAATATTTAGGTATTGACATTCACTATGAGATTAAGTAGAATTGTAGCATTGAAAAAATGATTATTAGAGATTGGAAAACTTATTATGAGATTGAAAACAATTGTCACATGATTGATCTTTGGGTTTGTAGTAAAGAAAAATTTCCTCTTTGAAACTCTCATTACCACGATTATTTTATATTGCTATGAGGTTTGTGGTTGAAGTATATCGAGAAAATTATGGAGGAATATTGAGTTGATCCAAAAGAAATTTATATCCTACAACATCAAGATTAAAGGAAATACTCCCTATCCGATCCTCTCTATTGAAGTTGGCCTTTACCCCATTGAAATCAACAACATACACTTTGAAACAAGAACTCTAGTAAAAAAACCCCAAAAAAACATAAAAAGTTGTCCAAAAAATTAAAAGTGTGTATTTTGGAACAATGTTTTATTCTTTTTAGGGTTAATTTTCAACATACTTAAAAAATGGTAGTAAAACCATTTTTTTTGTGAAAAATAAATGAAAAAATAAACTAATGTTTTTGGTAGAATAACATTTTTCTTTCCTAGATATAATTTCAACATTTTTTAGTAATGATGATAAAGATAAAATAATGGGATCCAAAACACATTAAAATTCCATTAGTTTTCATCCATGTCATTAAACATATAATAACATGACACTAAAGATCGCTAAAATTATAATAGTTTTCAACCATAACATTAAAGATAAAAAAAAACGAAAAATTTTCAACCATAGAATTAAAAAACTATAGGTTTTCAACACATTTAAACCATGACATTATGAACAAATTGCATGACTAAATTAATCAAAATGTCAATACTTTTAGGTTGAATGAAACAAAAATTATATCTCTAAGTTATTGTTTCATTGTGAACATTATGAACAATAAAACTAATCATAATTAAAACTTATAATCCAACAAGCATAAAAATGACTCATAACATCATTTAACATCATATGGAAATCAAAATTTTTATTTCAAGATATGATCCAAACATCAGTCATATAAATTGTCTTAGACAACTATTCAAAATCACTCGCATCTTCTTGTAAATCATCAAAACTCACATCTTTAGATTAATGATTGGATGCAGATGAAGATGTTCGATATTCTTCTCTTCCATCAACTAGTGCCCCATATGAGTCCACATGCATGCCCACCATTTCGGGTTTCAAAATTCTTCTAGATATATGACTCAACTCAGTTGACTCCCATCTCAACATTGTTTCTTTTGGTAACAACCTCTTCAGAATATCTATTGTCTTGAAAGGAAGAGTTCTTATCTTTGTTAAATTGAAGTCATAAACAAATATGTCAACATCCTCCAATTTTAACAGGTCTGTGCGGTGACGATTTATATTTGTACCCTTTATTTTTCTCTTTCCAACATTTTTTTTATCAACTACCATCTCTTGCTTGTACATACCATTGAATGGGTGTGTATTTGTTCCATACCAATGTACTTCAACACCTACAACATCTTCATTTTCTGTAATGACCTATATAACCTTAGCAACCCAGAATGGATAGCCCTTAGCATCTCCATCTTCAAGCATTGCGATCATGTAACCCTCCTTAATATCCTGTGTTGAACCCCTATAAAGGTCTTCCATGGCTTCATGTTGTGCATGAGATATTTTGGAACTAATATACATTTCTCTTTCATCTATCTGTGAAGAATTAATAATACCTCGATATTTTTGTTGTTCAACAATGTTTCTTTCCTCACGTTCATTTGACACATTGTGTGGCCAAATAAATGGATTTTTCAAAGAGGTATCTTCATTTGTTGTTCTTGAAATGATATCTCTTTGATTATTGAATCAATAATATCAAAGTACTCATATGCATATCTAATACAAATTTTAATTTCTTCTAGGAAATCAGAATAATTTATATCTCTTGTCTCCCTGCGTGCATTATGAACTTCAGC
The DNA here is from genome assembly GCA_031772625.1 of Pinus tabuliformis. Taxonomy (NCBI): domain Eukaryota; kingdom Viridiplantae; phylum Streptophyta; class Pinopsida; order Pinales; family Pinaceae; genus Pinus; species Pinus tabuliformis. Next base: position 882,903,373 of record CM062820.1, on the reverse strand, counting down.
CACTGATTGTAATAACAATATATTTGATGCAAATATTTGATGATCTAGAATGAACTTCAAAAATGTCAAACTTGATGACAATGTCCATTATGCAGCATTTGAATACTTCTTGCCCCATATTAGTGTTTTCCCATCAATTTTTTTGATACAAAATTGATGTTCGAAGCTAATGTCTTTAAGTTGTTCAATGCATTTCTCCTCACCACGTGATCCCAGAATAGACCTTCACATGTCAACGATTTCTTCCAACACATGAAAAATAGGGTCTGGCATGTATGATTTCTTAATACATTCAATTAAAGATGGCAAGCTCCCGACATCCTTCCTCCTCAATGTGACTAAAAAACAACTATGCATATGATCAATATTGTCATGAGTGTGCCCAACAAGAAGGAAACCAAAATTTACCTTCTGAAAAATTCTCAATTCAACAAGCATGTTTAGACATCGAAAAGCAATCTGATTTTATGTTTCACAACAAATGTTGTCCAATTGTAGATACAAAATTTGAGGAAAATTACGAGACAAATGAGAAAGAACATCATGAATTTATGGTTATTGTCAAGTTTTCATAATTATGAATATTTGGAGCTGTGAAGTATACCCTTCACAACATTTTCCCATTGAAGACCATACAACCAACCAAGTGATACTAAATAAAGTTTTTGTCCTCTAAATTTTTGGGTGTGCAAACAAAATGTGGTAGAAATTTTTTCTTCTAGTCCATACCATCAATTATCCAACCCAAATTTTTATTTGGATTATAATAACACTTCTTTCGATGCTTGTACAAATTTTTTATTTCATTTGTTTGTTGTTTGTGATGCTCTTGAAGCACTTTGATGATGGAATCTACACACCACAAAAGAAAGTCATTAATAAATACGTTTTCATAGTTGATGACTATACAATTTTTAAAATTAATGTTATGAATGCTTACCTCTTTTTGTCCCTTCACAATTGTCCGTTTTTTATTTAAGAGAAGAACATATACTGCAAAACCCCATCCTTGCCTTCTTAGGAATACAAATGTTGTTGAGTTATTTCTTACATATCTTCACAAAAATATTGATATGTAATAAATGAACCATTTCCTCCAACACCTTCTCCATATTATTTGTATAGGTTGTACATTTATCGTCTTGAGAAGTTATCTGGAATATTTATTGTCTCTCTATTTCACATATACTCTCCATGCTTTGAAATGAAGTCTTTCATCCATGACATTACAGTATTTGATAATGGCCCAAACTACCATTTATGACGTACTTCTGAATAAAATATGGGATCCATTTCCAATTTTTCTTGGATTCTTGAGAGACGACAATTACCCATTGAATGAAACATTTTGAAATCCTTTCTACAGATAAATATATACCAATATGATAATTATAACTTGACAACGTAGGTTGCATGCACCCCACCAAATATGAATTTTGCATGATTTCATTCATTGACAAATATCTCTTCCTTTTCTCCAATGAAAACTTGAAATCCATATGTTTCAATCAATCCTTTTGAGAACATTCACATGAAATGAGAGAAATAATAGAACTTCTTCTCGTCAGATATTCTGCTCTAACCCTTGTATAACTAGAACATCTTGGATTGCTATGAGAAGGTATGCTCCTACTCCTTGATACAATAATTGCTCGGAACGTCTCCATCCTTGAATCATCATAGGTATAAGAATTTTCATCATCATTAGGAGGAATATTATCATCACTATGGTCATCTGTGCTTTTGAAATACTAACTTGGAGGATATTCTTCATCTTGCCCTTCATGAGTCCTACCCTTATAGTCCTTAGAAATGATATTAAATGGAAAATTTGACTCTCTGTTTATTGGATATTCTTGATCATGTGCATTGCCAATGCTGATCTCATAGTCCATAGGATTAGGACTACACGGAAAATGTGACTCTTTACTTACAATAAATTCTTCATCCTTCCCTTCGTCACTTCTACTCTCATAGTCCTTATGATTAGGACTAGGTGGAAAATGTTACTCTCTATTTACTAGAAATTCTCCATCCTGCCCTTCGTTAATACTACTTTCATAGTCCTTAGGATTAGGACTAAGTGGAAAATATAACTCTCTATTTACTGCATATTTATCAGCATTCCCTTCATCATTACTACTCTCATAGTCCTTAGGATTATGACTAAGTGGAAAATGTGACTCTCGATTTATTGGAAATTCTTTATCCTCACCTTCATCACTGTTGGTCTCATAGTCGTTAGGATTAGGACTAAGTAGAAAATGTGACTCTCGATTTATTGGAAATTCTTCATCCTAGCCTTCATCACTGCTACTCTCATATTCCATAGGATTAGGACTAAGTGGAAACTGTGACTCTCGATTTATTGGAAATTCTTCATCCTGACCCTCATCACTGCTGCTGTCATAATCCATAGGATTAGGACTAAGTGGAAAATGTGACTCTTTATTTATTTTAAATTATTCATCCTACCCTTCGTTAGTGTTTCTCTCATAGTCCTTAGTATTAGTGCTAAGTGAAATATTTATATTCATCAATATGAGTAGAGTTATTACGCGACGAAGATGTTGATGCTTCACAAAGTGTAACTTCACTATTAGAAGAATGCATGGATTTTAAAAAGAAGAGGTTGAATGATACAAATGCACTCTCTCCTAATGATAATATATATCTTAAAGAATGAAAATTTTCCGCCAATATTTCCCTCAAAAAAATTCACCAAAACATTTCCCTCCAAATTTTTTTTTAACGTATTTCCCTCCAAATTTTTCTTGTACAATTTATTGAAAACTTTTAAGTAAAAGTTTCTCATAAAGTTAATCTTTAAACTAAAATTTTAAACAATTTTTTTTTACCTAAATTAATCTTTTACTTAAACTATATAGCATTTACTAGATAATTGAATATTTTTATTTTTATTATATCTTCTATCCCACATTTAGAACAAATTAATATATCGCCTATTATGAAACCAGGTCACAAAGAGATAGAAAATATAGATCAACGCCTTATAATTCAGCCTCTTCGAGGGGGCAACCTCCTTTACATTACATAAATGAACAATTCTTTGATGATACAAATAAAAAAACCTCCTTTCTATATATAGGAGTCTATGGGGTCCCAATATAACCAAGCCGACCTAACAATAATAATATAAAGGCAAAAAAATAACAATAGAGGGATTCTATGGGGCATGGTAATAACAATATGGGGACAATAAGGGCACAACAATATTAATAAGGGATACAAATACAATAGTAATGGGGGAATCACTAGTATTATAGGCACCTAACATGCCCCTCTCCTTCAAAAAAGTGTTGTCCTCAATGCTTGTGTAGTTCTGGATGCTTCTCTATAAAATTCTCATCCTCCCATGTGGAATCTTCAGTGGATAAGTTTTTCCACTTGATGATGTACTCTGAAATTGATCGATTTCGTAGCTGTCGAGTTCTTGTTTCTGTGACTCCTTCTGGTTCTAATATAATTTTTCCTTCCTCGTCAAGTTCTGGAAATATTGTTTGAACTGGGAGCTTGTCGCCTATAACCTTCTTTAAACATGAAACATGGAAAACTAGGTGCACTCGAGAAGTTGTAGGAAGCTCCAATTTGAATCCCATAGTACCAATATTTTGCAACACCTTGTACGGACCATAATACTTTGGTTATAATTTATTATCCTTCTTAGCTTGCTTGAGGGACATTTGTTTATATGGTTGTAGCTATAGGAATACCCAGTCACTTACATGAAAACTTCTTTTGTTGCGATGTTGATCTGCCTGTTGTTTCATTCTATTCTGCGCCAACATGAGGTTATCCTTTAAGAGTTGGAGAACTTGTTGTTGATGCGCGATGTGATGTTTCATTACTTGAACCATAGAATTTTTTAAATTATGATGTGATGGATGGTGGCTGATATCCATAAAGTGCCATAAATGGGGTCATTTTTGTTACAGTATGGAAGGAAGCGTTATACCACCATTCATCCAGAGGCAACCATTTGACCCATTGTGTCTTTTTATCAAATAAAAAGCAACGAAGATATCCTTCCAAACATTTGTTTACTATCTCAATTTGCCCATTAGATTGAGGATGATAAGATGAGCTATGAGCTAATTGAGTACCAAGACAAGAAAATAATTTTATCCAAAAATTTCTAGTGAAAATGGGATCTTTGTCACTTACAATAATCTTTGGGTTTCCATGTAGCTTTTGAATTGCTTCCATAAATGCAGTAGAAACTGTACTGGATTTAAATGGATGTGATAATGCACAAAAGGGTGCGTACTTGGTAAGTCTGTCAAATACCACCATGATGACACTCTTTCCCTCATACTTGGGTAAAGCTATGATAAAATCTATTGAAACCTCCTCCCAACGTTGGCTTGGAATGGATAAAGGTTGTAATAGACCTAGGGTATTAATTGTTTCAACTTTATTTTGTTGGAAAACCAAACATTCAACAAAAAACATTTGAATAACTGATTTAAGGCCATCCCAAAAAAATTCCTTCTTAACCTTGTGGTAAGTTTTTAAAAATCTTGAGTGTCCTCCTAAGGGAGAAATGTGCAATTCCATAAGAATCTTTTGTTTGAGTTGGGAATTCTTACAGAGGTATAACCGATATTTGTACCATAATGAATCATTTTTCCAGCTAAATGTATAAGATGTAGTGGAATCTTATTGTAACTTTCGAATAAGTGCCCACACTTCTTTGTCATTCTTCCATTCCTCCTTTGCTTCATTTATCCAATCTGGTTGGATAATAGAAATGGCACACAACAATGCTTCCACATCCTCATCCATTCTTGAGAGTGCATTTTCCACAACATTTTGATTCCCTTTTGTGTAGATGACTTCGAAGTCATAACCCAACATCTTTGTGACCCATTTTTGTTGCTCTTAAAAGGAAAATCTTTGTTCTAAAAAGTATTTAAGGCTATCATGATCTATTTTTACCTTGAAGTGTCTTCCCATTAGGTAGGGTCACCATTTCTTAAGTGCATGTAGTATTGCCAACATTTCCTTCTCATAAATAGCTTTGTGTAAATACTTTCCCTTGATTGGACAACTTTCGAAAGCAATGGGTCTTTCATCTTGCATTAAAACAACACCAATTCCATTTCCTAAAGCATCACATTCCACAATAAAGGTTTTTTGAAGTCCAGTGTAGCTAAGACTGGTGCTTGGCACATTGCATATTTAAGATGTTCGAAGGCCTTTGTTGCTTCTGGAGTCCATGAAAATGCATCATTCTTCAATAATGTTGTTAGAGGTGCTGCTATTTTCCCATAATTCTTAACAAAATTTCGATAATACCCTGCCAACCCGAGAAATCCTCGCAGATGCTTTATGGATGTGGGGATTTTCCATTACTTAATGGCTTTAATTTTTCTAGGGTCTACCTTAACTCCTTCATGAGATACAATATGACCCAGATATTCCACCTCTTGTACTCCAAAGAAACATTTGGATCTTTTTGCATATAATTGTTTCTCCTCCAATAGTTGTAGCACCCTGTCAACATGTTCAACATCCTTCCAAGACTTGTTGTAGATTAGTATATCATCAAAAATACTAACACAAATTTTATAAGGAAGGGTTTGAAAATGGAATTCATCAAACCTTGAAATGTAGAAGGTGCATTGGTAAGGCCAAAAGGCATGACCAAAAATTCATAACGACCCTCATGAGTTCTAAATGTTGTTTTCAGAATGTCTTCAGTCTTCATTCTGATTTGATGATATCCTGAATGAAGATGCAACTTGATAAAGTAAATTTATCCATCCAATTCATCCAATAATTCATCAATGACAGGAATGGGAAACTTATCTTTAATAGTGAGCTTGTTGAGCTCCCTATAATCCAGACACATGCACCATGATCCATCCTTCTTGTGCACCAATTCTACTGGAGCAGAGAAAGAACTTTGACTAGATTGAATTATACCAGCCTCTAACATTTCTACAACCATATGTTCAATTTCACTCTTTTGGGCATCGGGATATCTGTACGGCATGATGTTTGGAGGAACACTTCATGGAATCAAGTGAATAGCATGATCATGATCACGAATAGGTGGGCGACCTTTGGGAGTCTCAAATATCTTGGAATGATTGTCCAAGACTTTTTGGAGATCTCGAGAAATAGATGATTTCGATGTGGAAACATCTGGCAAACATAATTGTGAAATTACACCTCAATGTTCCTTTTTCAGAAGCTTTGTCATACCCTTAGATTTGATTATCTTTCCTGGTTTCCCTAAAATGCCCCTTAATTCAACTTCCTTTCCTTCCATATAAAATTTCATGAAAAATTCTTGAAAATTAAAAGCTATTGTACCCAAGGATTGTAGCCATTAGACTCCTAGTACAACATCAACACCTCCCATTGGAATGGAAAGCATTGGGCTATTCAATACATATTCTCCCATGCATAGCCTGATATTATGCAACTTTCCAGAGCAATTTATGGTTCCTTCACTTGCAACCATCACTTGACACTCTTCAATTCTTTTGCTATCTTGCAATGAATAAAATTGTGGGTATTTCTTAAATCAATCAACACGATTACCTTTTTCTTCTTGATATGTTCTATCTTGATAGTTTGAGGAGTGGTAATTCCAGCCAATGCATTACAAGATATGGTCGGATTCATTACTTCTTTATCTAGGGTTTGTTCTTGGAGTATATCCTCTTCTTTTAACATTTCTTGTTCCTTTTCTTCCTCCTCCCCACAATCTAGGTAGAATAATTTCTTCTCAGCACACTTATGAACTTTAGTGTATTTGTCATCACAACTGTAACAAAGCCCTTTTTCTCTTTTTTCTTCCAATTGTTGTGGTGTCAACCTTATAGGTTGTGGAAGGCTAGGGGAAAGAACACTTCCATATTTATAGTTGTGAGTGGTAGGCTTCCTGGTTGCCATAATTTTTCTTTTTGTTTGTCTTGGTAACCTAAATACCTTCTCCAATGAAACAGGTTCCTAAAGGAGAACCTCATGTTGTATATTATCCTTTAAAGTCCCTAAAAACACATCAATCCTATGCTCCTCTGGAATATCTTTACCCTTATGTTCAAGTTTTGGAAGTCCTCAATGTGCTCTATCATTAAACCCTTTTGTTTGAGACTTTTCAATTGGCTAAAAAAAGTGTTGCTTTTTGTATCCTAATAATGTACTGTTATTTCTTCTATAAAAATTGCCCAAGTGACAATTTGTTTACGAGAGAAAAGCCATTGATATGACAGAAACTGATTTGGTTCCAAATATAAAGTTACAATACATACCCTTTGTGTGTTTTTCACATTATGGATATCGAAATATTGTCCATATGTAGTATCCGTGTTGCGGGATCCTTGCCATCAAACTTCCTCATATCGGTTTTTGGAATATGGTGGTTCTTTGATCCAACATTAGAGTCTATGAAATCATGATTAACGTTTATTTTGTTCTCATTATAAGTTTCATTTACTACCCTTTCACCATTAGTAAGCATTTCTTGTAGAAACTTTGTTAAATCTATCTTCAAATCTTCCATGCCTGTCTTCAAATCTACCTTCAAATCGTACACCTTAGCTTCCACATCATTCATCATAGCTTCCACATCTTTCCTTAAACCATCCATCTTAGATTCTATTACTTTTTGTGCGAGTGACATTTATTGCACTTGGTCTCGTAATTTTGATATATCATGTTGCATTTCTTCCTCTTCTTCATGAGTCATTCTAGAGCTTTCAGGTTGCTTACTAGGTGTTTTCATTTTCATTCCTCGGGGTATCAATTACTGATAATAATGCTTTACTATGCCTTTGAATTCCTTTAAACTAATTTTTCAAACCAAGCTTATGCAAAAATTAAAAAAAAACTACACACCTTTTTTCACTTTGTAGGAGCTCGATATTGAATTTGATGTATCCCTGTAATTTCAGATCATCCAGTTCTAAAATTGTGACTTGCAGTATCCCTTTGCGTCCTCTTTCCAATGCCACCAGTGTGATCAAATTTAGATTCTCCAAGAAAGAGTTATGCACAATCTCCCAGGATGACCTGATTATATATCTTTTCAAAAGAGCGAAATTATGAAGTGTCACGTGTCACTGTTTTGACCTTCGGATCTAAAAATATACACGGGAAACTACAATCCTTCCTCTTTCTGTAACTTCTTATGAAATTGTAATCTGAAGCTCAAAACAAAAGTTATGAGGATTTTGGTGGGCTCCAGTATTGTAGCAATAATGCTACAACTCCTGGAACTCCCTTCTTTAATTTTATCAACCCGGTAGTTCGTAACAAACTTGGAAGCGACGGTGCTGTATGCACAAGTACTAGCTCTTGCCGCAGCTGACACAAGTCCGCTAGGAGCTTAAGCCAACTTCTATGAGCTCTTAGAAGAAGCTTTTTAATTGATGGATGAAGCAAACTTGAAGGAAGCTAATCTAATTGCAAAAAGAAACTGAAAGCCAAAAAGAAACGCAAACCCTAGCAAACCCTAATTCTACCAGCTAGTCCTACTGACGCAAAGGAGAGCATGCAAACTACTGAAAGAGATGCCATTACTTCTATGAAGGTAAAATTCATGTGTCTAAGTTATCACTATCTGAAGAAAACATCTTTTTGTATTTTTGATTAAGTTGTTGGAATTATCATGCATGTGCTTCTAACTATTTTTGACTGTGCAGAGGTGGATCAAGGAGGAGAAATGCTTGGGAAAGGTTGGGAAGGTTCAGAGAGGCTCTAAGGGGTCCCTAACACCCTTCCAGAGAGTCTCACAAAGTTTGGCTACCAAGAAACCATGTTTATGAGCTTCTACAGGAAGTCTGCAGGGGTTCTACAGGATGTTCAGGATTTCTACAGGATGTTCTGTAATTCTTCTACATGATGTTCAGAAATGGGATTTTGGAGCATGGATGGAGGGAAAAAGATGATGGAATGAGTATGGAGGTGAAATAGGGGTGTGAAGAGGTCCAGGACATGGGGAATGGAGTTGAGGAGAAGGTGTAGATGGTGAGATTTGTTCAAGGAGGGATGAGATGATGTTGCACAAGAAGATGAGAATCATGGCAAAGTAAGTGAATGAGGTAAATGTAAGGTGAGGGTTCTGAGTGAAGGATGAAACAGGTAGGTTGGATGGGGTATGTGCAGGTAAGGAAGGGTAATAGGTACTCTGCAAGTGGTATTTCAAACTGAACACACAAACACTTATAAAACCTATGACCTAGTTACTTTACTCTATTCTGACCTAAGTAACAACAAAAGGAAATGAACAACAATTTATTCGAAATGAAATGCATGAACTAACTTATGCCACTAAGAAATCATCAACTGAATCATTTAAACACTACTAATATCAGCATCTACAAAAGAGGATTCCAACACTAAGAATTGCATGGCAAAGCAAAACAACGTTTTTGTTGGCAGCAAAGTCACATTGGTCCCAGCTCAAGATTCCACTGAGAGGGAGGTGAGATCCAAGGTGTCTGGTAGCCTTTTTCTTGTTATTATCCTACCAATCTATTCTAACCATGAGAAGCTACTTTAACCATCAAAAGAAATCTAAATAACAAACCAAGATTTAAATACAAATAGCAAATTTTATTTTAAGAATGCAGCAAAGACACATGAAAGTAAACAAAGGAGGTACTGGGCGCTTGAGATGGGCCCAACCCCAAGAGCTACAGCCTCCTAAGAGAGACTTAGAGCTGGTGCAAAGATGGATTCATCTTTATTGAGCAAGAAAAGAAGAGTTACATCAAAACTGTCCACAAGGAGAGCTTGAGAATGAGCTGAAAGCAAAGCTAATCTATTGCCTAAAAATCGAACTACAAAATGACTACAACAAGACTATGAAATGACTAACTACCAGCCACAAAATGACTAACCACTAGCTAACCAAAATGAGGCCCTAAGCCTTCTTATTTATACAAATTGAGGACCCCAACAGTCCTCCTAAAATTTAGGGACTCGGCTGCCCAAAACTTGTAGTTAACAGTAGTCCTACTTGACTTGCTTGGCTGCCCTTGTGCTAATTGATTTGGTGGCCTTTGAACTCCGAGCTGATGGTGGAGAATTCGAGGTAAGCGCCCATAAATGAAGGGGACACCTTCCTACAAATCCTCTCCCTTGTTCTCCCACGAATTTGGCTGCCAAGTGCTCATTAAAACCTTCAATTTTGTCTCCAAATTGACCAAAAAGGCTACACAAAGCACACATTAGACTTGTTGGCATAATGACTAACCCAATTCATTCTATTAGCATAAATATAATCAAAAACATGCAATAAACTAATGAGAATGGTGGATTAAGTCAAATTAGGAGGTTGAATGCGCCCAAATAATTATCCATTTTTGGGGCTCATCAGATTTTCGCTAGCTCACCTGTTTGGAATGTAATTCAGGAGTCTCCAAGAAGGACAACTTCCTCATATCATATCTCCGCAAATATAGCGTAAAAGTCTCTGAAATTCGGACCCGAGGTTCAGAACAATTTCAGCCCAAATGGGTTTTTTTGTAGCGTCTGAAACATCATAGAAAAGAGTTATAGTGCAAATTTGACGATGACCTATTTGGAGTAGCGAAACCATAAAATCCAAAGCTCCGATACTAAATGTTATGAAACCAACTCACAAAGATATAGAAAAGATAGATCAATGCCTTAGAATTTAGCCTCTTTGAGGGGAAAACCTCCTTTACATTACATAAATGAACAATTCTTCGATGATGCAAATGACAAAACCTCCTTTCTATATATAGGAGTCTATGGGGTCATAATATAACCAAGCCAACCTAACAATAATAATATAAACACACAAAAATAATAATAGAGGGATTCTATGGAACACAGTAATAACAATATGTGGAAAATAGGGGCACAACAATATTAATAAGGGATAAAACTACAATAGTAATGGGGGAATCACTAGTATTATAGGGACGTGACATCGCCATAACACGGTTTATATGTTAAACTTTTATAAAAAAAAAATATTACCACATTCACCATGCGGTAAAACAATTCCCTAATTTCTGCTATATCATAAATTTCATTATCATTATTCCTCACATCACATCAAGACTTTTTGAGGTTTCATTAAAAGACCCAGAGCAATTTTGTTGAGCAGCTACATTGTTATCGAAAATGCATTCAACGGGAGCCTATCCCATTTGAAAGGTTAGTTTCCCTTTTGATGAGTACAAGTATTAAACTCCCATAGGTTTAGTAGTAGTTATGTGTGAGTCAGGTTGTTATGTTCATGTAGAATACTAGACAAAAAACACATTCCAATAAAACCAAAATTTAACTTTTTATTAACGAAATTTAGATTCCTTCTAGAAATTAAAAATTGACATGAGCGAGGCTTACCCAATAGCCCCCTCGCAGACAAGGGGCCACTATGTCAGCAGTGGGCTTGGAGGGCCCGGTCGTGGGCTTCTCAGTTGTGGACATGCCTGCGCAAGGAAGAGAAGCCCCCTGATAGGCTAGAATCAGCCCCTTGGCCTAACAGGGGGATGCTCTACCCCAGCCAGGAATGCCCATGGCTAGGCGCATTTGCCCCTAGGCTGTACATGCAGCCCCCTCCATCCCCAACCTCCGCTACTCAGCCTGCCCAAGGGGTGAGGGCCAATGCCTAGAATCAACCCTCACCCCCTAAGAGGGCTAGGCTGCACGGATTGGTGCCATAGGCAGGCACACCTACACAATGAAACACAACTTATCTGTGGGTACGCCCAACCGTGGGCATGCCCGACCATAGTCTTTGTTCCAGTGGGCAGGCACGCTTGGCCGTGGGCATGCCCGATGCGACACAATGGTGTGTTGCATGCCGTCATGCCACGGGTGGCCATGCCCATGCCTGAGGATGCCTGGCCATAGGCGCAGGCTTGTGGTTGGGTGCGCCGAGTTGTGGGTGTGCCCACCGTGGAAAAATGTAAAACGACCCTTTGGATTTCCAAGGGGACGAATCATGGAATCAACCCTCGATAGGCCAAGGGTCTGATTCCTGGAATTTATTCCCCAGCCTGCGAGGGGCTATTCTTGGAATCAACCCCGAATAAGTGAGTGGGGTGATTATGGGAATCATACCGCTAGCTTTTCGGGGGTCGATTCCCAAAATCGTCCCCTCACCTATCGGGGGTCGATTCCTAGAATTGCACCACTAGCCAGGGGGGCAATTCTAGTGGGGCAATTATGGGAATTAACTTTTTTTCCTCGAATGGGCATGCCCACGGCCAAACGTGCCCGACCAAAAGCACATGCACTGCACGACACTAAGGCACATTGGCCCCCTAGTAGGTGGGGGCTGATTCTAAGAATCGACCACTTGACATGGAAGGAGCCGCTTCTCAGAATTGACCCCTGGCCCGCTAAGGGGCCACGGAAAAATGAAAACATAAACGTTTCTTTTTCTAACAAATGGATTTTTGTTGTGTTCTCTATATGAACCTAACATCCAAATTTTCATGGGGGTCGATGTGCATGTTTCTGGTCTTTTTTCATTTTTATATATATATTTTTAGTTAAGCTATTGGTTTTCTTTATAATTTACTGATTTATATATATGTGTATAATTTTTGTAGGAAAATGGCATCAAGGAAGATTTCAATGAATCTTTTTGGACCAAATACTGGTAAAACTTGAGGTGGATCCTCAAAAAATACTCTTGAACGAGTCTGACCTGAGATAATAGCTGCAATCTAGCAAGTACCTCAAAGGATAAGAAGTTGATTTATTACTCGAAGAAATCACAAGAAGTGAAGCATACATAATTTATATGGTTTGTGAAGGATAAGGAAGGCGAAAAATGTCTGCATATATATTTATATGCTAATATCCCTAACAATAGTGGAAGTTATGAGCTGTTGGGAAAATCACTAGATATGTGTTTGATAACAAATACTGAAGTTGTTTGTGTACTTACAAAACTGCCCAAGCCACATGACAAGATTATTTATTAGTTTTCATTATCAATGTATGAGAGGACAGATGATTTTACAAAGATGTGTAAAGAAATCATAAATGAGATTGCGCAAGATATCATAAGTATTGTTATTTATATTTGTGTGTTTTGAGTTATTGTAACTGTATCATTATATATTTTATCACTTAGTTTTTCTTGAGATATCATATTTTTTTTGGCATAATTTTATTGAAAATCTTTCCATAATGTTAGGAGGAATTTATCTTATAGAGAAATATATTATGACAGTTGTCAACACTTTCTACCGAGGGTCAAAATAATATATGGAAAATAAGCAAAACAGCGTAATTCATGATGATACAAAACTACATCCAAGGGATCAACAAAGAATTCCTATAGTGGATAAATCTAGCAAATCTAGGCATGTTACTTTTGAAGAGGAAGAAGTTGAAACTAAAGCTCAAGAATATGTTGTCATTACTAAGGATGAGATTAGAACTGATGTTAGAAATGAGAAGAGCCATAAAAGAACAAAAGAGAAAATGCCCAAGAATGTCTCTATTCTAGTTGATGATGAGGATGTTACTTATCTACAAGAAAATTTGAGGAAGAAAATAAATGTTGATCATTCTCAAAAAGTCATGGCCAGTAGTGAAGATTCCAGTGAAAATTCAAAAGAAAGAAGGGAAATCATTACACCGGGAGCCGATTTAGAGGATGGCATTATCAAAACAAAACAAAATGGAATTCAATATGACTTGACAAATACAAACTTAATTGAGGGTGTTTTTACATTTGAGCTTAATGTCAGCCAAATATATGAGCCAAGTGAAGAACAATTTAAATATCAAATTAGAAAGCCACACTACCTACATGTTCACATCTTGAAGATATTAATGAGGTACAATCCATATTCTCATGTGGTTGATGATGTGTTTCGTGTTGATCCAGATAAAGTTCCCAACAAAAAAGAATTTGATAAGTCAAATTTTTCTGAATAGAATTATTATGTGCTTTGGGGGAACCATTCTGTAGAAGTTCAACGCCAATTGATGGAGGAATACCCCAATAACCCACATTTTGAAATAATGAAATGTATCATTTATGCTCATTTATCAAACACAAAATCAAAATTATTATCATGGGATCATAATACATATAATGAGTATAGGATGTCTATGACTTTCATCCAAAGTGTTAGAGTTGTTCATAATTAATTTTAAGAAAAAAGTGGTGGGGATAAGACAAAGGTTAGTCTAGCATTTCAGAGGGAATTCTGTATGGAAATAGGCTACTAAGTTAAGGAAAAAATTAATTCAAAAGGCAACAAAGTAAATTATGATATATTTGAATGTATGGATAACACTTCCCAGTTGGCATTTAGAACTGTAGAGATATGGGAATTGATTGATGATATTTCTAGTACATGGGAGAACATTGACATTAAAAATCAGAAGGTTAAAAATTTTAAACCATTGATATGTAGCAGCAGTAAACCAGGTCATGAAATGTAGCTGCTTCTAGAAGATATGACTATCAGACCTTGGAGAGAATTGCAAGCAGTGAATGATGAAAAACTTTTCAAAAGAATATTATCTCGTGTGAAGTGAGGGGAATTATCATTGGACGAAATGTGAGGAATTTCAAAAGTAAGTTTCTTGAGTTATTTTTAATTATTTCTAGATTATAATTTTCTTTTAAATATAACATATTGTTTTTGGTAATATTTGTTATACATATCATTATATTAACTTTCTTTACTTTATCTATTTAGTCACAAGGTTTACATGAAAATGCAAGAAGAAATGGTTCAATTATTGAATGGAGATAGTTGGGATAATGTTGTACGCAACTACTGAGATTCAAGTTCTACATCAACACTAATTTTTTTTATCTTGCATTGAGAAGGGTATGTTGATTTATACATTCAGTTTTATTCATGTATATACTATTTTTATTTTATAACGTACATATATATTTGTTTATTTTATTAAATATGAACAAGGATGCAAATGGAGCACCAAATAGTTTCAAAAGCTTTATGGAAAAAAATAAGATGGAAAGACTCAAAAAGTAGCATCTTGGTAATGATGAACTTGATCCAAGTCTTACTCATTTAATTTAGAATAGGCTTGATGCTAGTCAATATCAAATAATACAAGGTGATTGTGGAGACATTGCTAAACTCATACCTAAAATGGATTATTCTATAGTTATTGCAGATATTCCCAATGGTTTCAATATCCCAAACGTTTGCTATGATAGTGACCCTTATACTTATCAAACTTTCAGTAAATTGGTTGTGGGATTTGTAGAAGTCTCAACATCACAATTATGGAGATTTGTGACATTTCATCTAGACACACAATTTGAAATGTTATTGGCAAGCTTCAAGGGGAAAGCAAACCCAAGGATGCAGCTTACATGGTAAGATGTCGAAATTGTATGCTTGATTAATGTTAAAAATTTCATTTATGTACAATTTAATTGAACTTTTACTATTTCATGTTACAAGCAAAAGTCAAATCTTATTAACCACGGGGATCAACCAATTATAAGTGATTGTGAGTTCATCCATTTTGAAAGTTGGACAAAGGATGACAGCTATAAGCCTATGCTTCTTAATTGGGTAGATGGAAATAATCATAGCCAAGTACTAGTTTGTGATGTTGTTGTAAAAAAACTAACATATGAAGATAAAGAAGCAAATGGAGAGATAGTTAACATTTATCAAAAGCCACGCTCATTGATTAACTATCTTATAGACTTGTGTTCAAATGAAGGAGATTGGGTTCTAAATTTATTCTTAGCCTCACGTAAGCTTTATTATATAAAATTGAATTTCAATATCATCTTTCTTAATTTATATTTAGTTTTGTTGTTGTTTATTATTTTTTAATATATCTATCTATCTATCTATCTATCTATCTATCTATCTATCTATATATATATATATATATATATATATATATATATATAGATATATATATATATATATATATATATATATATATATATATACACACACACTTAAATTATATATACATACATAAACTGCTATAATAGAAGTATACTTTTTTTTCTTGTAAATTGAAGTCTTCTATTAATGCATAAAGTTAAAATTTTCCAAGTACATCCACAAAATCCTATGAGTTTCACTCCTACCAAATTTGTTGGACAACAGTTCAAAACCCAAAAATTCAGATAACAAATATAAGATGCAAGAGAACAATAGATTAACAAGACAAAAAAAGCCAAAATACATTCATAATAATGAACATCCCAATGTTTAATCTAAGTCATCCAAGTTAATTGGAGTCATATTATCTTGATCTCTCCCTAGAGATGGAGGCAACTTGTAGTTGTAGTGCACGTGCTCTTCCATGTGGGTGAGTATGTCATCCAAATCCTCGAGTGTCTCCAATGTGCGACACTAATTTTTGAAAGACTTTCCAACTCATCATGAAGATGTCATTGAGTATGTTGAAGGTGATCCAATATTTTCAGGAACTTGTCTTGGTCCTCATGTTGAGATATTTTGAGTTGTTGTATGCTCAAGAGGAGGGACCGAATTAGTGAGTCTAAATAATTTTGAGGATGGGAATCTCTGTGACCACAAGAGGAGGACCGTGGAGCGAGAGGAGCTGAGGTGCCTAGGTATTGCGAGGAGCCTTGGAAAGAGTACACACTCATCCCTCCTTGATTGATAGAGTTTCATATACCATCCCCCCACATAGGAGGCATAGCACCACTAAAAATGACCACCAAACTATAAACGACCCCAACCACCATGTAGAACCACCTTCCCTCTTCGAGAGAGAGACTATTCAGAAATGACCAAGACATGAAAATTCCTCTTTATTCTAGATCCAAACACCATAATGCTCCCTATATGACAAGCCACTAAGAGACATGAAAACCTCAACTCTAGCCACAAGCTTTGACACAAATAAGTAAAAGTGAAGGCCACTCAAACATAGAATCATGAGAAGCATACATCGAAGCAACAAAAAACACGAAATTGAACCAACTAGCATTTCCAAAATCCCAATTACACCTTACCAAACCTCCTATTGACACTTAAACGAACCAAAATCCACCCCTCTCTTTAGCAAATCCCATCAACAAAGAAAAACCACGAAACAAAACCAACACCACTCCAAGACAACCCTAGACTTTAATTTGAACATAAATTACCCATAAAATAAGCTGGAAACTCCTCAAAGGTATAATATGAGCAAGATTACCTCATAAATCCACTAAAAGGCATTTGAACTGCCCCAAAATCACTAGGGATAATTTACAGAGAATTTCACCTTCGAGGTCATCCCAACATAGGCCATCGAGGAGGCCATCAAACCAACATTCCCATTTCACTAATGTACTAGGGTAAATGCGAGCAAGTCACAGACCTCCGGTGCGACGAGAATGCCAAACCTGTGTGAATAGAGAAGTCATCTCTACCAACAAACAAACACATTGTTGATACTCGCCATATCTACCATTACATGCCTCACTTTGAGCTAAGCCATTAAACTCAATAAATAGAAACCCTTATGACTCCAACATCCCCATGCTTATTCATAGGAGTAAATTGCAAGACTCACCTTATTGACATACCATATGCATGTATGAACACAAGATAGCCCCTTAACACACATTATATTGGGATTTGTGCACCCTCGTTGGGGAATTAGAAGTATAATATTTCAATAAAATATTAAAATTAAATATATAAAAGACACATATGTTAGTTAAAAATATATTATTTATTTTTTATTTTTCAATATGTATGTGTGTTAATTTTTTGTTTATACCATGAACAATTAATTCATATAAACTCGTATATTTATAAACAATTATAATAGAAGTATAATATTTCAATAATATATAAAGCAAACATGTATATATTAAAAAACATTTTAATCTTCAAATTTTGTGGTGGTTTATATATATATATATATATATATATATATATATATATATATAGATATGCAATGGGTTTTATGAGCAAAATTCACCACAATAATACAATTTTAGGATTTTTTGTTGTTTAAAATACTTTTTTGAATGCATAAATGGTGGATACTTGAATTCTGCACATTAAACAATTTAAACTCAAATTTTTAAAAATATCTATGAGATTTTGATTAAAATTAACCATAAAAAATGTGGTGAAAAAAACCATTTAGTCTATAAATTATCTACACACATATATATAATTATAATTTTCAGTTTTATTATTATGTCGAAACTAATATTGAATTTTATTTTCATAATACTAATTGTTAATTTATTTTTGAACTTTAGAATCATCTAACTCAAACACTAACACAAACCACCTTCTACATTATATTTTATAAACATTTAAATTAGTTTATCTTAAAAATACTAATTTATTTAACTTTAATGAAATTTATAATTAAAATCAGGAATGGTGAGTATAATCGAACAATGGGAGGAATGATCATCCCAAGAAGGAACGGGGGTAAGGTACCGAGGAGGAGAGGGGGAAGCATGAGACGGACAGTGTACGTCTCACATCATGATCCAGGAAAATGCGACGTGTATTAATGAGGAGGATAGGCAGCAACGAAGTATCAAGGAAGAAAGGTGGCCGAGCAGGGTTATATTACTGTTTGCATGCAGTCGACCGGAGACAAGGACGAATTTGGGAGTGAATAGCAGCAAAGTGAGGGGGAGAGCTACGAATTTACTGTTTGCATGCAGTCGACTGGAGACAAGGACGAATTTGGGAGTGAATAGCAGCAAAGCGAGGGGGAGAGTTACGAATTTGCCGATAAGCAATATCGCAGTGAACCCAGAAAGGGGAGAAGGCAGGCGGACGCGAAGCTAGGGGACGAATTTGGATAAGAAAGGGAAGAGTGCAGTTGAGGCAACATTGCAGAGGATTTACCTTGACATACCGGAGGAATCGGAGGAAGAATTCGATATACGAGATTATATTGCAGAGGAGGAGCAACGTCCGACATCGGGTGGAAACGTTGGTAAATGGAAGCAATGCAGTACTGCAATGGGAGACAGGGGAGATATTGCAGAGGAGGAGCAACGTCCGGTGGAAAAGTTGGTAAATGGAAGCAGTGCAGTACTGAAATGGGAGACACGGGAGATACGGATGAGAGTTCGGAAGAAGACGAAGAGGAAGCAGGTGGCAGGCGCGGAAGGAGCAGAGGACTGAGGGGACGTGGTAACCAGAGGGGTAGCGGGAGGCCTAAAGCATGTGGAGGTCGAGGGAGCAGAGCTCAAAGATCTGAATATGAGGAAGGATCAGCCAGTGAGATCAGAGGTAGGAAAAGAGGGAAAAACGATATGAGGAAAAAATTGCAGGAGGCAGAGGAAGCTTATCTTCATGAAACCAACCCGAACATCCGAAGAATTATTGACCACTTAGAGGAAGATGCTATGCAGGAAATCTCAGATCCTGAACTGGAAGATTGGGAGCGGTTTCTCCCTGACCCGGGGCACACAAGAGGAAGAATGTCCTTATACAAGCAGTCATTACATGTCTATTGGGGCATGAAGAGATTATTAGCCAAGGCCATGGAGCAAGTGGCCATGGAAATGGTGGAGCTGGCTCAGGGAATTCCCACCCTCAAAAGGGAGCTGAAGAATATCCAAGTAACTCTTCTTATGCAGGACAGAAAGATGGACAAGCTGCTGCAGATGTTTAAAGCGAGTGGAGTGGAGGTCAAGGTAGAAAGTGAGGCCAAGCCAGATACAATGAATCAGTAGAATATGCAGTTGCTGCAAGGAGGTTTTTCTATACTTCTTTTTGTCTTTTGATATATTAGATGGTAATGCTTCCAGTCAAGAACAGTTTGTTTGTAGTAAGAATAGAGGGGTTTTTTGCATGGTTAGATAGACTCGTCATATAATTTTTCTGGATGGCTGTTAAAAACTTTCGATGGTCACCCGGTTTCCCTTCTGGGCGGGTGGAGACCTGCCTATATATGTAATATCTCTTTTTTCAGTAATAGAATACCACCTCAGTTTACAAAAAAAAAAGAAATTTATCTTTTTTTTTTATATATATTAAAATACTAAATACAATTATTTTAATATTAAATTACCTCATACTATCATAACTTGCACCAGAATTATATGGATTTCTTTAACTAATATAGTTATTTACCTAATTAAAATTTTAATACATCCCGAAGAAAAACATATTTTCATAGGCTCAATGGAGATTAATGGGGATTCTTATTTACGTAACTTATATAGTTATAACAAAAATGTGACAATCGTATTTTATCTAGCAAACATATTAATAACATCATTTAATAAAAATTAATATGATGCATTTTAATGAGTTTAGCAAGAAAGTGAGCTTTTACCTCTCACTTCCCTTTCAAATTATATTATAGTATAAATCATTTTAGCTTTTTGAAGGCTAGATTTAAGCAATCTATTAGTAAAAAACTATGGGAAACGAAAAAGCTATAAGCCTAAATCCATTATTGTTGACACAGTAAATTTTGACTTTTTTTCTTGATTCATGTTTATTTAACAATCCCTTCTTAAAACTTAACTTGTGGTTTCCCTTCACCAAATTTGGTCAAACTACCTAAGTGAATGAATCCCACTCACTCCAACCTCTACCCCTCAAATATTATTCCTAAAGTATCCCTACAAACCCTGTCACCTAAGTCTAACACCAATCTTTATTTACAATTTCCTAAAAGTACGGACACGTTACCAAGTCTAACCAACAATAAAATTTCAACTTCATTATATTTTTTCTCTTGGATTATTTCTGTAATCATCCTTGCACTGATCATTCCCTCATCTACTTGAATCATACTTTAGCTTCTCGCATCCTCTTCATTGCTCCAACATTGTCTTGTTCCCACCCATTATCTACATAGCCATCGCTTATTAATTTTCTTTACGAGGTGTATTAGGAGTGATACTTCACATTACACATTGCATAACTAGCCACACCACGTGATCATGTTTTGTGTCAATTTCCATTAGATCCATTTTGTTCAAACACATCTCTACATTCTCATGACTATGCACCATGTTTTGTGTCAATTTCCATTAGATCCATTTTGTTCAAACACATCTCTACATTCTCATGACTATGCACCATGTTTTGTGTCAATTTCCATTAGATCCATTTTGTTCAAACACATCTCTACATTCTCATGACTATGCACCAATTGGTTCCACATGGTTGTTTCCATTTCCTCACATCACGGGTAGTGGAGCATTGATTGATGCACTTGGCCACCCTCATTGTAACATGCTTCACACTAAGCACATGGATTGAAATCTCAAACCTTAGTGGGTGTTTCCCCTTGAGCAATTATGAAGGGCTCTTGCATCCAAAACTTGAATCCATCTCTAGGATCTTCTCTTCTTAGAGACCGACACACAAAGACACCACTTATGACACATCTTTTATTGTTCAGTGGGCTTTTCTAACCATCACTCTGAAGTAGATTCTCAAATTTTTATTGCTTGTATACCATTATTGGCATTAACATGATAGATAAGCTACAATTTTCCATTCAAGATTTCTTTGCTATTGTATAATGACACCCCATTGTAGTTGACACCATTACCAAGCAACATATGTGCCCGGAAAGATTGATTAAGAGTATAGAGCAACGTTTGCTAGCATCATGGGATCTAGTCTCTAGTTATCATCGGAACATGAGACTAATATCTCATCATGGGATCTAGTCTCGAGTTATCATCCGAACATGAGACGAATATCTCATCATGGGATCTAGTCTCGAGTTATCATTCGAACATGAGACGAATATCCCATGTTCACATTGTTGTAGACCACAACAAACTCATAAGGGTAACCCTCATTGATCCTTATGATATTTTGTACAAGGAGCTCCATAGAATTGTTATGCACGAGGGCATCCACAAGCACCTCATTTGCCTACATGATTTTCAACTTCTTGAGCTCATAGTTTTATACCACTTGCATTCGTGAGAGTGAACCTATGCCTAGCTGCACTACCCATTTTCCCTACTTCTCCGACATCCTTCCACCACTTACAAGATTCAGTATAGAAGGATTTTCCCCTTTTCATGAATTGCACATACGATATCCTTCTAGTATACAGTCGTCAGTCCTAACACCCTTGTAAATTATCTTTCCATGCTATACTTCTTTCTCCTCGATTTTCCTCATTGTGACAAGGAGACCTGCCAGTCCACTTTTGCCACTATTATAGTCACCATTGACACATTAGAGAAAATAAATCTTTATCTAACATAGGCATCCTCTAAAGTAAACATTGGGCTCTAATACTAAATGTTAAAATTAATAAGAGCTTAAAAAAAAATTTAAAAATTAAGAGATAAAATATTAAAAGTTAACTAATAATGCAACACATAACATCCAAATATTAACACCATGTTTACTTAAGAAAGCCCTAATTCTCGTGAAAAATCTAACTAATGGAATTTCATGAGATCCCTTGAATAAAACTCCAAGTGATCCTTCACCACTCCCCTCCATGGAACATTATAATAGACCTCTTTTGAGTATTTTAAAAGGTGAGTTACATGTAATCCATAGGCACAAAAGTGTGGGAAACCAAAAAATTAGGAGCCTAAAGCCACTACCATGTCAACTTTGACTCTTTCCCCAAATCAAAACTAACAATTAAACAAATAAATAAAAAATTAGACATTAGTACCATGGATAGATTTCAATAGCAGGAGTTAATACCCATAAATTTTCTTATAAAATCCATCCTTTTCTATTGAATGGCCTTGGATTACATTGCAAAGTCAATGCTAAATAAAATCAGAAAGTTACATCTTTCTACCTATGGTCGTAACCAAAGAAGAAAAAGGCCCTTAAGTAGTTAAATTAAGCACATTATGTTAACCACAAAATATTTGGCAATGGGGTTTCCAAAATATATGTTTTTTCTAGAAGGCCCTATTGTCCAAGGAATCTAGAATTTCATCTCATTAAACACACGATGAAAAAATTGTATACCTTAGAAATATATTAGCCCACAAGACATTGTTGTCTAAATCCAATATAGTCGAAAATGGTACACAAGAAACTCAAATTTTTGGAAGGATATGGTTATGAACTTTGATATGATAAGAAAATACATAGCTCGGATGATGAGGAATCGATAAAATATCCCCTTGGGAAATGATTCTATTGTCAATTTATTAGAAGAGGATCATCTTCCATAGTATCTATACATGTGTTTCAAAAAAATCTAAGATTCCATTTTAATTTTTAATTCATTCTAAACGGAATTTAGATCAGGTTGGAAAATACTAAAATCCATCAAGCTAGATAGGATAAATGCATTATGATAGAATAGGTATAGACAAATTATGATATCCAATTATATATTCTTATGGGAGGAACAAGGAAGTATGGTATGGGTGAAAATTTTGGAGTTTCCACGTTGTTGTTCCTAAATCCCCTTGGTTATAGAGAGTATCCAAAAGCCTTATGCAGCACCAAAATTCAAAATATTTACATGGGTGGAGCTCCGAAAATAAATTTTCACATGGAATGACGTTATCAAAGAAGGAATGTAGGTCCTAGTATGTGCGTCTCAAGTTATAAAATATTAAAGTAGTCTTATTCCTCTTTCTATCTTGTCATTTTTACTATAGATGTTTAGAGTGTCGTAATGGCTCCTCGATGTTGTCCTTCTCAATTTATAAAATGTTGAACTAGTTTTATTCCCCTTTGTATCTTGTGATTTTTACTATAGAATTTTAGAGTGTGATAATGGCTCTAGGATGATGCCTAATCTCACATGACCCATTAAGGACCTATGAAATTACTAATTTGAAATAAAGAAATGGTTGGAGCCCTCCTTACTCTATCTTTGCCTTTCATGTGGAGTAAATGGATCACAAAGAATATTGTCATATTTTATTCTCAAACATCAAAGCCATTGCTCTGCCACAATGTACATGTTAAAATTACCATTCAGTTTACACATCAACAAATAGGACAAAGGCATCACAATTCATCATGCCCATAGTCATTAATAGATCTATCCCTTTCTACTTTTACAATGGCACCTCTAAGAAAAATTGTTAGTGGTTTGGGAGGCATCATCCTCTTTGAAATTACAACTTAAGTTTCAAATGAGGTATGGAGTATCACACAAAAAATTATGATAATCTCTTCTCCTTCACTTTGAATTTGGCACTTGAGAACAACATCAATACACTTCGAGTTTTCTCACACAAAAATATTTTAGAATCCGGTAAAAAACAAGGATCCTTGCACATATCTAAAATTGTTCCATGTTTTCAATAAAAGCCCATTATTTTCTGTGAGACTTCTCCTCAATCTCTATCACACTATCTTAGGATTGGGTAGAAAACAAGGATCATTACACATATATATAAATGTTCCATGTTCTCCTCAATCTCTATCGGGCATATCTATAGGGAACGAAATGCAGAAAATGACATTGATGCAAAGCTAGCATTTTGACTTGCGAAGTGGTTATATACAACTCACTCATAAAGATGAAGAAAGTAATATCTCTAAGCGGAAGATCATTAATTTTGCTTTTTCTCATACCCAAACACATGTAAGCCACGATGTCAAGCCCTCATCCGTTCGCTAATGCTACTGATCGAGGACTGTGATCAACTCTTGCGGGATATTTGAGTATGGTTGATACCTAGATTCCACCACAAGGTTTGAACTACTCTAAGAACTACATATTATATTTTGTTCAGCTATTGTAAACATATTACTAAATATCTCATCAAGTCCACCTAGAAGGGCTTATCTCATTTATAAATTTTGAATTTTACATGAGTAATGTTGTTGTTGATACTTTTATGTGGAATATATATGATTCTAAATTTAATTAGAGGTGGGGTGAGGGTTAGGGTTAGGGTTGAAGGTTGAATTCTAATCCCATAACGAAATAAAATAGGAAAAAAGTTGAAATATACAATCTAAAAGTGTAAATAATCAATCATATATATATAGTTAATAAGCATAAAGTATATAAAATTTTATAATTTAAGTAGTCAAATCAAGTAAAAGAGCTCCTTTCCTTATGTCTTAACTAAAGTATAAATTGAAATAAAATTATTATTATTATTACTTCGAAAACTAAAATTATATATTAAAAATAATTTTATATATTATTATTAGTTCCTCTCAAAGCATTACTCTAGCAATGGATTTTCTTTTGACTACTCATTAGATGAGTTTTGATCAATATGTTTCCATATATATATATATATACATACATTAAAAAAAAAACCTAATCTGTAATATTATTATTAGTTCATAATTTGAAGGTCAAATTTCTATTTTCACCACACATATAATAGGATAGTGAAATAATCATTCTTTTAACCAGATTCTATACCACTAACAAAAAAATTTTCACCTACATTTTCCCTTTCATTAACCTAACTATTTTTAGACTATTTTTAGGTTCTCTGTGAGTAGATAAACACTTACATTCTCCCTTTCATTAATGTAACTATTTGTCAGCTCTCTGTGAGTAGATAAGAGACAGAAAACAAGATGACAAAGTATCCTCTTTCAAATATCTCGTAGTAGGTAGAAATAAATTCATTGTTAGCCAAACCAAGAGCATAGAGGGGCATTTGCTTTGGCTGGTCATGTAACAAGTTTTCATACAGACTTCAAAGTGGGCAAGCACTGAATTTCATAGTTGTTAAAAAGGAAAATCGAGTCGAAGCTATAACATCACATTTTAGGTCAAGATGAATTCGTCGTTGAATACTTATACGTGGAATGCGGGCCGTTTAACTCTCTAGATATCCACTACGCGAATGTCAACGATAATAAGCACCAGCATAATTCTACATATCGTCATGTAACAAAGTAATTTATTAAGACGAGTCGTTTCTCTACCAAAGATGATTTTTCATTTAGTTTTTTTAACTGTAATTCAAACATAGATGAACTAGTACGTATGAGGCCTTTTCTATTTGCCTTCCGCTCTATTGAATGCAATGCTTAGAATTTTTTTTTAGGTTTTCTTTCTCTTTTATTGGATCGACCTAAATTGATTTTTTATGATGTTTTTTTTTTTCTGTTTAAATCTAGAATAATTGGTAATCGGTTAGAGTTAGGCCCAGGATCAAATATAATTGGCTGCCACTATAAACCTAGGTTATGTGCAACCGCCTACAAGCAGCACAATAGCAGGAAACATATGGCTCAACAAGAGGCCAGACCTACAATAGCAGGAAACTTATGCCTCATTAAGAGCCCAGAGGTCTGCTATGGGGTGGCCTACTCTGCTAGCCAAGACACAACAGGTCATATATATACTCAATGAGATTTGAACCCTCATCTGGTGGGTTTCACCCAGCTAAACTTACAGTTAAACCCCATATCACTGTATAATTCTCTATTATGTTTTGTTAACACTATTGCAAGGTTAGATGGACCGGTAGCTACCAAGCCCTTTTCTACCCTTTTATGAGACAATACCTAAATAAGAGAGGAAGCTCCCATAATGGTAAGCAAGGTTGGTTACAAATCCATTATTACATAAATCTTTGCTATTTTTGTTGATATAGTATGACTGTAATATAGTGTGTTAATTCAATCTTTGATTATTACTATTGTATCACTAGTAAACATATAAATTGTGCTTTCTATGCTCCTGAATGTGTGTATTGTCATATGTCGTCCTATCATTTTCCCTTATGGATGCAATATTCCAGCCTAATTGGGTGAGTAATAATGTAATTTTTTTCTTTTTATATGTGAAAACCTTATAAAAGAGTATTGCTTGCCTCTTCGACATAATTTTCTTCTCATATTTTTATCTTCTATTATTTAGTAATAAAATGGAAATATGTAAATTCCCTGTGTTATCAAGTGGATAAGACTCAGCGGAAAAGGCCCAAAGAACTTATTATCTTGCAGCTCTGAAATTTTGGTCGTCAGCTGCCAAACAGATTTTTACGTACAACTTGTTACATTTAATTGTCCTCAATTTTTTCGTAGCTTGAATTTTTGAACAAATATATTTTTTGAAGTGGTCATAATATAGACAGTAAAGATCTTATAATCTTCCAAACACCGAGGCTGTTAGGAAAATAGACTGGAGATCTGCGAAGTATACCTTTTAAAGAATAAGATAAACCTTAAATGAATAATGTCAATTTTCTTTGCAGTCCACCAATTATAAGAAACAGATCCAAGAGATGGGGATACCGAGATGTGTCAATTTCACTGAGCTGTGAGGACTAAAGAAGTAGTGGGGATACTAAAGAGTCTCAATTTTAATTCCCTAATCTCATGATTTATTTTTCCATTATGAATCTTATTGTGATTTTCATTGTATACACAACGTTAATAACTGGGATACTTTCAATTTTGTTGGGCCATGTTATAATATAACTGACAAGCATGGTAATTATTTTCAAATCATGTTTTTATTTTCAATAAATATTTAATTTAATTAATAAAAAATACAAGGAATTAAGTCAAATTTTTACATTTAACGCAATAAAAACTACATATCATAAAAGTATAGGCAATATAGTAGAATAGTTGATACTCTAGTTTTTAATTCACAAAAAACACAATTGATTTTTTAATTTTAAATTTGCAAGAAATATAAGTGTAAATGTAAAAAAAAATATGTAAAAATAATAGGTAAGAACAAAATTTTTGAATGACACAATAAAGTAATCAATTTTGCATAATACACACAATCCATAGATCAGGGTGCAAATATATGGATTGCATGATTCATTAGGGTGTCATAATAATTTTATGAGAAATTCTTACAACACTCATAGCAGTTGTGTCTAAATCAACTAGACAACATTTTTAAGATAAAGTCATAAAGATTCAATTCATGTAACTTCATATAAATTGAATTAAATGTTTTGTAAACCATTTGAATGAGGCTAATAATTAAGAAATATATTTTCCTTTTGTGTATAAATCAACAATACAAAATTATTAAGTTAGGGCAAAAAATATTCAATTCATGTACCTTCATACATAAATTAAATTAAATATCTTTTTACTCACTTGGTTGGAGCTAATAATTAAGCAATATCTTTTTTCAAATTTGTGTGGCAAGGACTCCATGCCATGCCTCACTGGTTAAATAAATATAATAGTATTTAATATTTCATAATTATCTTTTTACCATACTTGTGACTTATTATTATAATGTTGTAATAGTAATAAGAATTCTATTTTTTTGAGGTGGTATTGGTATTGCTTTGTTTTTTACCTAATTATTTAGCAGCTTCTCATTTGATTAACATTATGAATTGAATTTTATTAGTTTTTATTGATATTTCAAATTATTTATTTGTAATATTATTGGTTCAAATCTTATTATTGCAACATTTACACAACACAATGTCATATCCACTTGTACCATGTTTTTTTAGATACATTTAGATTTTTTATTCTTAAGCTTCTTAAGAAACCACCAATAATTAAAATCCTTGAAAATAACTCATAAGCACTACTGTAAATTACTACCCACCATAATTTAACCAAGTATTTCCATAAAAATATATACACTTACCACAATTTGTTACTTCCCACAATTATTTATGTTTACCTCAACACTTTAATAAGTGCCAATAAGAATGTAAATATGCATAGTTTTTAGTAGCTAGTGCCCACCGAAATTTATGCAAGTCTAACCATTTATTAATTAAAGTGTAACTTAATTATTTTATGATATATTTTTTTTATATAATCAATAATATCAATAAACAAGTTCAAAATTAATAAATATTGTTAGTTATGTTTAAAATTTTATTATTCTAATTAAATAACTTTATTAGTAACCCAATACAATGGGATAAACTCATTAATAATTAAGTGAAAATCCATTGAAAACATATTTTATTTAATATGTATTAAAAATAGTTAAACAATAAATATTTACTTAGTTATTATATATTTATTTTAAAATTAAAAATTACTCATTTATATTATCTTAATCACAGAATTTATTTTAAGTGGATGAAAATGAAATGAATTTTAATAAGTAAATTAAATTATAATAAATCAAATTATATAATTTTACTGAATAAATTAGTAAAAAAAAATATTATTAATAAATAAAATTTGTTATTGATTCAAACAACAAATACCTAATTAAATAGAGCAACTCCATTTTTAATATTTATATATTCTTTAAGGAATATATTCAACTATCCTTCACCAAGAACAATTACTCTTATATATATGTGTATATACATATTACAAAAAAAATGTAAAACTTTTTATACAAATTATTAATAATAAATTAAAATGGTTATTAATTCAAACAACAACTAAGTTAATAAAACAACTTCATTTTTAATATATATATATATATATTATATATATTTGAGGAATATACTCAACTATATTTCCGAAGGACAACTACTCTCATATATATATGCTTTACACACAAAAAAAATCTGAAACTTTCTAGACAACTTTCTCAACAAAGAAATTATCACTAGCACAAGTTTTGGAGGGTAGGGTAGTCCTTGCCACTTATGTGGATGTTATTTTTTAAAGAAAATTGGAAATTGATATATGAAATGGAAAACTTAATTACATAAGGGACAGAGACTTCATACATTATTTGTGGGTACTAGCCACTACTAAGTTTGCAAAATTACACTTTTGCTCCTACATGTTAAAAAGTGGAAGAAAACATAAATAATTTTAGGAAGTAACTACTATGTTTGTATATTTACATTTTTATTCCTACAAGTTAAACCATTTCAGTTTTTATACAAATATTTCCTTAAATTATGGTGGGAAATAATGATCATAGATAGATTATTAGTCAATTTCAAAGATTTTAGTTTAGGTAGTTTTCTATGAAACTTAAAAATGAAAAAGCATTGCACATATATTTAAAAATCATGACAACAAAAGGATAATATCAATTAGGAATGAACATGAGGACCATATTTAAAAATTATGGCAATATGATATCAATGAGGAATAACCATGAGGATCTCTAGATGAGAAGGTGAATATAAATATGAGAAAGTGTAATTTGTCCTATTGTTTACCACTATTGGATAAGAAGGTGAGTAGACAAAAGTTAATGTCTTAGTGAGCATTAAAATAAGAAAAAATATAATTAGGGTAAATTTTTTCCCTTACTCTAATGTAACTTTTTCAAAATTTCCATAAAAAGATAAGTAGTAAAACTGGTTTTTACTAATTTATATTTTATTTTGATTCCTTTTCAAAATTTACATAAAAAGATAAATAGTAAAACTAGTTTTTACTAATTTATATTTTATTTTGATTTAGAATATTTCTACAATCATATTTTTTTTAAATGAATGGCTATTTAAGAAATCAAAATAGTGAAATGGTGAATCTTCATCAACAACATGAGCATCTACACCTAAAGTTCATGGAGCTCCAAAAAAATATTAGGAAAAATGAGCGTTTGTCAAAATGCATCCATCAGCTTGAGCACTCCATCACTAGATAAGTTGTAATATGTAAATGAGCCAGCCTAGCACATGTAAAATCTTATCTTCATGTAAAATCTTATCTTCATTTTCGATTAGTGGGAAAATGAGTTATAAATTATGTCTTTAGTGTGCCAATTCTGTAATGTATATGCAGACGGAGCCCGTTTTTTGTTTTTCATATGAATTCCACGAAGAAATTGGGCTAGTTACGAGAGATCAAATTGGGCTAGTTAGGATAGATCACACGAACATTTTAGTAAAATTGGATGAATAGTGATGTATTTAGGTTGATCAAATGTGTCTCAAATGTAAATTTAATATAAAAATTATTATTTTAGTTAATAAAAAGGACAATGATAACTATGAGGATGATGATTATCATAAATATAATATTTTAATATCTATTTTGAATAATCTTATTTTATATTAACTTGAATATTTTAATGTCCATTTTAAATTATCTTAGTTTATATCAATTTGATAGAAGTAATTAAAAAGTTAAAAGTTACAACCATTTTCTAATAAGAAAAGATGTGTAACTCATTGGGTTCTTAATATGATGTTGATATGTAGTA
Organism: Pinus tabuliformis; assembly: GCA_031772625.1. Classification (NCBI taxonomy): domain Eukaryota; kingdom Viridiplantae; phylum Streptophyta; class Pinopsida; order Pinales; family Pinaceae; genus Pinus; species Pinus tabuliformis. The sequence continues at coordinate 882,872,422 of CM062820.1, read as the reverse complement.
TTTAAAAAATATTAATGAATACAAATATATAAAATTTATTCAGATGCAAAACTCTTTCATAATAGACCCCTTGAAAACTAGAATATGAACAACCAACAATTACTTTTACTAGCATTTATTTTACTTACTTTTCTTGTTTCATATAAAATTCAGTAACTTAATTTGGTATAGACTCGTAAAGGAGTATAGGAATGTATGATGTGATTATTAATGACTTGTTAAATAGTGTTTAGTTAAAGAGATCACGGGGAATACCTGATCAAGAAGATCTTAGAGAGTTACTTCCTCCATCGAGGGATTAAGGAGAAATCCCTCAGTTGGGAAACTCACGAGAGTGAGGAGAGGAAGTAAGGTGCAAGGAAGAAGAAGTCTCTAACACTACATTGTTAAGAGTTGCAAGGGCTTTGTAGAGCTCGTGGCAACGAGTGGAACCCTGAATGAACATTCTCGACTGGCCGAGGGTCTTGAGGTCTACAATGGTTACTGTCTTTAATCACTCTGGAAGCTAGGAGGCTTGGGGGAGACGTCGAGGTTATTGTGAGTCTCACACGTTAGCTGGTGAAGATTCTGGTTCCCCATAAACACCTCCAGCAACTCTGTGACACATAAGTTTATACTATTTATTTATGGTGTTTGTTGGACAATCTCGAAGTGAGTGATTATTTTGAATAGAATCTAGATTTATTAGGAATTCTAAAGATATATATTAAAGGTAGTACTAGGAGAATCAAAATTACAATAATTAGTCATTTCAAACCCTATAAAAGGTTTACCTTGGAAAGTTTGCTCGAAACGAATGGTGAGCATATGCGTGTAAAAACCTATCCAACGAGAGCTAAGTAAGTTAACCAGGGTTTCACCATGGAAAAATGAAACTCTAGAGAAACATAAAAGTATACCTGAAATGACGAATGTATGATGTGACCCTTCAAATTCATAGCCCGAGTAACGCATCACATACGTAAAACGAGCAAGAGATTCCTTTCCGCCATAGAAACATGGAAAAGATACAAAATATGATTGAAGAATTCAATAAGGATTCGAGCGAGGACCTGGGAGCAGAGTAATGACGCTGCTACGAGAGGGTTGCATAACGACGAGATCGACAACGGACAAGGGGGTAATCGATTACCTCCAACCATTCTTTGCTTGACACATACGTAAAACGAGCAAGAGATTCGTTTCCGCCATAGAAACATGGAAAAGATACAAAAGATGATTGAAGAATTCAATAAGGATTCGAGCGAGGACCTGGGAGCAGAGTAATGACGCTGCTACGAGAGGGTTGCATAACGACGAGATCGACAACGGACAAGGGTGTAATCGATTACCTCCAACCATTCTTTGCAATTACCACCGTTCGATGGAAGTTGTGATGCGTGTATGAGAACGATGAAGCTAGTTGTGGAAGGTATTGAAACTCAGGAATACCAAATAAAGTTCACCCGGAAAACTCGGAATACCAAATAAAATTCACCAGGAGAAGATATAGAAAACTCTTAACTACGGTGAGGTGGTTGATTAATGAAGACCGTAAACCCAATTAACTATGCTTTGAATGCTATGAAAGGATCCAATGATATATTTGTGATAATATTTAGCATTAAGCTAATCGCCTCCATCATAACCAAGTTTTTGAACCCAAAATACATCACTTTTAAACTAATGCTACATATGTACAGATTTGAAATGTATAAAGGGGTTGGTGTGAAACCTAAGTTCATATACGTGACGTGGCCAAATGTATTGCGACATAATTTGTGACTGTATTGAATAAATACTTGAAAGTTAGATATTATAACTATATTCAATATGTTTTTCTTTTAAATATATATCTATATCTATATATAGTTATTTGTTTTACTATTTTTTTTTTTGATATTAGAAGATGTCTCATCTAAGTTGTATTAGATTTTAGTTGAAACACGAGGCTAGGTTTGGGCAAATAATTAATAAATTCCTATGTTGTGATCATAAAGAGAGAGATAGATTAGAGAGAGCAAAGAGTGAAGGAAAATAAACATGATGGATAGCGGAGCTAGAAGTACATGGCCCATACTACTCTCAATACAATCAGGGCCCTATACGTGGTGCAAGAGCTAAACTCGAGGTGCAAGTGTAGCTCGAATGAAACCATCACAATCCAACTACTATGCTAATAGAAAACATTCAATGGTTGAGAACCAAGATGGCCAATCTACGGGCAGATAATGAGAAATTAATGTGAGATTAGGAGTGAATAATTAAGAGCTTGTCAAATCACCAAAATCATAGATACTCAATACGTAGCTCTAGTAATGAAGAATGGAACGAGGAACTAAGGCAGGGAAGTGAGAATGCACTCGAGGGGAGCCATACGCAGTGTTTGGAGAAGGATAAGGGTGTAAATGAGGAAGAATATAATAATGCATGAGAGCATGAAATGAATAAGAAACAAAAGACCAAGTTAAAAAGGGGAATTCAAAAAAATAAAACCTCCAAATTTTTATGGAGAAATGGAGGAAGCTACTTAAGCTTGCTTGATTAACATTAACAAATATTTTCATATTTATGAATATGATGACAATCTGAAAGCAAGATTGGCAATTTACCAGCTTCAAAGCAAGCCTACATTGTGGTGGGAAGAAGTTAAGGCGGTGCAAGAAATGGGGAGATTTCAAGAAATATTTGAAAGAAAAATAATTGAATGAATGATTTTATGATGATAAGGCAAAGGAATGTCATGATCTTCGATTGGGACAACTTTCTATGGATGAGTTTTTAGCCAAATTCAAATCTCTATTGAGGTATGTACCTTACGTTCGGGAGGAAAAGGCAAAAATGCAACACTCTAATCTCCTAAGGACGAAACTCTCTTTACAGGTTTGGGTAGTCAAATTTAGTTTAGCACAGATTATGACCCATAAACTCACGGACAAACAAAGCAAATGAATCAAGTATTGGAGGATATGATACGGATGTATGTGAGGCAAGAATGCAATAAATGGGAAGAGTACCTCCACCTGGTGGAATTTTCCTATAATAACAGTTATCACGAATCCTTAAAACTAAGTCCCTTGAAGGTTCTCTCCAAAAGGAAATGAAAAACACCCATGAGCTAGAACAACCCAGAGGACGGACTAATGTTGTGGCCTAACATGTCAGAAATAGAAACCGCCATAAAGAAAATTCAGCAGAATCTAAAAGCCACTGAAGAGAGGCAGAAGGCATTTATAGATAGAAAAATAAATTATGAAGAGTTTCTCATATGGGATCACATGTATGTTCGAGTAAGACCTCGGAAAAGTATCCTGCAATGGAAAGGATGTGCGAAATTAGCTCCTAGATATTATGGAGCCTTCCAAATATTAGAGAGAATTGGGCATGATGCTTACCAACTAGCATTGCCTAGCCATATATGGGTCCATAAATTGTTCCATGTATCCTTATTAAAAAATTATGTATATGATTGTAAAAATATCATTAAATTGCAAGAATTATAGGTAAGAGTTTAGTTAATTAATTATTTACAAGGTTAAATTTGATTATTAAATAGTAAGTCATTAATACTATTGTGTACTATGACATAGGAGGAACTAGATGGAGAGATTCTAGTAGAGCCTTTTTGTATCCTTTATTGGAGAGAAACCATGTCACAGAAGAGAGCCATCACCCACGTTAAAGTGCAATGGAAGCACTTCAGCTCGGAAGAGGCTACCTAGGAAGAAGAAAATTTGATGCAAGGATCATATCCTCACCTGTTCCAAGGACATGATTAAACATCGGGGATGGTGTTTCGCAAGGGGGGAGAGATGAAACAACCTTGAGCATATGAACATCCAACAATTACTTATGCTACCTTTTACTTTACTTACTTTTATTGTTTCATATCAAACTTAGGAACTTAATTTGATTAAGGCTCATTGTTGTGAAGTAAAATTATAAGTGCGGACACGAACAAATTCCTCTAGCCCGATAATGGGTCTAGCCACGATAGATACATTCTATGAAAGATTTCCTTAGATTAGAATCAATCAAGAGGGCCTACCTCTTGGTTGCTTATCCTACTTGATGATGTCCTCGTGCTTGCTCCAGGAATCTATTGCTTCCTTCTTCAAGCTTCTAAGACAAGCAAACAATAACAACACACAAACATAATAATAGACAAATTCAAATTCAACCTACTTAATGAGTCAAGAAGCATTAAGACAAGAATATGTAATATTACAAAACATGTAGGAAATCAGTCAATGGTTGGATATATTAATATCAAATAGAGATTACAACCATTCATCTTGATGTCGCAGTCTTCCTCTGACAAGACCAGGTTCCCCCACGCTTCTTTTAGCACTTCATGATGGCTTCAAAAAACAATAGTTTAAAGACTCTTACCTTTAGGCTTCACTCTAAACCAAACACACTTCTCCCTTACACAACTAGATGGCTACAACTAGTAATAACTTGCTTGTCTAATTTTGATTTTCACACTAGTCACTGGGTAAAAGCATGTTAATGTGTCTCATTATATGGTAAAAGAAAAAAAGTACTCAAATGAGAAAAGATAAAAAAAATGAATATAAAAATATCAATTAAATGAGTTGAGTTTCATACTTGTTAATTATAAAAAAAAAAATGCTAAATTTGTAACAAAGCTAACTAACAATAAATTTTCGTAAAAGCTATAGTGAACCTATTTAATGGGTTCACAAAATATAAATAATGTTACAAAAAGTAAATACTAAATTTGTAAATAAGTCAACTCATAGTAAATATTGGTAAAAACTATGGTTAATCACTCACGAAATTAAATAACTTTTTTAAATATGAAGGTTTAAATATGTAAAGTTAAATGAAATGCTAAAACTCTTTAAATATATATATATATATATATATATATATATATATATATATATATATATATATATAGATATATATATATATATAATATATATATATATATATATATATATATATATATATATATATATAATTTCTAAACAAATAATTTTATATATTATATTTTGAATAATATAAAATATGTTATTATAATCATATTTAAAAATTTTATTATAAAAAACTTAAAATATATTTTAAAAAATTCAAAAAATAATTTTAACATTTTGTTATATGTTATTTTCGAATTTTTATTAGAACAAATTGATTTTATAAACTTGAAAGGATAGTCTCTTGGGTCATGGTTTTATATATACAAAAAGATTATCATTTTTACTAGTATTTTAATAATAATTAAAAAATATGTTTACTTTTTATTTTTAAATTTGTTCAGCAATCTTTAGAATGTTTAGAACACATCTTTTAAAGAAACTGGAATTAAAAAACATAAATCAATAGAGAAATGGGGGGGGGTCGCACTTTTGTCACTACTTAAAAATTTATGTAAAATATTAATGAATATATTTTAAAGAAAATGATTAAATTAGATAAAAATTTATATATTAAATTTTAGAAAAAAATATGACATAAAATTGAATTTAAATTGACATGTTTTGTCTTCTTTTACCACCACCTAATTCTTGATGATTTTGTAAATTTAAGAGTAAACATTCCAACTCCATTTATTTTTATAAAACTTCTTTGCCACCAAAAGGGAAAAAGTGATACACATTAACATGCCTTTACCCCACTAGTTTGTGCTAGGGAAGAAGGGAGGTTTATATAGGAAAGATGGATGGGAGATGGATCCTCTTCTCGTGGGAGAAGGACTTATCCCTTGAGGTAGTTCCATCATTATAGGGGAAAGAAGCCCAAACTGTCATCCTCGACCCCATCCGGTCAAATCATTTACCATACTTCTGTTATAGAGCTTGTAGAGATGGAAGCTTCGGTGCTAATTTAGAAAACTTTCCATAATAGGACCGACGCGACTGGAGCACAGCTCAGTCGCACTGATTGGCGCAGGGAATAGTGCTAATCTCTGCACATTGGTGCAAGGGAGACAAAGGTCATTAGCATTGGTCTTGTAAATTGGGCAAAATAGAAGTTTCAAGGGAAATGGTGCAAAAGGGAAATGATCTGCTTAGGAAGAGGGACATAATGGGAGTTTCTCCATGAATGCAAAGCATGCGGGTTCACTGTAGAGGTCCTCCAGGATCAAGGAATGGGGAGCACAGGGACAGTGACAAAATGTTGTGTAATAGATGCCCCCCAAAGCATGGAGGCCGAACCAGAGTGAGGGATGAAATGCTTTATAAATCAATATGGGGAATTAGTTTCCCATTGGAAAACCTACAAGCAAGTAATGGTACATATACATAAACTAAGATCTCTGTCAAACGATACATGAATAGTGGGATGGACGCAGCCATACAGAGAATGATCATGTAAATGGATCGAGGTATGGGCACAACCATCCGTCAAAGAGGATCATAACGAAGCCAAGGTATGGTCGCATCCATCTAATAATGAGAAGGATCACATATGATCACTCATGGGCTGGTTGTAACCAGCAATATAATAGAAAGATGCACATCATCATAACCATATCACACCACTTTGCAACTTGGAATTTCGTGAACTGAGTCGAGGGTCTTGCACTCTGACACAACCCGATCAAAGTAATGATCCTAGCATGCGAATAGATGTGTTGACGTCGAACATGCTGGAAAGTCGCTTGATTACAAGTCAATGATGTAAACTGTTAACAAGCGCGAGAGAAACCACCAATAATGACAATGGCCCTCAAGGTACTATCAACACAATTCATGGAATGTGAATACAGGAACTAAAGTCAAACACCCAGGAAATCACTGTATCAAAAGCCAATGACGTGAACCTGTCGTCAAGTGCGAAGAACTTGCCATTGAGGCATGAAAACTCTAAGGTACTCGAAGGGAGTGTCTCGATCAACTTCCTAAATAATGAGCTTATGTCGACGGAAAGTGATCGTGTCGAAGGAGGGCCATAATGAATCCCACATCATCGACGTGATACGAGAGGATGCAAAATGATTTTTGATGATATAGAGAAACAAAGGTAAGTGTAACTTGATAAGGAAAACTCTTGAACATATCAGCGACACAACTGGAAGTTTGGCAGCTTTTGGATCCATAGGATCGGTGGTCATGGTGACATAGTAGAAATCATATGGAAGGCAAAAATGAACGGCCCAAACCCAAGGAGGTCAACGATGTAAAGGAGGATGTCCCAACCTGACATGAAGTAAAGAGTGTCATGTTCAAGAGTGAGCTACCAACACGACTGGAAAGATTTCCAAATTTTTCCCCACCATTTCCACCGAGTACCCCAATTATTTTTTAATCGCAATGTTGAAGGGGATAGCATATGTGCACTATAAGTTCTTCCTTCAGACGAATCTAGCCTAGTATGTTTAACAAGCCATAGGAAGGAGAAGCTCGTGTTCATGATGGTGATGAATTGATGTCGTTTAATAGTTTAACGAGTCCGGCAAAGGTGCAACTCAGTATCTTTTTCATGTTTAGAGAGTTTGGAAAAGACACGTAAAAGAAAACTCCACATGGTCCCTTTTTGTACATTTGTGTGTCTCAAGCCTGAAAAGGTAGAAAATAATACTTGAGAGAACTGTTTGACCATTCCAGTCCTCTCCAAAGTGGCATCCTCATTTGACAAATTCTTCCACCTCACCAAGAATTCCTGGACCGTCCTGCTCCACAGCCGCCTCTCCTTGGTATCAATGATAGCCTTCGGCTGCAATACCAAATGCCCCTCATCATCCATGGGTGGTAGCTCATCTGTCACTGTCACTTGCTGCCCCAATGCCTTTTTCAGGCATGATACATGGAAAATGTTATGAATCTTGTTGCCTTGGGGCAGCTCCAACTCGTATGCAACCTATCCAACCCTGTGTATCATGCTATACGGCCCATAAAAGTGGGGCTTAAGCTTCTCAGCCCCCTTTTTCTTTAGTGGCGACTGTCAATATGGCTATAATCGTAGGTAGACCATGTCCCCTACCTCGAACTATCTCTCCACTCGACCCCTGTCGGCATACAACTTCTGCTGGTTCTGTATTGTAGCCATGTTGTCCTTGAGAGCTCGGGGAATATCTTGATTCTCTTGGATCCATATCTTGGCTCTAGGAGCCTTGCTATCACCAAACATCATGTCAGCAAAAGATAAAGGATTATATCCATATAAAACATAGAATGGTGACATACCAATGGACATGTGATGTGAAGTATTGTAGTAGTACTCCCCTAGATGCAGCCACCTCAACCATGCTCGCTGCTACTCACTGACATAGTTACGAAAGTAGCCCTCTATCCACTTGTTAACTATCTTTGTATGCCCATCCGTCTGTGGGTGATAACTGGTACTCGGTGTCAACTCTGTCCCCACCTATCGAAAAGCTCCTACGAAAACCCGCCCATGAAACGGATGTCCCTATCACTAACGATGGTCTCAGGAAGACCATGTAGCCTGAAGATCTCCCTGAAGAACAAGTCGGTCACCTGTGCTGCTATATAGTGTGCGGATATGACAAAGAAATGTGTGTACTTTGTTAGTCGATCAATGACAACAAAGATGCAATCCTTGCCCTGCACCATGGGTAACCCTATGATGAAATCCATCGAAATACTCTCCCATTTCCTCTCCAGAATGGGAGGGGCCTGCAATAATCCTATGGGATGGCTCATCCCTCCCTTGTTCCTTTAGCAAACATCGCACTCTCGGACGTGTTGGAGTACGTCCTCCTTGAGGCCCTTCCATGAGAACCTCTCCCTAATGGCCCTATACGTTTTGGTAAAACCCTAATGTACTGCCAATGGGGAATCATGTGATGCTTGGAGTATCTTGTTCTTGAGCTAAGACCCCTCAGTCAAGAAGATCCAGTCCCTATAGTAGATGATCTCATCGACCACCCTGTACCTATCATCTACCACCTTCCCATCCAGAACATCACATGAAAACTGTCCTTGGAGTACTCTACTAAGGGTCAAGCCCTCCCATCTATATCCGAGCTCATAAGAGACAACGTGGCTGGTATATGTAAAAGGGCATCTGTTACCACGTTGCTCCTACATTTGACATACTCAATGTCAAATTCATATGCTTGGATCTTACTGATCCACTTCTGCTGCCTCTCCTATAGCTGGTTCTGCTCCAAAAAGAACATAAGGCTATTGTGATCGGTCCTCACCCTAAACCTATTGCCTACCAAATACTGCTGGTACTTAGCCAATGCATGCATGATAGCCAACATTTCCTTGTCATATATGGAATACAACCTCTCATGCGGAAGGAGCTTCCGGATCTCAAATGCTATCGGGTGACCTCCTTGCATCAATACTGAGCTGATCCCCTCTCCCGACGCATCACAACCCAAGACAAATGGCTGTGTAAAATTTGGCAACGCAAGCACTGGATAGTTGTTCATAACCTCCTTGAGCCTATCAAAGACTTGCTACGCTGTATTTGACCAACTGAATGCCCCCTTCTTCATCAAATCTATCAGTGGGGCAACAAGATGTGAGAAACCTTTGACGAACTTCCAGTAATAAGTGCAAATTCCAATGAATCCTCGAAGTTCCATCACGTTTCTCGGCTCCAACCATTCCCTGATGGCCCTGATCTTCTCCTCGTGGACCCTCACTCCATCCACCCCTATGATGTGTCCTAGATACAACATCTCTGTCAACCCAAACTCACACTTGGAGAGTTTGGCATAGAACTGCTGCTCCTGTAGATACACAGTACTATCTCAATGTGCTAGAGATGCTCCTCCCAAGTACTGTTGTAAATGAGAATATCATCGAAGAATACCAACACAAACTTCCTGAAATGACTACGGAAGATGTGATTCATGTAGGACTGAAATGTAGCTGGGGCGTTGGTTAGTCCAAAAGTCATCACCAAAAACTCAAAGTGCCCATAGTGACACCTCAAGGTGGTCTTGGGAATATCCTGTTCCCTCACGCAAATCTGATGGTACCCAGATCTCAAATCAATCTTTGAGAAGAATCATGCTCCCCTCAACTCGTCCATCAACTCATCGATCTTGGGTATAGGGTACCTGTTCTTCAGGGTCTTCTTGTTCAAGGCCCTGTAGTGGATGCACATCCTCAATGTACCATCCTTCTTCTTCACCAACAACACAGAAGAAGCAAAAGGACTTGTGCTCGATCAAATGTGCCCAAGAGCCAGAAACTCTTGGATAGCCCACTCGATCTCATCCCGAAAGGCCTTGGAGTGCCTATAGGGGGTGGTGATCACTCCCTGGATGCCCTACTCAAGCTCGATAGTGTGCTTAAAACCCTCAATCCGGTGGCTTTCCTCGCGGAATCTCTTGAAACACTATGCCATACTAGTCAAGGATGGATTGTATCTTCGGATGTACCATCCGCCCTGTAGTCCCTACCTCTGATGCACCCAGCTCTACTGCCCACTCTATGTCTCCCTTTTGGAAGACTTCCTCCATCCAATGAGCTGAAACAATCTGAGGTGGATATGTGTGCTGTCCCCTTATCTTCTTATGCCTCCCTATCTTCTCATCATCCCACTCCATCTCTAGGGTCTTCCAATCTGTTGTGACCTTCCCTAGAGTGATGAACCACTGAACACCTAGTATCATGTTGGTGTGTGGAATATTGATAACGAAAAAGTGTTAAGTCAATGTGTAGGTGCCCATTGTCACTAATAGCTCTGGAACATAATGAGCAAACATCATAGTCTGATCTCCTAGGACCAATACTGAAAACCCATCGAAGCTCTTTGTCTGTATACATCTCCGCTCAACCATATGGGCATCGATGAAGTTGTGGGTTGCCGCACTATCAACCAAAATTGATATGTGTTGGCCACATACTGTCCCTCGTACGCGTAGCATTGGATACTTGGGAACTCCCTGCAATGCTGCAAGGGCCCCTCTCGTGGGTGCAAAAGATGCACCACCTGCTGCTGGTGGTGGAGGTGGCAAAGTTTTGTGTATGGCATGGCTATCTCCTGCCTCCACATCCTCCTCATCATCCTCTTCTCCACTGCTCTTGGAGAAGAACTCAATAAAATGTGCTTTACCAGCAGCACATCTATGTTCTAGTGCCCATGGCTCCTGACAAGTCAAGAACAACCGCTTCTTCTTCAGCTCCCTCCTCGCATCATCATCAAGGTGTACTTGTCCTGGATTCCACTTTGGAGGTCGAATCCTCACATCCTTCCCCTTAGACTGGAAAGTCTGTCTCTGCGGGTAAGGTGTCCGAGTCCTACGTAAGACATCCTGTAAGTCCCCGGTCCTACTGATAGCGTCCTGGAGCGTAGCTGGTCTAGTGGATCAGACTAGACCCCAAATTGGCTCTGTTAACCCCTCAACATACATATAGTCCCTTTGTGCCATGGATAGGTCTAGCACCATCACAGAGACCCTAAAGAAATCTGCAATGTAGGTCTCTGGGCTCCCTGTCCATTTGAGCCTTGTCAGCTCAAGAAAATGCTACTCTGGATCCCTCTAATCAAATCGCTCCATCAGTCTCTTGGTAAACTCAACATATGTGATCACTATGGAATGCCCTAGTGTAACCATCCCATGAAACCACCAATCCTGGGCCTGAACATCAAAATGCAATATTGCCACCTTGATGGCCTTTGTCTTTAACATCTGGTTAAGCTGGAAATAAATGTCCAGCTTCTCCACCTAAGACTTTGCCAAACTGTTTGATGAACCATCAAACATAGGCAAGTGGAATCTACTCGCTGCATGGTGGGTGTCACCATCATGGTAATGTTGGTACCCTCTGTGAAGGTCGTGGGGTCTACTATCCCACTGGAGTTGAAAAAAATCTCTAAATGAGAGGGCTTCCCTGAACTCCTACCCATAGGCCAGGTACTCTGCAAAATAGTCACGCATATGTCCGGGCTCTGCCTCCTACTGGGCTATGGCCCTCGTGTCTGCTCCTAAGAAGGTGGGCATGGTAGAGCGTGTAGGGGAATGTGAGGCCCCCTCTTGCACAGTATCATGTTGCTCTGGCAAGTGATGGGATGCACTTGATCCCTCACTGATCTGAGAAACTCATGGGATCTCCCACTATCTAGCCTCTACTGCCGTGAATCTCTGCCCCATCACCTCAATCTGCCTCGACAGATCCTGCACTGATTTGAGGAGCATATCCACAAATCTCTTCTCATCCTCATCTACCATCTGCTCTGCGTCCACTACTGGCTCTCTCTGTTCTGCGTCTACCACATCTTCCTCTTGTTCTGTGTCTACCATAGGAACACAATCTCCCTCTCTGTAGGTATTCTCCAACCTATGCCTAATGTCTCTGTATCTCTGACCTCTGTAACAGATATAGGGTTTTTCCCCCGGTGTCATAGATTGCTAGCTCCACAGGTTGAGCCAAATCTATGCTCTAATACCACTGTAATATCCCTTATCAGGAATACACCCCAAAACATAAGAAAACTCCAACTAGAGATGGACTAGGAGGGCATTTACCAGATATGTCACCTCTAAAAAGAGGACGAGATCTGGAGGCTACCTGGCCCTTTCTAGACTCTGTCTAAGAGTATTATAAAAACACACAAGTGGTATAATAGCCAAGAATGCTTAAAGAGATAAAAATAACAATGATACGATATATATCAAATAAACCATAAGCAGATGCACAAGAAATGCAGAGAGAATTCTAAGCCATTTTATTATACTGAGCAATAAATGAGTACAAGAGGTGATTAGACAGATGGCTCCTCGACTTGCACAAGGCAAGTGAAGAAATACTCTTAGAATGACAAGAATGGCCTCTCTGCGTGGATGCTGTTGATGTGTTGTTGTTGCTGCTAGAAAACAAATGATGGTTTGGGGTTGTTCCACTCCTTGGAAAAATCTAAAACTCTAGATTCAGGCTCTACTCAAGAAACCCAAAAAAACACAGAAAGCTTTCCTAGAATGGCCTCACACTAATTTGCATCCCAGCTGTTGGAAAACTATCGTGTTGTTGCTGCTGCTGGAAATCAAATGAGGATTTGGAGCGGCTGCTCTACTCTTCGGAAAAGGCTGAAACTTTGGAATCGTACTCTATTAAAAAAACCTAGAAAAACCCAGAAAGCTTTTCTGAAATGGCCGACTCCCGAAAATCACCCCCTTAGGGTTCTGCATAGTTCCTCAAAGACGCTGATGAAACTGTTGCTGAAATGCTTATGAAACTACTGCTGAAATGCTGATGAATCTAGTGCTAGAATGCCAATGGAAATACCTTGCCCGAGTAGGCACTCGAAGTCCCCCGGGGCTAAGGGTGGGATCTCCGAATGGAGACATTCAATGCACTAAACAGTGCTGCAAACTAGCTAAACAACTAGCGTTCTCTAAGTCGAAATGACTATCAGAAATGCTCATAACCAGAATGATCCAAAATGAGGGGGCTCCTCTCTATTTTATAGCCTCCGCCTATCACAATCCCTAGGCTCACCTCCTCCTGCATGATTCCACTCTTGCCATGTGTTTGCGTGTGCCGGATTTCTCTGTTCCCCTTTGGCCCCCTTGGGTCGTCCTTAAGTCACAACATTGTGCTACTAGGAAGTGATTTCTTTATTCTTAAAGCGAGTTATGTCCCCCGTCCTCACTTTTTTATATATAAATAACTATAGAAGGAAATAATTGGGAAAAATCGAATATTCCAATTAGCCATGGCTAATTAGGAATATTACATATGATGACCACCATACTTTGTAGTTCTTAGGTCTAGTACTCACATTTTTTTCAGGCCTGCGTGTCACGGATGTGCAAGTCCTACGAGCCACCAATGTTATTATGGACATACATATTATTTTTTGGGGTTTCGATGTATCAAACATTCTCACATATGTATATATGTTATATTTTCTTGTTTATTATGGCACAAATGGTTTGTCTAATATTTTACATGTTTCACAAATGTCTATCCAACACGTAATTAGCTAATGCATCTATTAATGTATTCATGTGTCTAGGAATATGATGATATTTAGTATAATCGAAATGTCTTTCCAACATATGTATGCACAGATAATTCATAATATTTCAGGGTTCCTCATGGAACATTGCTCGTTGAGTTGAAGAACGACAAGTTGTGAATCCAGGTTGACAACCAATTCTCTAATGCCCAGAGTGATGGCTTCTAATAATAGTTTGATGACCACATTGTATTCAACAATGTTGTTGGTTGTACGACCTAAGCAGATACCATGAAGGTCAGTCAACTCATCGTTAGGGTTGTAGATAGCCCATGCCGTGGCTGATAGGTTCTGGGTACTTCGGTAAGCACCATCGGCGAAACCGATGTGAGGAGCTACAGACATCTGCAAAGCATGAAAAGCATAGTAAATAGGAGGGATGTTTGAAAACCTTCAAACAAAACCACACTATACAGAAATGAATCACACACTAATGTACATAAGTAACCATGCAAGATGACCTAAGCATAGTACTTTTTGAGGTAAAGCTCGTTTTTGGGCTTATCAAGAGGATTTTCTTCATAATCAATAAGTTCATAGGCTCCTTTTTGCAAAACACATTTTACAATATAGGACCCATGACACATAGGTTCGAACTTGCCTACCCCCAGCTTACCATTAGCTTGGTCGTATAGCAGGACCAAATCACCCTCAGAGAAAGCGAGAGGGGAGACCGACTGGTTGAAATGGGATTTGACCCATTTCTTTTGTGCTTCAATGACCAAGGCAATGAGACGACGAGTCTTGTCCAGTCATTCTAAATATAAGAGGCATTCCTCTTGAGGTGATGTTTGATGGAGGAGTTCAATAGCTAACTTAGTAAAGGAATCTCACACTCGATCGGAAATGTTTCTTCCACACCATAGACCAGCTGGAATGGTGTGAAGCTAGTGGCGTGTTTGGTTGAAGTTTGGTAGGCCCACAGAGCTGAAAAGAGCATGAGATGCCAATTTGACTTGTGCATCCCAATAGTACGCTGAAGCATGGTGACCAGAACTTTGTTCATGGCCTCCACTTGGCCGTTGGCCTAAGGGTAATATGGGTTTGAGCCATCATGGCGCAAGCCCAATGTAGATGTCAGTTTTGTCATCATTTAATCTCTGAAATGGGAGGCATGATCTGTGACAATGGCTTGGGGTACGCCGAACCTGAAAATAACATGGCTAAAAAGGAATTGAGCCACCCTCTTAGCATCTTCTGAATATGTAGGCATCGCTTCGGCCCATTTGGTGAAGTAATCCACAACAATGATAATGTAGTAATGCCCCCCGACCAAATAAGGGTTACATGTCATATAATCGATGCCCCATTTGGCAAAGGGACCAATGGTAATGACAGCTTGTAGGTGAGCAGGTGGGTCGCGCATCTTGCATTGGTAGATTTGGCATTCGTGACACTTGCGGATAGCAAGAAAGTAATCTTTAAAGATGGGGGGCTAGAAATAACTAGCGCGAAGGATTTTCTAAGCTATAGCATAACCAAATATATGACCACCACATGCCCCGGAGTGGCAATCATTGAGAACTCTTTCATCTTCCTCAATCATGAGGCATCGATGAAGAACAGAATCGACACCGACATGGTATAAAGTATCACAAATAATGTGATAGGGTTGAGAATGATGTTGAATCCTTCAACGATCATATTTGGTCAAAGCGGACTGAAACGTGGAGGTTTGGAGATAAATGATGATATCACCATACCATGGATTAAGGGTGCTAATCAGGAAAAGGGTCTCATCTAGGAGTTGTTCATCTGCACTAGCAGGGAGAGCTTTGGAGGGAAGGAAACAAATAAATTCTAGGAAAACAAGTGATGTCGTAGATTTGGACGAGATCATGTTGACAGAGGCAACATGAGGAGGTGGGAGTGGAGAAATCTGCATTAAGGCAAAATCTTTGAAGAGACCTGCCCCCACACTCTCAAAGGGAGCACCAGAGTGCTTGACATATGGAATGTTGCCATCAGACAAGGAAGAGGAAAAGAAAAACAGCTAATCAATGCTGACAATCCTCCCTTGATGCGGAAAACGGATCACACGAAACAAAGAGGAGGCCACGACATGCATGCAATGAGTCCAACTTAGGCCAAGTAGAAGATTATAATTGAGTTTGGTGTCAAAAATCTCTACTTCGACTTGCACTATCTTCCATTCCATTGTGATGGGAAGGTTGGGTAAAATACCGAAGGGTCGCAAATCGCACCCATAAAAAGCTTCAAATGTGTTTGGAGACTAGTTCAGTGTAGGGGAACCAATAGCCTTCCAGCACGCAGTTGACATGATGCAGGTAGAAGTACCTTCATCAATGACAGTGCAGTGGATGGTCTTTTCATTAATGATTACCTGAATAAGAAAGGAAATCTGATGTGGGAGTCTCAGAAGATGGTTCTCTAGATCGAAACAGATCAAATTAGAATCAGTGGGATCAATGCCCTCGATAGCTGATAGCAAAGGTTTCGGTTGTGATGGGCAGCCTTAGAACGCCTCAAGAGCCAACATAGCTGACGGTGCCTGAGCCAAATCTTCAACAATATTGTAATGTTGAGCAGATTGTGCATTGTGATTGTACAAGTATTTCGATACCACACCTCGAGAGGGTGGTAATGGAGCAGAATCAGGGTTAGGGTGCTCGATTTGCAGTGGGCCATAACCCGAGGTAGAAGAACAAGGTGGAACTCCTTTTTCTTTCCCTGTGGTGGGAGCTAGAGTTTGATAAGATTTCGATCACGTAGCCACATTAATGGGCGTGTTCATCATGTACACTTGAGATCCAGAGGAAGCAGATCGGTTTGGTCTACCATTTAATTCTGTTGAGACAGAAAAAGGCTCTTTGAGGATAACATGGGTCCCTTTCAGTAAACAACTAACTTCAGATCATTGTGGACAATCCTTAGAATATTGATCCTCCTCGCAGATGAGGCAAGGATACTTAGGTTTCTGTTGTGAAGATTTGCCAGCAGACAATTTTAGAGGACCTTGCTTCGAGGGATCGACTTTAGCTTTACCTTTGCCTTTCTTTTTTCCTTTCGAAAATTTCTCCATTGTGGTAGATTGGACAGTGTGGAATTCTAAGGTTTTACCAGGGCCTAGAGGGTTTTGAGATGAACTGTTGAGAGCAGTATTCGAGACTGACTTCTATTTGGAAGAAGTTTTGATAGGGGTCTCGGATACTAAACCACTAACTCCTTCAACAGGAGGGACAGCGGGTGACTTTGATGTCGTGGGATCTAATGATGGTCGCAGAGCATTAGGTAATAATTTGTATAAGGTGCCAGACTGAGAGTAGACTAGGTCCAAGTACTTGGCACGAGTGATGGATTGCTCTTCAGTGATGCATCCACCCATGGCTATATCACGAGCAATTGGGGCTACAAATGATTTGGTAAACCATTCTGTGAGCAATTGATCAGCTATCTCAAACTTGATCAGTCGACATCTAAGTCTCCATTCATGGATATGATCAAAGATGTGCATCAAAGTGTCTTGCTTAAGCGATGTGAGTAGATAGGTACGAGTTTCGTAATGAACCAGTGGTTGAAAAGTCGTGAGAAAGGCCATGGCTAACGAATTGAAGCCATGAAAAGTACTTTAAGCAAGCTTGATGTACCATTTTGCTACGGAACCCATGAGGGTTCGTTGGAAAAGACGAAGACAAATGGAATCATCCATGTATGAGTTCGACGAGCACCATAAGTGATATGTCATCGCATGGGTCTGAAGATCTTCTTTAGCTTTTCCATCGAACTTTGGGCAATCACTTGGTATCTTGGACAGTACTGGAGGGTAGTACAACGAATGAAGAATCAGATCATTCGTAAGACGTGACACATTCGGCAATTCAAGTGTTGCCAAGAAAGGTAATTGAGTGTTAAAAGGAATGTGAGGTCGATAGGCGGGCCCATAAGGAATAGCCCATCCCTGCTGGTAAGGATTTTGACCCCACAGTGGTGGATTTTGGTCATATAGCATCTGAGGCTGTCCCCATTGCAAATTACCTTGACCAAAGGGAGGATTCAAACCTTAAAAACATTGAAACTTTCCATGCACAGGTTGTTGATATGCAACGTATGGTTTAAAAGGCTGCTGAGCTTGTCGAACTTGGACATATGGCTATGGGACCTATTGTCCTAGAACATAGGGCTGTTGGGACCGTTGTCCTTGAATAAGAGGGTTCTGGACTTGCAGTCCTTAGGCATAAGGTTGATACACTTGTTGCCCTTCGACGTAGGGATTCTGTACCTAGTGTCCTTCGCTGGTAGGATTCTGAACCTATTGGCCTTGGACAAGAGGATTCTGCACCTACTGCTATAGGACTTGACCTTGGACCTGTCCATGCAAGGGTTACACTTGTTGATAGGTATACAAGGGTTGCTGCTACCGAGGTTGGTTTTGTTGACCTTGTGGTTGCAAAATTTGTCCCTGGGTTTGTAGAGGTTGGCCTTGCGAGGGTATGGGCTGAGAGGTCTGCAGAGCATATTGCATCTATTGATACGCGGCCTGCTGCAACTATTCGAAGGGCTGACCTTGCGTTTGTTTCAGGTGACCTTGCTGCAGGATAATCTACCCTTGTTGTTGTACAGAAATACCTTGCTAAAAAAAAGGTTTCCCTTGCGGTAACAAAGGCTTCCCTTGCTATTGCAAAATCTATCCTTGCTGTTGCAAGGGTACTTGAACAATTCCCGGGAAATTACCGAATTGAATCTGGCCATATCCAGGTTGGATGTACTGCCCAGACGGGGTGGTGTAAGGTTGATTAACCAATCCTTGAGAATCGTACGGAATGTAAGTATTTTGGAATTAGACCTGAGCCCCATAGGGCTATTGATACTGAACATTGATCGATCCAGACGGACCACCAGGATTCTAAACCTATTGGTACTAGACATTACCTGATCCAATAGGGTCAGCAGGGTTGTAAATAATACCAGAAGAGTGTTGGCTTATACCAAGCATGTGAGCTTGTGAGCTACTCACATTAGTGGCACCTGACACCATAGAGACATTCCGGTTCTACCCCCAGGTGGTGGCACAATCTGGCCACTGACTAATGGGATAGAGGAACCGGTAAAGAAAATCTTTGAAACCATCGGTTGCAACTGACATGTAACTGGGATTGATGGTACAAGAGTGTTCGACACAGTGGTTTGCATCGGGACTGAAGTAACAACTAGTTGGGAGGTCGTGTTCATGATTAACAGACCTGATGTAGGTCTAACACCTGATGCCCAAATAGAGTTATGGTAGAGTGATGAGGCACTCAGTGTGCGTGAAACTAAGTGCCCTAAAGACACATATCAGGTGGCAAGCTGACGGGAATACCTTCTGAATAAGGGAAACCCTCAGGAGGGAACTGCAACTACAATTCTTCTCCCTCAATAATTTGTGGAGTTGAGACTTCGAACTCATCTAGAGAAGTGACTGGAGCATTACCTTCGGATTCCATGTCTGGAAACAAACGACGACGGACAGTCGTACGTGCACTGGGGGATAGTTCCAAAGGAACACCTAGTTTATCATACGGACTGTAAGGGTGCTATGGTGATATCTCAACAACTTCAAATAGAGGGTTCAAAGGATAGATAACCAATCCAAGCTGACCCTTAGTGGTTGGCGAGTTCTCTGGAGTTCGAATGGGATTATCCAGAGATTCCAGGTCAACACCAACAGATGAACCTGAATCGAAAGTAGGTGGAGGACGAGATGATAATTGTTGAAGACTCAAAACAATTGCGAGTTCAAAATTTTGGTCCCGAAATGGCTCTGATAACTCAGGAAGTGACTCCTCAGACAATCTTTCATATGGAGGAGAGGAAGAGGAAATCGGTGAACCAGATGGTTTAGCTACAACAAAACAGACAATTTGCGCCACATTTAGCACCAGATTTTGGTGTATTTTTTTCTCAATTGGGATGAGCAGCCTGGCGCTAAATCTGGCTCTATTGTACAATTTTTAAAGCGTCCTTTTTTGCACCAAATTTTGCATCTTTTTTATGCCAAATATTCCATCAATTTTTGCATCATATTTTGCACCAAGATTTTCATTTGGTTTTACAACAAGTTTTTCTTCTAGTTTTGTGCCATTTTTTGCATCATTTTTTTCTTCCTTTTTGTGGCATTATTTTCTTCTAGTTTTGTGTCGTAATTTGCATCGAGTTTAACACCATCTTTCGCATCTGATTTAGTTCCTTTTTTACATCTAGTTTGTGCCAATTTTGGCATCTGGTCTTATGCCATTTTTTGCTTCTAATTTTGTACTTATTTTTACATCTATTTTTGTGCTAGTTTTTCTGCGTTTTTTTACACCATTTATTCCATCCAATTTTGCACCATATGTTGAATCTGATTTAGTGCCAAATTTTGCATGCATTTTTGCACCATTTTTTGCATCCACTTTTGCATTTTATTTATCTCCCTTTTTTGTTACTTTTCCACCATATTTTGCATCTAATTTTGCATCACTTTTTGCATCCAATTTAGCATTATTTTTAACACCATTTTTTGCATCCAATTTTGCATCCTTTTGAGCATCTAAATTTGTATCCTATGTTGAACCATATGTTGCATCCACCTTTGCATCCCATTTTGTGTCTTTTGTTACATTCAATTTTGAGCCATTTTTTCGTCTACTTTTGCATTTGTTTTTGCACCAAGTTTTGAATGATTTGTTGCACCTCATTCTACATCCAATGTTGCATCCAAATTTGAGCCATTTTTATGCCCATTTTTGCACCATTTTTTCTTCTTTTGTGTCCAATTTTGCACCATCTTTTATGTCAAAATTTGCATCCTTTTTGGTATCTAATTGTGCATCCTTTTTGGCATCCAAATTTTCATCCTTTTTTTTGCCACATTTTGTCTCAACATTTTCATCTCATTTTGCACCTAGATTTTAGTTTTAATTTTCATGTAGTTATGCATCATTTTTTACATCCTTGGTTTCACCCTTTTTTAGTCCCATTTTTCATCTTGTTTTGTTTCTTTCCTTACATCCTTTTTGCACACAATTTTGCATCCTAATTTTACACCATTCATTGCATCCTCTTTTTGGTGTCCATTTTTGCATCCTTGTTTGCACCCAATTTGGTATCCTTTCATATTCCTGATTACGATCCCTTATTTGTGTCTAGTGTTGCACCCTTTTTTAATTTTACTTTAAAGCCCTTTTTGTGTCATTGTTTGCATCTGTTTTGATGGCTACTTTAACATCCAATTCTACTCCCAATTTTGCATCGATGGTTAAATTCACTTTTGGCTTCTTGTTTAGATTTTTACTTTTATTTCCATTTATGACCCCCTCTATGGGTTCATTTTACTAATTTCATTTACATAGTGAGATATATTAAAGTTTCTAAATATCATTTTGTTGTAGGATTTAATGCATGGTTAGATGAACATAAAACCCTCTCAGTTTATCCCAGAAACCTAGGATAGACCAATTACTATAAAGGTTGTTCTAAGGCTCAGGATTCTTAGTAGATCAATATGTAGAGTATGGATTAAGAAAAAGAGAAGGAATTCTTGTGAGTCCTCGCATGCAGGTCTTCTTGGAGTTTTTAGTATAGCTAGGAAGCGCTCCTAGCTAGCTCCAAAGCTTGGTCCTACACATAAGAGAGAGAATAAAGCAACCTTCATAGCATAATATCTTGATAATCGAAACTATCAGAAACATATAAATATTATTGAATAAATAAATATAAACCAAAATCCCATACATTCATTAGTTAAATATAACAAGTAAACAATGAATAGAAACATATGGAAGGAAGAACAACTGATCTATATTAATAAAGGAGTTGGAGGAAAGTTACAACTTTCAGATGTAGTTGTAGCAACACCTCCCCCAACTCCTAGCTCCAAAAATCTCCCTCTTAATATAGATCTCAGCAGCGTGACAATACAAGAATTCCCATCATTTCTTCAATGGCCAAGCCTCCAATATATAGGAAAGTGAAGGCTATGAAGATTTCCCAAATTCCTCATTAGTTCAAATTGGGCAAAATATTTTGGGTGAATAATGTTTCCTCATATAAAAATGGCCTTTTCCACTTTTTAGATGATTTTGTGCTTAGGAAAAAGCTTCCCCATGCTTTATGACTCTTTCCCACTTTTGCATGCTTTTATTTTTTAGGAAAAAGCTAAAGATGAGGATAAAGAGATCACATTCCACCATATGAGTTTCTGAAAGTGAACAAGAGTGTCAAATTCAAATTCTAGTTTGCTTATGTTTTAGTTTTTTTTTTAATATATATTTAGTTTTAGTATTTTTTTATTTTCTAAAAAAATACATTTAGTTTTTGGTATTTTTTTTTCTATAAGAAAAATTATATTTTGTTTTTATAAAAATGGATTTTAAACATTCCATTCATCCTAAATTTGTGATTTTATGATAGGAGTTTAAATTATATAAAAAAAAGTAACTTAATGCTATGTGTTGTGTTGCTAAGATGGGTATTATACATCTCTTCCTTGCTAAGTTATAAAATGTGCTTGGGTTTTCTTAATGCAATAAAACTAATTATGTTCTTCATTATATCTTGAAATGTTCATCTTTAACCTAATAAAACAATAAAGTGAAAATAGGTTTGCTTTTTTCTATTGTAGATCTTTGTCCCCATTAATCTTGGTCTTAATAGATTAATTGTCTTATGGTGGCCTTGAGTGGTCACTTCCATTAGTTGCATGCTTTATAGTTTTCTGTTAGTGACATTTTTTAGGATTTATAATATGTTATTTAATTTATCAAAATGTGTTATTTTCCATATTAATGTTAAATGTTAATATTAAATATGTTGATTTTTGAGCATGGTTTAGCAAAACATTCCCAAAAGGTTTATAGATTGTATTTTATAATGCAATGATTCATTGCTTGATGAAATTGTTTTGGATATTTTTTTTTAATGATTCAATGATTGATGAAATTGTTATGGATATTTTTTTTAGTATATTAAATTGTATGTGATAAAGTCAAAAGTCACCTCTTTTTTAGATTTTCATTTGAGAAATTTCATTTAAGGCCATCAAGTTCACCATTCAGTCCCATGTTAAGGAAATATATGAGTCATGAAGTGGAATTGTCCAAGCACTTAAATCTTGAGACATGTTTTGTTTTTTAGTCACATTATACTTCCTTTCTATGTAAATTCTCGATCAAAATAGTCTCATGAAACATGAGGGGCCTCAATAGTAAAGGAAAACAAATAATTCTAGAAGAAGAATGGTACGCAAAGCACCCATCAATAATGTTGATATAAGAAACAAAAATATTAAGTGAGGTTCTACCTCATATAATTAGAAGATGGGGGAGGAATTTCCAAGTAGTAGTGATTGATGCTTAGAGATACTTGGGTGGAATGGTTATTATTTGAAATGATCAAGACATCAAGGTTACCAATATGTTTACCTCTTTTCGCATTATGACATTATAATTTTAGTTAATTGACATCGAGGACTAAAACCATGTATCCAATGTCTATGACTCTAATATCAAAAATGGAAAACCTCTATTTCTCAATTATATTTCTAGCACAAATAATTTATACTGCCCATCTCCATGGATTATTGGGAGTGACTTCAATATTATCAAGTGTCTCGAGGAAAATAAAGGATGAATCACAATGCTTAACAAGATATTTTGTAATATATACCATTAAAGCCATAAAGTAGTCTCTATTAAAGTTGTCAAGCGATGTGTCTCCAACCCACACATGTTGATCAATGAGATGTAATACATGTGTGTGTGGTGACTAACTTAATACACTGTTCTAATAACTCCAGAAACTTATGTATTTCACTATGTCACATAAATTGACAGTAGTGTGACATAAGTAAACCAAAAGTAGACTTGAAACCCTTAGGCAACAAACATTCCCTAGATCCTCAATTAGGTGTTTAAATGATGAAGTGAAAATGCAAGGAGAAAAGAGGACTTCATGGTTTAACCATCACAAACATGTGATCAAGTTGACTAGGAGTGTATATATTCATATATTTTCCAAAGAGGGAGTGAATACATGACTTACCATTCATTTGGCCTTATTTTTCTTATATATAGGACTTAGGGAATAACGTTTTCATAAGTTTGGCACAACTCATAGATATAACTTTTACATGAATGTTCACTTCAAGCTTTAGAGTTTAGACTTAGATAAATCAATATAGTGTGTCTTTAATGATTCTAGCTTTCACTTTTTGATTTTATTTCATCACAAATGAAAAAAGGGGAAATATTCTTCCACAAATCTATGAATGCTTAATCATAAATGCGTCATGCGATGAAAACAAACTAATTATGTTATTCTCTTTGAAAATGATGGGTATTCTTGAGAAAATCTTATGCTTGTGGATGTCTCCTCTCTGGTTAAGAGGGAGTGAGGGTAAACACCATATTATCCATGTGTCATGTACTATGGACAAGACTAACAATTGTAAGCCTAGTAAAGAAACCAGTAGGGAGAATGGTGGATTGGACAAATGTTTGGGACCAATATTCTTTGAGAATTTGGACTTTGACTAGGATTAACCACCATAAGTCAAGTACATTAATCCAAGATAAGAATAGTCATGAGGATTGACATTTCCTGGTTTCAAATATTATGATAATGGATTAGGAAATGATCATGTGAGGACATACCTGGTGAACATCCTGGTGCGGTAAAATCCTAGAGAGGCAATGATTTTCAAATTTATGCCTCCCAACATTGTGCTTTGATCTAATGGAGAGATAAACTTGTTAGTCAAGGCCTTGCTATTTTGACAATGTTGGCTATGATGATGTAAATCATCATTGATGCTTATCAATCCAGATCCCTTCTTATATGAATATTTCAACTTGAGAGTACTTTTTTATCTCATTATGAGTACCTCCCTAGTCTAGAGGTAGGGTCATCATCTTCATTATTTCCATCATCACCACCATCACCGTCATCATTATTGTCATCATTTCATTATCGTCATAATCACCATTCATGTCTTCATCATCATCATCATCATCATTATGGACATTGTCGTTAATTTTTCATAATTATAGGTATCGTAAGAAATATCATCAACCCAAAAAAATTTACGAGTGCTCGAAAAGGGTTGTTAGGACACATGATATATGCAAGAGAAATAACAAATTTATCTTTTAGAGATGATTGATTATCATCATCATCACTATCATTATCATTGCCATTATAATTGTCATCATCGCCATCATCATAGCTAATATAATTTTTATCATAATTGTTGTCATCTTCATCATGAACATCATAATCATCATTCATGTCATTTTTGTTGTTGATGATGATGACCAATGAAAATGAACATAATTATTATTAGATGATGATGACTTGTAAGATGATGCCAAAGATAATTATTATGATTATGACCATGACAACATTTAAAAATTGGGAAGAATGGCCAAGGTCATTAGCATCGTCATCATCATTGTCATTGTAACCTGCATCATCTTTATCATCATTATCATTATGATAGCAATCACAATTCATGTCATCATCATCATCTTCATTATCATCATCGTTATAATTATTGACATTGTCATCAGTTATTCATAGTTTTCAATGTCATAAGAAATATCATCAATGCAAAAAATATGATGTGTGTTGGAAAAGGGATGCAAAAGTGAACAAAAAAAAACGGGTAAAAATAGACGTAAAATTGGATGAAGAGTGGACAAAACATAAGTAGATGCAAAACAAGATAGAAAAATTGACACAATGTGGATGAAAAAGTAGATGCAATAGTTGATGCAAATCTAAACACAAAATAGGATTCAAACATGGATGAAAAAGTGGAAGAAAACATGGGAACAATAGTAGGCATAAAACTTAGCATGTATTGTGGTGAAACAAACGTGAATACAACAATGAATGTAAAAAAAAAGACCCAAACTTGAATGCAAAAAGGAGGAAAACTTGGATGCAAAAAGGGATGTAAACATGTGCCAAACATGGGTGCAATAGCAGACACAAAATTAGTTGCAAAATTGGATGAATCATAACTGGATGTAAAAGTAGATTCAAAATGGCATGGAAAAAACATAAATGATATTTGATGCAAACTTGGACACAAAAGAGAATGCAATAGTGGAAGAAAATGTGGGTTGCAATGATAAGCAGAAGATATGTCACAAATCATAGCACAAAAAAAATAGATGAGAAAGTGGATGTAATAATAGAGACGAAAAAAAGATGCAAACTTAGATGCAAGATAAGATGCTATAAGGGATGTAAAAGTGGATGCAAACACAGGTGCAACAGGAGAAACAAAATTGGATGTAAAATATGGATGCAATGGAAGTACATGCAAAAGAAGATACAAAATGAGACGCAAAACCAAACACAAAAGTGGATGCAAAAATAGATGCAATATTTTATGCAAAAGAGGATGTGAAGATGGATGAAAAATTGGAAGCAAACATGGGTACAACAGTAAGTACAAAACATGGCACAAATTGTGTCACAACAAAAGTGGATGTAATGATAGATGCAAAAAAAGAAGGAAATGATGATTTAAAATAAGATGCAAAAATGGATGTAAAAGTGGGCATAGACATGGGTGCAACAATGGATGTAAATAGGATGCAAAAGTTGATGCAACAAAATTCGATGCAAAAGTAGATGCAATATGAGACACAAAACCTCATGAAAATATTGATGCAAAAGTGGATATAAAAAGGGATGCAAAAATAGATGTAAAAGTAAATCAAAACCTAGATGTATATGAGGATGCAATCATGGATGCAAATTTAGAAACAAAAAAGGGTGCAAAAGGAGGTGTCAAACTCGGTGCCAATTATGGCATAACAAAAATGGATGCAATAGTGGACACAATAACATATGAAAAAGAGGATGTAAATATGGAGGAAAAACAAGATGTAGAAGTCAATGCAACAAAACTAGATGCAAAACTGTTATAGACATATTTGGGCACTACAACCCCAATCACATATGTCCATAAACCAAGGGCTTCTACGTCCCTAAAAGTGTTGTTTCATACCCCAAAGGAGCAAGGTTAGCTGATTACATAATCTCCCAGAAGTTTTCCATGAAAAACCACTAAGAACTTGTCAAAGTAGGACCATACAGTCTGCCCAGCGCAAAGGGTGTGATGCATCTCACCTGCCACATGCAAAAAGTGTGATGCATACTGGAAAACCCTTCTGTAGGGTGCAACGAGAGAGAGCAGACAAATGACACAAGCAGTTTGCTAGGTGGAGACCCTAAGAATCTTCTAGAAGCTGCTCATTTAACACTTGCCTCCCTGAATTCGCCCAAAGATGAGTAGGAGATCATGAAATCTCCAAATGGAACCAAGAACTATCAGAGAGATGACAGTAATCAAAATCCCAGAAGCTGACTCACCCCCTGCAAATATCTATAAATGGATCCATCATCCCAAAGATCCAAAGGTTGGAATTGGGTAATTTGCAAAGAGGTGCTGCTGGTTTCTCTTTGAAGACATTGTTGGATGATCTTGCTTTGTGTGAGGTGAAGAGGGCTTTCAAGCTGGGAGGATGGTGCTGGGTCAGACCAAGTGGTTGTAATCCTCTCTTCTACTACTTTTAGTAATAAATTTGTTTGAGTTTTCCTCCATATTCTTGAGTATCTCTGAATATTGTGTTGATATATGCATTTGTATGGTCAATATATATTGATATTATATTGTTTATAGTGAAAGATCTCTATGCTTTGATGGTATTATGCTGTTGTGAATCTACAGGTGCTCTTTGAAGCGCGACAAATAAGGAAGCAGTGGCGAGATTTTATCAAAGGGGAAGGAAACAAGCAAGGAACTAAGTCGAAGACTGAGGTTGGTACTCTCTGCTTCTTTCTCATCTCTCTCTCATAAAGGAAAAACAAGTGAATTTAATCTGTTTGTTTCTAAGATAGCTACCCATCTTAGTGGGACTAGTAGCTCTAAATAGACATTAGATTTCTGGATAACAAAATGGCGACTCCACTAGGGATCGATTAGTTTGACTGCTTGTTTTTATTTGTTTGATTCATAAACCATAGAAGGAGCCTGAAGTTAAGCTAGCTAGCCTTTGAACTGCATTTTCTATGCAAGTGCAAAGTAGATCAATGCTGCTTTAGTCAATCTCTGGGTTTGTTTATGAATTGAACAATTGACTTGCAAACATCCTAACTTCCCTAGAGGTAGCTTAAGTAATCTCATTAGATCAGCCCCTGTACTTTGTAGTTACTGACTATCATTTGCTCAGCCTAAATCCCTGAACTAGGCTCCAAACTATGACCAAAAACCAAGTTAAAGTCTCGTCCCTAGACCATCGCACCTTCTCTTCCTGGCAATCTAGATGCATTGCACCTCCCATGTGCAGTAGGTGGGATGCATCCATGTTTCCCTGTGTTACAGGTGCGATGATCAGACAAGACTAGATCTACCTCTATATTTTGGTTTTTTCTTCACTCTCTTCAGCGTTATGCAAGATTTTTGTTGTCTGTGATCAGTAGACCACTGTTGAAACCCCATTCTTTGCATCATCCAACCTCCATTGTGCAAATATTTGTGAATGTTTTTATGTATTTTTCACCATTCACAATTCTCATTTACAAAATGGTAGCCTAATAGAACTGTCGTCTTTGGATTTGAAAGTGTCGCAAGTGTCGTTTTTAGTCAAGGAAAAGAGTCCTTCTCTTTTGATAGTCGATTACATTGTTACTCTTGTATTTGATTTGAATTGATAGTACTTCAAGTGTCAAAAGCAGTTTTCAATTCAAAATCGTAAAGAGTCTGTTAGAGCCTAGATTTACCTCAGGCTGAAAAGACAAGGTTCTAGGTCCACATCAAACCACGCTCAGCCTCGTAGCTAGCCCTACGAGGATAGGAGAGGGCTCTCTACAGGTCAATCTCAGCGAAAGATAATCGATGGGGCTTGAGATGACTGATTTAACAACTGATCTTAGGCTAGGTATTAAGTACAAGGATTTGTTTTGAGTTTTTGGGGTTTTGTTGGGAAAAAGGGACAGGCAAATTTTGGGTCTGGGATGAGGCCAAATTTTTGCAAAG
Source organism: Pinus tabuliformis (assembly GCA_031772625.1). Classification (NCBI taxonomy): domain Eukaryota; kingdom Viridiplantae; phylum Streptophyta; class Pinopsida; order Pinales; family Pinaceae; genus Pinus; species Pinus tabuliformis. The sequence continues at coordinate 882,843,492 of CM062820.1, read as the reverse complement.
TTCTGATTGGGGCAAGGAATGCAATCGTTTTGATGCTTTGAATTAAATGAATTGGTGGATCAGACCGATGAGGAGCCAAGGAGGGCAAGAGGATCTCAAGAGTCCTCCTCAAATAGATGAAAATATAAATAATTAAACAAAATATCCAGGCAGAGCATAACAGTCCATGAATTCTACCTTAATCACAGTTTTGTTTAATTGCAGAAGACAAGAGAAGGGAAAATGATACACAATAACATCAATTAACTTACAAATACATAGAGAAACACACCATCAAAACATAGAGCCATAGGGATCCCAACAACTGCTCCAAAACACTGGTCTTTCCTTTGCCAAAATTGCAGAAATGAAATGTACAATAGAGTGCTAAGCAATCCCAAGTATCCAAACATGAAAATGACTTAGAAATTACATAATATAGAAAATCCAAACCTATTCCCTTGCCTCTAGGGGTCGAGATCATCATTCTAGGAGTTGTTTGAACCTATTCTAAACAAGGAATTGAAAACTAGGTAGTCAAACGACTTACCCCTATATGCTAGGAAACTGATTCATTCACTCACATTTCACCTTTTGGTGAATGAATCTTCTAGAACAAGTAAAAATGTGCCAATATTACATCATGGTTATCAAATTACATCATGAAAAGTCAAGAATAACATCAAGAAGCAAAACTGGTCAAAACTGGCGAATTTCTGAGCTGAACAGTGAAAAATGGGCAAAAATCCTCTATGCATCGCGCCTGATTCTCTATGCATCGCGGTAATTTGGAGCTAATTTTGAGGAACTTCCTGAAGTCCAAATTGAGCCCAAGTGTGCTTGTTGGAAAGCATTACCCATCTACTTTCTAACCTAGGTGGAATCTCTAAATTTGGATGTCATTTGTCCCTCTGAAAGCTTCAATCTCCCAAGACTTCTTCCTGTGTGTCAAAATAGGGGCAGTGAGGTCATTTTTTGAGTGTTTTTGACCTCTTGGGGACTCAAAACTTGCCCAAATTTCTTGGCCATGCACTAGAAACCATGATTTTTCATGAAAAATCTAGAAATTTAAACTTTTTGTGATTTCGAGCTCCCTAGCAAAAGCACGCGCCACATGGTGCGGTGCATAGGTAGAAAAACTCTGTTTTTTAGTGCCAAAATTTGTCAAAATGCCAAAAATGCCCCAATTTTTTTGAAATTTGGGCTGGAGCTTCTACATTAAGTGTCATGCTGGACTAAAGAGGCTTTGGTCAATATCTAAAGACGATCAAGCTCCCTTTGCCTCTTTTGTTTCCTTATTGCCTTCTTTAATTTTGCCTTTAAATTCCTGATTCGTGCCTTGCAGACCTTGTTCTGTGCCATCTAGTGGAAAGCCATGTGTCTCAGCAATGCATGGTCCTTATCAGCCTTGTCCAACAGTCTCTCTAAGTGGACATTAACTCTCTCGAGATTAGACTCCCGATCATCATTAATCTCTTGCTCCGATGAAGTGAGCTCAATCCTTCTCCTTTGTGCAGCTTGGCGGTTCTCGTGGAGGTTTTGTAACTGCATGATTGCTTGTTGATCTTCAAGCTGTTTATTCCTCTACTCCAAATATTTCATGGTTCAGTTAGCTCTCTCCAAGTCAAGGGATAAGGCTTGGATCTATGTTTGCTTCTCCTGAATGATCTCTCTAAGATGTGCACTTTGTGGGCCTGTATCTGTATCATCGTCATGAATGAGAATGAAGTTAGTCTCTTGTTCACCTGAAGGCCCCTCATCCTGCGTTGGCCTCTTGCCTTTGTCCTGTACCTACGGTGCTGATGTCGGAAGCGAGGCCCCTTCCACACCGGGTGGAGATAACACTCACTTTGCTGCTGCAAACAAATGTCTAGTGCCCCTCTGATATGTGATGAATACCAGCACACTAGTGGTCTCATGGCGTTCATACTGATGAGAAGGTCCACTTGTCTCATGCTTAACCTCTGATAATCCCTGTGAAGCTCTGAAGAAGTCACGAGAGATGAAATCATCCCAAGTGATGCCCTGCAATCAAAGCTAATGAACCACCAAAATCTTGATGACAGCAAAATGGTAAACACTATTAAGTTGCTTTTGAGGGGTTTTGTGTTGCACAAGGGTGGTTATCCTCTCTATGTTCTGGCAAATGAAATATGGAATGTTCATCATCCGTACCCTGGTGAAATGCATGAGCAACCTAATGTGATAAGAATATAAACGAGAGAACCGTCCCTCACAACTGAAATACTTCATGATCAATTTCATTAGTGGGCATATTCATCTTTCAGATATCGGAATGGAAACACTCTCTTGAGCTGCCTCAAGAAACCATTTTTAATGTATGGCTCATAATGCTGTTGGTCAATCTTCTTCCTCGGTCAATCTTCTTCCTCTTGGTCCATGGTTCCCCAATGTTTGGTATGTCGGTTGCTAGTGGGACAGATTTTGGTGTAAGTGTGAAGGTGACACCAGCTAAGGTAGCCTAATATCCATGTAAATGCAGCACAAATAGATGAGCCAACTCATGATGAAATTGAACACTAGCCACCTTTTGACAAAACTCATAGCATGACTGATGCTGGAAATAAAACATGGCAAGAGGGCAGGCCTGTAATTCAGTGAGGGTGACTGGTTCTTCTCTGATATGTCTACCTCCTCTATGAGGCCTCCGGGGTGCATGTTCCTCCATGGGTGAGTCACTTTGGGTTTCCATTTCATAATCAGATGAATGCTCAGATGCCATGACTGTTGTACAAAATACCTTGAAGAAAAAGATGTTGCTGTATATAAACTGTGCTGGACTGCTCTTTTGTGATGAGTTTAATTTCTGCCACCAAGGGGAAAACAAATGAAACAGGGACTGTTAGGAAGGGGAAATAATATTAAGGGATTAGGGACTATCAGGACAGATTTGTTAGGGAAATATGGGAGAGGGTTTAGGATTTATGTGTGGGAATAGGGTTTAGGGTTTCACATTTAAAAGTTTTGGAAAGGGAATTTGGGATAGGGGTTTAGTAATTTTAGGGGATAGGGAACAATGAAGTCAAGGAACAAATGGAATCAGGGAGAAAAGAAATGATGGAAAAAGAAAAAGCTTGGTGGCCAACAATTTTTGAAACCCTAGGCAGCAACTTATATTTGAGGAATTCAAAATAATAGGGTTTGATCGTTTGTTTGGAAGCTCAACACATCAACCATCATAGCATAACTACCAAACTTTAATGCACAAGAGAAATGGAGCTCCACCTACTTGAAACAAAGGAAATTGGCACGATTTTGGCGTTTGGAGGCCGTTATGGCATTTTTCGGGCCAGACAGCTGAGTGCACCACACAGCTTGCCCAACGCACCGCGCCATCCCAGTGCACTGCACCCGTGTTAATTTATACTGGCTGATCGAGCCCAATCCGCCACGCCTCCCAGTGCGTCGCGCCACCTGCTCTATGCGTTGCGCTGGCTTTGAATGCAGCTTTGGCTTGGAACTTTGCAAGTTTGCCTTCTCAACACTAAACTTCAACCCTCTTTGACCTCTTAGATACAAATGAATGTTTTAAAACCATGAGAACATCTTATAGTAATGGATTTGATTTTTTCTTCTCACAAACCCACTTTGTAATGTTTTGACTTGGCACTTTTTCCACAATTAATAAAACTGTCTTTTTGTTTCCCTTTTGATTTTTTGGCTTGAGTGATGAGTCTTTTGTCAATTTTTGCAAGGATAGTGGCATGTCTTGACAAAGGAAGATCAGGGCTGTGCCTGGAGATTTCAACAACTGAAAAAACCTTTTGAAAATTACGTGACAATTTATTACAAAGCGAAATGACGAATTTTTTTCAAAACAGAGTTTTGAAGAAAACTCATAGTCAAGCATACGATGATGAAAATATTGGAAATGAAAACCTATTAAGGACCTCTCTCATTAGTCTGCTAGCATTATTAGACATTGTTGAAGACCAAATTGACTAACCCTAGACCTAATGACTGAAATGACCTTTGCTGATCAATAGACTAAAATAGGACTGTAAGTGATTTAAAAACTTGATTTTGATGGACATACCTGAGCTAACATGGATAAGGCATGAGGGGTAATGTATGACCCTTCGTCAGATTATGGCATGCCCCTAGCGAATGCAGATGATCGAGCTGAATGAGACACCTAAGAATGAAATGCAATAAGAGAAATGATCTCTGATGGAGGGATGACCAGAACGACTCTAACATTGGCTCCAATGGGGATGGTAGCTCCTTGGAGGTGCCAAGAATGACAGATCTCTGGGAGAGATAGACAGTGCCTTCATCCATTGGGTTATGGAGTCATTATTTCGACAAACAACACAAGATTCTGACTCAATTTATTTGACTGAAACATGACTCAAAATGACTCGACGATGAAACTAAAATGACTGAAAAACTGTCTCGACAAACTGACTTCAAAACTGAAACCTTTCCTCAGAATTATAGCCTTCACCTCGGGCCCCAGACTGAAGAAAAGATCATAGCACACACTTGCAATGAAAATGAAATAAAATCGTATTTACAATGACAATGTAAACAACAAAAATAACTCAGAAAAGGTACCTCTTGAGCAGTCAACCATTGACCGGCCCTTCGGGACAATCTTCCTTGTTCATCTCCTTCAGAAGAAAGGCATTCTAACCCCGATATGTTGTAATCTTAAAAGGACCTTTCCAGAGATTTTCAAACTTACCATGCTTGCCCTTTTCCTCATTCCTTGCATCCCATTTCAGCACCACATCATCCAACTGAAATTTGTCCGCCTTTGCTTTTCCGTCATAAATATTTTTAATTCTCTCCTGCAACTTGAACGTGTTTTGAAAAACATCTTCCCATGTCTGCTGCAAATGGATCATTTGATTTAGTCTTCTCTTCATTGGATCATCTTCACTACCAGCCTCCTGAAGAAGTTTGACTACCGGAGCTGCAAGAGAGGTAGGAAACACTGTATCAACTCCATAAACTAGCTCAAAGGGGGACATACCAATGGATTTCTTTGACTCACTCGATCAGCCCAAACTGCATGGACCAATTTCTTATGCCAACTCTTCTTGTTTATTTCCAGCATCTTCTTAATGATATTAACCAAAGATTTGTTGGAAGACTCCGCCAATCCACTGCCTTGTGGATGATAGGTAGTTGAGTGCCCCAAAGTAATGTGATATTTATTACAAAACTCAACCATCCTTTTTGACTTGAAAGCTGCTGCGTTATCAGTCATTAGTTTATTCGGGCAACCAAAACGAGACAAAATATTATTCTCAAGGAATGAAATTATTACCGCATCTGTAGCTTGCCTAGTGGGAATTGCTTTGATCCACTTCGTGAAATAATCTGTCGCCGTGAGGATCCATCTATGCTGACTCGAAGAAGCAAGATGAATTTCACCAATGAAATCCAACCCCCACCGCTAAAAAGGGGCACTCACCTCAATGGGCTTAAGTGGAAAAGGGTGTAATTTCTGCTTTCCTTCAAAAATCTGACAGTTATGATAGCTCTTGATAGTTTTGAACACATCAGCAAACGATGTCAGCCAATAGTATCCAGCTCTCACAATTTTATTTGCCATTATTTTCCAAAAACGGTGACCGCCACAATCTCCTTTATGGAAATCCTCCATGACCCGCTTCGCTTCTTCTTCCACCAAACAATATAACAAAACACCACCAGGATCTTTCCAATCAAGTGCAGAATTCAAAATACAAAACTTAGCAGCCTTTAACTTAAGAGTTCTAGCTTTGTTTCTAGCCATACAAGGTGGCACGGACAAATTCTGAGGCACATATATAATATCTGAATACCATGGAGAAAGAACAAAGATTTCAGCTACCTGAATTGATGAACCTTGCTCATTTTCATCAACATAACAGCAATCGGATTTATGTCGAAGACGTGCAGATTTGATTCAGCTATTAACTTTGCCAATCCCTGTCCTTTGACAAGCTTTGTGGGCTTTATCTCCACATCATACTCCAGCAAAGCTGCAATCCACTTGCCACGTCTTCCTTCTAGATCTGTTTGTACCAAAATATCTTTGACAGCAGCGTTAGGAACATAAGCTAAAATATGGGAATGCAGAATATATACGCGGAAGTCTTTTAATGCTTTTACAAGTGTAAGGGCTTGCTTCTCAATAATGTTGTATTTCAAAGCAGCATCTCTTATAGTCTGGCTGAAGAAAGCAATGGGTCTCTCATACTCATATTTTTTTTGCATTATTATAGCTGCCATAGTATATGCTCCAAAGCAAATGAAAACAATATAAAATCCTGAGTATAATCTGAGCCGAAGAAAGGGCCAATTTTACTAGATTGAAAGATTTTATAGCCTCTTCGCTACATTTCACTTGGCCGTCCTTCTTAACCAAGTTTGTAATTTCTCTTAGATGTTTAGCAAGGTTAGGTACAAAGTGGCGTAAAAAATTCATCTTACCATTAAAAGACTGAATCTCCTTCTTGTTCTGGGGAAGATCAATTTGCTGAATCACCTCTACATGTGCTTGATCAATACTAATGCCATCTTTTGATATGATGTGTCCAAGAAGTTTTCCCTCATCCATGGTGAACAATCTCTTCTTCGGATTCAACGACACACCATATTTTCTACACTTTTGAAAAACAGTTTTCAAATGATATATGTGTTCTTCATCTAAATTAGGAAACACCGTTAGATCATCAAGGTACACAACCAAGAAGACATCATTCTCATTTGCGAAAGCCATATCCATTTCCCGCTGAAATGTGGCACTTGCATTCTTCAAACCAAAAGGCATTTTAGCGTAATGAAAAGTCCCCCATGGAGTGGTGAACGTTGTTTTGTCTCGGTCATCTTCATTGACTAAAATTTTGTTATATCTGGAATAACCATCGAGTAGTGACATACGAGATGCTCCAACTACTCGTTGAAGCATGTGATCCATTTTTGGCAGTGGATAATTATCCTTCAATGAAACTTTGTTGAAATTCCGAAAATCAATACACAAATGAATCTCACCTGTCTTCTTTTGTACGGACACCAAATTAGATATCCAATCAGAAAATCGGATGGGAACAATGATTCCTGATTTGTACAACCTTTTTACCTCCTTCTCAATTGATGGCAACAATTTTGGATTAAGCCTTATTAACTTATATCTGAAAGGTTTCTGATTTGGCTTAATAGGAATTGTGTTCTGAATTATATTGGTATCATTTGTCTTCAAGTTGGAATAGTCCCAAGCAAACACATTGGCAAAAGATGACATAAAATGATATATTTGGCTTTTACCTTTTGTGGAAATGTTTTGGACAGCTTTACCATCTTCAGATGTTCAGCTGTTCCAATATTCACCTCTTCGACTCCCTTCTCTTTTGGCTGTAATATTGGTTTGCAGGCTATGTCATCACGATCAAAGAGTTCTTCTAAAGGTGTCAAGCCTTTAGGAATCACATTATCCTTGAGCTGCAACACTTCCATTTGATTGATCTGCACATCATCTTTACCATCATCATGTTCTACATCAATTGAGGTATCTTTTAACTTACCTTTGTTTTGCAGAAAATCATCAATCTCCTCATCATCTTGAAAAACTTGCCAATATCTCTGATTGTCCGGGACAGTCGGACGATGTTTCACATGGATTTCAAATTTATTACTTGAATTCATAGGAATCTTCAAATTACTTTCTTCCTTAGCAAGTGCATCAGCAATACTATTTTGAATATGAGGCACACATGTCAAGGTATAATCGGAAAACAACTTCAAGATGTCTAGAATAGCATTCCGGTATGCCCGCATCCGAGGAGGCTTAGCTTGATATTCGCCTTTAACTTGCTTAATCACCAATTTGGAGTCGCCATATATAGAAATCCTTTTAGCATTCATTTTTCTTAAGATTTTTAGGCCAGCAATCAAAGACTCATACTCAGCCTCATTGTTTGAGCAATCAAAAGCGAGCTTGTAAGAACATACCCGCACATTACTAGGCACTTTGTTCGGAGCAGAAAAAGGACTGCGTACCCAAATCCCAATTCTAGCACCATTATTTCCCACTGCTCCATCAAAATCCATGGTCCACAGGCCATCTTCCTCTTCTTCTAAGTGCTGAAACTCTGTTTGCTGTATTTTTTCTGCTTGCTGTCCATTATCCTTTTCTGATGGCTGAATGGTATTGTCCTGTTCTTGACTTTCTTTCTTCAAAACTTCTCTGAAATTCTCTGCTATTTCTGGAATGTCATCTATTGCAACTAACTGACTATCAATCTTATTCAAACTATCTAAATACAAAACAAAATACTCTAAATCTGTATGTACATAATTAATCAGATGATTAATTGGTTTCTCCTTGCTTGTAATCATTTATTTCAGTTTCTGCTCCCGATAAAGTTTTCTCATTTGGCCAAACACAGGAATCGTTGCATAGGAGAAATCGAGCTACATAGTTCCTTTAATCTTTGCTCCCCAAGATCTGGAAAGAAGCATTCCAAATCTCGTAGGTATATCCACCACCACCACATCCATCAAAACATTTTTCGACAGAATCTGATCCAAACTGACCACCAAGTCTTTAATGAGCCCAATACATCTCACCCTACTAGAATCAAATGAATAAGATCATGGTATTTCCTGGTAATGTCCAAACCCAACTTCTCCATGATAGCCTTCGGCATAAGATTGTGGGAGGCATCAGAATCAAACATAGCATTATGCAACACAAACTCATGCACTCTCAAACTGATATAAAAAGGAGGCACGTCATTGTTTAGAGACTCACCATTCAATGCTGGTCCAAAAATGAGCTCAGGTTGATCATATTCCACACTCACCATATCAGACATTGGATCAAAGTTCAAAATTTTGGAAACCTTACCTCTATAACTGTTGTTCCTCATCAGTTCAATCAAGGGAATGGATACCTTTAATTTACAAATTTCATTTTCTAAACTAAAAGCAGAAGTCTTCTCTACCTCTTTGGCTAGAACCTCTTTCCCCTCAGCTTTATCTTTTGATACAATTGGCTGATTGACTCATTCATTTGCTGATGGAGATTTTCTAGGTATAGGATCAGTAACTTCTTTTCCTTTATTTGGTACAACAGGTGGCTCATTCATAGATGTTGGAACTTCCTTTCTCTTCTGGATTGGATTGATGGGGACATTTATGTTTCTTAGTGAATACTGATGCTGCTGGGCAGACAAGGCATGCATATAACCTCTCTAATTCTCATCTGACTACTCTTCAAGAGCTGTGTCATTCGCCAAGATAAAATCGGCATCCTGCTGTACAGCTGAACTTTCTGCATACTCATCATCTTCAGCGATAAAGGTGGGCATATCATCAGGAGTAAAGAAGTGATTTTCTTCCCCTATTACATGGTCTTCATCATCAGATTAGGGACCAAAAATATTATGCTGAAGAGGTGTCTTTAGTTCCTGCTGTTGTGATGTTGGTTCTTGTGCTCACTGCTCACGTTGTTTGATCCTGAATTGAGGTTGTTGCTATCCACAGAAATTAGGATTCCGGATCTGCGGTTCAGGCTTATCAAATGCTAACCTTTCAATCATCTTTTCTACCTTGCGGAGCACCTGATCTGAGGTAGAAGCTTCTTCTTTTATTGAACTCTCTTCTCAGTTTTCAATCTAGCTCTTTTGTCATTCAAATTTGCCTCAACACTAACAGTGACGATTTTCTACATTTCTTCTACGGTAGCTGGATCTCTCTCCCTCTTAATTGATAAGCCATGTCGGGTCAAAACCATCCGGGAACTTTAGCAAAGCTGACTTTCTAGTTGGCCTTAAATCATCAGGAATTGCATTATAAACCACATTAAATCTAATACAATAGTCTTGCACAGACTCACCAGCATTCCGCATGATCTTGGCATATTCAGAAGTGATCTAAAGAGGATCTTTCTTGACTTCCCAGCGATCCAAGAACTGTCTTTGAAGCTCTTCTAATGTGGGAATACTTCTAGCTGTCAAAGCTCTGAACCATTTTCTCACCTCACCCACGAAAGTCTGCACAAATAATCTCATAGTCACTTTTTCTACATCAATCTCATGAAGATCAAAGAAATCCTTCATCTTGTCCACATGTTGCTGAGCCATGGTACTTTGAGTAGTGCCATTAAACAAAGTATTTTTACTCTGATAATCTGCGGGCATGTCACCCAAAACTTGAGGTAGCGTGAGAGGTGCAAACCAAGTAGCCATTGCTCTTGGTGGATTTGCAATCGGCCTTGGAGATGTTGGGGGAGAAGATGTAGTTGATGTGTGAGGTGTATGAGGAGGTGTATGTGAAGGTGAAGAAATTTTAGATGTAGAAGGAGTAGATGGAGGTGAATTTGCAATAGACTTTTGATCAGAAATAGTAGGCTGGTGGGGAAGGGTGGGAATGAAGGGAGGTTCGGTAGGAATTTTGGAGGTGGATGCCATTATGGAAGATCCAAGGGATGCAGATGCAGCTTCTAGGAAATTAGTGATATTTGAAGTGTGAATTTCACTTTGGAGGTACTTGAAGATAAAATTCTCAATTGATTTATTGTTTCTTTCAACTTCGAGAGCTGCAGCAAAGTCAGGATTTGGAACTGTGGAACCAAGAGCACTTTCTGATTTGGTTTCAAACAATGACAATTCAAACTTTTCATCAAAATCAAGCTTTTCAAGATACTTAAAAATTGCAGGACATGAACGAGATTTAAACACGGGAGTCACAGAACTCTCTTGAAGAACAATTCTTGAAATCAAATTGGGATTTTTGTAAACAGGGGAGGATTTGGATCTAGATTAGCTCTGGTATATCTCTTTGAAGCCAGTGTGTTATTTTCAAGAAATCAAAGGGACATAAAAACTTGTTCAGCCTTTCAAATTCTAAACTTATCATCCAAAAGCTTAGAATTCTCAAATATACTGGGGCAATTCACAGGTCAAGTGTCACGATTGCAAGCTAGACCGGAGATTGATTGAAGCAGCGTTTATCTACTTGCGCTAATGCAAAGCAAAAGCATTTCGAAGGCTACCTGGCATAACTTCAGGCTCCGTCTGTAGCTTATAACACAAATGACATCAACAAGAAAACCATTTTTCTTCCCCAGTATGGTCGTAACTATGTTAGAGACTAGATTCGCCTCAGGCTGAAAATACAAGGTTCTAAGTCCACATCAAACCACGCTCAGCCTCGTAGGTAGCCCTATGAGGACAGGAGAGGGCTCTCTCTTGGTCAATCTCAGCGAAAGATAATCGATGGGGATTGAGATGACTAATTTCACAACTGACCTTAGGCTAGGTATTAAGTACAAGGATTTGTTTTGATTTTTTGGGGTTTTGTTGGAAAAAAGGGACAGGAAAATTTTGGGTCTGCGGATGAGGCCAGATTTTTGCAAAGTTCTGATTGGGGCAAGGAAGGTAATTGTTTTGATGCTTTGAATTGAATGAATGGTGGATCAGACCGATGAGGAGCCAATGAGGGCAAGAGGATCTCAAGAGTCCTCCTCAAAATGATGAAAATATGAAGAATTAAACAAAATATCCAGGCAGAGCATAGCAGTCCATGAATTCTACCTTAATCACTCATTTGTTTAATTGCAGAAGACAAGAGAAGGGAAAATGATACACAATAACATCAATTAACTTACAAATACATAGAGAAAAACACCATCAAAACATAGAGCCACATGGATCCCAACAAGTGCTGCAAAACCCTGGTCTTTCCTTTGCCAAAATTGCAGAAATGAAATGTACAATAGAGTGCTAAGCAATCCCAAGTATCCAAGCCTGAAAATGACTTAGAAATTAAATAAGATAGACAAGCCAAACCTATTCCCTTGCCTCTAGGGGTCGAGCTCATCATTCTAGGAGTTGTTTGAACCAATTCTAAACAAGGAACTGAAAACTAGGTAGTCAAACAACTTACCCCTATATGCTAGGAAACTAATTCATTCACTCAAACTAATTCATTCACTCACATTTCACCTTTTGGTGAATGAATCTTCTAGAACAAGTAAAAATGTGCCAATATTACATAATGGTTATCAAATTACATCATCAAAAGTCAAGAATAACATCAAGAAGCAAAACTGGTCAAAACTGGGTGAATTTCTGAGCTGAATAGTGAAAAATGGGCAAAAATCCTCTATGCGGCGCGCCTGATTCTCTATGTGTCGTGCCACTTTGGAGCTGATTTTGCGGGACTTTCTAAAGTCCAAATTGAGCATAAGTGTGCTTGTTGGAAATATCTGCCTGTCTACTTTCCAACCCAAGTGGAATTTCTAATTTTGGATGTCATTTGCCCCTCCAAAACTTCAATCTCCCAATACTGCTTCCTGTGTGTCAAAATACGGGCATTGAGGTCATTTTTTGAGTGTTTTTGACCTCCTGGGGACTCAAAACTAGCCCAAATTTCTTGGCCATGCACCAAAAACCATGATTTTTATGAAAAATCTAGAAATGGAAACTTTTTACGATTTGGATCTCCCTAGCAAAAGCACGTGCCACGTGGCGCGGCGCATAGGGAGAAAAACTCTGTTTTTTAGTACCAAAATTTGTCAAAATGCCAAAAATGCCCCAATTTTTTTGAAATTTGGGCTGTAGCTTCTTCATTAAGTGTCATGCTAGGCTAAAGAGGCTTTGGCCAATATCTAAAGACGATCAAACTCCCTTTGCCTCTTTTGTTTCCTTATTGCCTTCTTTAATTTTTCCTTTAAATTCCTAATTTGTGCCTTGCAGAACTTGTTCTTGCCATGTAGTTGAAAGCCATGTGTCTCAGCAATGCATAGTCCTTATCGGCCTTATCCAATAGTCTCTCTAAGTGGATGTTAACTCTCTCGAGATTAGACTCCCGATCATCATTAATCTCTTACTCTAATGAAGTGAGCTCAATCTTTCTCCTTTGTGCAGCTTAGCGGTTCTCGCGGACGTTTTCTAACTCCATGATTCCTTGCTGATCTTCAAGCTATTTGTTCCTCTGCTCCAAATATTTCATGGTCCACTTAGCTCTCTCCAAGTCAAGGGATAAGGCTTGGATCTCTATTTGTTTCTCCTGAATGATCTCTCTAAGATGTGCACTTTGTGGGCCCGTATCTGTATCATCATCATGAATGACAATGAAGTCAGTCTCTTGTTCACCTAAAGGCCCCTCATCCTACATTGGCATCTTTCCTTTGTCCTGTACCTATGTGTTGATGTCGGAAATGAGGCCCCTTCCACACTGGTGGAGATAACACTCGCTTTGCTGCTGCAAACAAATGTCTAGTGCCCCTCTTATATGTGATGAATATCGGCACACTAGCGGTCTCATGGCACTCATACTGATGAGAAGGTCCACCTATCTCATGCTTAACCTCTGATAATACCTACGATGCTCTGAAGAATTCATGAGAGATGAAATCATCCCAAGTGATGCCCTGCAATCCAAGCTTATGAACCACCAAAATCTTGATGAGAGCAAAATGGTAAACACTGTTAAGTTGCTTCTGAGGGGTTTTGTGCTGCACAAGGGTGGTCATCCTCTCTATGTTCCGGCAGATGAAATATGGAATGTTTATCATCCGTACCATGGTGAATTGCATGAGAAACCTTATGTGATAAGCATATAAATGAGAGAACCGTCTCTCACAGCTGAAATACTTCATGACCAATTTCATTAGTAGGCATATTCATCTTTCAGATATCGGAATGGAAACACTCTCTTGAGCTGCCTCAAGAAACCGTTTTTAATGTATGGTTCATAATGCTGTTGGTCAATCTTCTTCCTCTTGGTCCATGGTTCCCCAATGTTCGGTATGCCGGTTGCTAGTGGGACAGACTCTGGTGTAAGTGTGAAGGTGACACTGGCTAAGGTAGCCTGATATCCCTGTAAATGCAGCACAAATAGACGAGCAAACTCATGATGAAATTGAACACTAGCCACCTTCTGACAAAACTCATAGCATGACTGATGCTGGAAATAGAACATGGCAAGAGGGCAGGCCTGTAATTCAGTGAGGGTGACTGGTTCTTCTCTGATATGTCTACCTCCTCTATGAGGCCTCCGGGGTGCATGTTCCTCCATGGGTGAGTCACTTTGGGTTTCCATTTCATAATTAGATGAATGCTCAGATGCCATGACTGTTGTACAAAATACCTTGAAGAAAAATATGCTGCTGTATATAAACTGTGTTGGACTGCTCTTTTGTGATGAGTTTAATTTCTGCCACCAAGGGGAAAACAAATGAAACAGGGACTGTTAGGAAGGGGAAATAATATTAAGGGATTAGGGACTATCGGGATAGATTTGTTAGGGAAATATGGGAGAGGGTTTAGGATTTATGTGTGGGAATAGAGTTTAGGGTTTCACATTTAAAAGTTTGGGAAAGGGAATTTGGATGTGGATTTAGTAATTTTAGGTGAAAGGGAACGATGAAGTCAAGGAACAAATGGAATCAGGGAGAAAAGAAATGATGGAGAAAGAAAAAGCTTGGTGGCCAATAATTTTTGAAACCCTAGGAAGCAACTTATATTTGAGGAATTCAAAATAATAGAGTTTGATCATTTGTTTGGAAGCTCAACACATCAACGATCATAGCATAACTACCAAACTTTAATGCACAAGAGAAATGGAGCTCCACCTACTTGAAACAAAGGAAATTGGCACTATTTTGGCGTTTGGAGGCCGTTATGGCATTTTTTGGGCCACACAACTGAGTGCGCCGCGCAACTTTCCCAACGCACCATGCCATCCCAGTGCGCCGTGCCCGTGTTAATTTATACTGGCTGATTGCACCCAATGCGCTGCGCCTCCCCAGTGCACCGCGCCACCTGCTCTATGCACTGCGTCGGCTTTGAACACAGCTTTGGCTTGGAACTTTGCAAGTTTGCCTTCTCAACACTAAACTTCAACCCTCTTTGACCTCTTAGATACAAATTAATGTTTTAAAACCATGAGAACATCTTATAGTAATGGATTTGATTTTTGCTTCTCACAAACCCACTTTGTAATGTTTTCACTTGGCACTTTTTCCACAATTAATAAAACTTTGTCTTTTTGTTTCCCTTTTGATTTTTTAGCTCGAGTGATGAGTCTTTTGTCAATTTTTGCAGGGATAGGGGCATGTATTGACAATGGAAGACTAGGGCTACGGTTGGATATTTCGACAACTGAAAAACTTTTTGAAAATTACGTAACAATTTATTACAAAGCAAAATGACGAATTTTGAAGAAAAGTCATAGTTGAGCATATGATGATGAAAATATTGGAAATGAAAACCTATTAAGGACCTCCCTCATTAGTCTGCTAACATTATTAGACATTGTTGAAGACCAAATTGACTAACCCTAGACCTAATGACTGAAATGACCTTTGCTGATCAATAAACTAAAACAGAACTGTAAGTGATTATAAAACTTGATTTTGATGGACAGACCTGAGCGAGCATGGATAAGGAATGAGGGGTAATGTATGACCCTTCCATCAGATTATGGCATGCCCCTAGCGAAATGCAGATGATTGAGCTGAATGAGACACCTAAGAATGAAATGTAATAAGAGAAATGTCTCTGACAGAAGGATGACCAGACCGACTCTAACAGAATCGTCTTGTCTCCCTTTTGTTTTTTTTTTTTTTAAAGAAAATCGTTAGTACTGTCGCTTTGAAAGAAGATATAATTTAGATTTTTACTTAGCATTCTTTTTGTCATTCACACATTAAGAAAGCGGAAAACAAATACATGCATGTGTATTTGCATTTAGACTGCTTGTTGATTGTGATTTAGGACAGTGCATCTAGTGTGTGCTCTCTGCTCTATGTTGAAAGAATTTCATTTCTCTTTCCTTAGTAGCTAGGAATTTCATTGCAGAAAGAAGATTAAATGACTGTTTATCATCTTAGATTGCATTTTAGGAATTGTATATCTACATCACGTGGCGAACCTTAAAGGAAAATTTCTTAAGAAAGATCAACTGTAAAACAAATTCAATGAACATAAAAAAGCTTTGGAACCTAACGCACAACATCTAGAAGTCTAGGCTAGAGACGTATTCTGGCATTGCAAAGCCTGGTAACTGTCGCTTTCATTGTAGGTTGGGTGATTCCTCCTCTTTGAGATGACAAGTGCCAGTATGAATTTGTGCTCCCACGTACCATCGAGTATATATTGGGAGACCACAATAGGCTATATCCTTTATCCCTAGGAAGCCATGTCTACCGCCCTATCGATCTCAATGCACTAAACACAACATTCGGGAAGATTGACTGTCGTACCATAAAAAGTATTATGCAGTTTTTTGATTGGTTTGGTAATCCCTCTATCTAAATTTCCAGAGTAGTCTCTTCGTTCATTTTTAGACTGCTTAAAGGAAAAGGTCTTCCTGAGCACTTGTCACTACAGGCGCATTAAAAATCGAAGGCGACTAGAGTCATCTTTAGCTTTTTCTCGACCCTTGAAAATTGAAAAAGCAAGTTGTGTCAAAGCCTATAAAATTTATTTTAATTGGAATAACGTCATTGTTCCCTAGTTGGTCTTAGGTCGAGAAAATGGAGTCCACCAACCAAGGATTTCCCCTTGGGGGAAATCCTAGTCCTTTCTCCTCTTGAGGAGATGTTGGTGCACCTCATATGGCCACATTGTCCCTTCCAGGACTAACAATTGGCCTGCCGGTATGGCTTTTCCTAACCTCTGTGATTCAAAGCACCGTGATTCCTGAATAATCGAATCAATAACTAGATGATACCAGAGTTCCCCCCCAACCTTCTACTTCGTTTGTCTCTCTCTATCCTTCTTCCTCTTCGCTTGGTGAAGATAGTAAAACTAAAAACCAAGTAACTGAGAAGAAGAAGAAGGGGAAGGAGATGAAGATGAAGGAGCCAACAGAAAAAAGGGGCAACTATGCATTGTCTAGCGAAAATCCACACACTACATTGTCCAAACCTAAATCTCCATGTATCATCTGCAAAAGAGACCACTATCACCGAGATTGTCCTTTCATCCCATGGATCCTAAGGGACTGGTCTGCTCGCTTGCACAATCTGGTGTCATCAACCTCTAACGATCATGTTGAAAGTACGCCGTCAACTAGTGAAAGCAAAGTCACTGGACAGAAAGGAAAATCTAAATTTCCCTACAGACTATGTGAAGGTGATCATGCCCTCCATCCTTGTCCCTTCCTAGACAAATCTAAAAGAGTCTTGGATAATCGTCTTGCATTGCCGTAGTGACTCCCTCTTGGATACAAGAAACTCTTGCTGAATCCATTACTAGTTGAAAATCCGATTGACCCACCTTTGGTGTCGGTCAAAGCACCTGTCATTGAAGATTAACCCTCTGAGCCCACATCGGACCAAGGTCAACAGGTTGAGATGGTAGTTGACCCCATCTTTAATTCAGAATATCTACCTTTATATGATACAGTCACCGAAGAGAATGAGAATGACACCGTTCAAATTCTTTTCGTAAACACAGACTCTGATGAGCATGGGGGCAACCTTCCCATCCCTTTACCTTAGGAAGGAAGTTCATCAGAATTGTATCTGGCCATTTATTCAGTCCCACCTCCAAGCAACGTAGTCGTTCCTTTGATTGGAATCTACTAGGCAGACTCCATTTACCATCTAATGCACCATTTCAAATCATAGTGCAAACTTACAAAATGGTCATGGTTGGTACCATCATAGATGAAGGGGCTTCTGTGAGTATCCTTTCCTCAATTGCTTAGAAAGCGCTTGGTTCACCATTGCTTTTGCCTAAGATGCGAAATCTGACAGGCTTCGATAAAGGAACTAGTCGACCATTAGGGATCCTTATAAGTTTTCCTATAACTTTGAGAAGGAAAACCATTTATCTGAACGTAATCGTAGTCCAAGGACCTTTACATTACAATCTACTCCTTGGGCGTGACTACATTTATAGCATGGGAGCCATTGTCTCCTCACTCTTTCGAGTAATGTGTTTTCCGCATGAAGGCAGAGTAGTCCAGCTCGTAGACCAGCTTTCATTCCCTGGTTCACACATAGCTAATAGTCAAATTCCATCCCTAATAGGTCTTTTTGCGCAAGGAATGTCTCATCAATATCTAGTCTGTCCACTTGATTAGCGCGAGTGATTCGGTGGTCATGACTGAAACCTAGGGCGCATGCACCCTAGTTTGCTTCAACAGGAAAGCTTCAGGTATAGGGTAGGTTTCCGTAGAGGAAATATGACTGGTATAACGCACCCGTCCATTTAGGAAAATGGGATTAGACCAGAAAAAGATACCTTTGTTAGAAGGTAGGCCTTTCATGATAGAACAAATGTTTTGTCTGCAAATTGAAGGGTAACTTGGAAAAAGTAAGCCTTTCTCGATAGAACAAATGTTACAAATGTTTTGTCTGCAAATTGAGAGGTAACTTGGGAAAATCTACTTCGCTATACCTGGGGGCATGCAAATATTTTTGCGTGAAAGTGAAAAACGACAATTTATTTTCTTAGTTTGTAGGTTCTTAACCCTTTAAACTCATAGGATTGATCGTTCCTAGCTTACACAATAAAAGGAGTCGGAGCATAATTTCAAATGGTGCAAGCTCCCTAAAAAATGAACCTATCAATGAGGCATCCTTATTATATGACTGGCACGAAGTTCAAGATCGTTAAAAATTAAACCTAGTAATGAGCATATGTTCCACAAAGTTTAAGCTCATTAAAAAATGAACCGACCTCCGGTAAATAACCATTGTGAATGATTATCATCATCTTTTGAGCCTTGGTCGTGTTCTTACCATCACCTCCACTCTATTTTAGCTGATCATTTGCCTCCATTTGATTGTTTACCCCTTTTGAGGAACAACTACAACGAGTGATCCTATTAGCCACCTTCTTTACACTGCCGTGATTGGAAAGTTCCAAACCTTACCTGGAACCAACTGCTATCTGAAAACATCTCTCGTTCCTCCAGAAATGACTCTCCTTTAAGCTCTTTTCATTTGACTCGTAAAATATGAAAAGATTGCCGAGCAATTGGCCTCTCCAGCTCGTTAAAGTGATTGGAAGTGCTATCCCTCCTCTAGATTTTAATCTTTTTGGACCTGAGGGATTATTACACAAAGATATCGAGCGTTTGTCTTGTTCGACTCATTAAAACTATCGAAAAGTCATCCCTTTCATATTGTTTCATACTTTTTCAAACTTAAGGGATTATATTACGAAAAATGAATATTGGAGTTTTCTTTCCATCTCTTTTCAGACCCTCTAAAATTAAAAAGGACCAAGTTATCCTTGTTGTTAAACTTGTTAAAGAAATAGCAACAAACTTGTTGATTCAGATAAGAGCAAGTTTCATTGTCGCTAGGCTCATTAAAACATAGCAACAGGTTTGTCCGAAGGGAAAATTATAGAACAAGCATATGTTATCCTCCTCAAGCTTGACAAAAATAAATAGGTACTGTTCAGAAATGACTGGGGAAAATTGGGAAGAAAACTTGAAGAAACTTTATTGGTAGCAGGTCGCTCTTGAACATGACACTTTCACTCCATCACCATGATTGAGTTGGGTTGGGTTATTCCGTTCATCAATCATTCCACCATTGGTCCACCATACCATCCGCTTTTGGGGTTAACACTACAAATCCATTTTAATGTCGTCGATATGTTCAAGAGAAGTCGCTCAGAGAATTCACCTACCCAGCTTGTGTCTCATCTGCTACAATACCTTCATGCTTCATTCTTTCATGACTGCCACCTTGAACCTTGTATCATCAGATCGTTTTCACCCCTACAAAATCATTTGCTCCGTTTTGTGTCGTAGATGTGGGATCCATTAATGCCCTCCTACGATGGGTCACTTCTTGTCGACATCAGCTCATTATCCAAAAGGCCGACCTAGGGACAACCCTTCTAGTACTTTGAAGCTTGCATGCCTCAATGGCAAGTTTCTCACTTCCGGCAACAGGTTTACACTAATAGCCTTTGACCAAAATATTTTGTGTGGTGTTCAACATCAACTCATGTATTCACACCACATGAATTGTATTGCAATACCTTGACAGTCATCATCATCATCGATGATTCCTCTCGCATCTGTTAACAACTTGCATCATTGGCTGGTAATCAGGCGATGTCCTTCCATGTTTGACATCAGAACATCTTTTCACATGGATCGACTTGTACTTCCGGGCGAATATTGAACGAGTTTTGAAGACCCTAGATCTAGTTTCATCGATCTGGGCTGCGATATAATCAGGAAAATAAAGACATCAAATGTACATCATTGCTGCACAGATAATCATCCAAACTAAGGGATGATGGCTCTACCAGAATCATCAGTCTGCACAGAGACGGTTGTCTGTCCTATGTACATCAAAATGAATTTATCAAGCTGAGCATGGGAATGCCTGCCTCAGCTAGATCATGAAAATATTATGAAGATAATTTATTTTATTGTATCTTATTACAGGTCACCTTCCAGTGCGAAAAACCTCGGATCCTCATTATAAAGCATTTCACCCGACATCAAAAGATTTACGACCTCATGCCTTAGGGGGAAACTGTTATAGACATAATTGGGCACTACAACCCCAATCACATATGTCCATAAACCAAGGGCTTATAAGTCCCTAAAAGTGTTGTTTCATATCCTAAAGGAGCAAGGTCAGTTGATTACATCATCTCCCAGAAGTTTTCCATGAAAAACCACTCAGAATTGGTCCAAGCAGCACCATACAGACTGTCTAGTGTAAAGGGTGTGATGCATCTCACTTGCCACATGCAAAAAGTGCGATGCATACTAGAAAGCCCTTCTGTATCGTGTGATGAGTGAGAACATATAAATGCCATAAGCAGTTTTCTAGGTGGAGACCCTGATAATCTTCTAGGAGCTGCTCATTTGACACTTGCCTCCCTGAATTCACCCAAAGATGAGTAGGAGATCATGAAATCTCCAAATAGAACCAAGAACTATTAGAGAGATGATGCTAATAAAAATCCCAGAAGATGACTCACCCCCCTGCAAATATCTATGAATCGATCCCTCATCCTAGAGATATAAAGGTTGGAATTGTGTAATTTGCAAAGAGGTGCTGTTGGTTTCTCTTTGAAGACATTGTTGTGTGATCTTGCTTTGTGTGAGGTGAAGAGGGATTTAAAGCTGGGAGGATGGTGCTGGGTTAGACCAAGTGGTTGTAATCCTCTCTTCTACTACTTTTATTAATAAAGCTATTTGAGTTTTCCTCCATATTCTTGTGTATCCCTGAATATTGTGTTGATATATGCATTTGTATAGTCAATATATATCTGATCCTATATTGTTTACAGTGAAAGATCTCTATGCTTTGATGGTATTATGCTGCTGTGAATCTACAGGTGCTCTTTGAAGCGTGACAAATAAGGAAGCAGTGGCAAGATTCTATCAAAGAGGAAAGGAAACAAGCAAGGAACCAAGCAAAAGACTGAGGTTGATACTCTCTACTTCTTTCTCATCTCTCTCTCGTAAAGGAAAAAAAAGTGACTTTAATCTATTTGTTTCTAAGATAGCTACTCGTCTTAGTGGGACTAGCAGCTCTAAATAGACACTAGATTTCCTGATAACAAAAACTATACATAAACCTCGATGCAAAACTTGGCACAAAGGGGATGCAAAAAATATGCAAAAATGGATGCAAAAAATAATTTTAAAAATGATGCAAAAGAGGATGCAAGAGATGATGAAAAATTTGATGGAAGTGTAGGCACAAAAGTTGGATGAAATAGACGATGAAAAAGTTGGTGAAACAAAATTTGGTGCCAAACATGATGCAAAACAGGGTGCAAAATGTATTACAATACCTGGTGCTAAAGCTGATGTAAGACTTGGTACAAACTTTGCATCAGGTTTTGCACCATATTTGATAAATGGACACAAATAACACCAAAAATGGGCTCGAGATGCAAAAAAGGTAGCGAAAAGGGATGCTAATCATAGCGTTTTGTTGTAGTGTTCATCCACGATGACCTTGTTTTAGTGGACAGAACAAATAACTTCAAGGCTTTAAAATTTCATTTTAAGGGAACTCATGATTTGGTAAAAAATATAACAGGATGTTTTGGATCATGGGTAATCAATAATTTAAGATGCATACATGACTAATGTTATTTCATTTTTTAAGGGTCGAGAAAGAAACAAAGATGACTCTATCACTTTCGATTGGAAACGAGCTCAAAAGGACAAGTGCTCGGGTGATCTTTTAATTTTAATAAGTCAAAAATATCAGATGACTACTTTGGATGATCTAGGTAAACAGAATTACCAGGCAAGCATGAACTACAGAATACCTCCTACCGAGCCAAGAAGTACGAGCAGGCAATCTTCCCAAATGTTGTGTTCAGTGTATCACATTCGCAAGGCAGCTGACTCGGCTTCCTAAAGATAAAAGGATTGCAGCCTAATGGGGTATCCCATTATATATGCAATGGTATGGGGAACACAAATCTATGCTATCACTGTCTAATGTCGAAGATAACGACAATTGCTAGGTTTACAGACGCCAGAATACGTCTCTAGCCTAGACCTTCTAGATGTGATTGTTAATGTCAAGTGCACCTTAGGTAAATTGAATCCATTTGAGAGTTGATCTTGGGTTAAGTTTCATTTTTTAGGTCTTAGAAATTCTACTCGAAAAACCTAAAATGAAACTAAATGGGACAAGACCCTTTCAATTCGATGAAATGTCTATGCTAGAGAGGGTAGAAACTACTCAATCAAATGCAAACAATCAAGCAACTGAAAATGAAATGATTTTTCACTACTTCACTTTTTTGAAAAATAAACTAATGAAAAATGCATTCCAATTCCTAATTTGCTAAAAAGCACTTATATATTAGTCCTTTGAAAATGAATAAATTTCTTTTTTTTTCCAAATGCTAATGCAATACTAGTTTTTAAAAGATGCGAATCATAATGATGCAACAAGCTAGAATTTCACACTTTCTCATGAAACAACGAAACAAACTTTCGCATACAATATTTGAATGAAAAAAATTTCGAGACTATGAGCTGTTCAAGAAGATGAAAACATGAAAAGAGAAGTTCATTCATATTGATGAAACACCGACTTTGTCAAACACAAGACCAACAATGTAATCTATGCCGGAAAAACACTTTCAAACTAGTAAATTTTTTTTTTCAAACTTGTGCAAAAAGGGGTCAAAGTCATAACAGGGACGAGAAACAAATGCAAGGAACAAACACGCCCACAATGAGACTTGATGAGTCCACAAGCTACTGAATGGACGACTGGCTAGATGTCCTAGTGTCGCTGGCCACTCAATGATTCGATCAATCAAACAACAAAATGACAAGCCTACAAGCAAGCAAAACCAAGTGAAAAGTAGCTTTCTAATCAGGGAGAAAGATAGTCAAAAGGCCACAAGGTCAAAAACACAAGAGCATAACACATTGTCCAAGATTGCAGTCTAGCCCTAATCTTCACTTACAGGAATCGGCGCGATTGCCTAACTGACAATAGGTGCCAAAGGTGGATCAACGCAATTGTTCCTCTGCAATTCGCGTTGATCGACGTGACTGTCAGCCGATTAGATGCACTGTCTAAGGAAACTAAAGAGAAAAAAGAAAAAACCAGGGACCAGATCTGCTACTATGGATTCTAGACTTAGGCCAGTAAGAAGGAGAAAAGTAGCAAAAGAAAAGGGAAAACACAAAACTAACAAAGTTCTCATGAAATGATGAAATCCAAAACAAACAAAAGGATGGGATCTCCCCAGTGGAGTTGCCAATTTGTTGTGAAGAAAAATTATAAGTGCGAACACGAATGAATTCCTCTAATCCGATAATGGGTCTAGCAACAACTGATACATTCTATGGAATATTTCCTTAGACTAGAATCAATCAAGAGGGCCTACCTCTTGGTCACTTATCCTACTTGATGATGTACTCGCTTGCTCGCTCCAGCAATCTCTCGCTTCGTTTTTCAAGCTACTGAAACAAGTAAACAACAACAACACACAAACATAATAATAGTCAAAATGAAATTCAACCTACTTAATGAGTCAATAAGCATTAATACAGGAATATGTAGTATTACAAAACATGTAGGAAATCAATCGATAGTTTCATATATTAATATCAAATAAAGATTACAACCATTCGTGTTGATGTCGCAGTCTTCCTCTGACAAGACTAGGTTTCCACACACTTCTGCTAACACTTCATGATGGCTTCAAACAAAAATAGTTTAAAGACTCTTCCCTTTAGGCTTCACTCCAAACCAAACACACTTCTCCCTCACACAACTAGACGGTACAACTAGTAATAAATTGCTTGTCTAATTCTGATTTTCACACTAGTCACTAGTTTGTGCTTGGGAAGAAGGGAGGTTTATATAGGAAAGATGGATGGGAGATGGATCCTCTTCTCATGGGAGAAGGACTTATCCCTTGAGGTATTTCCATCATTATAGGAGAAAGGAGCCCAAACTATCATCCTCGACCCCATCCGGCCAAACCATTTACCAGACTTCCGTTACGAAGCTTCTAGAGATGGAAACTTCAACTCTAATTTAAAAAGCTTTCCATAATAGGACCGGTGTGACTGGTGTTAGCACCTAAATCTGCCTCAGGCTGAATGAAGGTGAGGTTGAAGGCAACATCAAACCAAGCTCAAGCTTGTAGCTAGCCCTACGAGGACAGGAGAGGGCTCTCTCTGGGTCTATCTCAATAAAATGATCAATAGAGTCGGAGATGACTTAAAATGGGAACTGATTTAGGCTAGTAAAATTAATGTGAATGAGGGATATTTGATTTAATGACTAAGTTGTTGGGCTGCATGGGATAAGGATAGCATGAGTAGAGATTTAACCAAAGGCACAGGATATTTCATAAGGCGAGATAAGCATGAGGTTTTAGCAATCGAATTGAATTTAAATGGGGTGAAAAGACTGTTTAAGAAAGATGAAAAGGTCATTACTATATGAATCCTTTCCAGGAAGAAGAAAACACATAAAGATTGAACACTTCCTCAAGGCAGAGAAATGACTGAATTCTACCTTTCTCACTTAAAAGTATTCAGCTGGAAACGATGATGAATGAAATGCAAAACATCAGAGGATACATATGAAACAGAGAGAAAAACACATGCCAAAACTCATACCACAAGAATCTTATAAATCAGAGCTGTGCCATTTAATTATTTCTCTGTCAATATGTACATCCAAACGCTGAGTTATTCCTCCACCATTTCCCAGAACTCAGAACTCTCTCTAAAAAATGATTTTTTAATACAATAAATAGACTTAGAGCATGGGAAAGCGAATTGATGAAAATAAGGGGCAGCTTCACCTAAAATCATGAAAATAGGACAAGACTGCTCTAAAAAGGAGCAGCGTTACATTTTGTCTGTTGATGACCAATTAGAATGCGGAAATTGTAATGTAGAGCCTCTAAAATCATGATGGAAAACCAAAATAGGCAATCGAACCTATCTTTCTGCATGATAGTTGTTCTTTATTCAATTTTGAGTTTGACTGTCACCATATCGTGAGCCAGCTGTAGTTACCCCATCACTGCCTCCAGCATTTGATAACTGCTCAAATTCTTTGGTATACTTCCCATTAAATTATTCATCGACAGGTCTATATATCTAAGATTATTACATTTCCCAAGGCTCGAGGGGATTCTCCTTTCCAGATGATTGTTAAATAAGAAACAATAAAAAGCCTGAAACTTCAAGAAGCAACACCTGTAGTGTAGATCCCATAACTGAAGATAAACATAAGCAATCGGATCATATTTTTTTTCTGTCACAGTGGATATCAACGTTTACATTCAGGCATTCAGTGCTTTGACCGTTTCAGCTCCCTTTCCTTTTTCTTTGCCAAAAATACACCTAGTTGAGTAAACACTGTCATGAGGGATTCGAATCCCTATTTCCATATATTCTCTCCATTTATCCACCTCGCGATTAACAAATCGAGCGCATCGGATAACTATTGTGCATGATCAGGTGTGAAAATAGTTTATGAATCTGGCAGACTTGTTTCAAACGCCACATGTATCTCATGTAATCTTCATTGGCAGTCTGATTTCTGATGATTTCACCACAAATGCCATCAGAACCTGGCCATGTCTCTTTGTGTTGTTGAAAATTGCAAAAATAGAAGTAGTTTCGATAACAATTTTTTGGAAATGTCGTCCTGTTTTTTGAATGCCTGGATTTGTACATAAAAAATTCCATTTGGAGCTATATGGAGCACCCTAAAATTCTCGTCCCAATTCTCAAACCCACAAGTAACAGAATGTCATATTTGTTGTAATTTTGGGCCGGAGCTCCATAAGGTCCATCAATGTAAAGCTTGGGAAATCTACATACTAGGACTCCATTGTCAGCTACCAGTGTAGTGTCAGCCCTTAGTAGACCACTTTTATTGGCAGTAGGGGGTTCACAAACCCTATTAAATATCCTCTTAAGTTCTATTGTCCAATCACCGAAGGTTCGGATGTGGACACTCAAGTAACCGTATCCTGGAGCTTGAGGACTTTAACGGATTTGCAACCTGATCTAAAAGTTCTCAGAGTTATTTCTCCACCATATAACCACATTGGAACTGCAAGGTACATCCATGTCGATTTCTTGTACCATTTGTGGCTGAGGTAAAGATATATACCATGGACTATCAACAGCACATAGACGATTACGAATAAGTGGTGTGAACACTAGAAAGCATTGAATCCTGTAAGCCTTTTCAATGGTTTTTGAAGATTAAGTTTATTCCTTCCGAACCATGGAGTGGACAGAACAAATGCAATTGCCATGATGACCACCATAATAACACCTGTAACACACTCAACTCCTTTGACAAACCACTAGTAGTTGGGAAGCGTGTTATGTCCAAAGAACTATTGTAAGGGCACATATTGCTCATTTGATGCATGGAGAAGACGGGGAAAATCACATGTTAAATGTGCTCCTGCATGAAGCTCCACTCCTATTGCTATTGCTATTGCAATTACATTGTGGAAATTGATATTGTCATCAAATGGAACTGCTAACCCAAGCTTGGTCTTATTGCGGAGCCATGTAAT
Organism: Pinus tabuliformis; assembly: GCA_031772625.1. Classification (NCBI taxonomy): domain Eukaryota; kingdom Viridiplantae; phylum Streptophyta; class Pinopsida; order Pinales; family Pinaceae; genus Pinus; species Pinus tabuliformis. Next base: position 882,816,505 of record CM062820.1, on the reverse strand, counting down.
GGTATTTCTACAAACAGGAAGCAAAATCAATGCCATGTTAAATTTGAGTGTCTCTGCAGCTCCCTTAGCCATGCACACGCAGTAACCCATCACATGGTATACTGCTCTGTGCCTGTATTGTATGAATTTCCATGTAAATAGCCCTGCAAGTATACAAAGCCATAGCAGAAGAACCCAGATGCGTTGCCAGTTGTCTTCAACAAAGAATTTTGTTTTCTGCAACCACCTTTCAACTGGATTGTTTATCTTGGTGGGCGCCAACTTCTGGCTTATCATTTGGCTCAAATTAACGCTGGTGTTCCCACGTTTTGCATTTTCATTTGGAACCTCCAGCAGCAACATCTCCAGATTTTGAATCTCAATGTATCCCAAATGATCAGGGTCTAGTTCTTCCATGATGAGTGCTGCATACTCTTCTGCTTGTTCTTTTAACTTGGAAAGCTTGCTTGCAGATGCACTGAGCATGATAACCTCTTTGACTTCTTCTTCTAAACTAATAAGTTCTGGTCGTTTATTATAGTACATCTCTGCACGTTTGGCAAAGGAGTCTGCATTTTATTCTATAAGCTTCATCATGTCTTTAACTTTGAGATCCATATCTGCCAAGTTGTCCTTAAGCCATCTCGAATGTTTTGGACTTACGTGGCCATCCCACCACCAAGAATGTGAATGATTAATGTTGCTGTCAGATACCTCCTTAATTCTATCTTGGTTGATTTGGAAAGAATTTAATGACACTCCAAACTGCTTTCTTTCCTGTAAATACCTGTGACACATATCATAGACACCCATTGCGATACCAATGGGCTGCCAAGAAACCATCACACGTGATACAGAAAGCACCCTGTTTGTATCTTGAAAAGAATTGATATCTCACAATCTATCTTCGTCAGCAACAAAAACACCTGTCAAAGTAATGTCCCCATTCTGAACACACCTCAGCCCAATTTTATTCTTCATTTTTGCTACCCTCAGCCCAGGAGCACCCTTTCTCACAATAAACCCGTTGATTTGATTTGTGGTTGTATTCCTGGCAAAAACTATAAGTATGTCTGCAAAGGTACTGTTTCCGATCCATCGTTTTTGGCCATCTAACTTCCAACCACCTTCCACCTTGGTTGTTGTTGTGTTCAAAGAGCTTGCATCACTGCCATAGTTGGATTCAATCAAAGCCCAACATGCTATAATATCAAGTCGAGCTGAAGCTGGTAGGTATTTTTTCTTTTGATCCTCACTTCTACACATTGAAATTGTAACCATCATGAATGTAGAACATCTAGCATCTATCCCTGCAAGTTCAGTCATTCCAAGATCACTCCCAAGAATAGATAGACCAGGGCAGCCATATCCCTTAATGGTGTCTCCGACCACTTTAATGTTCGTGAGCTTTGGCACAATCTCAAATAGAAATTCTGCTCGTTCCGAGTACTTTACAATTACAGGGGAAATTTTTGTTTCTGCAACTTCCCTTACTTTCATACGAAGTGCCTTGGTCCATGAACATCATCACTTGCAAAACTTCGCGTAATAACCCACACCACAGGGAGAGCATGGTAGTTTGAATCAAAGACGAGAAGAGTGTACAAAGGATACTTGAGCTTGTTAATTTCAAATGTTGTGTCAGCTGCTATGAGACTATTGTTACCAAAGCAAATCATTTGCTGCAATTGCCATTATGTTTGAATACCCAGAATGAAGGAACCTGTATCAGAAGAATCCTGATAGAAAAACACATTCTTTGGATGTCTTTCAACATCAGATTCGAACACTGGATAGAACATCCGGGTCCAATTCATATGTGGACAACTTTTGAACTGAAGAATGTATGATAGCAGTCTCGAAGAGATGATTTGAATTGAAAATTCACAAAGCAGTGATGAATGCAGGGTGAAAGACTCAATGCGCTGCGCACACTCCCAGTGCGTCGAGCTGGTTTGGTGCACCGTGCGCACATAAAAATGCACTGACAAATGATGCCCAGTGCGCCACGTGCTCTTTGTATGCGCCGCGCGTTGACTGTCAGCACAATTCCAGCCTCAAAACAAAAGAAATCGTCCTTTAACCCTTCAATTAGATCTTTTTGGATGCAAATGGCCCTTCAATCAATGAAAATATCTTGATGACTTTGATTTTGGCAAATTCATTTTGTAAAGTTGTAGACTCTTAGCACTTTGACAACTTGGACACAAACTTTGATTTCTCGTTTCCTCTGACTTATGGCTTTGAAATGATGACTTTTTCTTGATTCTTTGCAGGGATAGGAGCTGCTGAACCTAGCAAGATGGGCAGGGCTGCCTGAAGAACTATAAAATCTTATCAATCATGTATTAAACGAACTTAATAATTTCTTCTTCAAAACAGAGTTTTGAAGAAGAAATGTCCTTCAGCATTTTAATAATGTGAATCTTGAAGTGAAACTTACTGAACCTCCCTCTGGCCTGCAAGCGTTATTTCACACTTCTGGAGACAAAATCCTGGACTCAAGAATTAAAATGACTCTTTTTTACCAAAATGGCATTTGATGACTGCAAATGACGAGAAATGAACCTTGATGAATTTGACTCTGACAAAGGACTGACAAGACTGATTCTAACAACTGGAACACATCTCAGTCACACCAATCTGGTTAGGGAATAGTGCTAATATTTTCACATCGGTGCAACAGAGACAAAGGTCATTAGCGTCGGTCTTGTAAATTGAGAAAAATAGAAGTTTCAAGGGAAATGGTGCAAAAGGGAAATGATCTGCTCATGAAGAGGGAGATAATGGGAGTTTCTCCATGAATGCAAATCATGCAGGGTTCACTGTAGAGGTCCTTTAGGATCATGGAATGGGGAGTACAGGGATAGTGACAAAATGCTCTGTAACACTCGTAAAGGAATGTAGGAATCTATGTTGTCCAATATTTTAAAAATTGGTCGGCTTGACCCAGAAACTGATCAGACAAGCTAGTTCATTAGCCAACTGGGTCAAACCAGTAGAAAGATCACGTTTGCACTCCCTCCTCACCCAAAAATCACATAAATCGGTCCTACCCAACCGATTTAGGATAGAACTAGGCAGTTTATGGTCAAAATGGACGATTCCATCCTAAACCGGTTGGTTAACTGCCATGCCTGTGACAAACCCATACAATGCATTTTAGGAAGGTTCTAGGGTGTTTTGGAGGGAAAATAAGGGTTGTTTACCTCCAAAATCATCCTCTCCAAGCCTTTAAAAAGATTTTACCCTTATCATTTCTCTCAGACATCTCATTTCGAGTTTTTGTTGGAGTAGTCATCTTGGAGGGTTGCGGTTGGAGTTAGAGATATTTTTGAGATATTTTTGAGATGTTAGTGGAGTTTGCATATTCAAGATGAGGCTAAGGAACCTAGCTTCCATTTCCAAGTAAGGATTTTAGCTTGAAGAAATCTTCACTTCACTGCTATCCATGTATTAAATTTTTTTACTTTTTCTATGCTATCAAATATCTAGTTCTATGCTATCAAAATTTATAGACTACATGTGCATTTGTTTTCCTAAATTTATCTTTAGTTTTTCATTTTTCTTAACTACAATTTTTTTTGAAATGGAAGATTTCTTTGCAAATTTGTATTATTTCATGCCAACATGGCTCCAAAAGCCGAGGACATTGCATGGGCTCATTGTGATTTGATTGATGCAAAAATGATATGAAATTTTTTCCGTAAATCTATTGGAGGTGGGGGTATTCTCATATTGAAAAAACAATTGACTATTGTAAGAGGCCAAGTAAAGCCATGTGAAGCACCAAATGAAGTGTTAGGTCCTGTTAGGGAATAATACATTTCCAAGTTTCAAAATTTTGAGGAGAATAAGGCTAGCGAGAAGGCCATTCAAGATGACACTGCAAGGAAGAGGGAATTATTAGAAACCATGAAAGGGAGTGGGTGTGATGATTATGAGATTCGAGACTCCTATTCTATGCCTTCCACCAATGACCCCTTTCACTATGTTCCTCCTTCTCTTGGCCAAAAATCAAAACGAAAAAAGAGAACAAACATCCAGATTTATTTCTCATCCTCTCCCACCATTGCCTCTTCTAATCCAACTTCCTCCCAACCAAGTTATCAACCCACTTTGGATCAACATTGGAAAACATAATGCAAAGAAACTTCATATCAATACATTGTTAGATGGTGATATGATGCAGATATACCATTTCATGTTGCTCGGTCACCTTATTACCAAGCTATGTGGGACTCTGTTATAACTAGAGGAAAGGGCTTGAAAGGCCCTAGTATGCATGACTTAAGGGGAGATCTTTTGAAAAAGGAGAATTCTTCCATTGATGAGTATTTGACTGACTATATAAATTCATGGCTAAAAACAAGTTGTTCCTTCATGTCATATGGATGGACCGATGGAGAAAATTGCACTATCAGTAATTTCCTTGTTTATTTCCCTCAAGGAGCCATGTTTTTTAGATTAGTTGATGCATATGATAAGATGAAGGATGCAACCGTTCTATTTGATTTTGGATGACATTATTCAGGAAATGGTGGAGTAGAATGTTGTGCAGGTCATCAAAGATAATGCCTCAAACTATGTTCTTGCTGGAAAGATGCTTCAGTCCAAATATAGGACCTTATTTTGGACTCCATGTGTTGCACATTGCATAGACCTCATGATTGAGGAGATAGGAAAAGTGGGGTGGGTAAAAAACAATATAGAGCATGACAAGTGCATTAAAAGTACATTTCCAACCACTCATGGGTATTAAGCCTAATGAGGAGAAACACTATGGGAAAAGATCTTGTTAGGCCTACCGTTACGAGACTTGCAACTCACTTCCTCACGCTGCAATGTCTCAATGCTCAACAGAAAGACATGCAAAAAATGTTTTCTTCTGATGATTGGACTGAATCTCAGTGGGCTCGTAGAAAATATGACAAAAACACAAAAAAGAAAGTGTTTGACAATTATTTTTGGAAAAGGGTTGTAGAGCTTGTGAAAAATATGAAGCCCATGGTTAAGGTTCTAAGAATGGTGGATGGGGAAATTTTTCCATGGGCTACATTTATGAGGCTATGGATCATGAAAAGGATCAGATACGGGAAACTTACAAGGACAATTTAACTAAATATGGCCATATATGGGATATCATTGATAAAAGATGGAACAATCAACTCCATCATCCTATAGATGCAACTGGATATTTTTTTGAACTAAAAGTATCATTATAAATCTCGGCTAGGACATCTGCAGGATGGGGAGGTCAGAGATGGATTGATTGATTTCTTGGAGCGCATGGTCCCTATCCATGCAGACAAGTTGGAAATACATAGAATTGAACTTACTCTTTTCAAGTTAATTTTTTTACAAAATTACAATTCAAATTATCTATAAATACTTGTAATTTGTAAATAAGTAATGAAATAAACAAAGTTACTAATTAATGTCTTTTTCTTTTCAACACATTGGTGGGAGTCATTTGGCGTTGAGTTTACTCAATTCCAAAAGTTTTCAATTAGAGTCCTCAACCAAACTAGTAGTGCTTCAGGTTGTGAATTCAATTGGTTTGTGTTTTAGTGGAAACACACGAAGAAGAGAAACTTTTTGGAAAAAAATTGGTTCAATGATCTTGTCTTCATGCAATACAACCTCCAACTAAGGTGGAACCAAATGATGAACAACACTCTTGATCTAGATCCCATTGTGTTAGATGATATTGATCCAACATCAAAATGGGTGGAGGAGATTGAAGATCCTACGTTTGATATTGATTTTTATATTGACATTGCATTAGCAGGGGATGAAGCATATTTTGTGGTACCATCAAAACCATGATTAGTAGCCACACTAAGCAAAGGAGAACAACCAATGGAAAGCATTAGTCGTGCAACTCGACCAACTCATGCTTCCATTAGGTCCACTTCTATTGTTATTCATGGAAGTTCTATTGAGGTTGAAAATGGGGTTGAGACATCCTCAAACTCTAGACCAGATGATGTCTCTGTAGCTCATGATGATAATCACGTGTTTAGTAGTGGTGATGAATTTGATGATTTATCACGTGTAGAGTCTAGACTTGTAGTCTTGTAGTAGGCCAATGGCTTCATAGCTTTTAGCATTCTTTTTGGACTTTATAGGCCATTTAGAGCCTCATTTCTTATGAATTTCGTCAATGATATGTATTTCATCTAGTGCCATTTTTATATATTCACCTTTACATGGTATATAAATGAGAAAACTTTACATATTTTGTATCTATTGGCTAGGAGTCATGGTTTTAAATCTTAAAAATAGTTTCTTTTTAATTAAAAATTAAATATTTAAGGCATTTCTTTTTAAACTAGTTCATTGAGATCTGACCAGTCCCGGTTTGACCGGTTTTGGTTTGAAACCTAGTTTATTAGGTGGACTGGTCTGGTCACCGGTTCAAGTTTTTAAAATTATGATGTTGTGATTATTAATGACTTGTTAAATAATTTTTAGTTAAAGAGATAATGGGAAAAACTTGATAAATAATATCTTAAGCTCCAGGTGGCTAGACAGTTACTTCCTCCCTGGAGGGATTAAGGAGAAATCCCTCAGTTGGGAAACTCAACAGGGTGAGGAGAGGAAGTAAGGTGTAAGAAAGAATAAGTTTTTGAAAGGATGTTGTTAAGAGTTGCAAGGGCTTTCTAGAGTTGTTGGCAACCGGTGGAACCCTGAACGAACATTCTAGACTAGACCAGGGTCTTGAGGTTTAGAATGGTTACTACCTTCAATCACTCTAAATGCTAGGAGGCTTAGGGGGAGACATGATGTTATTTCTAGTGTCACGGTTTGAGTGTTAAGAGTTTCTTTCCTAGAAAACACCTCTAGAAAGGTTGAGTGACAAATATAATTTTATACTATTGATTTACATTGTTTTTTGGACAAAATGGAAATGACTAATTATTTTAAGAAAAATCTATATTTACTAAGCACTTTAAAGATATATGATTGAACGAGTTAAAGTAATACTTTTTCTTGGATTAAACTTGGTTGACATAAATATATTAATAATCTTGGAACCAATATTGAACGGTGTTAACCTCAGTGAGTGCATTGGATCAAATTCTGTTGTGAAGTTAATTTAGTAACGAAGTGTTCTTTCCTTTCACAGGAATAACGATAGTAGCATAGAGTATCTAATGGTGTAATGTGAATCATGACAAACTTATTCATACACATAGTACTCATATATAACAAAATTTGAAATGTCGACTTTCCATAACCAGCCTTAAATAAAAATAACAAATAAGCCAAGTTTAATAAAATCTCAGTTGCAATGCATAATAAGGTTGATGTGTAAAACCCTCAAAATAGAGGAAAATGAGCGTGGAATTTTTGGGATGGGTTAGCCTTGGCGTAGGTAGGAAGCAGAAAGGAAAACAATCATTTTCCTCTAACATATGGTTATACGAAGAGTTAGGACAAATTCCAAGGTTAGATTATCTCCTCACTGGTACTTGTTTAGTCATGGAAGAACTAACATTTTACATAAACGAAAACAACCTATTCTCTTTATTTATAATGGAACAGAGTACATAGAATCATCATATATGAAATGGTCGGAGTTAAGAATCGCAAGAATAAGTCACTATAAAACAACAAGCCGAGTCCCAAAGGATAACCCAACTATAAAGATATCATAGGTCATTAGTCTTACAAACATGTGAGATAGTAAAAGACTAGTTGAGACAAAATATAAGTAACTACAGAGAAACACCATTCATATTGTGTTTAAAACTTTCTATACCAGGGCTGAATATATACAATAAAGGTTTTACACAATTTCTAAGAAAAGGAAAGTTTCTCTCTTAAGTTAATGAAAATACATAACAAAACATCCACATAAGTAAGCCATCAATCTCATTCTATAAGATAAATATCTAAAAGAGGTGGAAACCCTTGGCACAAAAACGATGCAGACAAATTGTATGAATAAACAAGAAATCCTTAACCATTGACACAGACATAATGTATTACAATAAACAAGAAATACTTAACCATCGAAATATCTCTTAAATTGCCATAGAAAAGGGAAGTGACCAAGAGCCTGAAACATGCAAAGTTTCCAAGTGAATTAGGAATAACCATGAGTTGAATCATTGGAGAAAAGCGAAAGGAAAATTGTGTCGAGGTTGTAACTATTCCCAAACAAAAACAATTTTGTAAGCAAATGAACAAGGAGAATCAAAATTACAATAATCAATGATTTCAAACCCTAGAAAAGACTTACCTTGGAAAGTTTTCTCAAGAAGCATGGTGAGCATATGCATGGAAAAACTTGTCCGCAGAGAGATAAGTAGGTTAACAAGGGTTTCACCATGGAAAAATGAAACTACAAAGGAACATAAAAGTACACCTAAAATGATGAATGCATGACGTAGACCTTCAGATTCAGATCCTCAGTAATGTAGAAGAAACTGGAAATGAGCAATAGATATGTATCCACCATATAAAAGTGGAAAAGATATAGGAAATTATTGAAGAATTAAGAAAGGATTTGAGTGAGGACCTTGGAGTAGAACAGTGACATTCTTGCGGGGTGGTTGCAGAATGACAATACCAACAACGGACAAGGGTGGGATGGGTTAACTCCAACCATCCCTTGCAATTCCCACCATTCGATGGAAATTATAATGTGTGTATGAGGAGGATGAATCCAGTTGTGTAAAGTACTGAAACTCAATAATACCAAATACAATTCACTTGGAGAAAATATAGAAAAATCTTAACTATAGTGAGGTGGTGGATTAATGAAGAGTGTAAACCCAATTACCTATGCTTTGAATGGTATGAAAGGATCCAATGATACAATTATGATAAGATTTAACATTAAACTAATCGCCTCCATGATAACCAAGTCTCGGAACCCAAAAGACATCAATTTTAAACTAATGTTACATATGTGGTGATATGAAATGTATAAGGGGTTGATGTGAAACTTAAGGTCATATTCGTGACCTGGCCAAATTCATTGAGAAACAATTTGTGACTGTATTGAATAAAAACTTGAAAGTTACACATTATAACTATATCCAATATGCTTTTCTTTTAAATAAATAGAAAAATTAAATGTAATAATATATTTATCCATAATTGTTTGTTTTACTATTTTCTCGATATTAGGAAAATGACTATTACAACAACCTTTTTGCCTCCTTGAAATGCTTAGAATACACAAATTAAACTTGTAGTTCCAACAAATGTTTGTTGGATTTTACATAAAATTGACCTAAAAATATAACTTGAAAATCGACCAAAATATAAAATATTAAGACAATTTGAAAAATTTAAACCATATATGTTCATACATCACTCACATTGAAATATTTTATTTAACTAGTTATGGGATATAATGTCCACATTAAAATGTTTTTTATTATTGATATATTTCTTAAATAAACATTAGTATTTTTTAATCTTGTATATTGGAATATTTTATTTATAACTTATATTGAATTATTATTATTATTATTATTATTATTATTATTATTATTATTACACATTTTTATACTATTCTTATTAGGTAATTGATTTTTTTTTTTAATTACTTCTTTTTTGAGGCATTAACATAATTCATCATAGTTTTAAGACACAAAAACATAATTTTCTATAGATAGTAAGTTAATATTAAAATAAATTAGTTAACGCAGATATATATATATATATATATATATATATATATATATATATATATATATATATATATATATATATATTGAAATAAGTTATCATGATTAATATTAATGTATTTTTAAGTGCTTTCTTTTTTTTTATCCAAAATTAAGATAAAAATAAATTAGGTAATATGGATACTCCAATATTTTTTTTCATCTTTATATTGAAATACTTTTATAACAATTATACAACTTCTTCAATGTGAAAAAATAAGAATTTATTTATTTATTTTTCAAATTTTATTTCATTTCTTTATAAAGTCTATATAAAATTGTTAATTCACGAGGACAGTGAGAGTGAAGCATTTTTACCACATCTCCTTCATATTTTGTCTTAACATCAATAACTAACCAAACAAGCATAATGAATGTCTTAATATTGATGTTTTATAATACTCTTAATTAAAACAAACTAAATATGTATAGTCAATTTTGTGTTTTTATTATAACATACATTACTTTTTGTTTAGCAAATATTTTAAACCGAACATGTGAACATCTCACTCAAAACTAACCAAATATGTATATTCATTTTTGTTTCTTATTTAGAGTATTTATTTTTATTTTAAATGGAGAGAGAGAGAGAGAGCTACTTCTATATAAGGAAGACTTATTGAAATTTATTTTTATATATCTATTGCTTAAAATGAAGGAGTTATGTAATTCTTTCTTTATATATATATATATATTCTCAGAAGATTTCAATTTAAGTGGGCAAAATAACAAGGATTCCAACCAACCACCTAGGATAACCTCAATTGACACACATAATGTAATACCCATACAACCATATAAAAATTACCATTACTATTTAATTTACCATATCATTTAGATATTATTGTGATGATGTTTATTAAGAAATATTTGCATTCTTATTTATGAATTTATTACAATACTGTCAAAACTTCACCAATTGTTGATTTGAGATAATATTATCTTCGGAATATATTTCCTTGCTAAGATTGATTAATACCACCCCGTGTATGTGTTTGAATTATGATACAAGTGTTTTCCTTGATGGCAACTCACTCACAAGTCAGTTCAATTTTGATGAAAGGTGACCCACAATGTAAGAGATCCATTTAGATGTAACTGGGCATTGGTATAGAAGAACAGAAAGATGGAACTAAAGTCTACTAATCAGAATGAGGAAGTTGAAGGTAAAGCATGGTGAAAAGAAGTTTAATATTTATACGTAGGTCGACTTAGTCAAAACAACATATACACGTAGGTACACAGAACAAAAATTGTGTATATGTATACACACACTCCCATAAGAGGAAAAGCATGTACAGGCTGGAAAATCAAGGAAATTCAAGAGTAGAGAATACCAAGGGTCAATACCATGGTATTAGACCACAATATTGAGTGGAGTAACGACTATTTGATCCCGTCCAAGAATACCACGAGTCCTAAGTGGTTTTTCTCTGAGGTATTGACAAAAGCCTAAAACTATATAAGGAGGAGAAGATCATAGGGCCAAGCTGTGCAAGTGAAAAGGGTTTCTAAGGAATACTTCTATTTGAAGTATATTTTATGCTGCAGGGGCTATGTTGGTGATTTGATCTTAAATATTGTTCACCTTGATGTTGGATCAGGATCATGAGACTTGAAATGACTTATCATTGAATGATCTAATATTGGTTGGGCTAGATCTAATCACATACACTTGTTTTATTCTTTGAATGTCATGATCTAGGTTTGTCTAAAGCTCAGAATAGTAGTGAAGTTATGAGTTAATATTTGCAGATCTGTATCATGGTTCGCTTTGGGGAAGTTATGTATACACACCGGTTCGCCTATGTAAAAGAAAAGTATGTTGTTCAAAGATGACTGATCTATTTGATTACTATTGTTATTTTACTACTGTCTGTCAATGAAGTCTTCTTAGATCTGAAAGTAAAATTGAATGCATAGGGAGTTTGATATCTGAATAATTGATTTTATAAGTCAGAAGGGTGATCTCTGCTACTACATGTGTAAGGCCTTGTAAATTGATAGTAAATGGTCAGTATATTGCTGGTTGGTACATATTTGATTTAGAAGTTTTATGTTTCAGTAGTATTGAAGGTATACGTATGTTTGATTAAAGGAAGTAGCGTATACAGGTAGGTTGGGTTCAATAAAGTGCCATATACATTCTGAGGCATGATTTTTGAGGTTGTAGTTGGTTCTGAATGATGATATAGGTTTTTGGGTTTAGGACATTGTTCTGGTGACAATGATCTGATTATTTAGATTAACTGATTGTTGGTTGATGCAGTTTGAGTTTCAAAGTTTCTGATGGGTCTAGTATGAAAATTTGATGAAACAAGGCCTTCATGTGTATTGTTGTGTACCAGGAGCATCCAGTCTGAAAATTTATGAAATGTGGTCCCTAGAGGAAGAGACAAGGTTGTGGCCTTCTGTAGGCTTGTGCCTACATACTAGTAAACACATTGGCTAGTATACGAGATAGGGGGTTGTAGCTCCCTTCCTATAGAAGATGGAAAATGAGGGAAGGTTGTAGCCTTCTGCAGGTGGGTTCTTGCGTACGGGTATGAGTCTGCACTAGTACAAGATTGTAAACATATTTTCTTATTATTAAAAGAAGATGGAGATGACAACAGTAGGTGGTTTTCACCCACATTGGGTTTCCACCTTAAATCTTGGTGTTCATGTGTGTTGCTCATGTGTGATGGATTATTTTATTTTTATTGCACTATTTCATAAGTTACTGATGCACTGGTTATAAATTGACTAAATCACAAGCTCTCTGGGTATACGTTGGTTTCACTAATCAGAGTAGCATGTACACGATAGTTCACTTCATAGAAGTAGTGTATATAAATTTGTTTGGGAAATGAAAAATTATTAATCTGATAATAATGATTCACCCCCACCTCTTAGTATTATTTCCAACAATTGGTACCAGAGCCAGGTCCTTCAGAAGAAGCTTGATCGCTTAAACGAATATCTTTCAAGATGAATAATCAAGAAGGCATGGGATCCATTAGACCACCAATATTCAATTGGAAAAACTTAGTATATTGGAAAATAAGAACGAGAACCTATCTACAATTGCTTGGAGCTGATGTTTGGGAAATTGTGGAAGGAGGATATCAATTTCTGGCAGCAATTCCTATAGACTCTGCAGTCAAGAAGTTATAGGAAACCAATGCAAAAGTTGTCAATACATTATTAGGAAGTCTGTCAGAATCAGAATTTGTCAAATTCATGTAGCTCAAGAAAACCAAAGAGATATGGGACAAAATCATTCAGAGCTACAAAGGAGACTCTCAGGTAAAACTTGTTAAGCTTAAAACTCTCAGAATTCAGCACGAAACTCTTGAGATGCATAGTGATGAGAGTGTTTCTAGTTACTTTTTACGTATAGATGAGATTGTTAATTGTATGAAGAATCTGGGTGAAGAGATAAAGGAAGCTACTTTAGTTGAGAAAATTTTGAGATCTTTGTCTTCTAAATTTGAGTCAAAAGTGTCTGCCATAGAAGAAAAACAAAATCTTCAAACTATTACTATGACTCAACTGCATGGAATCCTAACTATCTTTGAAATGAGAAAAGGAGATCCATAAAATATGAGAGAAGCCGCTTTTAAAGCATCAACAAATGGAAAATAAAAGGAAGAGCACAATGAATCAAAACACATTTCAGAAGAAGAAGATGAGGTAAATTTTGTCAAGAAGCTTCAACGGGGTTCTATAAGATTCAAAGGTAAGCTATCTTTCAAATGCTTTGCTTGTGGTAGAGTCGACTATTATGCTGCCAAATGTCCTCATAAAGATAAATATGTAAAAGGAAAGGAATATGAAAAAGGAAATAGAAAACAGGTTATGAATAGAAGGAATTACCATACGCATGAAGAGAGTGATGGCTTATCCAATAGTGATGAAGATGAAACTGACCAAGATTATAGACTACTCATGGCTTATGACAATGATGATTTCTTAGGTGCCTTAGAAGAGGAATACTTTCTTGAAGAAATTACTAAACTCAAAATCCACTTAGAAGAAAAGAATATGATCATTGATACGTTGAGACACCAACTCACTAAAAGAGAAAAACACAATGAAAATCTAGAATGTGAAATTGTGGGTCTAAGAAAACAACTTGAGAAGACAAAATCTCTTAATCTTAGATTTTCTAAAGGATCTAAAACTTTCAATGAAATCATCAAAGTTCAATATTCTCCTCTGATAAAGACAAGTCTTGGATATACTGAAGAATCATCTCAATCACAGAAGTCATCAGCCTCCACCAGAAGTGTCACACGGAAATCTGTCAAGGGTGCGGACACGACTGACCTTCCTAGAAGTCTAAGACATTCTAATGACAAACAAGACAAAATGGAGTGATCTTTCTCTAAATACACCTTTTACAACATGAAAACTACAAGTGTTTAGGCTTACCTTATTCCAAAACGCTGTTGTTGAAGTCCGTTCTTGACGATCCGGATGAGCTCCTCCTTCAAGTCAATTCCTGCAACCACAAACAATCAAACAATTACCAAGCACTTGCATTTCATATAATAAAACATATATTCAACATGCAGACCAAGGAACACATGAAATAACTCATTAACACAAGCTATTGAGAAAAATAAACAATTTGTATTAATAACGAAACAAAGAAACTCTTACAACCTGGCCTTGGTGTTGTGCAAGTTCCTCCCAGGGTCCATCAAGGGTTTTCCTCTACTTTGACAAAGCTCACCCTCTCCCAAGTAGAATCAAGTGAAGACAATCTCCCCTCACAAAGGCTCTAATGGAAGACCTAAATCCTGCAGCATTTACCCAAAGAAAATGTATAGCTCCAACCTCTCCTCCTTCTGGCTCAATGCCTTTATTTATAGTGCTGTAAAGAGGTTATTCAGGTCCACTATCAATGGGATCATCCCCCTCTTTGGGTGGGATAGCTCCCTTATTGATGGGATAAGTTCCCCCTTAATAGAGATACATGAACCAACTGGAGGCGCATCCATTTCATCAAACCGACCTCTAGAATGTTCTAGAAGTAACCACAAGTAACTTTTTCAAGATAAAACTCGCGCATTTTGCCTTTTACAGAGGGACGCACCTGTCCCTTAACATACAGAGCATCCATGGACGCAGATTTTGTGAACATGGTCAGCGTCCCCGCAGGTAAGGCTAGAGAGAACCTGCGACCCCAGAGATAAACATAGTTTTAACAAGACTTTCTCTCTTCTTTGAGTTTGAGATGGATAACAGAGGCATGAGACTTGCCTAAGAGGGTAGCATGACTGTTGATTTGAGCCATACTAACTGTAAGTAGTCAAGGTGACATTTTTTAGTGTAACAGATTGCCCCCTAAAGTGCGAAGCCTGGAATAGAATAGGGTTTTGTAATTCTAGGAAGGGTGAAGCGCTTTATCATTTCAAGGATTGCCTTGTGGATGGCCTGGTTGGAATCTGCAATTTTCAACACAAATACATGGATAAGATTATATCATCACTGAGGTAGGCATTCCCATATTCAGATTCAAAACTTTAACTAATGGACTAACTATTCTGATACAGGAATGATCTTGCAGTACATCATTTTTATAGACTTTTGTAGACACAGTATGGACGCAGCCATCTGTTTATGATTAGTCTACATAGATAATGAATACAAAACTCCTCACAGCCTGGATGGTAGAAACTAGATCCAGGGTCTTCACTTCTACTTCCCGAATTGGCACGATTCTAGCCATGTGATTAAATGATTCGATGTCGAACATGGTAGAAACCACTTGATTACCAGTCAATGATGTAAACTGTTAACAAGCGTGAGAGAAACCACCAGTAATGTCAATGGTTCTCAAAGTACCAAGCACAACCCGTGAAATGTGAATAGATGTTTTGGTGTCGAACACTTCACGGAATCCTCTGATCGAAAGTCAATGATGTAAACTGACGTCAAAGGCGAGAAACCTGCCATTGATGCATGCAGACTTCAAGGTACTGTCGATTCCTAAGTCATCTTTCTAGATAATGTGTCGATGTCGATAGAAAGCGACCCGTTGTAGGCAAGCCCGCAACACGAAATCATTGTTCAAGTTGAAGAAATGTTGCTGTAAGGACTGACTCAGGGATGGTCAAATGGATGACAAGTATTTTGCAGATGAAAGTTTTTTCTTGCAGACCTCTTGAACACATAACGACACAACAGATGGCTTGGTGACGTATAACTCAAAGTTAACCCTGGAACCCGGTTAAAGACTTTCAAAGTGATTTGGTCAACTGTGAGCTAAAAGATTTCCCAACCCAGGTGAATGAAAAGTGTCGTGTTCAAGAGCGGTAATAAAGTTTCTTCTGAGACAAAAGGTGACAAATAGGTTCATTCTTCTCTTTTTTCCCCCACCATTTCTGGCAAGTACCTCTTTATTTTTAACAAGCTTGAGGAGGATAACATATGCTTGATTATAAGCTCATCCTTCGGACGAGTCCAACCTAGTTTAAATTCGAACCCTAGGAAGGAGTGGTTCGTTCCTGTTTGTAATTGAACAGGTCCTCTACTGTAAAAGTTTAACGAGCCCAGTATAGGAAAAACTCGGCGTTTTTCAATTTTAGAGAGTCTGAAAAAACTAAAGGAGACTCCAAGTTGAACTTTTTCGTAGATTTGTGTCCCTCAATCCCGAAAAAGTATAAAATAATACCTGGGGGAACCGCTTGATCTTGCGACCAAGGAGTACTTTCATAATAGTGTCGTTGACCTGAAAAGTAAAAAGTGATCAAGGACACGTCGTTTTATTTCTTTATCGAGTTTGAAACGACAAAAACCCGGCAATCTTTTCCTGATTTTGCGGTCAGAAAAGAGCTAAAGGGGACCGTCTTTTAATTCCGTTTTAACGAGTGTAAAAGAAACGCTCGGCAATCTTTTCATGTTTTTAAGAGTCTGAAAAGGGCTTAAAAGAGAACTCCAAGGTTTCACTTTTTCGTAAGTTTTAACGAGTTCGAAAAAGGGATAAAAATGTACTCATGGTTTTTCATTTTTTCGTAAGTTTTAATGAGTTCGAAAAAGGGATAAAAATGTACTCATATGGCCGACTTTCAATTTAATTTACGAGTAGGAAAAGACGAAAAGAACTCAGCATTTTCATTTGTTTTACGAGAATGAAAGATAGCAAAATAATCTCGGTATTTTCATGAGTTTAACGAGTCCTGAAAATAACTGAAATTGACTCGAGATAGGTTTCATTTTTTCAAAAGCTTGAAACAGGGAAAAACTATGCTTCAAAGTAGTTTCATTTTTACACAAGCTTGAAACAGAGATAAAACTGTGCTTGATGCCCCTAAGCATAACTGCTAGAGCGCATGCCCCCCTAGCTTCATTTCATTCAACCATTTGGATGAAATGAAGGTTTAGTGACGAGATCATTTAAAAGACTTGACCTAAAACTGTAAGAAAATTATGCAAAAAACTGAAATAACTAACCTAAATACTTAACATCTATAAGATTTAGTCAATCTCTCGACTCAAGTAGAGGAGGATTTGTTTCATTTTTTAACGAGCTTGACACAGGAAAAGAACTATGCTCGGATTCAGTTTCATGTTTATGCAAGCTTGAAACGAAAAACTATGCTTGTTATAAGTTCACATGCCCCCAGCATAATGACGCAAAACGAGGTACAGTTCCTCCCAGGGTCACACGGAGTCGCCAATTTGTCACACGGAATCTGTCAAGGGTGCGGACACGACTGACCTTCCTAGAAGTCTAAGACATTCTAATGACAAACAAGACAAAATGGAGTGATCTTTCTCTAAATACACCTTTTACAACATGAAAACTACAAGTGTTTAGGCTTACCTTATTCCAAAACGTTGTTGTTGAAGTCCGTTCTTGACGATCCGGATGAGCTCCTCCTTCAAGTCAATTCCTGCAACCACAAACAATCAAACAATTACCAAGCACTTGCATTTCATATAATAAAACATATATTCAACATGCAGACCAAGGAACACATGAAATAACTCATTAACACAAGCTATTGAGAAAAATAAACCAGTTTGTATTAATAACGAAACAAAGAAACTCTTACAACCTGGCCTTGGTGTTGTGCAAGTTCCTCCCAGGGTCCATCAAGGGTTTTCCTCTACTTTGACAAAGCTCACCCTCTCCCAAGTAGAATCAAGTGAAGACAATCTCCCCTCACAAAGGCTCTAATGGAAGACCTAAATCCTGCAGCATTTACCCAAAGAAAATGTATAGCTCCAACCTCTCCTCCTTCTGGCTCAATGCCTTTATTTATAGTGCTGTAAAGAGGTTATTCAGGTCCACTATGAATGGGATCATCCCCCTCTTTGGGTGGGATAGCTCCCTTATTGATGGGATAAGTTCCCCCTTAATAGAGATACATGAACCAACTGGAGGCGCATCCATTTCATCAAACCGACCTCTAGAATGTTCTAGAAGTAACCACAAGTAACTTTTTCAAGATAAAACTCGTGCATTTTGCCTTTTACAGAGGGACGCACCTGTCCCTTAACATACAGAGCGTCCATGGACGCAGATTTTGTGAACATGGTCAGCGTCCCCGCAGGTAAGGCTAGAGAGAACCTGCGACCCAGAGATAAACATAGTTTTTACAAGACTTTCTCTCTTCTTTGAGTTTGAGATGGATAACAGAGGCATGAGACTTGCCTAAGAGGGTAGCATGACTGTTGATTTGAGCCATACTAACTGTAAGTAGTCAAGGTGACATTTTTTAGTGTAACAGATTGCCCCCTAAAGTGCGAAGCCTGGAATAGAATAGGGTTTTGTAATTCTAGGAAGGGTGAAGCGCTTTATCATTTCAAGGATTGCCTTGTGGATGGCCTGGTTGGAATCTGCAATTTTCAACACAAAATACATGGATAAGATTATATCATCACTGAGGTAGGCATTCCCATATTCAGATTCAAAACTTTAACTAATGGACTAACTATTCTGATACAGGAATGATCTTGCAGTACATCATTTTTATAGACTTTTGTAGACACAGTATGGACGCAGCCATCTGTTTATGATTAGTCTACATAGATAATGAATACAAAACTCCTCACAGCCTGGATGGTAGAAACTAGATCCAGGGTCTTCACTTCTACTTCCCGAATTGGCACGATTCTAGCCATGTGATTAAATGATTCGATGTCGAACATCGTAGAAACCACTTGATTACCAGTCAATGATGTAAACTGTTAACAAGCGTGAGAGAAACCACCAGTAATGTCAATGGTTCTCAAAGTACCAAGCACAACCCGTGAAATGTGAATAGATGTTTTGGTGTCGAACACTTCACGGAATCCTCTGATCGAAAGTCAATGATGTAAACTGACGTCAAAGGCGAGAAACCTGCCATTGATGCATGCAGACTTCAAGGTACTGTCGATTCCTAAGTCATCTTTCTAGATAATGTGTCGATGTCGATAGAAAGCGACCCGTTGTAGGCAAGCCCGCAACACGAAATCATTGTTCAAGTTGAAGAAATGTTGCTGTAAGGACTGACTCAGGGATGGTCAAATGGATGACAAGTATTTTGCAGATGAAAGTTTTTTCTTGCAGACCTCTTGAACACATAACGACACAACAGATGGCTTGGTGACGTATAACTCAAAGACTTTCAAAGTGATTTGGTCAACTGTGAGGTAAAAGATTTCCCAACCCAGGTGAATGAAAAGTGTCGTGTTCAAGAGCGGTAATAAAGTTTCTTCTGAGACAAAAGGTGACAAATAGGTTCATTCTTCTCTTTTTTCCCCCACCATTTCTGGCAAGTACCTCTTTATTTTTAACAAGCTTGAGGAGGATAACATATGCTTGATTATAAGCTCATCCTTCGGACGAGTCCAACCTAGTTTAAATTCGAACCCTAGGAAGGAGTGGTTCGTTCCTGTTTGTAATTGAACAGGTCCTCTACTGTAAAAGTTTAACGAGCCCAGTATAGGAAAAACTCGGCGTTTTTCAATTTTAGAGAGTCTGAAAAAACTAAAGGAGACTCCAAGTTGAACTTTTTCGTAGATTTGTGTCCCTCAATCCCGAAAAAGTATAAAATAATACCTGGGGGAACCGCTTGATCTTGCGACCAAGGAGTACTTTCATAATAGTGTCGTTGACCTGAAAAGTAAAAAGTGATCAAGGACATGTCGTTTTATTTCTTTATCGAGTTTGAAACGACAAAAACCCGGCAATCTTTTCCTGATTTTGCGGTCAGAAAAGAGCTAAAAGGGGACCGTCTTTTAATTCCGTTTTAACGAGTGTAAAAGAAACGCTCGGCAATCTTTTCATGTTTTAAGAGTCTGAAAAGGGCTTAAAAGAGAACTCCAAGGTTTCACTTTTTCGTAAGTTTTAACGAGTTCGAAAAAGGGATAAAAATGTACTCATGGTTTTCATTTTTTCGTAAGTTTTAATGAGTTCGAAAAAGGGATAAAAATGTACTCATATGGCCGACTTTCAATTTAATTTACGAGTAGGAAAAGACGAAAAGAACTCAGCATTTTCATTTGTTTTACGAGAATGAAAGATAGCAAAATAATCTCGGTATTTTCATGAGTTTAACGAGTCCTGAAAATAACTGAAATTGACTCGAGATAGGTTTCATTTTTTCAAAAGCTTGAAACAGGGAAAAACTATGCTTCAAAGTAGTTTCATTTTTACACAAGCTTGAAACAGAGATAAAACTGTGCTTGATGCCCCCTAAGCATAACTGCTAGAGCGCATGCCCCCCTAGCTTCATTTCATTCAACCATTTGGATGAAATGAAGGTTTAGTGACGAGATCATTTAAAAGACTTGACCTAAAACTGTAAGAAAATTATGCAAAAAACTGAAATAACTAACCTAAATACTTAACATCTATAAGATTTAGTCAATCTCTCGACTCAAGTAGAGGAGGATTTGTTTCATTTTTTAACGAGCTTGACACAGGAAAAGAACTATGCTCGGATTCAGTTTCATGTTTATGCAAGCTTGAAACGAAAAACTATGCTTGTTATAAGTTCACATGCCCCCAGCATAATGACGCAAAACGAGGTACAGTTCCTCCCAGGGTCACACGGAGTCGCCAATTTGTCACACGGAATCTGTCAAGGGTGCGGACACGACTGACCTTCCTAGAAGTCTAAGACATTCTAATGACAAACAAGACAAAATGGAGTGATCTTTCTCTAAATACACCTTTTACAACATGAAAACTACAAGTGTTTAGGCTTACCTTATTCCAAAACGTTGTTGTTGAAGTCCGTTCTTGACGATCCGGATGAGCTCCTCCTTCAAGTCAATTCCTGCAACCACAAACAATCAAACAATTACCAAGCACTTGCATTTCATATAATAAAACATATATTCAACATGCAAACCAAGGAACACATGAAATAACTCATTAACACAAGCTATTGAGAAAAATAAACCAGTTTGTATTAATAACGAAACAAAGAAACTCTTACAACCTGGCCTTGGTGTTGTGCAAGTTCCTCCCAGGGTCCATCAAGGGTTTTCCTCTACTTTGACAAAGCTCACCCTCTCCCAAGTAGAATCAAGTGAAGACAATCTCCCCTCACAAAGGCTCTAATGGAAGACCTAAATCCTGCAGCATTTACCCAAAGAAAATGTATAGCTCCAACCTCTCCTCCTTCTGGCTCAATGCCTTTATTTATAGTGCTGTAAAGAGGTTATTCAGGTCCACTATGAATGGGATCATCCCCCTCTTTGGGTGGGATAGCTCCCTTATTGATGGGATAAGTTCCCCTTAATAGAGATACATGAACCAACTGGAGGCACATCCATTTCATCAAACCGACCTCTAGAATGTTCTAGAAGTAACCACAAGTAACTTTTTCAAGATAAAACTCGTGCATTTTGCCTTTTACAGAGGGACGCACCTGTCCCTTAACATACAGAGCGTCCATGGACGCAGATTTTGTGAACATGGTCAGCGTCCCCGCAGGTAAGGCTAGAGAGAACCTGCGACCCCAGAGATAAACATAGTTTTTACAAGACTTTCTCTCTTCTTTGAGTTTGAGATGGATAACAGAGGCATGAGACTTGCCTAAGAGGGTAGCATGACTGTTGATTTGAGCCATACTAACTGTAAGTAGTCAAGGTGACATTTTTTAGTGTAACAGATTGCCCCCTAAAGTGCGAAGCCTGGAATAGAATAGGGTTTTGTAATTCTAGGAAGGGTGAAGCGCTTTATCATTTCAAGGATTGCCTTGTGGATGGCCTGGTTGGAATCTGCAATTTTCAACACAAAATACATGGATAAGATTATATCATCACTGAGGTAGGCATTCCCATATTCAGATTCAAAACTTTAACTAATGGACTAACTATTCTGATACAGGAATGATCTTGCAGTACATCATTTTTATAGACTTTTGTAGACACAGTATGGACGCAGCCATCTGTTTATGATTAGTCTACATAGATAATGAATACAAAACTCCTCGCAGCCTGGATGGTAGAAACTAGATCCAGGGTCTTCACTTCTACTTCCCGAATTGGCACGATTCTAGCCATGTGATTAAATGATTCGATGTTGAACATGGTAGAAACCACTTGATTACCAGTCAATGATGTAAACTGTTAACAAGCGTGAGAGAAACCACCAGTAATGTCAATGGTTCTCAAAGTACCAAGCACAACCCGTGAAATGTGAATAGATGTTTTGGTGTCGAACACTTCACGGAATCCTCTGATCGAAAGTCAATGATGTAAACTGACGTCAAAGGCGAGAAACCTGCCATTGATGCATGCAGACTTCAAGGTACTGTCGATTCCTAAGTCATCTTTCTAGATAATGTGTCGATGTCGATAGAAAGCGACCCGTTGCAGGCAAGCCCGCAACACGAAATCATTGTTCAAGTTGAAGAAATGTTGCTGTAAGGACTGACTCAGGGATGGTCAAATGGATGACAAGTATTTTGCAGATGAAAGTTTTTTCTTGCAGACCTCTTGAACACATAACGACACAACAGATGGCTTGGTGACGTATAACTCAAAGTTAACCCCTGGAACCCGGTTAAAGACTTTCAAAGTGATTTGGTCAACTGTGAGGTAAAAGATTTCCCAACCCAGGTGAATGAAAAGTGTCGCGTTCAAGAGCGGTAATAAAGTTTCTTCTGAGACAAAAGGTGACAAATAGGTTCATTCTTCTCTTTTTTCCCCCACCATTTCTGGCAAGTACCTCTTTATTTTTAACAAGCTTGAGGAGGATAACATATGCTTGATTATAAGCTCATCCTTCGGACGAGTCCAACCTAGTTTAAATTCAAACCCTAGGAAGGAGTGGTTCGTTCCTGTTTGTAATTGAACAAGTCCTCTACTGTAAAAGTTTAACGAGCCCAGTATAGGAAAAACTCGACGTTTTTCAATTTTAGAGAGTCTGAAAAAACTAAAGGAGACTCCAAGTTGAACTTTTTCGTAGATTTGTGTCCCTCAAGCCCGAAAAAGTATAAAATAATACCTGGGGGAACCGCTTGATCTTGCGACCAAGGAGTACTTTCATAATAGTGTCGTTGACCTGAAAAGTAAAAAGTGATCAAGGACACGTCGTTTTATTTCCTTATCGAGTTTGAAACGACAAAAACCCGGCAATCTTTTCCTGATTTTGCGGTCAGAAAAGAGCTAAAAGGGGACCGTCTTTTAATTCCGTTTTAACGAGTGTAAAAGAAACGCTCGGCAATCTTTTCATGTTTTAAGAGTCTGAAAAGGGCTTAAAAGAGAACTCCAAGGTTTCACTTTTTCGTAAGTTTTAACGAGTTCGAAAAAGGGATAAAAATGTACTCATGGTTTTCATTTTTTTGTAAGTTTTAATGAGTTCGAAAAAGGGATAAAAATGTACTCATATGGCCGACTTTCAATTTAATTTACGAGTAGGAAAAGATGAAAAGAACTCAGCATTTTCATTTGTTTTACGAGAATGAAAGATAGCAAAATAATCTCGGTATTTTCATGAGTTTAACGAGTCCAGAAAATAACTGAAATTGACTCGAGATAGGTTTCATTTTTTCAAAAGCTTGAAACAGGGAAAAACTATGCTTCAAAGTAGTTTCATTTTTACACAAGCTTGAAACAGAGATAAAATTGTGCTTGATGACCACTAAGCATAACTGCTAGAGCGCATGCCCCCCTAGCTTCATTTCATTCAACCATTTGGATGAAATGAAGGTTTAGTGACGAGATCATTTAAAAGAGTTGACCTAAAACTGTAAGAAAATTATGCAAAAAACTGAAATAACTAACCTAAATACTTAACATCTATAAGATTTAGTCAATCTCTCGACTCAAGTAGAGGAGGATTTGTTTCATTTTTTAACGAGCTTGACACAGGAAAAGAACTATGCTCGGATTCAGTTTCATGTTTATGCAAGCTTGAAACGAAAAACTATGCTTGTTATAAGTTCACATGCCCCCAGCATAATGACGCAAAACGAGGTACATGCCCCCCAAGCTTCATTGCATTCAATGAGGTGGATGGAATGAAGCTTTACTTTCAAGATCTTGGAAAGAATTGTGGGAGTTGTTTCATTTTTTAACGAGCTTGACACAAGATAAGGAACTTTGCTCATAACTACTCTCTACAATCTACCTAACAAAAACTTTACTCTAAAACCTTGATTCATTTTTTAACGAGCTTGACACAAGACAAGGAACTATGCTCTAAAAACCTTGATTCATTTTTTAACGAGCTTGACACAAGACAAGGAACTATGCTCTAAAAACCTTGATTCATTTTTTAATGAGCTTGACACAAGACAAGGAACTATGCTCATAACTACTCTACAATCTGCCTACTTAACCTACCCTTGTTTCATTTGTTAACGAGCTTGACACAAGACAAGGAACTATGCTCAAAAATTTCGCATGCCCCCAGTTTAATGATGCAAAATGAGGTACATGCCCCCCAGGCTTCATTGCATTCAACCGGCTGGATGAAATGAAGGTTTACTTTCAATATTTAACCTGAAAAGGGAGTTGTTTCATTTTTAAAGAGGTTGACACAAGAAAAGAACTATCCTCATACCTGATTCATTTTTTAACGAGGTTGACTCAGTAACAGGAACTATCCTCAAACCTGATTCATTTTTTAATGAGGTTGACTCAGTAACAGGAACTGTCCTCAAAACCCTACTTTCTACAATCTACCTACATATCCTAAAATCTAGCTGATTCATTTTTTAATGAGGTTGACTCAGTAAAAGAACTGTCCTCATAACATCCAATTTCATTTTTTAACGAGGTTGAGAGAGGAACAAACTATCCTCGTGCTATCCTGTTTCATTTTTTAACGAGGTTGATACAGGAAAAAACTATCCTCGTACCATCCAGTTTCATTTTTTAACGAGGTTGAGAGAGGAACAAACTATCCTCGTACTCACTGATTCATTTTTTAACGAGGTTGACTCAGTAAAAGGAACTTTCCTCATGCTCACACTGATTCATTTTTTAATGAGGTTGACACAGTAAAAGGAACTTTCCTCACAACTCCTTGTTTCATTTTTTAATGAGCTTGACACAAGACAAGGAACTATGCTCATGACTTCCAATTTCATTTTTTAATGAGGTTGAGACTAGAAGAAACTATCCTCACAACATTGATCATGGCTTCCAACTGGAAGAAAGACATGTCAATGGACACACCTTGATCATGGCTTCCAAGAGGTCTTCATCAGAAGGAAGAATAGTACTCTGGAAGGAACACATATCAAGGGACTCAAAAGGGATAAGAACATCGTGTTCAAGTAATCCCATAGAGTTTTCCATGTCAATTACCGGATCTAAATCAACAGTGAGAGGCTCACTTACATCGGTAACTGAAAACACGGGACCAGTTGCCACATAATTAACCCGTGGCAGGGTAGATACCACTTTAGAATCAGGAACATTTAGGGGTGTCATATTATTGGTAGTTGAAACAAGACTAGGGAATGAAAGCTGGTCTACAGTCACAATACTGCCATTGTGAGGGAAAGACATCACGCGAAAGAGTGTCGATACGACAGCTTTCATTGCATAAACATAGTCTCGCCCAAGGAGTAAATTGAAATCCAAGGGACCTCGAACTACCATAAGATCAATACAGACAGTTTTACCTTCCAAGGTAATAGAAAACTTAGGAAGGATGCCTAAAGGTTCACTAATGGTTCTGTTAAAAGCTTTCAGATTCTGCGTAATAGGCGCAAGCTGAGGGGAACCCAAAGCTTTCCAAACAGCTGAGGATAAAATACTAACAGAAGCACCTTCATCTACCTGAGTACGATGTATGTCCCTACCACCCGCCTTGACAATGATTTGGAAAGGGATGGAGGAAGGAAGACGAGGTTCTGTCAGTCTATTCCAATCAAAGGAAAAGACCTCAGTACTTGGAGGGGGTTCTGTAGAAACAGGTGAAATGCCCCCCGGCATAGAAGAAGCTGATGTAACAAGAAGAACATCAGCAGTATGAAATTTACTCTCGAAAAGGAGAGTGTGATCGACCGAATGCGAAATTGAATCGACCACTTGATCAACTAACGGATCATCAACCTGAGTGACACGAGTTTCACTCTCCAATGGAAGAGTGTGATTGACTGTACTTGAATTTAGATCAATCACTCCGTCAGTGGACGGTAGGTTGGTAGAAAGTTTACGGTAACCAGTTGGAAATTCTTGCTGTGGAACAGTAAGGTTTTCCAACAATGTTGAGGCTTCATCCATGTGAGGGAAAATGTGAGTTTGATGACTCCCTTTGCATAACTTACAAGGAAACCTAACTTTACCCTTTTTCTCAGGAACCTGACTATCACTGGTTGATGGATCAATGGAAAGTTGATGGGATTTTTCTGACCATACTTCCAAGACCTTTGGAATACCAGGACAATTGACAAGGAAGTGGTCACCCTTACAAAGCCTGCAAGGGTATTTGGGTTTACGATGCATGTCGGAATTTTCCTCAACACAACTAACTCTTACAGCCATGGTTGGTTGGTTGACTTCTTTCTTATCTTGCTTCTTCTTCTTCTTTTTCTTCTTCCCTTTCTTCTTCTTCTTAGCCTCCTGGTTACTAGCATCAAGGCTTTTACCAGGCGAAGAGGAAGAAATGGAGGAAGAAAAATTAGGCGAAGAAGGTAAAGGGTCAACAGAAGGTTGGTGATGTTGAGATGGTGAACTCTGTTGAGGTGAAGCATCCGGTTGAGATGGAACAATTGGAGTATTTTGGGCCAACGAAGTTGAAAATAACCATATCGGTAGACCTATTGTAAATCCAGGTAATGACAAAGTAGCCATATAAGGAGGACCAACATTTCCAAAGTAAGGAAAAGTACTAGGATTCTCATTAGGAGGGGTTCCTAGGTTGATAAATTCCGGAACATTTGCCATTATATTCAACTCTAGTGAATTTTATTAACAATTTAAAACTAAAATTAACAATTCACAATTCACACTTAACAACTAAAATTCACAATTCACACCTATGGTCTCTAAAAGTAAAAACAAACAAATTAACACGCGCTATCAAATCTAGGAGTCAAACCACACACAAACAGTAAGCTCTCCGGACCGAAAACACTAGTTGGTGATGAAGCCCAACCTCGCAGAATTCAGTACAGAAATGGCGGGTGGAACAGTTACCCCGGCAACCTGCTTAATGAATAGACCGGCACAAGTTCCTCCACTTTAACCGTCTCGAAGTGAAGTGAACCCCCGGAAAATCCAAGTGAGTATAACCGACGTCTGCTCCAGGTACAGTGGGACCTTCCCTCCACCGTCACCTCGGTAGAACCCTAAAGATTATGGTCACTAAGGTCACCAACAGTAACAAATACACCTGGGGGAACAGTCTAAACTCCGACAGCACGCAAGGGCAGAGTAGCAAGCTCAATCCCCTTACCGGCTCCTTGACAACAATCCAAGGTTTACCGATAAGTGACCCCTGGCTCCTCGACAATGGTTAATCCGAGGTTTACCGTTTGTAATACGTACTGTCTGGCGTCGTTCCCAACGAGGGGGGAATGATCCCCTCACTGGTTCGGACACGAGCTCGTGCTTCTCCTTTAAGAGGAGCTTTCCCAGAGTGCAATTGAAACAATTGGATTTATTCTACTCAAGATAAACTATCTGTTTGGTTTTGTAGTCTTGGAGAGTTAAGTACTCACCTACTCCAAGACCCTAGCCTAAGCTATGTTGGTGTTTCAGAGCCCTAGAAATGTGAAAATTACTAGATGAATTTTAATTAAGCGCTGTGTTATTAAGGCTGTTATTACTCAAATGGGTAAATGGAGATGAAACCAATGGTGTTATGACCCGACTCAACTGAATGCAATCGAATATGATAATGCAATCCTTTCAATTCGATGAATCCTAACTAGAGTAAGGAGAGAGTTTCCATTCACTTCCAACAATGCAAAAAATTGATCATTAAGAGAAAATTTAACAAATTCTCTACTGCACTAATTTCATCAAGAAAAACTAATGCGAATCAATTCCAAACCAATTTTTATTTTTATTTTTGTGTAAATTCAAATCAAAGAAAGCTGATCTAAATCTACGATTGATTTTTCAGAATGTAAACTATGCAATTGTAATCTATGCACAATTCACATGAAAAGTATGCAAATGTAATCTATGCACATTTTTCAATAATATTCTGAAAATGAGAATTCTAATTGTGCAAATGTGATCTATGCAAGAGAATTCTCAAACACAAGACGATTCTAATGTGATCTAAGAACCAATCAAGTGCAAATTGAGAAAATTGGGTGAGAGTTCCAAAGATCAAAAATAAAAACACTCAAAGGCGATTAACACTCATACACAATTTTTTTGCAAAAACAAAAGCAAAAAGATGCAAAATTGTGAAAAGACTGAGACAAACCGCCAAGTAATGACCAATGGAAATCAAATCAAGAATTTCTCAAAAAGAGACTCAAAACACCCAATTGATGAAAGCTAAGAGCAGGAACAAGCTTAGGTGAAGATTCTGGACAAGGGACTAATGAATCTGGGCAGAAAAAACTAAGAAAAAACAAAATCTAAGAGCAAAAAAGGCAAAAAATGGAATTTTCTCAAATTTTGGCAGGGGACGCAGGCAACCCGTTAGCACAGGTGCGGGCCCGCTCTGTGCACGCAGCAAAAGTGTGTCCAGGGACGCACTGTGCAGCACTCAGAGGGTGCGTCCGTCTGAAAAACTCAAGAAAAACCAAAATAAAACTAATCCTAAGCTAACCCACCCAGAGACAGAATCACAGAGCCAAAACCAGAAAAATAAACCAATTTTCTCAAAGCAAAGTTCACATAAAGGAAAAGACTCTCTCATTAATGGAATCCCCAGTGGAGTCGCCAATTTGTCACACGGAAATCTGTCAAGGGTGCGGACACGACTGACCTTCCTAGAAGTCTAAGACATTCTAATGACAAACAAGACAAAATGGAGTGATCTTTCTCTAAATACACCTTTTACAACATGAAAACTACAAGTGTTTAGGCTTACCTTATTCCAAAACGCTGTTGTTGAAGTCCGTTCTTGACGATCCGGATGAGCTCCTCCTTCAAGTCAATTCCTGCAACCACAAACAATCAAACAATTACCAAGCACTTGCATTTCATATAATAAAACATATATTCAACATGCAGACCAAGGAACACATGAAATAACTCATTAACACAAGCTATTGAGAAAAATAAACCAGTTTGTATTAATAACGAAACAAAGAAACTCTTACAACCTGGCCTTGGGGTTGTGCAAGTTCCTCCCAGGGTCCATCAAGGGTTTTCCTCTACTTTGACAAAGCTCACCCTCTCCCAAGTAGAATCAAGTGAAGACAATCTCCCCTCACAAAGGCTCTAATGGAAGACCTAAATCCTGCAACATTTACCCAAAGAAAATGTATAGCTCCAACCTCTCCTCCTTCTGGCTGAATGCCTTTATTTATAGTGCTGTAAAGAGGTTATTCAGGTCCACTATCAATGGGATCATCCCCCTCTTTGGGTGGGATAGCTCCCTTATTGATGGGATAAGTTCCCCCTTAATAGAGATACATGAACCAACTGGAGGCGCATCCATTTCATCAAACCGACCTCTAGAATGTTCTAGAAGTAACCACAAGTAACTTTTTCAAGATAAAACTCGCGCATTTTGCCTTTTACAGAGGGACGCACCTGTCCCTTAACATACAGAGCGTCCATGGACGCAGATTTTGTGAACATGGTCAGCGTCCCGCAGGTAAGGCTAGAGAGAACCTGCGACCCCAGAGATAAACATAGTTTTTACAAGACTTTCTCTCTTCTTTGAGTTTGAGATGGATAACAGAGGCATGAGACTTGCCTAAGAGGGTAGCATGACTGTTGATTTGAGCCATACTAACTGTAAGTAGTCAAGGTGACATTTTTTAGTGTAACAAGAAGCTATCTTGATGCAACAAAGACCAGTGAACAGTGTGTCAATCATGAGCAAAGTCCTAAGATTACTCATCAGGAAAATCATACCCAATTTACTCCAAGGATGAATATAAGTAGAAGGTTCAAACAACAAGTAAACAATGCCAAAATGTCCTATGATCACATAAACTTGTTTAATGGGAAATGTTTTTCATGTCATAACTTTGGGCAAAAGGTTGCTCAATGTGTTGCCTACAAAACCATCATGACTAGAGAAGCATAAAATGAAAAGAGTGTAACAGGAATCAAGAAAACTTCCTATAATAACTTTTCACCTCTTGAAAATGAAGTAGAACGTTCGATTTGTAACAATTTGGTCCTGAAGAATCTGAATGCAGGAGCAAATTTCGGCCATCACTTCAAAAGGAGAAAACATCATTAAATCCCAAGGTATGGAGAAGGAAGGAATCTTAATCAGAAATATGTGGCGTAGATCTATATGCATAAGGACAATAAAATCAATGGCACATCGACAACGGATGCTCCAAACACATGATAGGTGATAAAGAGAAACTTCATTCATATAATGCTTTAGAAAAAGAAAAGAATGTTTCATTTGGAAATGACACTCCAGCTGTCATTAAAGGTAAAGGTTTTGTCTTCTCGAAAGAAAAAGCTAAAGATGGAAATGCCATGTATGTATATGGTTTAAATCATAACTTGTGGAGTGCCATTCAAATGTGTGATCAAGGAAATTAAGTTGTGTTTCAATCAAATGGATGTGTGGTTCGTGAGCTTGATACATGAAAGATAGTGATCAAAGGAACAAGAACTCCAAACAACTTATACATACTCAAAGGAGGACAACAAAAATTCTATCTAAGCAAAACTGATGAAAATTGGCTATGGCATAGAAGAGTGGGACATCTAAAATTTTCACAAATAAGAAAAGCATGTAGGCTCAAGGAAGTTTGTGATCTTCCAGATATAAACATCATAGAAAATACCATATGAAAACCATGTCAAGTCAGAAAGAAAACTTGAGTTCACTTCAGTGAAAAAGAAGGATCAACAAGTAAGCCTCTTGAACTCATCCATATTGATTTATGTGGAACAACAAGGAAAAATTCACCTCATGGAGAAGAATAGCTTATTTTATTTATTGATAATTTTTCCAGGATGTGTTGGATATGTCTACGAAAGCATAAAGATGAGGCATTTGAAAAGTTTAAAGCCTCCAAAGCTTTAGTTGAAAATGGATCAGATCGAAAAATAAAATGTCTCAGATTTGATCAACGGGGGAATTCATATCAGATGGATCTTTTCACTTTTGTGAACAACATGGAATAAAATGGAAATTCTCCATCGTAAGAACTCTTCAGCAAAATGGCATGGTGGAAAGAATGAACATAACAATTCAACAAATGGCTCGAGCAATGCTTGATGAATCTAGAAATCCTACAACCTTCTGGGGTGAAGCTGCATTTACTGTCATGAATATTCTCAACAAATAAAATGTTGAGATAAATAATAATCAAATTCCATATGAACTTTGGTATGGTAAGCCTCCTACTGTAAAACACTTTAGAGTGTTTTGAAGCAAATGCTTCATCAAAAGGACTAATAAAAAACTTGGTAAGTTCGAACGTAGAGTAGATGAAGGAATTCTTTTTGGTTATTCATCTAGAAGTAAAGGATACTAATGTTATAATAAAATACTTTGGAAAGTTGTTGAAAGCATTGATATTGTAATTGATGAAGCATGTAGAAATCCAGAACAAATGAAATTAACAAAGGAATATGACAATGAGAAATTTGGAGAATGCTTTCCTGCATCAAATCAAAATGATATAGAAGAAGAAACCAATGAAACACCAGAAGAAGATACATTAGATAGGGAAAAGACTCCATCTAGGTATGTTGAGAAGAACCATCCAGAATCTGAAATTCTGGGACAAAAGGGGGCTAGTGTACAGAAAAGAAGAACTCTTACAGGGACATCAAGATATCTAGCATTACTATCCTCCACCGAACCTCAGAATGTAAATTAAGCGTGCAAAGATGAATGTTGGGTCAAAGCCATGGATAAAGAACTTGACCAAATTGAAACGAATGATACTTGGGAGTTAGTTCTTGGACGTCATGATAAAAATGTTATAAGAACAAAATGGATATTTAAGAAGAAGTTGAATGAAAATGGAAAAGTTATTAGAAACAAGGCCAAACTTGTTTGTAAATGGTATGCTCAATAAGAAGGTATAGATTTTGAAGAAACTTTTGCACCTGTTTCCAGACTTGAAGCCATAAGGATGTTTCTTGCTCTTTCTAGTTTTCAAAAATTCAAAGTATATAAAATGGATGTAAAATCAACCTTCCTTAATGGAGATTTAGAAGAAGAAGTTTACATTGAACATGCAGAAGAATTCATTCTTGGAAATGAAGCAAAACTCATTTGCAAGCTTAAAAAGGCTCTCTATGGTCTGAAACAGGCTCCAAGGGCTTGGTATTACCACTTTGACAAATATCTACAACAACAAGGTTTCACAAAAGGTTCTGTAGATAACAATTTATACACAAAGCTTGAAAATGATAAACTGCTAATTATTGTTTTTTATCTTGATGATATCATCTTTGGTAGCAATGAAGAATCCATGAGTCAGAAATTTTCTTCAGTAACGCAACAAGAATTTGAAATGTCCTTACTTAGTGAACTTACTTATTTTCTTGGTCTACAAGTATAGTAAGCTAAAGATGGTACCTTTATTTCACAAACCAAATATCTCAAGTAGATCTTGAAGAAGTACGGAATGGAAGATTCTAAACTAGTATGTACTCCAATGGTAACAGGATGCAGTCTCAGTTCTAATGATGGATCACCAGTAGTAAACGAGCCAACCTATAGATCTATGATTGGAAGTTTTCTTTATATAAGAGGTACCAGATGTGATATCTTGGATGGAGTAGGAATTGTTGGAAGGTTCTAAGGAAATCCAAAGGAATCACATCTCCAGGCAGTCAAAATAATTTTCAAATATCTTCAAGGAACTCAGGACTTTGGACTATGGTATCCTAAAGGTACAGACCTTACTCTTCATGCATATACATATGGAGATTGGGAAGGAAATGTTGATGATCGAAAGATCACTAGTGGAGGTGCATTCTATATGGGTTCTCGGTTAGTGTCATGGTTTAGCAAGAAACAAAGTTCGATTGCCTTATCTACAGCTAAAGTAGAATATGTGGCTGCTCCATCTTGCTGCACACAACTACTGTGGATGATGAAAACATTGTAACACATTCAGATCACATGTACTCCAACCATCTCCATTCTATGTGATAATACAAGTGCCATCAGTATTTCAAAAAGTCCTGTGATGCACTCCAAGACCAGGAAGATACCCATTAAGTACCATTTTCTACGAGAACAAGTGCTTGACCAAAAGGTTAAATTAGAGTATGTTCCCTCCAAAGAAGAGGTTGATGATATATTTGCTAGACCACTTCTGAGAGAAACATTTGAATATCTTAGACAAAAGCTCGGAGTAGTTGTTTCATCATCTTGCAGTTAAATCTAGTTTTTAGAGGAAGTTTATTATACGCGGGTTTGATGAAGTATAGTCGCGTATACATGCGGGTTTCTATGGCTGAAGGAGTGCATATGTTTTTCAGACTGAAAAATAGTGGGTCAGACTCTGATATGGGAACTCTATCTTATATTGATTATTATAGTCTGACAATATGCTTTGTTCATTGATTTTTATCTCACTCACAAAGATGCCTTGATGAACAACTTGTTGACAATGCATATGTAGCACAGGTTCAGGGGGAGCATTAGCCTTCTCTCACATTTAGAATTGTTGGCATCATGGTTGATGAGTTAAACCATGGCTTCAGATACTACATAAGTCATGTAAAGATCTAGGGTGTGATATGACTTCTTCTGTCATGGTCTATATTTCAATGAGTCCTATTGGAGATATGATGTAATTTATATCCCCACTTTGCATGGGATGGATGATGTAATAATTGTTGTATTTCTGTCATGTATAAACAATTGGTATATCCCAACTTGGTTGGGTAGATGAGTCAAATATGGTGTATCCCCACTTGGTTGGGCGATTGATGTATGTATGAGTCATTGGTCATAGGGAGGTCATACTCAGTTAGTTGAGTTATAGAGTCATTAATAGAGTTTAGGCTTCTGTGATCCATATCAAGTTAGAGAAAGATTCTTCGGTGAAAATCACATGGAATCTCATTTGTCGACGCGTTTCGAACCAACTTGTCGTGACGATGAACCACACTAGTTGGTTCGAAACGCGTCGACAAATGAGATTCCATGTGATTTTCACCGAAGAATCTTTCTCTCACTTTATAGAGTCATGTTATGCTTTTGAATCATATCTCTATAGACTTGGCATGTACTCATGGGGAGCATGAAAAACGCAATGTATATCAAAGGGGGAGAGTACTTTGGTGTTGTTTGTTATCTCTAACAATTTCTACATCTTGTAGTAATTAACACCAGCATGGTTGCCATCAAGTCCCAAGGGGGAGATTGTTGGCATTATAATACAAGTGTTGTCCTTGATGGAAACTCAGTCACAAGTCAGTTCAGTTTTGATGGAAGGAAACCCACAATGTAACAAATCCATCAGATGTAACAAGGCATTGGTACAAAAGAATAGGAAGATGGAACTAAAGTCTACTAATTAGAATGAAGAAGTTGAAGGAAATCGATGGTGAAAAGAAGTTTAAGATGTATACGTAGGTCCACTTAGTCAAAACAATGTATACACACAGGTCCAAAGAACAGAAAGTGCATATACGTATACATGCACTCCTGCAAGAGAAAAAGCACGTATAGGTTGGAAAATCAAGGAATTTTAAGAGTAGAGAGTACCAGGGGTCAATACTATGGTATTAGCCCACAATATTGAGTGAAGTATCGACTATTTGATCCCATCCAAGAATACCATGGGTCCTAAGTGGTTTTGGCCTAACGTATTGAGAAAGGCCTAAAACTATATAAGGAGGAGAAGACCATAAGGCCAAGGTGTACAAGTGAAAAGGGTTTCTAAGGAATACCTCTATCTGAAGTATATTTTATGTTGTAGGGGCTATGTTGGTGATTTGATCTTAAATCTTTTGTGCGCCTGGACATCAATGTTGGATTAGGATCATGAGACCTTAAATGACTTATCATTGAATGACTTGATATTGGTTGGGCCAGATCTAATCGTGTACACTTGTTTTATTCTTTGAATGTCATGATATGGGTTTTTCTGAAGTCTGGAATAACAACAAAGTTATGAGTTAATATTTGTAGATCTATACGCTGGTTCACTTTGGTGAAGTTGCGTATACATGCCAGTTCGGCTCTTCCAACTAGCGTATGAAGAAGAAAAGTATGTTGTTCAGAGAGGACTGATCTATTTGATCAGTACTATTGTTATACTGTTGTCTGTCAATGATGTCTTTTAGATATGAATGTAAAGCTGAATGCATAAGGAGTTTTATATATGATTAATTGATTGTATAAGTGAGAAGGGTGATCTTTGCTACTGCATGTGTAAGTCTCTGTAAATTGATAGTAGATGTTTAGTATATTTTTGGTTGGTACAAACTTGATTCAGAAGTCTTATTTTTTAGTAGTTTTTAAGGTATACGCAGGTTTGATTAAAGGAAGTAGCATATACACGTAGGTTGGGTTGAGTAAAGTAGTGTATACATTCCGATGCATGATTTTTGAGGTTGAAGTTGGTTTTGAATGATGATGCAGGTTTCTAGGTTCAGTATAGTCTTCTAGTGGTAGTGATCCAATTGTTTAGATTAACTGATTGTTGGTTGATGTAGTTTGAGTTTCAAAGTTTATGATGGGTCTAGTATGAAAAGTTGATGAAATGAGGCCTTCATGTGTATTGTTGTGTGCTAGGAGCATCCAGTCTGAAAATTTATGAAACATGGTCCCTGGACAAAAAGACAAGGTCATAGACTTCTATATGTTGTCGCCTATTTAGTAGTAAACACATTGACTAGTACAAGAGCTAGGGGGTTATAGCTCCCTTCCAGTAGAAGCTAGAAAACGAGAGAAGGTTGTAGCTTTCTGCAGGTGAGTCTACACGAGTACAAGATTGCAAATAGATTTTATTATTATTAAAAGAGGACAAAGATAACAATAACAGGTGGTTTTCACCCACATTGGGTTTCCAACTTAAATCTTGGTGTTCATGTGTGTTGCTTATGTGTGGTGGTTTACTCTGTTTTTACTACACTACTTAATAAGTTACTCATGCACTGGTTATAAATTAACTAAATCACAAGTTCTCTTGGTGTACGCTGGTTTCACTAATCACAGTAGCCTTTACACGCTAGTTCACTTCACAGAAATAGTGTATATAAATCTGTTTGGGAAATGAAAATTTATTGATTTGATAATACTGATGCCCCCCCCCCCCCCCCCCCCTCCCCCCTCCCCCCAAGTATTATTTCCAACACTATGGTATCCAACTATGGAGTTTCATGTTCTCTTTTCAATTAATAATATATATATATGTTATAAGGGGACTATAGGTGAAGGTTATAGATTCTAACATTGGCTACAATGTTTTATAGCCTACCCTTGGTTTCCTGTAGTTTGAATACAACATTAATTCACATTATCATTTAAATATTATCCATGGTTTTGGATTGTTCGATGGAGGCATATGGCTCATGATCACTCCTATGAAGTGGAACCTTTTGAGCCCTTGATCTCTGAGGTATGTGATCCAATGGTCTACAAGGTGAGGGTTGATTATAGGGTCTAACCACTCCCATCCCCTTTCCAATACGCTCACCATTCTTTTCTTCTGCACTTTCAGGAACACTAATTACATTTGTTCAAAACCTATTCATTACATCAGAGACTATGGCATCTGTGTGCAAGGTAATGCATCAAATGTTCTTGAGGTTAATTGCTGAGAGAGTTTCAGCTTCAGAGTATTAGTTCTTTTTAAGTCTAAATTTGTTTTCTCTTTATTCTCCATCCATAGATCACTCTAGCTTTGGACCTCTACTATATTTAACCAGAATCATGTTGGGTATGGAATGGAACAAACCGTCATCAAAACTTTACACCTCAGGCTACACAAGTGACATCGAGGGTTTCCTCATCTTAGAACTTTCGTCAAGTATTTTCTGCAGTACGGTGGACGGGGAGGTAAGATCCCACAATGGGTTATGAGTTTCCTCCTTTTTTCATTAACAACAGTGTTGTAATTAAGACTATTAATTTAATTTTCCCCTTGCAGGTCGGGTGCTTATAATTAAACAACTAACTCAGGTATTTGTCGACTCATTTCTCAACTACATGTTTCTAGGCTTGTTTAATTCCATTTGCAAATAGTCTTTACTAATCAACATTGTGCATTTGATAGGTCAGTTTATATATGGGTTCCTTCTTTCTTCAGATATTGGGGTTTTGGGTAGCTATGACCCACACTCACTGCCTTCCCAGGCTTCTCTAAACATCTTCTTCTGACTTTTTGAAATAGGGTTATCATAATTCTGGCTAAGACTCAACTTAGACAAGATTTATATTTTGTTAATAGTTATATGAAAACGTTCCACTCACTCTATAGTTTCGATCGTTGGATCATGTCCCTTCCTCGGTGTTTGTACAACTTCTAAAACTAGAATTATTGATTTTACAAAATACCTATAATAGTTTTTCACTATTTACTTACTGTATAAATGGATATGTTCTCCCTATTTGATCCTGGGTCTTAACCTATTGTATTAGAACATTTATTTAAAATGATTTTATATTTAGACTATTCTCTGGTTCCTCCTTCAAAGATTACTAAAAAATTGTAGCATCTAATTGGTTCTATAATTTTATTACTTATGTGTTGCACGCGAGATCCACACAGGATTTCATCGTATCTTATCAATTATCCCTTGCTAGCTAATGTTTGATATTCTTGTTGAGGTCATGTTTGTACAATGGTTAATGTAATGGATTCCTTATTTAGTTGTTACGAGTTGAACAACTTTTTAGATTTAGATCTTTAAACTGGGGAATACTTGTTGGTTGTTGGAAACGGATTGGCCTTCAAGGTTAACTTGGATCTCAAACAAAATGGTAGTTTTAGATTTATACATATTTATTTTACTTCACTGTACTAGTTAATTATAAATATATAATTACACCATTTTAATGTTGCTATCCTATGTCCATTGAGATTGTGAGCTCCCAATCTGGCCGAATATTCATTGAGAGGCTTGCCCTAATTTATTGTAATTGTAACTAAACGTATTTTATGTAAACACTTTGTTGTATGTATATAATTACATTAGAACCTATTTTTTTTGTAATAAATTTGACTTGAATTTTTCTTTTCCTTAATTTGTTTATTTAAATTTTCAGGTTCCGTAGTCCACTATGTTATGTATACATATTTCATTAGTGCAGTTTTAATGTGTGGCTGGACATGGTTCCTTTGGGACCTACCTATACGGTTGGGACCTTTCTATATTACTTGCATGGAATAGGGATTGTTTCGAGTGACAAATCTCATTGTCAAACAAAACAAACCCTCTTTCATATGATTTGCAGACTTTACCAATTTATATTATTTTGTTAAGCCTTTCTCATAATAGTTGTGCTACTTTATACCATTCAAGTTCTTCTACTATCACGAACACAAAAAGATTTAGAAAAAAGGTAGAATTTAGTTACAGGTTTCGAATTGTTACCTCAGTGAATTTATGTAACTGATCAATTTTAGAGAAATACTTGTTCTACATTACTCATATAAAAATTCATGAATTCTCCAAAGATAAATGTATTTATATGTTCTCAATTTAAAAAACCAAGGAATCCAACAAGGAATGACCTCTCCTCCCAACCAATGAAAATGGAAATTACATCCAATTCCCCCCTGAAGCCTTTCAATTTTCTAGAATGATATGTAGAGAGTGACCCATGAGGGTCTATTCCACAAAAAAAGACTATTCTAGTCTACCCATGAACTTACAGACACTATAGTCTATCCCAAGGCTTCCAATGATTCTTAGCCTAGCTCAAGAACATCCTCACTCATAGAATCTTGCTTATACCTTAAAAACATCTTATTCTGGGTATCAATCTTTTCTCCTTTCTCTTCAATATGCCTTTGGCCTTTTTTCTCATTCCCCTTCCTTGGCTTCTTGGTCCTACTGAGATTTTTTATCTCTAGGGAAGGAGGAGATAACTTTATCAACTGTTTGATAATTAAAATTTCATCCAAGTTCTTTTCCCATAGATTTCAAGACTTGTCATAAATTTTATTTTAACATAATTTAAAATA
This sequence comes from Pinus tabuliformis, assembly GCA_031772625.1. Taxonomy (NCBI): domain Eukaryota; kingdom Viridiplantae; phylum Streptophyta; class Pinopsida; order Pinales; family Pinaceae; genus Pinus; species Pinus tabuliformis. The sequence continues at coordinate 882,777,168 of CM062820.1, read as the reverse complement.
AAAAAAATTAATCATTTAATGTTTCTTACTAGACTTTTGACCTTGTCCAAAAGTTACCAATCCTTACATAGTAAAAGTAAATAACCAAATGGTATCTAGGCATGTTACATCTCCCCCCCCCTCTTGTGTGAAACACCATCCCTCGTGTTCATTATTTCCATTGGAACAATTGAGGATATGCTTCTCACATAAATATTTCATCCTCCCAAGTGGCCTCTTTCAGGCTAAAGTGCCTCCACTGCACTTTAACCTTGGTGATAATTCGCTTGTAACACCCCCTCACAGGTCTAACTAAAGTAACCATGCCAACCAAGGTAAACATGAGAAGATATGCTACCACAATCAGATTCGACACCGTATGCCACCTTAAGGAAGTGGAATAAACAGAATATCACATATAGTCATCCAACATTATCAATAGAACCCTCAAGAGACAGGCCATCCACTTAGACAGTTTGTCCCTAGGTCCCACTACTATTTTGCAGATCTTCGGCCATAGTCACTCTCATGCTATGGGAAAGGGAGTGGCCAATAACCTAAAGTCGCTCTCACAAGCCTACCTACCAGTGACTGTCGACCAAAATTACCAGTTTTGTGCGAGCGACCATAGGATTTAAGCCTTTTTTTAGCCCAGAATCTTGGCCTCTGCCCAAAACTTATTGTAACTTCCCGAATTCATTAAAAACATAATGACAATGCTCATCAATAGAAAATCACCTTTAGGACTAGGCTTGAGCATCCGCAAGTAGGACGAACATTATGTCAGACACTTGGCATCAATGCAACTTAAGGTCTAGGATACAAGACACAGCAAAAAAAACTAAAACAACTTATGAAACATAATTAGGAGGATCACCTCCTTCTCCATTGAACTACTACATCATCAATTAGGTCTTGCATCCATCCATTTAATAGTTACAAGTAAATTTATGAAATAAACATGACATAAACCAGTCATTCAAACATGCTTATAACCAACATAAAACCATATAAATATCAGAGATATGACATCCATTAAATCCACAAATAAATCAATGCAAAAGTAAGATAACTTATATTTTATTAGTCATAGGCAAGTCCATCTAGGTTTGGGACTTCCACGTACCACCCAACCATACACATGGTTGAACCAATTCTCTCTTTTAGCCTGTCACCACCGTGCCATATTTCAAGCATGAATGTGGCATCTCATAGAAAAACCAATCGCAGAAAAATCAAGGGAATCAAGAAGTTAACCCATCTCCACCCTCACCAAATCGTGATCACACAAAAACCAGTGTTCCAATCACAACCAGACAGAACATGGAATGCCATCTAGAATCCATTACTATCCTTGAGGAATTTTTCGTCTCATTGTTTTTCAGGCTTTACTACAATCCAAACCTAGATCACTATGCCCTAAAATGAGACTGCTCCCTCTCACTTTACTGTGTATCTCACTAAAATTCGGCAAGGGATTCCTAGGCCTTTGGGAATGAATGTTGAGACCACCTCCGCCCCAAATTGTGAAATCCATCCGACAAATCCAAAGCTAAAAAATTGAAATAACATCTCAACGTACCATGGCATCCGAAAAAAGCTAGGCTCGGTTGAAATCCATTGTCATAACCTAAAAAAACCGTGCCACCGACAGAAAGAGAACCATACACCAACATGAAAATCCATGCATGTCCAAACGAGCAAGGAAATCACACATGAAAAAGGTTACCTGCAAGTATTCTCGTTGAGGCTGCTTAATCCTGATTTCCTTTCCATTATCCTTTCTTTCTTTTTCTTTCCTTTTCTTGCTTTTCCCTTCCTTGCTCCAAACTAGAGTTCTCCAAGAAAAGTGTAAGTGAGCAAGAGTGAGAGAGAGAGAGAGAGAGAGAATAATGAGAGAGATCCAAACATGCGATGACAAGAGCCATGAACTGAACCTTAGAGGCATTTTTATGCATGAGGCCTCTAATTTCTTCATTTTCCATTATTTTCCTTCAACTTCCTCCTCACATGCAACGTATGACCTTTCATCTTACTGTTCCCCTTATTTCCTTTATTTTCATAAATAAATGTGCAAAAAAATAAATTTTTCTTTTAATGACTTTGCCTTAACCTTTTCCAAATTTCCTTAGCCAAAACAGAGATCCATTGATGCCCACTAAGATATCTTTTCCCAACATTCAACTTGGAATAAGTGTCCCATAACCATCATCTTATTTTTCCTTTATTAACTTTTATTACATGAACTTTTCATGAGGGTTGTTACATCACTTTCATGACATTGTTTCTATCTACTTGAGAATATACAGAGGCTCTACAAGGAAGTCTCCATATGTTTTGTCCTATTTCATAATCATAAAAAAATATCATTAATTCAAACTGATTATCAACCCAAATTCATATATGTACATTAGAATTCCAACATTAAATTTTACCTCTATATATTGCCAATTAATGATATGTCTAGGGTCATATACATACTTATTTAACAATGAAAATGAAACACATTATGGACTCGTATATGACTAGGTAGCGCAAGCTTACAAGCTATAGGTCCAATTATTTCCAAAATTTGGAAAGAACCACAATATCAAGGAGCTAGTTTTTCACTACCACCATACTTAAAGTACTTTTCTTGCATTTGCCTCACACATAAACATGGTCTCCTAATCGTAATTCTTTGTAAGTCCTTTTCTTATCTGCATAAGCCTTTTTTCTGCCTTTAGAAACTTTTAAGTTCTATCAAACTTTCCTCATAGTTTATTCCATCTCTGCTACCATATTAGATCTTAAAATTAACTTATCTCGAGGATTTCTTCAATTAGTAGGTGTTATGTACCTTCTTCCACATAATATTTCAAAAGGATTCACATTCAATAATTCATGGTAGCTATTCTTATATGCAAACTCAAGTGGGTAACAATTTTATTCTCACTTGACTGGCTATTGCATTACATATATTCTTAACATGTCCTCAAGTACCTAATTCACTCATTTATTTTTCCCATATATTTGTGGGTGATATGTAGTACTGAACTAAATTTGAGTACCCATTATAATAAAAATACCTTTCCAAAATGCAGAATTGAACTTCACATCCCTATCAAAAATCACCATTTTTGGCATTCCATGTAACTAGAATTTTTCTTTTATAAATATATTTGTGATTTGAATAGTGTTATATGTAGATTGGTGATCTGAAAATCACCCTATGGGTGACGTCAGTTGAAGATTTATTAAACAAAAGGTATTACAAACTCAATTGTTGGTGTGTGTGTTTTGTGTTATTGAAACAACGGATCGATCAAATTGCCAATACATAGAAAATAAATGGAAAGACAACAGAGAAATACAGTAAGCAACACAAAGACACAAACAGTTTTTAATGAGGAGTTCACCCTATTCTCTAGGGCTACATCTCCAGTCCATCTTTAGTGGTGGCCTTGTTTTATTGTGTCTTTCAGCAGAGTAATTACAATACAATGACTCAATATGAGTCTCCTGAAGCAGATTTTGCTTGGCAGGGTGGTTCTTGGATTGGCCAAGCCACTCGGAGTACACAGACTCTTGTTCTTCCTACCAGCTCTATGACCCTTGGTCTACAGTGGAAGGAGCCAACTGTGATGCTCAATCTGGACAGATTCCTCTATAGGAAGGCTTGATTATTCAAGCTCTCTAGTGCTTGATGCTGCCTGTGGTAACCTCGGCCTTCTGTCTCCTCTACTTGGCTTTACTGCTCTATGTGCTTAGTCCTCCTCTCAGGGTTCATTGTTCACTATCTCTCTTGGTCGCTTGCACTCTTCGCTCTCTCTCTCTTGATCTCTGTTCAACTGTCTCTGTTCATGGCTTTAGCCGTTCGGTCTCCATGCATGTTCGGTTCCTCTCTTACCTGTGTCGATTCTCCTTCTGCCTGTGTGCTTGGAGTTCCCTGTTCGGCATCAGCATGAACGCTCGAGAAGTAGCCACGTGTCCTCATTAGAATAGCTCCATCCCACTCGTCGATTCATTTCTTCCATTATGCCATGGATACATTCTTTCTCCACCGTGGCAGTCAACAGATTCCAAATCCCCTTAAATCACAGCTTAATTCCCTATCGATTACACTTCTGTCTATCGGGCGCAATCTCAGCTGTCCAATCTGGGCTCCTCCAAATCCAACATCATATGCACGTCAAGCGCAGTTGACTTGCTCGACTGATAATGTGTGATCACGGCGGTTTTTCTCTCACCTCCGCTGCCACGCGTCGGTCGCTGAGTGAGATCACTATGCTCTCCTCCAAAACCTCTTACCGCTCAAGGGCGCTCCGATCAAGGCGTCAGTTTCTAGGTTGTGGGTCCCACTTTCGTAGATGGTGATTTCGTTTCTCCGCCCACAGTCCTCTGGCTCCTAATGTGACCGAGTGCTTAAGGCTCTATCATTTCAGCCCTGTTCACCTAGCATTGAAAATCAGCTCCTTTTCCCATTCTGGGGCTCCCAAAGGCTACATCGAACTCCTGCGCAGTCTCCGTGGGCCTTGGTCAGCACACTTTGACCGAGGTCCTCGTTGTTCCATGCTGGCTGCCATGGCCACTGGTTCAGGGTGTTTTCCATTGCTGTTTTGGAATATTCAAGGATTTGTTTCGTCTCGATATAGTCATGGTTCTATGACAGTCATTTATGGATTTGATTCAGATCAGAGCCTCCCTACTGAAAAGCTTTCAGACCACCAAAAGTTGGTTTTTTTTTCTTCAATCATCGACTAAGTGAGGAAAATGATGTCTCGCTTGTCCAATCTCAATCCACTTCGCACTACTCGGCTTCGAACCTTTAAGCCCAATCTCGAGGTATTACACCTGTCCACTACGCGTCGTCCTTACCTTCCTGTCCAGTACTGTATCTTCCTGCAACTCATTAAGATATTCAGGTAGCAGGTCATCAACAGAAGGCAATTGACTCTGCTCTTCAGGATCCTCAACCATTGAAGGTTCAAACAACCTCAAGCAATCTACGTTCACGACTTAGTTGATGTGCATGTAAGCTCGCATATCAAGGCAAAAAGAATTTTCACCAATCTTCTCAAGTATCCTGAAGGGTCCATACCTGATAGGTTTTAGCTTCTTACCTTCACCTTGCATCTTGTCCTTGCTGATATACAGCCAGACTTGGTCTCCAACTTGAAAACTATGCTCCATCTCATGCTTATCATGCCTAGCCTTGTACTTGGCCTGGCTCTTTTCTAATTGTTCCTGTAATGCCTGGTGGATCTCCTGGATCTGTTTAATGAACCTAGTTGCCCTGTCCACATCACTATGTCCATCAACCATGGTATCTTTACCAAAGACAAAAATCAAGGGAGACCTTGGTATGAAACTAAAGTAGGTCTCAAAAGGAGATCTCTGGGTAGAAGAGTATTTGGCTCTATTGTAAGCATGTTGCACATAACACAAGTGTTCATCGCAAAGCTTAGGTTGTTTGCTGCAATATCCTCTGAGTAACTGGATCACTGTCCTGTTAACTACTTCTATATGGCCATCTGTTTGTGGATGAAGGTTGTGCTTTTCTTTAATTTGGTGTCCATTAGCTCCCACAGACTGGACCAAAAATTTCCCACAAATCGGGTGTCTCAATCAGATATAATAGAAGTGGGTAATCCAAAATGAACCCATATATGTTCAAAGAATAATTTTTCAGTTTGTTCAGCTGTAATCTGTTTACTACAGGGTATCAAAATAAACATTTTGCTGAACCTATCCACAACAACATATAGATAATCATGACCTTTCCTAGATTTAGGCAGTCCTCCAACAAAATCCATGGAAATGCTTTCCCAAGGGTGAGAAGGAACTGGAAATGGAGTGTACAAGCCTAGTTTTATGTTATTGGGCTTGCTTTTAGCACACATAGCACACCCCTTTACATATCTAGAAACTGTCTCAATCATTCTTGGCCAATAGCAGAACCTTTGCAGCTGCGCAACTGTTTTACTTACCCCAAAGTGACCGAATATCATAGAAGTGTGTGCTTCCCTAATTATCTTTGCTCTCTCAGTTTGTGGAATGTAGAGTTTTCCACAATGATATAAGAGTCGGTCCTTCACATGATAGTCCAATTCTTCTACTCTTTTGCCTTGACTCAAAGTTGCATATACATCTTTGAAGTCCATGTCCTGAGCTTACTGTTCTGTGTAGCTTTCAAGTAGCACAGAATTATGCTTAAGTATGGTAGATGCATTTATAATGGGTCTAGATAACATGTATGCAACCTTGTTATGTATGCCCTTTTTATATCTGATGACTAAATGAAACTATTGTAGAAAACCCATCCATTTGTAATGTCTTGACTATTGCAACTTAGTTTGGGAGTGTAGGTATTGAAGTGGCTGATGATCAGTATGTACTACTATTTTCTTTGCCCATTAAGTAATGTTTCCACTTTTTCACACTCTGAACTAAAGCATACAATTCCTTATCATATGTAGGATAGTTGACTACTGCAAGATTAAAAGTTTCAGAATGATAACATATGGGTTTGCCGTGCTGTGTCAACACTACTCTCATGGCATAGTCACTGGCATCAGTTTGGATCTCAAATGGTCCTTGTAGATCTGGCAGTGCTAGTACAGGTGCTATACTAATTTTTTCTTTCAAGGTGTCAAAGGATTTCTATTGTTTGCCTCCCCACTGAAACACCTTGTTCAATCCTGTCAAAGCATGTAAGGGAGCTGCAATTGAGGAAAAAATTGAAATGAACTTCCTCCAACATTGTGCTGCTCCTAAGAAGCTTCTAACTTCTGTAGCAGACTTGGGTTTATGCCAGTTTACAACGACTACCACTTTAGAGGGATCTATTTTTAATTCACCTCCCCCTAGTATATGACCCAAGTAATTTAGAGAGGTTTTGCCAAATTCACATTTAGAGAGTTAACATAAATTTTTTCTCTTTTCAAAACATCCAATGTCTACTTAACATGCCTTAAATGTTCTTCCCACGTTTTACTAAAAATCAGAATTTCATCCAGATACACAATAACAAAATCATCAAGAAAAGGTCTGAGTACATCATTCATTGATCTCATGAAAGTAGCAGGGGCATTGGTCAATCCAAAAGGCATAACTATCCATTCATACAATCCCTGCATTGTTTTGAAAGTAGTATTCCATGCATCTTGCTCTACAACTCTGATCTGATGGTATCCACTGTGCAAATCCAGCTTGGTGAAATAAATAGCTTCCTTCAATTGATCTAAAATATCATCTATGCGAGGTAGGGGATAACGATTTTTGATCTTTATTTTATTCAGTACTCGGTAATCAATGCACATTCTCCATGAGCCATCTTTCTTTCTCACCAAAATGATTGGTGACCCACATGGTGATGTGCTAGGCCTGATGAACCCTTTCTCGAGCAACTCCTACACCTGCTTCTTGATTTCAGCATTATCTAAAGTAGATAACCTTTTATACCTATGCCTGCAATGATTGTTTCCTCTCCAGAATCAGACCCCAAATCTTTCTGAATAGCTGCAGCAGTCTTCTTCTTCTTGCCCTTAGACTTCTTAGGTCTCAGCTCTGGATGCAGAATCCAATAGTGCTCATCATCATGCCCCTCCTTTTTATAGTGAGTGCATGAGACTTTTCCTTTCTGTGCGGTGTTAGCTTTCCTTGCTTTCCACTTTTGCATTCTTTTCTCCTTTCTCTTGCTTATAGTGGGTTGGTATGGTCCCCCAACTTCTGGATTTCCATTCTTTCCTCTAGCTTCTAGATGAGTAGCTTGTACAGATACCTCATCTATACTAGTGGGCTTAAACATGAGGATGGTATGCCTCATGTAGCTCTGTAGACCACCAATGTACTTCAAAATAGTTTCTGGTGAGTCTAATGAAATACCAAACATCAATGCTCTCTTTCTGAACTCTTGAGTATACCCTTGTACACTTTGCCCTTTCAACTGCCAAAGAGTTTTCCAACTCATCATGGCTTGTTGCATGTAGGCCAATGGATAGAACTGCTTTTTTATTGCAGTAGAAAATTCACTCTAGACAGAGATGGTCTTACCATGCTTCCTCATATCAGCTTGGGTTCTTCCTTCCCACCAAACCAAGGCAGTGCCCCCTAGGTGAAGGTTTGCCAACTGAATCTTGCTCTTTTCTGAGTCTATATTTTGTACTCTGCAATACACATCAATTTGTCTAATCCAATTGTCCAACTTTTCAGCATTTAGCTCTCCATCATATATAGGCAAATCAAATTTAACATCTAACTTAATCAAAGATGCTTTCTTATTATGCACACGGCTACTAGGAGTTGTAGGGGAGCTTTCTGCTTTCCCCTTTCCTTTGGAGTGGTCATGGGAATGAGATTCATCTTCTTCTTTATCTTGCTTAGAGCCTGATGAATCTTCACCCTTATTCTTTCTAAAGTCCCTATACATTTCTTCTACCATAGACTTTATAGCTAGGAAACCTTCTATGAATTGAGAGTCTGGCACTATAGAACCTTCTTTTGACATTGTCTTCTGAGAATAGACTCTCCCAATTTCAGGATTAGTTTCCACCAACTCTCCTTATCCTAATTTGAGCTTTGATCTAGTGAGCATTCACAGCTAAACCAACATAAGCTTGTATAACTTTATAGCCTAGAGCTTTGATACCACTTGATATGAAAATCACCCTATGAGTGACCTCAATTGAAGATTTATTAAACAAAAGGTATTACAGACTCATGTGCTGGTGTGTGTGTTCTGTGTTATTGAAACAATGGATCAATCAGATTGCCAATACATAGAAAATAAATGGAAAGACAACAGAGAAATACAGTGCAACACAAAGACACAAACAATTTTTAATAAGGAGTTCACCCTATTCTTCAGGGCTACGTCTGTGGTCCAGCTTCAGTGGTGGCCTTGTTTTATTGTGTCTTTCAGCAGAGTAATTACAATATAGGGACTCAATATGAGTTCTTCTGAAGCAGATTTTTCTTGGCAGAGTGGTTCTTGGATTCCCCAAGCCACTCAGAGTACACAGACTCTTGTTCTTCCTACCAGCTCTGTGATCCTTGGTCCATAGTGGAAAGAGCCAACTGTGATGCTCAATCTGGATGAATTCCTCTATGGGAAGGCTTGATTCTTCAAGCTCTCTGGTGCTCAATGTTGCTTGTGGTTAGCTTGGCCCTCTGTTTCCTCTACTTGGCTTTACTGCTCTCTATGCTCAGTTCTCCTCTCTAGGTTCACTATTCACTATCTCTCTTGGTCGCTTGGACTCTTCGCTCTCTCTCTCTTGATTTCTGTTCAACTGTCTCTGTTCATGGCTTTAGCCATTCGGTCTCCATGCCTGTTTGACTCCTCTCTTGCCTGCGTTGATTCTCCTTCCGCATGTGTGCTTCGAGTTCCCTATTCGGTGTCAGCATGAATGCAAGCCACGTGTCCTCATTGGAATAGTGCTAGCTCGCTCATCGATTCATTTCTTCTATTATGCCGTGGATACGTTCTTTCTCCATCGTGGTAGTCAACAGATTCGAAATCCCTTAAATCGCGGCTTAATTCCTTATCGATTCCACTTCTGTCTATCAGGCACAATCTCAGCCATCTGATCTGGGCTCCTCCAGATCCAATGTCATATGCACGTCGAGCACGGTTGACTTTCTCAACCGGTAACATGTGATCACGGCATTTTTCTCTCACCTCCGCTGCCACTGATCGATCGCTGAGTGGGATTGCTCCACTCTCCTCCAAAACCTCTTACCGCTCGAGGGCGCCCCGATCAAACCACTGGTTTCCAAGTTGTGGGTACCACCTTCGTACGATGGCACTTTCGTTTCTCCGCCCACGGTCCTCTAGCTCCCAACGTGACCGAGTTCTTAAGGCTCTACCATTTCAGCCCTGTTTACCCAGCATCAAAAATCAGCTCCTTTTGCCATTCCGGGGCTCCCAAGGGCTACATCGACCTCCTGTGCAGTCTCCATGGGCCTCGGTTAGTGCGCTTTGACCGAGGTCCTTGTCGTTCCACACTGACTACCATGGCCACCGGTTCAAGGTGTTTTCGATTGCTGTTTTGGAATCTTCAAGGATTTGTTTTGTCCCGATATAGTCATGGTTCTATGACAGTCGTTTATGGATCCGATTCGGATCAATTGGATAGGGGTGAAATGGGTTTTGTTTCTTAATTTACTCCCCACCTCTATGATTAAATAATTTTGTTTCTTGGATATAAGAAAGACCTATTATAAAATCTAATGTAGTGGTATTCTATTTTCACTCAAGAATGGGTAACGAGTGGAGAAAACTAGCTAGGTGTTGGTGCTCAACCTTAACTTGCTGACAGTCTAGGAACTTGGCTAACTATTCTGAAATATCCTTCCCCATACCTTGCCCAAAGTAATATTTCTTGATTACAGAGAATAATTTCTAATAGTCAGGATGGGCATTATAGGGAATTTTGTGGAACTCATCTACAATAAATTGTCTATCTGTCACTTGATTAGTAACATATATAATTCCCCTAAAAGTAAACAAATTATATTTATTTGTATCATACTTATAGTGATTTTCAAAATTGTTTGCTTGTTTAGCTTGATGCCATAAGAATTTATATTCTTTATCATTTAAGGTAACTTCCTTGATTTGATTAGAAAATTAAATTTTATTTGACTGTAGGAGATTTCATTTACACAATAGAATTTTCTGCTTAGTGCGACAACCACTTGATTCTCTTTTCCTTTAATATGATTTATATTAAAATCAAAATCACTTAGAAATATTGGTGAACTATTTTACATAGAGAAGGAATGATGGCAGAGAGAGCTAGGTGCATGGTAGGTTAGGGTTTCAGGGATCCATGGCCTTGCCCTGACAAAAACTGCTACACAAAAGCCAAACAAAGGCCTGCAACTTGACTTTGACCGCGACTGAGTTAGCGATGAACAATATGGCAAGGGGGGAGAGATCCCTTTCTATAGGAGTGTTGCAGTAGGAGAATCGAGCAAGCACAAAGCCACATGTGGGAATGGGGAAAAAGGTAAAGGAATCCGGTTTTGGGAGCCAAATGAAAAACGGGATTTGGAGGAATATGTATGCCAAGAGATACAAAAAAACTTAGATTCATTATCCCAAGCAACAAGATTGAAGAGTATTGAAGGTACATGAAGGACAATGCCCTCATCTGCAAGTTCATAGGGCCATGGCCGACAGAGAAAGAACTGATAAAATGGATCCAACAAAGATGGTAGCCAAAGGGCACACAGATCTCAAGTTGGGGGTGAAAGGTTTGTTCACAATGATCTTCTCAAATCTAGAAGAAAAATAGAGTATTTTTTAATATGGACCATGCTTCTTTCACAATGTCGACCTCTTCATTAGGCATTGAGAAGAATGCTACAACCTTGACCAAGAGAAACTACTCGCTTCTCCAATGTGGGTTCGACTATTTGGCTTACTAATGGACTTCTGGGATGCATGGATACTATAAGGCATTGTAAATTCTTTCGAAAAAATTGTTAAAGTGGTAAAATACACAAGGAAAGGTAGATATACCTCCTACGCCAAAATTTGTGTGTATATGAATATAATGGAACCACTTCCAAATTACATAGAGCAGGAATACCACGATGAGGTATGGCCACAACCGATCGATTATGAGCACATCCTGTTTCGGTGCCATAGATTCCATGAATATGGCCACTTGTTCTAGGCATGACCCCTTAACCAGACAGACAACCACCCAGTGGATGAAAGGGCTCGGTAATTGATGGCGAAAGCAGATGGAGAAGGGTTTAAAGAGGTAGAAAGGAGGAAAATAACCCCAGGACGGCTACGGAATCATAAAGCAAACCAAGAAAAGAAGAAAAAAAGGCCACAAAACTTATTTTCGGTTTTATAGGAAGAATACATGGGTGTGGACATGGGAGATATATCAGCAAAAAAGGAAAGCCAAAAAGGCAAAGGAATAGAGGACATAAAAAAGAAGAAAATGGTGATTTAGACAGAGAAAGGACAGGAGGACAACATGAAAATGGTGGAACAAACCTTAAGGGAGATTGACAACTAGAAAGAAGACCTAAGTATAGAAGGACAAGTCATGAAGTGGCTATTGCAGGAATGGCAACATTTGGATGAACGATTTAGCGTGGAAAATTAGAAGCAACTCTATAAGGAGACCTTCCAACAATATAGAGACAAACATGGGTTAGTGACAATAAGCCAACCTGAACATTTAGGGGCCCAAGCCAACCAAGGACAAGAAATGGGAACACAAGGAAAAGGAAGTAAAAAAAGAAGTAGGAGAACGATGAATGAATCCATACAAATGGTTGGGGAATTACTAGTGAACTTAGGAAGAGTAGTGTCATTGTCGAAGGTTTTCCACTAATCGCTAAAACTGTTAAAATGATTATTACAACCTGAAACATTCGAGGCCTCAACAACATAGGCAAACAGAGTAACCTTAAGGTGAGGTTTCAAAATGATAAGCCAAGATTTATGATAATACTGAAAGAAATCTAAAAGAAACAATGGAACACTTCAAGCCAGAATACCAAGTAATGGCCTAGGATGCTAATGGGAGTGCAGGAGGACTAGCGATTCTCTGGAATCCAATAGAAGTTTGGTGTGAAGACTAGGTAAGCATACCAAGAATTCTCACAGGAAAATTTTGGAATATAGGATCCACTGAATGGGTCCTGCTTTCAGGGGTTTATGGACCTCATATTCCGGGAGAAAGAGGAGCCTTCCTACAAAAGTTGGGAGACCTGAGAAATTTATACCCAGATGACTTATGGGTAGTGGGGGGCGACTTCAACATGATCATCACCTTAGGGGAAAAAAGGGAGGAATTAGAAGAACATATGCATATATGGAAGCCTTCAGTGAAAACATTACAAATTTACACCTTGTGGATATACCCACAATCAATGGGAGTCATACCTGGAATAACAGACGAGGATGGGTTCACCAAATAGCATGCCACCTAGATATATTCCTACTCTCACAACATCTGATGAGTAAATATATCTTCATAGAAGCATCGAAACTTCCATGCATGGGGTCAAACCATTGGTCGGTCTGCCTAGAAGTGGATCTAAAAGATAAACCCAAGAACCAGCCCTTTAGGTTTGAAGCTTTTTGGCTTAGAGACCCTAGACTCCTAAAAAAAATTGAATAATGGTGGACACAAAGTGTACAATAGGGTAGGAACAGGATGCACACCTTCCAATTGAAGCTAAAAGAACTAAAAAAGAAGCTCAGGAAGTGGAATAAGGAGGAGTTTGGGCACATTATCAAGGATCAAACCGAACTCAGCAAGCATATAGCAGACGCCCAACAAAAATGATACAAGAAGGAAGGTCAGAATACCTGGTGCAGGAGGAAGGATTACTGATTAACAAGATAGAGGAAAGAAGAAAACAAGAGGAAATCCTCTGGAAGCAAAAATCTTGGGTTCAGTGGCTGAGGGAAGGAGAACAAAACACGAGATTCTTCCATAAAGCCATGGTGCATCACCGAAAACATAACCAAATTTACTCCCTTAAATATGTGGAAGGAAAATGCAAAGTATAACATGAAGAAATGGAAGGCATTGTGGTTAACCACTTCAAAGATCTGCTCATGGAGAACCCTAACAATAGAACAAAATCCATCAAAAGAATCACACAAAACATTCCCAAACTGATAAATAATGACCAGAATATTGTCTTGATTTGAGGTGTCTCCAAAGAAGAAGTAGAAGAGATAGTAAAAGGATTGCAAAAAAACAAAGGCCTCGATTCATATGGATTCACCGTAGATTTCTACCAAGCCACATCGCCATTCATGGGGCAAGACATCCTTGAGGTTTTGGAGGAATGAAGATGTAATCAAAAGGTATGCCCAAGTTTCAACTCTACTTTTATTGCTTTGATTCCTAAGTCTGCTAAGTCTGATGACCCTCAAGGATTTATGCCTATTGACCTATGCAATGTCATCTACAAGATTATAGCCACTCTAATTGTCAAACGCCCAAAACCCCTTCTTCCTAGACTCATTTCTCCTTAACGGACTGGATTTGTAGAGGGATGTCAAATCCTTGATGGCTTCATTACTTCCCAAGATGCCATCCACTCTCTTAAGTCCTAGAAGATCTTGGGCATGATGATAAAGTTGGATCTACCGAAAGAATATGGCACACTCAGCTAGGTATACCTATCGAGCATTCTCAAATCCTACGGCTTTGCCAAAATATGAATCAACTAGACCTTAGCCATGATATCCTCTCTAGTCTTCTCCATATTGTTGAATGGAACCCCCACTTTGACCTTCAACCCATCGAGAGGGCTGAGATAGGGGGACCTTATCTCACACTTCTTGTTCATCCTAGTAGCAAACGAGTTTGCTTGGTATATAGAACAGAAGGTCAGCACATCCCAGCTCCAAGGGCTAAGAATATGGGGTAATGACATACCTATCACCCACCAGTAATTCATGGACGAAATTATGCTCTTCTATCAAGCCACTTTGAAGGAAGCCCAGAGCACAAGGGACATCCTTAACACCTTTATGGAAGCCTCGAGAACTAAGATTAATAATGACAAATCCTCCATTTTCTTCTTCAACACCCAAGGAAATGTTAAGAACTACCTAGCCAAAATCATTGGATTCAACACTGGTAGCCTTCCATCCAAATACCTGGGTATGCTGATCTTTGATAACCCTCTAATAAATAATTTTTGGCACAACATTCTTGAAAAGAGACAAGGAAAACTCAATTGCTGGACCTTTAGATCTCTAAATATCGTGGGCAGAATAGTCCTACACAAAGAAGTGCTCCAGTCGATCCCTATATACAAACTAACTAGAATGGTGGCCCCAAAAGGAGTGTGTTCTAAGACTGTAGACATATTTTAAAAATTCCTATGGGGAGGAGTCCAACATATCATGAAATGGGCATTGGTGTCATGGTAGGGCCTAATCAAGAAGAAGGAGGAAGGTAGACTAGACCTCAGAAACCCAAACCTCCTAAACCAAACCATGGAAGAAAAACTATGGTGGCGATGGATGGCTAAGGGACTATATCTATGGAAACAAATATGGACTCGTAAGTACAACATTCCTGTGAGAACTAAGGATATACTCAAATATCAAGACCCTCCCAAGTGATCTATGGTAGGAAATCTCGCAGCCCTGAACAGACACCTTATCTAATAACAATCCTTTTGGGAGGTTCACAATGGAAAAATAGCTCAATTCTTGATGGAATCTTGGCAGCATAGAGGAAAATGCTGGAAAGACAGGAACTTAGGGAAATATAGCAGCAAACTAGGGATAACAATGTGCATGTGGTGAACCAATATTGGAAGGAAGAATAAGGTGCAGAAAGTTGGAGAAGATGGAAGACAAAAGAGGACTAGGAACAGGCAGTAGAAACATATCAATGGGCCAACCTAGAAAAATAACTAAGGACAAGGCAGATAACGATCTGTCAAGACCCGATCTTCTTGAGATGGGGCTACCCTGCTAAAGGTACCTTCACCATAAGTGAAGCCTATGATATCCAAGCTCGACAAGAATAGGAAGGGCATGACATCTTATGGAAAAAAGTTTGGAAAGGTGGGTGGTGGCCAAAGGTAACCCACTTCATTTGGATGGTTAGTAAAGGATGCATATTGACCTGGGGTCAATTGCAGAAATGAGGCTTCCATGGGCCCTCCGTCTACTGGCTATGCCACCAACACTATGAAGAAATGGAACATATCCTCAACGCTTGCCAGTTTGTGGAACATAAGTGGAGACAAATGCGAGGAGTTTTTAAAAGGATGGACAAATACTAAAACAATATCAAAAGGAACAATCCTACTATGGCGAAATCATATCTATTCCAGCCTAGTAGTGAATCGGGCCTGGACCCTAAGCCTAGGATTCACCCTCTCAGCCATATGGAAGGAGCGAAACCATAGAATTTTCAAGAACAAGGCAACTTTGTAGGAAAAATTATGGGAAGTTATTGTCCAGAACATAAGGGAAAGAATCCTGGTAGAACCATGGCACAAAGAGGAATCGCAAGTGTCGCCCTAAGAAGCCCGAATCATACAAAAGCTAAATCTAGCACTGGGGATGATTGACACCAAAGCATTGAAGACAGGAAATGTGGGCATGAACTTTGTGTCCCATTTTACCCCTTGGGAAGAAGGGTTTATAAAACTTAACTTTGATTGGGCCTCCAAAGGAAACCCAGGAGAGGCAGGCCTTGGTGGCCTCTTTAGAGACCCCCGGACTCACACACCTCTCATCTATCTAGAAAGTTGTGGGATTGCTAGTAACAACAAGGAGAAGTTTTTGGTAGTACGAGAGGGCCTCTTAATCATTGTCAGAATGAGTTACAGAAACCTAGAAGTGGAAGGGGACTCAAGCTTGGTAAAAAATAAAGTGGAAATTAAAAAAATCGCACTAAGTGGGACAAACTTAGCCAGAGCTAGAGGGTTGGAAGACTAATCCAGGCAATAGGAGAAATCATTCCCAAATTTGACTATATATAGGTCAAACATGTCTAAAGAGATGGAAACAAAGGGGACGACTTCCTGGATAACTGGCGGTGTAACCATTAGCAAGACTGGATGGAAAAGTAATGGCCCGTTTGATCATGGGATACAATGTTTGAAACCATGGAGGCAATTTTAGCCCAAGACCTTAGACAGAGCCAAGAAAGCCGAAGCCAGGCAATCCAAGCTCCCAATCAAGATGCGGGTCAATGTGAGAGAAGCCAGGCTAGGATGTGATATGGGCAGTACGAATATCATAACCACCATCGCCCCCAAATGTTCAAGGCAGGGGGTGTAGTGTCCTTCGGTATGAATGCATGGAAGGTGAGTTGGCAAGGTGGCAGAGGAAGGAATGAGGAAGGGTGGCAGAGAAGGATAAGGAATTCGATGTGCATGGTAAGAGAGAGCAACTGTGGAGATGGGATGCGACTCGAAGCTGGTGAGGGGCAAAGGCAAGGAAGGAACCTTGGTTGTGGACAAGAAATGAATTCCTGGTATGTAATTTGGTCCCACTCATGTATCAATTCCATGATTTGGTTAGGGTTCTATTAGGGGGAAGGGAGGGGAAAGCGACCGTCTCAATGGGGAGTAGCTTTGTATGGGATGGACTGGGGGAGGAAAGGGTGTGCCATGGTCCGATTCTGCTTTCTATTTCTATGCCAAGCGAAGCAGAATCTTGGTAGCATAATTAGCAGTTGCGGGTTGAGAAGATATGCGGGCCTACCTCTAGTTTCTTAGACCAAGAGAATAGGGGATAGTGGGCTTGCCATTCCTGGGGGGCTTGCAGCTAAAGAGAGAGGCACAAAAGAGCTGAGGGTTGGGGCCAGGGAATTCAACCATGGTAGTAGGATGTTGAGAAACACTTGGGAAACTGGGCACACGAATGGTATTGAGGGTAAAGCTAGGGATCTTGGGCGACATTCTAGGCAGAGGGGGAAGAAAAGCCATGGCTGGCATCTGGTGGCTAAGGGTGAAGAAAGTGGGTATAAATGTAGGTTTCTTGCTAGGCTATAGACGGGCCTCAGGGTTTGGTGATAGATGCAGTGAAACGACCGATAATTGAACCATAGCAACGGGGAGGGGTACTATGAGGAGCCCTTGGAGAAGAGTTAGAAACTAAATTCCCTTGGCCACCTGTGGGCTTTAGGCTACCTTAACTCTCAGGTGGAGAGGTATGGAAGAGAGGCACTGTATGAATAACATAGATGGGATGATGAGCAAGGTTTGATGAGCCTAACTTCATTTGGCTTTGAACAGGGTGTCACTGCATAGGCTATGGCTCGAGTAGTGAGAGGACATGGGTGTGGTAAAAGATGCCGGTCCACCAGGCAGAAAAGGGGTTGATCATGTTGGAAGCTCGCAGGGGTCATAACCCTGTCAAGTGGCTCATAGCAGAGGCAACAATGACATATCGCTATGAGATGGATGTGGGAATTCGGAAATTGATCGAAGACTGGGAAGCAGAGATTAACCAGAAAAGTGAGTCATAGGAAGAGATCGATAATTGGATGACGATGGTCATAGATCTACGGAATACCAGTGGTAGAATTACTCAGTTTAAACAAATCCTTTATTTTTATTTCTTAATGAAAAGTCTTCTTGGAAAAGCAATGGAACAAGCCTTTGTGGGGATGGCTGTAACAGTGTAGGGCCTCCCAAACTATAAAAAAGACATGAAAAAAATCCTCTTCCAGTTGCAGAAACAGGACATCAGGATGGATCAAATCAACTGCCACATCCCTTGCATCTTGGAGCTGTATGGAATTCCATGGGTGACTGTTGAAGATCCTTCTCCTGTAGCCTCTATCTCAGATGAGTAGAAAGAGTAGAAATGTTAGACTCTTCATGTAGAGTTTTTGTTTATGCGGTTAGCTTTTAAGTTTCCTGTTGCATATGCTAGTTTCTACAATTATGTAGTATCTAAAAATGAGATTGAGACTTATCTAGCTTCCCTAGAAAGATTAAAGCAATTTTGTTTTTGTATGGCTTATAATGCTGACAAGTGGCTAACAGGCTTAGTTTCCCCTCGGGGCAAGTTGATGCCACCCGGTCAATCTGTGTAGTGTAAATTTGCCTAATATATAATAGAAAATGGATGGACCTACCAAGCTTAAGAAAAGAAAAATTCAAAATCGCTTGGAAATGTGGTCCATCTTGCTTGACATGCATTAATATGAGGTGTCTTAAAGAAACTTGTCAAACCTTTTTTATTAGTAATTAAAACGAACTTTTTACTTAGTAGGTAATGTTGTCATACCTTCAGGGCATGGACTACAATAGATAATTCAAATTCACAGGAAGAATATATTTTGTCGTGATCCTTCAACTTACATGATCCATAAGCTATTACTCTACCTTCTTGCATGAAAATCCCTCCTACTGCTTCTTGGCATGCACATGTGTAGACTACAAACTCATTTTATGGGGATTGGTACAAATTCCTTTTATGGGGATTGGCAAACCTCATAAATGGGTAATTATATGGGCTCATTTTACCTCCTAACATAGCCAAATCTACCATTTTCCTAGCTTATTGTATGATTTTTTGATTATATTTATGCTTATAAAGAGAGTTGAGTTAGTTATTGTGCCATGTGTTCTAACATATATTTAATGCAGATTATTGATGAGTCTCGAGGTCAAAGTCAATGATCCAATGGACAAATGGCAGAAATAACTTGAAGTGGACAAAGGAGAAGACTTATAGGAGGGAATCCCCATCATTTATTACTCCTCACTTCGAATTCCCCTTCATTCAGCTCAGAGTACAAGCAGCCGAATCATGCACTAGAAGGCAACCAAGCAAGTGGAGGATGACTAATGATTATCTCGAGTTTTGGGAGCCAAGCCTCCCTTATTTTAAGGAAGCTATTGGTAGCTTCAATGAGGGGCCTAGGGCCTCACTAGGGTCAGATTTTTGTTGGATTTTTGCTTATGTAAACTCTGCTCAAACTTCGAGCTTATTATTTTGTGACAGTTTCATGTAATCTTGCTATTGTTTTGATAAAAAAGATGGAATCCTTTTTGAGCTAGCATTGAGTTACCTCAGAGGGATAAATCTCTTGGGTTAGGGCCAAATCCAAGGAACCAAGCTCCTCTTTACATTTATTTTTATGCCTTGTTTCAATTGGTAGATTAGTTTGTTGTTAGATGTATTTCTTTTATGGTTAAGAATATGTTACTTTTGATGATTTAGTAGTTTTCTTCCATTTGTTCTTTTTGTAGCAGGTTAAGCAATGATTAAGAGAAGATTCAAAAGGCTAGAAATAGTGCCTTGGCCTCCCTTCCTCCCTTCGGGACCATGATTTGAGGCAAAGAATCTCTTTCTGCCCCAAAAACACAGATTTTCCTCCTTCATAGGACTTCTAGCGTTTGTAGCTTTTTGGTAGGATAATAGTCCAGTTTTGCTTTGCTTCAGATCTTCTTCATCATGCTCACTTCCTAATCTGCAATAGTCTTCTTTCATGCTTTCCTTTCTTGTATCATTTCTCAGCATTTCCTTTCATAGATCATAGTTTAGACTATTTTTATGCAAAACTCTATTTGTCTAGATGCACTTATTTGATTTCCTGCTTGATCTTATTGGTTGACTATCAGCTCCTTTGTAGCAGATCCTTTCTAGCAGTAGTCTAGATTATCAGCCATCACACCCTCCATGTGATCCATGCCCTATAGGTCTCCCAAATCTCACCTCAATTTTGCCCTAGTTTCCTCCATTTTTCCATAGAACTTCTTCTTCTCTCCTTGAAAAAACCAATCATCTTTTTCTCTCTTGGTAATTCATGGTAGACATTAGGCACCTTAACACCTCATTCCAACCTTCATCCACCTTTTTCATCCACTCTCACAACCTCAAAACAGTGAAAACTGCTCTCGGCCTCCTCCTGTAGGCCTCCTGTAGATTCCCTGTTTTCCTCCTGTAGATTTCTTGTGTCCTCCTGTAGACTTTCCTATAGGCTTTCTTTTGAAGGCTGAGTGTGGGAAAAGCCTCCAGAAGGCCACATGAGACCTCCTAGGACCCATCCACACCATCCTACATCCTCTCAAGTTTCAAAACTACCCTTCAACACCACCTATTCGCTACCAGATTCACATAGAATAAATTACATGTATGTCAAATTCACATAAAAATAAATAAAAGTCCAAAAATATGTTTTTTGCTTATTTACTTCCAGAAATAGAATATTTAGGTGTTTTTCACTTACTTGAATAGGTAATGGCATTCCTATCATGGTTTTCATAGTGCTTACTGCAAAAGTAGAATTAGTTGGTTAATTAGGGTTCATTAGGTTTGCTTTACATTTCAGTCTTTCTCCTTTCTGCAGTTAGAATAGCATCTATCTATCTTTCCTTTCATCACATATAGAGCTTCTTCTGGAATCCATATAACTTGGCTCAAGCTCCTAGTGATCTTGCACCAGCTAACCAAGTGACAACCTACAATGAGAACTAGTACTTGTTCATACAGCACCAACGCTTGCAAGTTTGTTGCGAACTACCAAGTTGATAAGAGTAAAGTAGGCAGCCTAGGAGATGCAGCACTATTGCTGCAATACTCGTGCTCACCTCTTTTTGGCATCATTGCCGAGGAAGCATTAGAGTATTCTGTGATTACTTCTTTCTTCTATTTCCTATTGCAACATTATGCCAATAGTTCATTTTAACAAAAGTAGACTAGTCATTTCTTTTCCTTTCAAGTTCTACATTTCCTTGCTTTCCTTTTCAATTATGCAAATTTCCATTTCATCAAGTTCATTTTAGTTAGTTGCAATTCATTTTGTTCAATCAATTTAAGTTTTACAGGTACTATTAGTGTGGGGAAGAAGAAACAAAAATCAACCAAAAAAGATTTCCTTTCATGCCTCGTAGGAATAGAGATAACTCAGGAAATGTGTTGCCTAACACCCCCACTGCTTCACACAGCCAACCTTCTCTCTTGTTTGGTGGCTACGATCAAGAATAACCCTTCTATGAATAGCTAGACATATTTGAAGAACCTATATGGGAAGAAGAAGAAGAAAAAATTCCTCTAGGGCTAATGGCTGAAAACAGAAATGCTAGGGGTAATGGAGAGAGAATAGAGGGTACCTTTCCCATTTGGAAGACCAATGGGGACACTAAAATGAAGAATATAAGCCCTTCCACCCTACCTCATTTCCATGGTATGACTACAAAAGATCCTGACACCTTTTTGTTCGAGTTTGCTGTCATCTATCGAACGTATGACTATGCAGAAGATGAGAAAAAGTTGAAACTGTTCCCGCCTACTCTCAAGGATGCAGCACTGCATTGGTTCATGGGATTACCTGGAAATAGCATCACAACTTGGGCTCAGATTCAGCAAGCCTTTAACAACAAGTATCAAGACTATTGTAGGTTAAAATATACTAAAGAAGAAATATTCTGAATGACCCTAGGAAGTGATGAGTCCCTGTAAGACTATGAAGAGAGGTTCCAGCTCAGTTACAAAAGGGCCGGGTGTACACTTGACATTGAGTCTATGAAGTTGGTCTTGCTTAGGGGAATTCAGGAAGATCTTTTAGACACCCTCCATCTACTGGCTAGGGGAGACATCTACCAGCTATCCTATGAGGACATAAAGTCTATTTTTAGAAACCATTCTAGAGCAACCGGAAAGAAAGGTAGGGGGAGTCAACCCATAGCCAGTACCTCTTCCTCTAACTCATCCATTAAAGGAGAAATTGGAAACATGCTGGAAGACATTAAGAGTGAGATGCTATAGACTCTTTCCATACAGATGGATACCTTACATATCAAAAGGAAACAAGAGGAAACAAAGAGGGCTTTGGCCATTTTTTTCACTAGATGCACGAGGAGGCATCCTAGGAACGAATGCCCATTGAACTCTATAAAGGTTTGTTCAGTCTGTGAAGAAAACCATTCTACAGATAAGTGCCCTTCCTTGCCTAGACTTAAACCTGTATATAAAGGGGCTGAGGGAGTCACTGAGCAACACTATTACATAAACCAAAGAAGGTTGTATGGACCTAGACCATCCTAGTAGGGGATGCAAGGAACATCTCAGGCATACTACAACCCCAACCAAGTTCCCTCCATACCTTCTTGGGGTCCCCCTGCTCATCCTTCCTGGTCCACACCACCTCCTTGGTCCTTCACATCTCAATATCATGCCCAACCAGCCGCTCATTCATTTCAACCCTATGCTCAGCTGCAACCTCAGTGGAATGCATTTCATTAGGGGTGGAGGCCCCAATACAACTCTCCTCCCATTGTTTTACCTCCACCACCTGCCCAACCACAACCGTTCCCTGATGCTCCACCAAGGCAACCCAAAATTCCTACCCAGCCAAATCCAAACCTGAACAATAGACATGCTCAGCAAGTGTATAGTGGGGAACCATCATGCCCAACTTATGCTGTGGATATTCAAGAAATTAACTTGTGATCTGGGAAATTTCTCCCAGATAGCCAGCCTCCACCCAGGGAGGTTGAGGAAGATAAAGAGGAAAGTGAACCTAAAGCAATTCCACCCTTTCCTGAGAGACTATCCGTGACAGTCCAGCCTACCCCAGAAGAAACTGAACTCCTAGGAGAATTGAAACATTTATGTGTGAAGATACCACTTATCCAAGCCATAAAAGATGTACTTATCTACAATAGGTTGATCAAAGAGAAGTGCTTTAGTCATCCAAGAAGGTGCAAGAGAGATGTCCCAACCATCAATGTCATAGGAAAACTATTTGACCTAATGTTAAGGCAGGTAATCTATCGATAATATCTGGACCCTAGAAGCCTAGTATTTGATGTCGACATCAATGGCACCATGATCCCACATAACTTGATTGATCTAGGAGCTACCATTAATGTGATGAAAAATGACACAATTCTCAAACTTAACCTCCAGGGCTCCTTGAGGAGAACCACGATAGTGCTGTAGCTAGCAGACTGCTCCACCATGACCCCTGAAGGGATTACAGAAGATGTGATGGTCTCCATTGATTCTTGGGACTACCCTGCTGATTTCTTAGTTCTCCAACCAAAGGCAAGGATCACTCGGTATCCTCTCATTCTAGGAAGACCCTAGTTGGCTACAGCCGATGCTTACATCAGCTGTCGAGCTGGGAACATGACCATAAAGAACGGGCACATGTCCGAGCAGTTAATCCTATATCCTCCTGCCCAACTCTTGGTAGAACATCATCTACCTCTCTGGTTGGAGGACGAAGATGAGGATGAAGTTTATTTTGCACCACTTTTTGCATTAGAAATCGCCATGGGGGGAAACAACAAGATGAGGATGGTATGATTGAAAATTTCATTTAGAATCCACCTCCTAGTGTATCACCACTAGAGGACATAGTAAGAGAAACCCAAAACAACCCCTCAACTGATCTCTGTGCGGTTGACTCCACTTCTCTCCATGTTAAGAATATAGAGTTCGGCCCAGAAAGAACCTTGAAAATCAATCCATCCCTATCCACTTCCCAGGAGAAGGAACTGTGCAACCTACTGAGAAAACATCTAGATGCCTTCTTTTGGAGTTATAAGGAGCTAAAGGGAGTGCACCCTTCAATATCTATTCATCATATATACATCAAGGAAGATTGCAAACTAGTCAGGTGGCCTCAAAGGAGGATGAATCTAGCACTTAAAGATATTGTTAAGGAAGAACTGTAGAAACTGCTTGATGCAACATTCATCTATCCCATCTCCGACAGTGAATGGGTCTCTCCATTGGTGCTAGTGCTAAAGAAAAATGTTAAGTGGAGAATCTGTGTCGACTATCAGGAATTGAAAAAAGCCACTAAAAAGGACCATTTTCCTTTACCTTTCATAGATCAAGTGTTATATGGTCTGGTAGGGAAAAAGTTTTTCTCCTTTCTAGATGGGTTTAGCGAGTACAATCAGATCCAAATCTACCTGGAGGACCAAGATAAGACCACTTTCACTTGTCCTTGGGGTACTTTTTCATATTGAGTCCTTCCTTTTGGTTTGTGCAATGCTCTAGCCACTTTCCAAAGAGTGGCATTGAGTATATTTTCTGAATTAGTTCATGATGTAGTAGAGATATACATGGATGACTTTACTCCTTATGGTTCTGACTTTCAGGAAGATTTGTCTAACCTAGGAAAAGTTCTACACAAGTGTATTTAGATGAACCTATCCCTCAGTCCGGAAAAATGTGAATTTTTTTTGACTGAAGGGAAAGTGTTAGGTCATGCAATATCTTAGCAAGGACTACAGGTGGAGCTCAACAAAATTGCCATCATCCAAAGGGTCCCACCTCCTCAAAAGGTGAGAGATGTCAAAAGTTTCCTAGGCTTAGCTGGGTATTACAGGAGATTCATTAAAGATTTCAACAAGCTAGCATCTCCTTTGTTTTACCTCTTACGCAAAGATGTTGAGTTCATATGGTCAAAAAACTATCAAGAATCCCTAGATACCTTAAAGAGCAAGCTAGTGACTGCCCTAATTCTCAGAGGCCCAAACTGGGCCCTGCCATTTCACATTCATACAAATGCCTCGAACAAAGCGATAGGAGAAGCATTAGGACAAATTGATGAAAAGTTACCTTATGCCATATACTTTATAAGCAAGAACTTGTCAGAGGTAGAGTTAAACTATACAGTGGCCGAGAAGGAACTCCTAGCTATCGTACATTCCTTAAACAAATGCAGACATTATACCGTAGGCTATCAAACCTTTGTGCACACTGATCATGCTGCAATTAAATATTTAATGAACAAACCTGATGTAAACGCTCACATTATTAGATGGTTTCTTTTACCGCAATAGTTTGATTTGACCATTATTGATAAGCCTCGTAAAGAAAATGTTGTTGCTGACTTTTTGCCTAGAGTAAATTTTCTTGCAGATGAAGAAGGAATGGTGGACGACCAAATGCCAGATGAACATCTGTTTGCTATCTCAGTACTCTCTCCATGGTTTGCTGATATAGCAAACTACTTTGTTTCAGTGTAGTTCCCACCGCACCTATCCTCAAAAGAGAAGAGAAAGATAGTAAGGAAAAGTGCCCCTTTCTCTTGGATTGAGGGCAATCTCTTCAAACTTGGCCGAGATCAAATCTTGAGAAGATGTGTCAGGGAGGAGGAAGTCTTTGACATCCTCCTAACGTGTCATGACGAGCATTGTGGAGGTCATTTTGCAGAAAAAAGAACTTCCTTCAAGATATTGCAAGCAGGCTACTACTGGCCCACTCTTCCTGAGGATGTGAGGAGATACACCAGCCAATGTGATCGGTGTCAGGAGATGGGGAAACCTACTCTAAAGGATGAGATGCCCATGCAACCTCAAGTGACCTTTGAGCCATTTAAGAAGTGGGGCATGGACTTTGAGGGTCCTATCAGCCTTCCTTCACAGTAGAAACAATACATCATTTTGTGCACCGATTACCTGACAAAGTGGGCAGAGACAAAAGAAATCAAAGAAGCGACAAAGGAGAAAGTAGTTGAGTTTTTGAGAGAAAACATATTCTACAAGTTCGGATATCCAAGAGAGTTGGTCACAGATCAAGGAAGTCAGTTCGCTTCCAATTTGATTGAAGACCTGCTCACACATCATAAAATCAAGCACAGGACTTCCACCCCTTACCATTCAAAAGCCAATGGGCAGGTGGAGGTCACTAATAGAGCATTTGAAGGGATCCTGACCAAGGTAGTGAGCAACAGCCAAAAAGACTAGGTGGATAGATTAGTTGAGGCCACTTGGGCCTACAACACAACATGGAAGACCACCAGCGGGTTCACACCCTATGAACTGGTCTATGGGAAGAAGGCTTTGTTGTCAATAGAATTTGAGTTCAATACACTAAGGATGGCTACTCAGCTGGACCTAGACCTCAACCATGCACAAAAGGAGAGATTACTTCAGCTCAATGGATTGGATGAATACAGATTGCAAGCCATTCTCCATACAAAGGTAGTTCAGCTTCAGAGAAAGATATGGCATGAAAAAAATATCAAGAAGAAGCAATTCCAAGAGGGAGATTGGGCACTACTCTATGATTCAAGATACAAAGATTTCAAAGGCAAGTTGAGGAAAAGATGGTTGGGACCCTACAATGTGGAGAAATGTAATGATAATGGTTCAGTTCTGATCAGAACCATTGATGATGAAGCCATCCCCATGCTTGTAAATGGAAATCAGTTGAAAGTGTACAAGAAACCCCTCTGCAAGCGAGAGTTTATTGAAGGTCTGAATAAAACAATGATCGTAGTGGAGCATGTCATAGCTTCCACTTCATCCACTCACTGAAAAGAAAAAATAATAAAACCCCCATGAGGCGCTTGAGTCCCATCATTGGGTTGAAAACCTCTTCTGAGGTGGCCCAGTGATGTCAAAAAAGAAGAGAAAAAAGAGTAAGATCCCTGGGTGAAAACCTCCTTTGGAGGTGCCAAGGGTAGGAAATTAGGGTGAAAACATCTCTAAGGCACCCTAATTGTTTTTTGGAAAAAAGAAAGAGAGAAGAAATGAACTTTTGTTGCATTGCATGTTTGCAGGAGGACTACAGGGAGCAGAAGAAGGTGCCAAGGGGACCCTGACATTCATACTAGCACCCATCTCAACTTCTCCACACTTTTCTCCATCATTTTTGGCATTTCTTTCACCCCACTGTGCTTCTTTTTCAAAAGCTGTGTTTTCTACAGGAGGCTCTGTGTTTTCCACAGGAGGTTCCTATAGGAATTACAGAGCCAGAAATGGATACAAAAGGCAGTTTGAGCGACAAAGAAGCTTCATGGAGAACCTATAAACCCTCCTACAGTCTTCACACCTCCTTGCCATCATTTCCAAGCTTGCATCACACCCCAAGCATCATTTTTCTTCCTGTCCAAGAAAAACACAGAAAAAATAGTTTTTTCAGCAAGGAAAAAAACAAAAAATAAGAGAGGAAGCAACACCATAAACCTCACCTGAAGCTTACCTACTACCTCTCAATATTTATATACACATTTCACAACATCCTCAAGCTCCAAGCACAGGAAGAAGCTGAAATTTGAAGGGGAGAAGCTGCTACAAGAGCTCCTGTAGGAATTCTTGTAGCAGTTGATCCCATTAAAATCCAACACCAACAGCAAGAGGGTGCAATCATGAATGCTAAAAAGACACCTGAAGCTTAGATCCAGCCATAGAAGAACCTGCACAAGACACAGCCACACATTAGAAAGCAGACAACATGAATTAAAAGAAATAAAGGAATGCAGTAGAGAGAGAGCCACCACACGTCACAGCAAATACATTCAGATCACAGGTATGTAACTAAATCACTCCTCTGTTTGCATTTGTGTAATTAGAGGTCATGCAAAAGCAACGAGATGGTTAAGTTTGAATGAGGAAAAGGTGGTCAGTTAACTTGGCCACCTTCATCTAGTTGACTACACTCATCCGAGATGTCACGCACATGTGTGCACAGTCAACTCAAGAAAAGATGTCAAGGACATGTAGTGGAGAAAGTGTGAACTCCGATGAAATGCTGGTAGATGATTATGAGGAAAATCCATGGTGACATGTTAGGTGGGGACCAGTGGTCCAAATATGGCGAATGTATACCTTGCCAGCTCACCCCTCATCACCAGAAATATCCATAAAGGGTAATAAGTACTCCTCTCCGACCATTCTCACCACCTTTTCTTTCATTCTCTCATCGTAACTCAGCTACAACAGTCTCCTTGTGCCCCCATAGCCTCATAACCATCATCCTCCAACGATCTCTCCCATATTCCTACTCTCGGCATTTTCTACATGAGCACCTACAGGTTTTACAAGAGCACCTATAGGAATTCTATAGGAAGGACAATAGGCTTCTACAAGAGGGGCAGTGAGTTGTTTTGAAGGGAGAAAACATGAGTTTTAGCACGATTTTCGGTTTGAAGAGGTAGGTTTCATGCATGCCCCTATTGAATATCAATATATGCAAGAAGTGGTTTCAATTTGACGAGGAAATAAGTCTTTAGGAGAGGAGAAAATACATAAAAAAATTCTACTTATTTAGAAAAAACACAGTCTCCTCTATTTCTCTGTTTTTTTCAAAATTCATTGTGTCCACCTCCATATTTGGTTTTCCAAAAGAATATAGACAATATGATAGGAGGATTTATGAGAAAGGAGCCCACTAACTCCATGAGGCTCCATGCACATCCCCAAGTAGTGGACATATTCACAAGAGCAAATTGGATGAACTTTTTTGAGAAATTCTGAGGGTTTGATGAGGAGATTGCCCAAGAATTTGCCCTCTCTTTGGTCTATCACACAAGAACACATGCCATTGTCACCTTTAGAGATCTTTCCATGGAGATAACCCCTAAATTTATCAGTAGGGTCACTACCCTTCCTCTTGGGCTGCCTTGGAGTAAGGATGAGAAACCAATTGGCCAGGCTACCAAGAAAAATGTTTTCCAAAACAATGAAACCCTTGTAGAGGATAAAAATGGCATTTGAAGGGCTAGCATACCATATCCTTGGGATGAGGTTAGCTATCAAATAATAAAATACATTTCCTGTGAGGGGAGGTACAACATTGTCTATAGTTATCACTTTAGAATCCTCTATGAATTAAGGTATGGCATGGACACTCCAACACCTTAGAAGCTCAGTATCCCCTACTTCCTCCTACAGTCCCTCATTGACTCCAGTACTAAGGTTCAAGCAAGAAATTCAGAGCAGCTAGCTCACCATGGGTTAATCAAAATCCTAGTGGAGGAAGTCCTCCATACATTTACACTCCCTATAGCATGGGATGTTTTCCGAAACATGACAGCTGAGGATGACATAAAGGCCTTAACCTATGATGTCAGTCCTACTGGTAGTGAGGAGGAAAAGAAGCAAGGGGGAGAAGGTGAAGCCATTGGTGACTTATCAAAACAAGAAAGGAAGGAGGAAGAAACTGAAATAGATGAGGAGAGAGCTGAAGAAACAGAGCAGGAAGAGACAAAGAAAGAGACAAAAGGAGGAGGAAAAGAGGTATAAAAGCCAGAACAAGGAGAAGAGTCCCCTAAAACTCTATAGAAGGAGGTAGTGGCTGAACTCACTACCCTAATTACACCAATCAAGCCAAAGAAAAAGAGGAAAAGACAGGGCTCCATGTATTTCAAGGCTAAGAAAAGCACAAGAATCAAAATAGGCAAACCTCAACCCTCTTCAAAAATGCCAATTATAGTTGAAGATTCACCCTCTTCCAAAGGGAAATAATCCCCTTCCAAGACACCTATCACATATGAAAGGGGGATTCCTAGTTCTTCCACATGGAAGGAGAAGGTAGTACTAGAGGACCCAAAAATAGTCCTACAGGAGGCTCAGACAATTCTACAGGAAACATTGTCAAAACTACAAGAGACCCAAAAGCTTGAGAAAATGATGGAAGGATAGCCTTAGGTAAAGTAGGAATCAACAAAGCTACAAGAACCTAATCCGTAGCCTAGTCTTGCCTCCTATTACAATCTACTTGATGGAGGAAGGATAATCCCACAAAAAATTGCAATTCCACTATTCTTTGAATTAGAAAAAGAAAGAATAAGAACACATAGGTGGATGTAAATAGCCAAATCCAAAGGAGTTGAGGATGTTGGCCATATGGAAAACAAACTCAGAGAAATGGGCAGAGAGTTGAGTGCTCTCAGAGACAGGGAAGCAATTACAAGAAGCCACCTTGAAACTGAAAATGAATTGTTAAGGAGGCAACTGCAAGAGAAGGAGACTGAGCTGGCATGCATGGCTAGCTTATCCATGGAGGCATTGCAATGTAGAACACTAGCAAAATCCTATGGCCTCTATCTCAAGGGCCAATGGTTACAATTCCAGATAAAGACTCTGGCACAAAGAGGCACAATGCCTTTCCAAGTTTACTGGTAGTTTATGGATTTGTGTGACCAAAGCCCATCAGGGGATAAGGCAAAGATGGCAGAATTCTACCTATATAACATGGCCCTCATAGACATGAATCTCTGGGACCCCAACGCCAACCTAGGGGACCTACAATTAATGGCCATGGCCTCATGGATGAACCATGAAGAATTGAGGGCGGTAGAAACAAAAAGATTGATGGTAAAGGAGCAGAATGAGCCACTAATGAAAATAGCCGAGCCATCAGATACTATGGCACTCATCAGCACACACAACTTGCTTGATAATGACCCTCATATTTCCCTTAGATATCTCACCAATCAGGAACAATCCATTGCACACTTTCAAGATATGCAAAGGCTACTTGTGGATGATGGTGTGCATGCATGTATGAGGAGATGGAACACCTTACCACACAGTTTGCAGATCAGGGAATATCATTCCCCCATGAGGCTGAAGGAGGCATTGAAAAGAGTGCCAATGTACAAGAAATCCATGTAGATGCTGAAGGTCAACTTCATTGGCCTCAAATTTAGTTCCCCACTGCTGTTATGCATGCTAGAAGGTAGAATAGAAGAAGAAGAGGAGGAGAAGTAAAAAGAGATAGAAAAGAAGGTAGGATTCTATGGAAAAGAAGAGCAGACCACATCAGAAGCTTGGGTTGCTAGGGAGGCCACCAGGGCCATAAAAGATGATGATATTGACTAAGTTGCTTAGAGGATGAGAAACACTTTTAGTAGGAGGGTGATGATGAGCCTCATAAATGGGTAATTATATGGGCTCATTTTACCTCCTAACTTAGTCAAATCAACCATTCTCTTAGCTTATTGTATGATTTTATGATTATATTTATGCTTATAGACTGAGTTGAGTTAGTTATTGTGCCATGTGATCTAACATGTATTTAATGCAGATTATTGATGATCTTCGAGGTCAAAGTCAAGGATCCAATGGACAAATGGCAGCAATAACTTGAAGTGGAAAAAGGAGAGGAATAATAGGATGGAATCCCCCTCATTTATTACTCCTCACCTTTAATTCCCCTTCATTCATCTCAAAGTACAAGTAGCCGAATCATGCACTAGAAGGCAACCAAGCAAGTGGAGGATGACTGATGATTATCTCGAGTTTCGGGAGCCAAGCCTCCCTGATTTTAAGGAAGCTGTTGGTAGCTTCATTTGTATAAGTAGAGGGTCCTAGGGCCTCACTACGGTCAGATTTTTGTTGGATTTTTTCTTATGTAAACTCTGCTCAAACTTCAAGCTTATTATTTTGTGATAGTTTCATGTAATCTTGCTATTGTTTTGATAATAAAGATGGAATCCTTTTTCAGCTAGCACTGAGTTACCTCAAAGGGACAAAGCTCTTTGGTTAGGGCCCAATCCAAGCAACCAAGCTCCTCCTTACGTGTATTTGTATGCCTTGTTTCAGTTTGTAGATTAGCTTGTTGTTAGATGTATTTCTTTTATGGTTAAGAATAGGTTGCTTTCGATGATTTAGTAGTTTGCTTCCATTCGTGCTTTCTGTATCAGGTTAAGCAGTGATTGAGAGAAGATTCAAAAGGCTAGCAACAATGCCTTGGCCTCTGTTCCTCCCTCTGGGACAGTGATTTGAGGCAAAGACTCTCTTGCTGCCCCAAAAGCACAAATTTTCCTCCTTCATAGGACTTCTAGTGTTTGCAGCTTTTTGGTAGGATAATAGTCCAGTTCTGCTTTGCTTCAGATCTTCTTCATCATGCTCACTTCCTGATTTGAAATAGTCTTCTTTCATTCTTTCTTTTCTTGCAACATTTCTTAGCATTTCCTTTCATAGATCATAGTTTAGACCATTTTGATGCAAAACTCTGTTTTTCTAGATGCTCTCATTTCATTGCTTTCTTGATCTTGTTGGTTGACTATCAACTCCTTTGTAGCAGATCTCTTCTAGAAGTAGGCCAGCTTATCAGCCATCAAACCCTCCATCTGATCCATGCCCTATAGGTCTCCCAAATCTCATCTCAATTTTGCCCTAGTTTCCTGCTTTTTTTCACAGAACTTCTTCCTCTCTCCTTAAGCAAACCCAATCATATTTTTCTCTCTTGGTGATTCATGGTAGAACTTAGGTGCCTTAACACCTCATTCCAACTTTCATCCACTTTTTCACCCACTCTCACACCCTCAAAATAGTGGAAATTGCTCTCAGCCTCCTCCTGTAGGCCTCCTGTAGATTCCCTGCTTTCCTCATCTACATTTCTAGTGTCCTCTTGTAGACTTTCTTGTAGGATTTCTTTTGAAGTCCAAGTGTGGGAAAAGCCTCTAAAAGGCCACCTAAGACCTCCTAGGACCCATCCACACCATCCTACATCCTCTCAAGTCCCAAAAACACCCTTCAACACCACCTATTCACTGCCACATTCACACACAATAAATTACATGCATGTCAAATTCACATAAAAATACGTAAAAATCCAAAAATATGTTTTTTGTTTATTTACTTCCAGAAATAACATAATTAGATTTTGTTTACTTCCTTGAATAAGTAATGGCATTCCTTTCATGGTTTTCATAGCGCTTTCTGCAAAAGTAGAATTAGTTGGTTAATTAGGGTTCAGTAGGTTTGCTTTACATTTTTGTCTTTGTCCTTTCTGCAGTTAGAATAACATATATCTATCTTTCCTTTCATCACATATAGAGCTTCTTCTAGAATCCATAGAAGTTGGCTCAAGCTCCTACTGATCTTGCATCGGCTGACTAAGTGAAAACTTGCAGTGAGAACTAGTACTTGTGCATACAACATCGACACTTCCAAGTTTGTTACGAACTATCGGGTTGATAAGAGTAAAGTAGGTAGCCCATGAGTTACAACACTATTGCTGCAATACTGGTGCTCACAAGGGATGCAACTTTAAACACTAGGGTTGTAGTTAACAAATGTTTTAATTGTTCAAAACTGCATTAACATTATATTTTTCACTTGAAGTTTCTCCCCTTTTCTACAAAGAAGTTATAGGATAATAAATGCTAAATCTGTGTATAATACATTGATAATACCTAGCTAAAACCATGAATAATAGAATATCTACAACATTTTTGGGGACATGCCATTCCATAATGGTTTTAATCTTCTTGGGATCTACATCGACCCACTATGATGAAATTATATGTCCCAAGTATTGAATTTTATCTATGAAGTAATCACATTTAATATAGTAAGCATATAACACATGTTCTTGTAATATTTCCAACACTATCTACAAATGTTCCTTATGTTCTTCTAAATTTTTTGAGAAAATAAGAAGGTCATTAATAAAAATTAGAACAAGTTTTTCTAGGTAAGGGTGGAAAATACCATTCGTGAAACTCATAAATTTTGATGGGGCATTTGTAAGCCCAAAAGGCAAGACAAAAAATTCGTAATGACCATACCAAGTCCTAAATGTTGTCTTCCAAATGTCCTATTCTTATATAGTGATAACGTGATCACAAATAAATCTTAGAAAATAGGGCAACACCTTTAACTTGATCAAATAAATCATTAATTCTTGGCAACAGATATTTATTTTTTATAGTTAATGTATTTAGCTTCCTATAATCAATACACAATCATAGAGAACCATTCTTCTTCCTCACAAATAGCACATGGGCTCCCCAAGGTGATACACTTGGGATGATGTACCTTTTATCAAGTAATTCTTGCAACTGCATCTTAAGTTCTATTATTTTAGGTATACTTGTGCAGTAGGGATATTTTGACAATGTGGTCACTCGTGGGACTAATTTTATAGTAAATTCAACATATCGCTTAGGGGGAAGCCCCAAACCTTCCTCCAAAAATACATCAAAAAACCCTTGAATCAATAGTATGTTCTCCAAAGTGGCTATCTTATCCTTAGAATTGGTATATCCTACCTAAACAACATATACTCAACAACGCTTCTTGATGCACTTTCTTAACTAGGTAGTTGTAATAGGTCGTAAATAGATAGGTATTTTAATTCCCTGAATTTCCTATGTAACACCCTCTTTAATGAGGAAACTAATGGTTTTATCCTTATAGTTCACCAAGGACCAATGTACTTCTAACCATTCTATTCCAGTTAGCACATCATAGGATCCTAAATGAAGTATATTTAAATTCACCTTAATCTATTGTCCCACTATTTCAACATGACAACTTTCTACTTTAGCAATCACTCTTCTTTTAGGCTGAGTAGCGAGTTGTACTAACAGGGGTTTCTAAATTTGGCAGTTTGAAAATGGCATGACTCAACTACCTTTCGACTGAGATTAATCATGCTTGTACCTGGGTCTATTAAAATAGATAGAACATGGTTAGTTATTTTACCTTGAAGTTTTATCATTGTAGGTTGATATTCAACCTCATGATCACTCAAAGCATCATTAATTCTTAGTATATTTTTTGCTATCTTCCCAACTATAGAAGCTTCTTGAATATTAGTGGCCTAATTTTTTTGGTGTAGTGAGGACAATTTCTACAATAGTGAGGCTCCCCACAAGCCCAACACTATAAGGGATTTTTTTGCGATTGACTAATTTGTGGTTTACTTGACACTTGAGCTTGTATGGATTCATTTTGCAACATGATTTTTTGTTGATTCTTTCAAGAATGTCTATTTTACTGATCTTTATGTACATTACTAGTGCTAACATATTTTACATTCTTGGCACTCTCAAAATTATTCTATCCTTTTTTCTTTGAGTAGCTCTTACCACTTTCCCCCTTTCGCTTTGATTGTTGATAGCAAATTTGAGCCTTTCGAATGACCTCATCCATCATTTTTTGAGTGTCAAATTCCAATCTCTCCTCCATGAACATTGGTAAGCTAATAATGAAGCATCGCACCTTATCTTTTTCTTCACCAATATAGGGGACATATCTCAGTAAAGTGTAAACCTGGTTACAAATTCAACCATGAAAAACTATCCTAATTTCAGATCTTGAAACCTTTTTTCATTTTCATCATAGAACCATTTTGTTAAATATTTCTCCTTAAAATGTTTTGGAAAATTATCCTGTCATTTCATGTTCATCAATTCTCTCAATAGTCTCAATTTCTCCCCACTATAGGGTGGCTTTACTTTGTAACTTGAAAATTTCCAACTTAGCCTTTATATTGTTATCATACTTGTAAATTTGAAAGTATTTATTCATATTAATAAGCTAAGCTTCAACAACTTCCTACTCCTTTCCATGAAAACATGGTAGTTTAATCTTCTTGAATTCCCCTTGCAATGTTCTGTCTGTTTGTCCCTTTTCCACCTGAAACATTGTGAGATCCTTCTTCATTATCATTTTAACCTCCCTCAAATTCTAGATTGGATTCCCTCTATCATTGTCCTTCAGTCCTATTTCCATTACGAGGACTTGGATTTGGCTCTCTTTGATTCTGTCTATCTGAAAGACTCTTCATAATTTTCTCATATTCTTATCTTAATCTTTCATTTTCTTCCTTTGAATTTTTCATTTCATCTTACAATTGTTGAATTGTTTTTAGCAATATAGTGTTTGTATTGCGAAATTTCTATCCCAATTGAACCCACATTTTTGGATTGGCTTTCGTAATTGGTACAGGCCCATTTCCTCTAGTTTGCCTCATTAGTGGATTTCTTCTAGTTGGCCTCATTAGTGGTGTGGTTCTTGCTCCTCTCCTCATTATGTTTCCACTTTGTGCATCACTGTTGAAGGAATGAGACCAAGAAAAATGGCAAAATAATAAGAACATTAGTGGATTTCTTCTAGTTGGCCTCATTAGTGGTGTGGTTCTTGCTCCTCTCCTCATTATGTTTCCACTTTGTGCATCATCGTTGAAGGAATGAGACCAAGGAAAGTGACAAAATAATAAGAACTAAAAATTTCCCAGCAAGTCACCCATTCTAATACTACTCTATCCTCGGTGTGCTTAATTGCAAAGTTCTCATCCAATCTAACGCAATAATGTTGGCATGATCCAAGTTGTTTAAGAAATGTAACTTCATGAGGGAAAAAGGAACTTGTCATAATGT
Organism: Pinus tabuliformis; assembly: GCA_031772625.1. Taxonomy (NCBI): domain Eukaryota; kingdom Viridiplantae; phylum Streptophyta; class Pinopsida; order Pinales; family Pinaceae; genus Pinus; species Pinus tabuliformis. Next base: position 882,740,866 of record CM062820.1, on the reverse strand, counting down.
GTAAGATAAATATTGCATAGAACCATTATAAAAATAATTAAGAATAGGGAATAATGCGTAAAAGAAATATTGACATTATAAATATAACTCCCAATATGGCTCATGCACAAGAGAAGTATTTCACAAAATAAATAAAAACGAACTCAAATATTTATTGAATTAATAATATCCCACGAGACTACATTATGATAAAATCATGCTTTTCTCTGAGTGAATTCTTGTATTTATAAATTTTATGAGTGCCTTTCCACTAAGATTTATCCCTTTTTACATTTGAAAATATCATGGGTAGATACCATGGTTTACAAAATTCATGGGTGAATACCATGGGAAAATATAATGAATTACGGCATCATGGGTAAATATAATAAATTATGATACCACGGGTAAATACCATGGTTTACAAAATCCATTGGTGAGTAGCACGGGTGACATCATAATTATAATGGTAAAATTTAAATTCTGGTGCCACTACATTCTCATTTTAATATTATGATTTATTTTATGCATTATCCATGGTTTTAATAACCATTTATAGAAAAGAATCGTTAACTATGGTAATTATTTTCCACTTGGATCAATCCTCCCCCCTCAAGAAGCAATGGTCCCCATTACATAAAGTTACCTATGGGGAAGCCTTTTTCAAATAAAAGCATAATTGTAGGTTTGTGGATCACCCAAAATCAATTGCCCTTGAAGACAAGGGCTTAGCATGGTTGACCCATAACCATGGATTTGTGGATGACCCTTCACTACGATGAAGGAAGATCCAAGAATAGAGATACCATGTAATTCTTTCGTATGGTTGACCCATAACCATGATGACATAGTTCACTTGTTCATCCACCTAGTAGAGATCTCGTGGCTTATCTTTGTAAATTATCACCATCCAATGAGCATGGAAAATTTTAGGGGCTAATATTCCTAGGTGGGCTAATTTTGCATGCTTTTCCCAAAAAAAACGATTCGCCAATTTATTTTTTTTCTAAAAATGAATGACCCAAATTTTATAATATAATATTATTTTACATTAAAGATGACGAAAATCTTATAGACATTATATAGAGAAATATTAAAAATTTAAATATTCTCATTGATATATCTCCACATATTTATAGTTTTCACAGTAGGAACTCGTAAGGTTTCTAAACTTTAAAATCAATTTTCATTTTTACAATTTTCCCTACCAATGTGGTGTTGTACATTCTCCAATCATCTAACTCCATTGTCAAGTAATTTCTTCCCCGAGCAATAGTTTGATAGGATCTCCTGCTCTATCATTTTTCTTTTAGTCGGCCATTTTAGGTTGTTGGGGTGACTGAGGATGGTCCTACAAAGGTTGCAATAGTCAAGCTTGATCTCCTTTCACCGTTACCTTGTTGGGGAAATGTGCAAAAAAATAGACAAGAGAACGCACACTCTCATACCACTGATTTGGACCATTGGAGGAATGAGAGCAAGGAAAGTGAAAAAATAATTAGGACTTTATTTGGATGGTTGGAGGAATGAGACCAGGAAAGTGAAAAAATAATTAGGACTTTATTTGGATAGTTGAAGGAATGAGACCAAGGAAAGTGAAAAAATAATTAGAAGTAAAAAAGTCGAGAAAGTCACCCATCGGAATACTACTTTGGCCCGACTCCACTTAATTGCAAAGTTCTCATCCAATCTAACACATTAATGTTGACATGATCCGAGTTGTTTAAGAAATGTAACTTCATGAGGAACAAAGGAATATGTCATAATGCATGTCATCAATATTGTAGAAAAGCATTAAAAAAATAATTGATAATAGGGCACAATGGATAAATGAAATATTGGCATTATAAACATAACTCAAAATATGGCACATGCCCAAGAAAGGTATTTTAGAAAAGAAATAAAAAAGAACTCAAATATTTATTGAATTTTTAATATCCCATGAAACTACATTATGAGAAAAAACATGGTTTGCTCCGAGTGAATTTTTAGATTTATAATTTTTATGGTTGCCTTTCCATGGAGAGTTATCCCCTTTTACATTTCAAAATACCATGGTTTGCAAAATCCATGGGTGAATACCATGGGATAATATTATAAATTATGGCACCATGGGTAAATATAATAAAGTATGATACAATGGGTAAACATCATGGTTTACAAAATCTATGGGTGAGTATCATAATTAAGATGGTAAGATTGAAATCACTCTCCCATTATCTTCTAACTTTAATATTATAATTTATTTTGTGCATTATCCATGGTTTTAACCACCCTTTATAGAAAATAAATATTAACTACGGTAATTATTTTTCAACTGAATCAGCCAAACTATGACTCTAATACGACTTGTAATACCCATACAACCATTAAAAAAATTTATCATTACTATTTACTTTTCCATATCAATTCGATATTATTATATTGGTGTTCACTAACCAATGTTTGCATGCTTATTTCCGACTTTATTGCAGTCAAAACTTCACCAAAATCTGTTCATGCACGATGAGGTATTATTTATTGTGGTTCCGAGATAATATTAACCTAGGAATATATTTTCTTTCTAATGGTGAGTAATACCACCCCACCTATGCTATCCAGCTGTGGAGTTTCTTGTTCTCTTTGCAGTTAATAAAATATATATGTTATAAGGACGATATATTAAAGTAAGGAGAAAGTTATATATTCTAACCTGGGCTATAATGTTTTATACCCCACCCTTGGCTTCTTGTATTTTCAATATGGAATTAATTCGCATTATGGTTTAAATCTTATCCTTTTTTAAATATTGTTCGATGGAGGAACGTCGCTCAGGGTCACTGCTGTAAGTGGCATCCTCCGAGCCCTTGATCTCTCAGTTATGTGATCCAACGATCCGCAAAGTGAGGGTTGGTTATGGGGTATAACCACTGCCATCTCCTGTCGCATGCGCTCACCATTCTTGCCTTCTACACTTCTAGAAACAATAAGAACCTATGTTCAAATCTTAGTCGTTCCATCTGAGACTATGGCATGTTTGTGCAAGGTAATGCATTGATTTCTCTTGAGGTTAAATGCTAAGTGAGTTTCGACTTCAGAGTATTAGTTCTTTTTAACTCTAATTTTGTTTTTTTTTCCGTCCTCAGATCACTCAGGCTCTAGAGATTTAATATATTTTTCCATAATCTTGCCAGGGATGGAATGGAATGAACCCTCATCAATACTTTACAACTCAGGCTATGTAGGTGTCGCCGAGGGTCTCAACATCTAAGAGTTTTTGTCTACAATACGATACACGGGAGGTAAGCTCCCACAACTAGTTAGGGGTTTCCTCCTCTTCTTCATTAATAACAATGTTGTCATTAATCGTATTAATTTTCTTTTCCCCCTGGAGGTCGAGTGCTTGGAATTCAACAGCTAACTCAGGTATTCACCAGTTCATTTCTCAACTACGTGTTTCTGGGGTTGTTTAAGTCCATTTACAAAGATTCTTGACTAATCAATATGGTGCATTCGACAGTTCCATTCAGATCTAGGATCCTTCTTACTGCTACAATTGAGATTTTGGGTAGCTACGACATGCACTTACCATTTCACAGGTTCCTCTAAACCTCTTGTCACTTGTTGAAATAGGGTTACCATGCTTTTGGCTAAGACTCGTATCAGACAAACTTTAGTTTGTTTTAATAGTTACATGCATACGTTGCGTTGACTATCTAGTTTTGGCCATAAGGCCATGTCCCCATAGGGGCGTTTGTACCATTTATAAAATTATAATTATTGATTTTACAAAATACCCAAAACAATTTTTCATTAGTTACTTAATGTATAAATGGATATGTTCTCCCTATTCGATCTTGGTTCTTACCCAGTTCTGCTAGAACATGTATTTTCAATGTTTTCAGATTTATTATTCTTTCTTACGTCGTGTAGACTATTGTCTAGTTCCTCCTTCAATGATTACTGAAAAATTGTAGCATGTAATATGTTCTGTAATTTTATTACTTATGCGTTGCACGCTAGAGCTACACACGATTTCACCGAATCTTACCAATTATTTGCTTGCTAGCTAATGTTTCATACTTTTGTTGAGGTCATGGTTGTAAAATGGTTAATGTAATGACATCCTTATTAGTCCCTGCCATCTGGCATCCGGCAGGGACTATAGTAATCGATAGGACCCCGACTTAGCATTAGTTGACCCCTGCCCTTCTCTGTTATACGGCGGTTAGAGCGGGGATATGCTAAGTTTCGTTTGCACTCACTCTTTCGCCATCCTTCGCCATCTTATTTGGCCTCTTCCCGAGGCGGAAGAGGCCGGACCATAGGTTAAACTCGTATTTACGCACAATCGAGTGGCCCTGACCGTGTGCAGTTTCGTTTTAATGCTAACATTAATTCCTTAATGTTTAATGTTAAGTGCGAATGGGCATACATATGCTAAGGTTTGCTTGTTCTGCTGTTTTGCAGGTGTCGACCGTATGCTAAAGGGTTGCATGGCGCGAGGTTCCCCAATATCAACAGCTCCGTGCCCAAAACCCCATTCGGTTCGCAGGCACCAGTTTCATTCCCAGTTTCATTCTTCTGGTTTCTCTGTGCCCCGGCTCGGCGGTTTTCTCGGAAGCATTTGAAGAGCAGGCGGTGTGTTCATATATCATGGCGCCTCAGTACATTATCGCCCGCTCGGTTCCACTGGTTTCTTGGTCACTCTTTGCATTCCGTTTTGGAACAAGCATACATATGCTAAGGTTTGCTTGCTGTTTTGCAGGTGTCGGCCGTATGCTAAAGGGTTGCATGGCGAGAGGTGTCCGCCTACCGGCTCAGGAGAGTCCCCAATATCAATAGCTCCGTGCCCAAAACCCCGTTCGGTTCGCTCGTCTCCTACACAGGGCACCAGTTTCATTCCCAGTTTCATTCTTCTCGTTTCTCTGTGCCCCGGCTTGGCGGTTTTCTCAGAAGCATTTGAAGAGCAGGCGGTGTGTTCATATATCATGGCGCCTCAGTACATTATCGCCCACTCGGTTCTGATTTCTTCCACTGGTTTCTTGGTCACTCTTTGCATTCCGTTTTCCATTGTGGCATCCGCGAAAAACGGGTCCATACCTGAAAACAACGGGTTTGATGGGGAGCGGCTAATTGCTCTGGTTCTGCAATGGGGTTTTATTTTATTTGGGTGGCTGCTTGTACATTCACTCACTCTTTTGAGACAGTGATCTTAATTCATACTTGTGACTTTTGGTAAACATTGACTATTGCATGAAGGAAAGTTAATGTCTAAAACCATACATTTGTAGCCTTTCTGACTAGTTGTTTACAGAGTATTGATTGGTATCACTAATGCCATATCCCTGTAGCTTCTTCAAACATTTGTTTGCAAGGTATACACAATCAATCGTTAACTTTATGATGCTTTCAATTTACACAATACTTACATGAAAAGCTCTGCTGCTTTTTCGATGAAAAGCAGATGTCTGGTCCTTCAGTGTTGAGGAATCATGTTCTCTGCCTGGAGCAAATTCAATGTTCCCTAAGTGTAATATAGCTACCAACCAATCCAGCACGTCACCCCTCTTGTTTCTTTATCTATTTGAGTGGTTTGCTAATCTGCTGAGTGGTGTGTGTTATGTCATATTCTAGTGTGATAACTGCTGTGGTTTGACTTCTGATTTAAGGATCCTGTGTGTATAATTTTTATGCTTTGTCTCTAAGATTTACAGAACTCAACTAAATTTGTTTCATATTTAAATCTGGAGATCCGATGGTTGTCCGTGTGGTAAATCTTTATGGGAAGCATTATATACTTCTTTGTGTGAACACTGATCAGAAGTTATAATAATATTCTTTCATATGCTCTGAGGTGACTCACTCTTTCAACACTTTGTTTCTGAGCTTTGGTTTGGGGTTTCAATGTTGTTATCAATAGGTAATGTTTTGATGAAGTGTTGGTATAGAGATATCATAAAACGACCCTGCCATCTGGCATCCGGCAGGGACTATAGTAATCAATAGGACCCCGACTTAGCATTAGTTGACCCCTGCCCTTCTCTGTTATACGGCGGTTAGAGCGGGGATATGCTAAGTTTCGTTTGCACTCACTCTTTCGCCATCCTTCGCCATCTTATTTGGCCTCTTCCCAAGGTGGAAGAGGCCGGACCATAGCTTAAACTCGTATTTACGCACAATCGAGTGGCCCTGACCGTGTGCGGTTTCGTTTTAATGCTAACATTAATTCCTTAATGTTTAATGTTAAGTGCGAATGGGCATACATATGCTAAGGTTTGCTTGTTCTGCTGTTTTGCAGGTGTCGGCCGTATGCTAAAGGGTTGCATGGCGCGAGGTGTCCGCCTACCGGTTCAGGAGAGTCCCCAATATCAACAGCTCCGTGCCCAAAACCCCGTTCGGTTCGCTCGTCTCCTACACAGGGCACCAGTTTCATTCCCAGTTTCATTCTTCTGGTTTCTCTGTGCCCCGGCTCGGCGGTTTTCTCGGAAGCATTTGAAGAGCAGGCGGTGTGTTCATATATCATGGCGCCTCAGTACATTATCGCCCGCTCGGTTCTGATTTCTTCCACTGGTTTCTTGGTCACTCTTTGCATTCCGTTTTGGAACAGGCATACATATGCTAAGTTTTGCTTGCTGTTTTGCAGGTGTCGGCCGTATGCTAAAGGGTTGCATGGCGGGAGGTGTCCGCCTACCGGCTTAGGAGAGTCCCCAATATCAACAGCTCCGTGCCCAAAACCCCGTTCGGTTCGCTCGTCTCCTACACAGGGCACCAGTTTCATTCCCAGTTACATTCTTCTGGTTTCTCTGTGCCCCGGCTCGGCGGTTTTCTTGGAAGCATTTGAAGAGCAGGCGGTCTGTTCATATATCATGGCGCCTCAGTACATTATCGCCCGCTCGGTTCTGATTTCTTCCACTGGTTTCTTGGTCACTCTTTGCATTCCGTTTTCCATTGTGGCATCCGCGAAAAACGGGTTCATACCTGAAAACGACGGGTTTGATGGGGTGCGGCTAATTGCTCTGGTTCTGCAATGGGGTTTTATTTTATTTGGGTGGCTGCTTGTACATTCACTCACTCTTTTGAGACAGTGATCTTAATTCATACTTGTGACTTTTGGTAAACATTGACTATTGCATGAAGGAAAGTTAATGTCTAAAACCATACATTTGTAGCCTTTCTGACTAGTTGTTTACAGAGTATTGATTGGTATCTCTAATGCCATATCCCTGTAGCTTCTTCAAACATTTGTTTGCAAAATATACACAATCAATCGTTAACTTTATGATGCTTTCAATTTACACAATACTTACATGAAAAGCTCTGCTGCTTTTTGGATGAAAAGCAGATGTCTGGTCCTTCAGTGTTGAGGAATCATGTTCTCTACCTGGAGCAAATTCAATGTTCCCTAAGTGTAATATAGCTACCAACCAATCCAGCACGTCACCCCTCTTGTTTCTTTATCTATTTGAGTGGTTTGCTAATCTGCTGAGTGGTGTGTGTTATGTCATATTCTAGTGTGATAACTGCTGTGGTTTGACTTCTGATTTAAGGATCCTGTGTGTATAATTTTTATGCTTTGTCTCTAAGATTTACAGAACTCAACTAAATTTGTTTCATATTTAAATCTGGAGATCCGATGGTTGTCCGTGTGGTAAATCTTTATGGGAAGCATTATATACTTCCTTGTGTGAACACTGATAAGAAGTTATAATAATATTCTTTCATATGCTCTGAGGTGACTCACTCTTTCAACACTTTGCTTCTGAGCTTTGGTTTAGGGTTTCAATGTTGTTATCAATAGGTAATGTTTTGATGAAGTGTTGGTATAGAGATATCATAAAACGACCCTGCCATCTGGCATCCGGTAGGGACTATAGTAATCGATAGGACCCCGACTTAGCATTAGTTGACCCCTGCCCTTCTCTGTTATACGGCGGTTAGAGCGGGGATATGCTAAGTTTCGTTTGCACTCACTCTTTCGCCATCCTTCGCCATCTTATTTGGCCTCTTTCGGAGGCGGAAGAGGCTGGACCATAGCTTAAACTCGTATTTACGCACAATCGAGTGGCCCTGACCGTGTGCGGTTTCGTTTTAATGCTAACATTAATTCCTTAATGTTTAATGTTAAGTGCGAATGGGCATACATATGCTAAGGTTTGCTTGTTCTGCTGTTTTGCAGGTGTCGGCCGTATGCTAAAGGGTTGCATGGCGCGAGGTGTCCGCCTACCAGTTCACGAGAGTCCCCAATATCAACAGCTCCGTGCCCAAAACCCCGTTCAGTTCGCTCGTCTCCTACACAGGGCACCGGTTTCATTCCCAGTTTCATTCTTCTGGTTTCTCTGTGCCCCGGCTCGACGGTTTTCTCGGAAGCATTTGAAGAGCAGGCGGTGTGTTCATATATCATGGCGCCTCAGTACATTATCGCCCGCTCGGTTCTGATTTCTTCCACTGGTTTCTTGGTCACTCTTTGCATTCCGTTTTGGAACAGGCATACATATGCTAAGGTTTGCTTGCTGTTTTGCAGGTGTCGGCCGTATGCTAAAGGGTTGCATGGCGGGAGGTGTCCGCCTACCGGCTCAGGAGAGTCCCCAATATCAACAGCTCCGTGCCCAAAACCCCGTTCAGTTCGCTCGTCTCCTACACAGGGCACCAGTTTCATTCCCAGTTTCATTCTTCTGGTTTCTCTGTGCCCCGGCTCGGCGGTTTTCTCGGAAGCATTTGAAGAGCAGGCAGTGTGTTCATATATCATGGCGCCTCAGTACATTATCGCCCGCTCAGTTCTGATTTCTTCCACTAGTTTCTTGGTCACTCTTTGCATTCCGTTTTCCATTGTGGCATCCGCGAAAAACGGGTTCATACCTGAAAACGTCGGGTTTGATGGGGTGCGGCTAATTGCTCTGGTTCTGCAATGGGGTTTTATTTTATTTGGGTGGCTGCTTGTACATTCACTCACTCTTTTGAGAAAGTGATCTTAATTCATACTTGTGACTTTTGGTAAACATTGACTATTGCATGAAGGAAAGTTAATGTCTAAAACCATACATTTGTAGCCTTTCTGACTAGTTGTTTACAGAGTATTGATTGGTATCTCTAATGCCATATCCCTGTAGCTTCTTCAAACATTTGTTTGCAAGGTATACACAATCAATCGTTAACTTTATGATGCTTTCAATTTACACAATACTTACATGAAAAGCTCTGCTGCTTTTTGGATGAAAAGCAGATGTCTGGTCCTTCAGTGTTGAGGAATCATGTTCTCTGCCTGGAGCAAATTCAATGTTCCCTAAGTGTAATATAGCTGCCAACCAATCCAGCACGTCACCCCTCTTGTTTCTTTATCTTTTTGAGTGGTTTGCTAATCTGCTGAGTGGTGTGTGTTATGTCATATTCTAGTGTGATAACTGCTGTGGTTTGACTTCTGATTTAAGGATCCTGTGTGTATAATTTTTATGCTTTGTCTCTAAGATTTACAGAACTCAACTAAATTTGTTTCATATTTAAATCTGGAGATCCGATGGTTGTCCGTGTGGTAAATCTTTATGGGAAGCATTATATACTTCTTTGTGTGAACACTGATCAGAAGTTATAATAATATTCTTTCATATGCTCTGAGGTGACTCACTCTTTCAACACTTTGTTTCTGAGCTTTGGTTTAGGGTTTCAATGTTGTTATCAATAGGTAATGTTTTGATGAAGTGTTGGTATAGAGATATCATAAAACGAGAGCTAGATCTACATCTCTTGAGTCAATAGTGACACAAGAGCTGGAGATCTCTCAAAACTCAGTGTCCTCTGTCACATTATATGTATAACAGAGCCTTGGATATTCGAGATCCTTCAATTGTAACTTGGGGGTTAGTAAATCACATAATGAGATCTTCAGTTCTTGTTGAATAAGTTAACAAGCCTGTTGAGTATTGTGGTTTAGTTCTTGTTGAATAAGTTAACACAGAGCTTGTACATTCACTCACTCTTTTGAGACAGTGATCTTAATTCATACTTGTGACTTTTGGTAAACATTGACTATTGCATGAAGGAAAGTTAATCTCTAAAACCATACATTTGTAGCCTTTCTGACTAGTTGTTGGTTTGAGTGCTCTGCTTGGATGTACTTTTCGATTTTTTTGCATCTTGGATGTTGATAATGACTTAATTTCACATTGACATCTCGTCAATTTTCAATGGTTTCTTGCTTGTCCTAGATTTCTCCAATTGAACTAGCTGTTGTCGAACTGTAAAAGAATCTTAAAACGATAAGAGCATTTTGTACTTGTCTTAGAACCTCATCCTGGAGTCTCAATATTGTGGTTGCAACATAGTGTGGCATTTATCTCGTGGTCTCAGCATCAAAAGCTTCGAACCAGTAGAGAACCAGCAACAGATCCAGTGCAGCTAGAGAACCAGCAACAGATCCAGTGCAGCTACTGTCAGACAGGCTCCACTTCACGCAGGGACTCGCTGCGTCGCAGCTCTCCTTGTTTAGATATTATGAGTTGAATTACTCTTTAGATTTAGATCTTTGAACTTGGGACTCCATGTTCCCTGCTACAAACGACCTGGCCTTCAACGCTAACCTAGGTCTCACACAAAATTCTATACAGATTTTTTTTACTTCATGGTATTACCTAATTATAAATATATAATTAAACGGTTTAACATTGTTATCATGTGTCCATTACTTTATGGGTTCCCAATCGAGGTGAATGTTCATCCAGAGACTTGTCATAGTTAATTGTAATGGTAACTAAATGTATTTTCTTTAAACACTCTCTTGTAGGTCAGTAATTACATTGGAACCTATTTTCCTAATAAATTCTACTCTGCTTTTTCTTTGCCTTAATTTGTTCATTAAAATTTTCAGGTTCCATGGTCCACTATACTAAAGCACCAAGGGATTATTAGCCTAAGGGAATAATATTAATCCAAGGGTCTAATATTATAAAACCAAGGTATAAAAAACCTAAGATAAATGTTAAAAATAATAAAATAAATACAGTTCACCATAGTTTCTTTTCATATTGAGATAGACTTCTCAACTAAATATTGTTATTACTTTTATGAATGTCTAGTTTAAAAGACCTCATATGCTCCTCTCCACAAAGAAATAAATAAAGCATAACATAATAATATGGATGAACATATAGATAGACCTCTTATTCTCATCGCCACAGAGATAAACAAAACCAAACATAATAGTATGGATGAACATTGTCAACCCTCCTCAGCCATGGTTGATCATGGTCAAACATGTTTTATAGAATCAAACATGGTCAACCATGGTCAATCTTGGGTTCCACGAAGCCTCAATGATGACCCTTGCCTATTCAATACTCGTCATATTTTCTCTTCTATTCCTCATAATGATACGAAAAATTGTTAAACCGTGTCCAAAGGCACACAAAGTGTATTGTAGATTCTTGTTTGTGCAAAAAGGGCACTATTCTAACATGTTGGTACAATGCTGCTCCATGGGATCTTTGTGATGAATCAAAATTGTTCATAGATGATCAAGGAAGAAAAAATTATGAGCCATCAAGAAATGATGACACGCTTAATGTACATAACATTGGCCTTCTAACAATGTGGCATGCAAATGCTCATTGCCAGCAAGTGCTTTCTCGCTATGCTGTGTTGAAATACATTGCTAAATATGCATCAAAAGTAGAAAAAAGGTCTCAAAGTTATCATCATATGTTAACTAGAATTTCCAATTCTATTGGCTCTCAGGATCATGCTTTATGTGCATATAGAAAGTTTCTTGAAAAAACGATTGTTGACCGTGACATTGGAGCACAAGAAACGTGCCATATGTTGGTTAAGCTACCTCTTATTGTTTGTAGTGGGAAATTTGTTTCCTTAAATGTTGGAAGAAAGGTTTTTAGGAAAATCTCAAGGGATGGCTTGCAATGTTCATCTGAGAATACTTTTGTTCAACATTATCAGAAGAGACATTTTTTGCTTGGACATCTATCTTTGATAGAAACAATGAGATCTTGGATATTTGATAGCAAACTTAAACAAGATCCATGGAAGCCTAGAGATATCCATGCTATTGTTCAAGTTTGGCCACAGTTTTATTTTATTCCTCGTGAGGCTTTAGAAGAATTTGAAACCTTTTACTGGACAAAATTTTTCTCTTACAAGCCATTTCGTGACATTCCTGCATAAATTGGCCTTCTGGCTCAAACTATTATTGAAAATTGGAGGAATTTTTGATATCAAGCATGGCATGTTGATCGAAATCCATCAATTATATACAATATTGAAGATGAAGAAGATGGTGATTTTTCTAACCTGTAAATGAATCTTAAACATGATTTTCAAGAATGACAGATTTTCTCTCGCTTGGTTCCACCAAATGATGTGAATGTTTCTGATATTGACACCCTTGGTCGAAGGGACTTTGATATATCCTTTGACTTGGAAAGTACAACTATTTTTGATGATGTTTCAGAAGAAGCTATTAATTTTATAAGGAATGCAAAATCAAGGGGTGATATTGTTGATCTTTCAAATAGAACATTTGCATTGTCAGATTATTTGTCGAAAAAACAATGACTTGCATTTGAAATTGTCTTAAGGCACTTTGCTGAATATGAGACCTGTGAAGCTCTTCTTATGATTATTCAGGGCATCTGGGAAGTCTTTCCTTATACATTGTATTTTTGAAGCTCTTTTTAATTTGTCAAGTAATGGAAGAAGTCCTTTGCTTCTTCTTGCCCCAACAGGAATAGTTTCTTTCAATATACATGCAAAAACAATACACTCAACTCTAAAAATTCCAACTAAAGATATGCAACCACTACAAGGGTAGTCACTTACATTATTCGAAGAAGAAATGTTACATGTTAGATATATATTGAGTGATGAAATGAGATTTCTAGGATCAAGGCTCTTTATGCAAATAGATGCTCAATTACGATAAGAATTTCCAGAGAAAAAGAATTTTCCTTTTGATGGCAGATCCATCATCCTTGTGGGTGACCTTGGCCAACTGCCTCTTGTGAGAGATAAGCCTTTGTATGCAGGTAATACATCAGGGAAAGTCTTGTGAAACAAATTCAACATTGTTCTCACTCTTGACACAATCTTTCACCAACAAGGGAATAATGAGAAACAATATTGTTTTCGTAGAATCCTCAATAACATAAGAAATGTCGAACCTGTTCTTGAAGATTGGGAGTTTCTTATGTCACGTGCTGATATGAGGTTGCATCCTAGAGAAACAGATTTATTTAATGCAACATTTCACATGTTTCAAACAAATAATTTGTTCTCCTTCCATAATAGGCATATGTTAAAATCATTAAATTCTCCAATTACACAATGTGTTGCTGAGCATTCAAGGTGTTCAAAAATAAGTGGTGTTGATGATGATCAATTGGACCATGAAGTTTTGTTGTGTTGTGGTCAGTGTGTTATGTTGACATGTAATTTATGTGTTGGAGTTGGCTTGGTGAATGGTGCACTTGGTTATGTTAAGGATATATTTTATCCACCTACCTCTAAGCCACCTCAACTTCCAATGTTCACAATTGTTGTTTTTGATAAGTATGTTGGTGTTCCATTTGATGCAAGAAATCCAAACATTGTCCCTATCACACCAGTGATAAGAGGAAATCAAAAACAAATTCCTTTGAAGATGACATGAGCTCTTACAATCAAAATTCATAGGGATTGACTTTAGAATGAGCATGAGTTCATATTGGGAATAGAGAGTAGCCAGGCCTTACCTTAACAACCATATCAAGAGTAAAATCAATAGATGGTTTACGCATTGCACTGCCTTTTTCTTTTCAACTTTATGCCAAGATGAAAGATAGTGCATATGTTACAAATAGGAAGAAGGAAGAGGAGAGATTGAAGTCGATATCGCTATGACATACAACTACTAACATTGTGGCCTTCTTTATAGTATGCTTTTTGAATTGCTTTTATTGTCCTCTTGATTTACTTTTAATATAATAATTATTTTCATATATTTATTAGATTAATAAATTCATCATATTCACAGTAATATTTGAGAAAGTTTTTTACATCGTTTTTCATGTTGTTCAATTTACTTAATCTTTTTTAAGTGCCTATTTCTCTTTTCTTTGCAATAGACCATTCAAACATAAACAATGATTTATATGAAGCAATCATTCAAACTCATTTTTATAACTGGTTCATATTGATATTAATATTGTAGTTTCATATTACATCATCAAATGAAAAAATGGAGGTTTTGAATATTGGTCATCACCATGGCCAATATTCATTTTTTTAATATTGGCCATGGTTTTATTCTATTTCCATAGTTTTTTCTATTTTGGGTTGAAATGAGGCTTATATTTGTAGAAATTTTTATATCATTTGGTTCATGTAACACTAGATTGTTTTTTTTCATGTAACACTATAACATTAAGTTTCTTAACATAAATACAAATGGGGTTTTATGTTCTATGTATATGCATATATATATGTGTATGCTTATTTATTTGTGCATGTCTTTATTGATTTTTCTTTTGTTTTTGTGTCTTCCAAATGCAGATATGGACAATAGTGATGTCATCTATTATTCCATAACAATACGTGATGTTGTTGGAGCTATAAGCTTTCTTTCCTATCATCGGAACAAGTTTGATAGAAAACATGGGTTCCATCCTGGATTTATTGGTTATCATATTCATGAGCTAGATCAGACAAAAACACATGTAAAATACTTGAAACATGTGCACCAGATGGAGTCTCAGAGGAGAACAAGAAGGAATTGGTTGGAAAGTGTTAAGTATCATGAGAATTATCTTGTTGATTTGAATTTGTGTTGCTTTTGTCATCAGCCTGGTTGTGTTTTGGAAGAGGCCGCTCCATAGATGACTTTTGAAACATTGTTTGAAGTTCAATTTTGTAGTGGAATTATTTGATGTAAAGAAAACAAAAAATATATGTTAAGACTCAATGTTCTTTCTATGGTTGCAATGTTGGTTAAATTGATTTTTTTTTAAACACTAATGTTGTTTTTATGTACAAAATTGTATATCTCTCATCTTAAAATGTCCTATTATGTTGTTCTTCTTTAAATCCAATGTGTGTAATTTAGATGTGTTTTTTTCATTTATGTTGCTTTGCTCCAATGGGAGTGTTACTATTTTATATCTTTATCTTTCATTTGTGATTCTTGTGGTCTTCTGTGTGGATTCCTTCACTTTGTTTAGGTCTTTCATAAATGAAAATATTTTTTACATTTATAATATTATTGTTGGGATTTCATGTTGTAGGTGTTTATATCAATATTCTTGATATTTATATTATTAATACATTCATATGTTGATATCAATGTATTTATGGCATAAAATTTATTCATTGTTTATAATGTAGTGATAGAAATGTGTTATTATTAATGTAATGATGATTTATCATGTTTTCATGCTTTATGGTTTGCAATGTGGTTCTTATATTGGTTTTGGTTTATGCTTTTTATTATTGTTTTGTGTTATAGAATTATTTATGTTTATAATATTGATTCCATGGATTTGTTGGAAATAATACTGAGAGGGGGGGTGAATCAGTATTATCAGATCAATAAAACCTTTTCAATTTCATACTCAGAAACATATACGCGACTTCAGTTAAGTGAATCTGCGTGTACACGCGACTGTGTCTAAAGCAACTAGCGTATATGCAGATATCTTATGATTCAGTTAATCTTATCTTCAGTAAATGCATCAGAACATTATTAAGCAATTTAACAGTAAACAGGTGCAGTATAACAGAACAGAACATCACACAAGAGCCACACACATGAACACCATGATATAAGGTGGAAACCCAATGTGGGTGAAAACCACCTGCTGCAATTCGTCTCTTTCTTCTTTAATGAGAAACTTCTTTTACAATATACTGGTGCAGTCCTTTACCAGTATGCAGGCTACAACCTGCAGAGGGCTACAACCCTCTCTTTCGTTTTCCAACTACTTCTGGAAGGGAGCTACAACTCCCTCAGCTCTTGTACTAGCTGATCCATTTACTAGTACGTAGGTGCTGACCCTACAACCTTCAGGGACCACGTTTCATCAATTTTCAGACTGGATCCAAGAGTACAAAGCAAACATTACCGCAATACAATCATCAACTTATACTTGCATCATAATTCATTAAACAACCCAATACCGAATCACTGAAACCCTGTCATCAAGAACACAGAACCCAAACCAGAATCTAGAACTCTGCAACAACCACCAGAATCAGTAACAACCTGAAATATCAACCCTTATCATGCATACGCTACTTCACTGTACCAAAACCGCGTGTATACGCGCTTTCTCCAAAGGCAACCCGCGTGCAGATCTAGAAATGATTACTTCTGCCTTTGCTGTCAGATCCGACCCTTGCCAAGCGTCCCGAACAGATAACCAGCAATACCAGATCCTCTCACTGCGTCAGACACCCACACACATATCTTTGCCTAGTGATCTTCTCCTTATATAGCCTTAGGCCTTGTTCAATACCAAGAGCCAAAACCATAGAAACACAATACCATCAACTTCAAAACTAGGGATCGACACGCCCGTCGAGACACAATGGTCCGAAACCATAGGCACAACTTCCAAGGACTAACCGCCATGGACCAAAGGTACTTTTCCACATACACGCGCTTTTTCTGAAGCCAACCTGCGTGTACACGCGACTTGGGCTTAACAAACCTGCGTGTATGAACTTCCTTGGTAAGCTGTACTAGGATCTGTCTTCTGATTAAGTTGCCATTACCTGTACCAACTTCTGAGCATCTGTACCAACCTCTGAGTGAGTTGCCATCAAGGACAACACTTGAATCATAATGCCAACAATCTCCCCCTTTGGACTTGATGGCAACCACTACACCAAGTCACTCTCCCCCTTTGACATCAAGGGCAAAGGGTGGACCAAGATATTCTCTTCTTTGGTATACCTTCTGCTGTCCATACTGCTGTCCATACTCCCCCTGAGTACATGCTGAAATCTCCAAATGTGCTCCCCCTTTGTGTATGCCAAAGTGTACCAATCTATCCATTCTGCTCTTGCTGAATTTTGCTGTTCATGCTCCCCTTGACTGTAGGCAAGATCTGCAAAAGATGTTCTTCAAGAAGAACAAAGACTTATACATTATAGAAGACCTTCCTATCACCAATGACTCAATTCATCACCCAACCTAGTGGGGATATACCAATATTGACTCATCCACCTAACCATGTGGAGATACATTAAGAGTTTACTCATGACAACCAATCACATTGCATCAATCATCCCAGGCATAGTGGGGAAACCAAAATAGGCCGTTACATGACCTTGACACCATGAAAGAGATACCACAAAAGAGATATATGACATAGAGACGAAATAACTAGACCAAGACTTATGAAAGTCACCAGCAGCATCTGATAATCACCATTCAGATCAGCAACCAAGAGATCCTTCTGTTCTCCTTTCGCCTTGTTCCTCCTGAAATCAACACCAAATGTGAACTAGAACCAAAAGCTTTAAGATAATGCCAACAATGCATCATTGGAAGATTATCTGCTCCCCCCTGAACCTGTGCCAGATGATCTCTGTCAGACCTATATCAGACTTTCTGCAACCAACATCTGTCCCTGCTGATTTTCTTCAAATCTACATATACGCGTCTGTATACACATAAACAGGCGTATATACGCAGATATCTTATGATTCAGTTAATCTTATCTTCAGTAAATGCATCAGAACATTATTAAGCAATTTAACAGTAAACAGGTGCAGTATAACAGAACAGAACATCACACAAGAGCCACACACATGAACACCATGATATAAGGTGGAAACCCAATGTGGGTGAAAACCACCTGCTGCAATTCGTCTCTTTCTTCTTTAATGAGAAACTTCTTTTACAATATACTGGTGCAGTCCTTTACCAGTATGCAGGCTACAACCTGCAGAGGGCTACAACCCTCTCTTTCGTTTTCCAACTACTTCTGGAAGGGAGCTACAACTCCCTCAGCTCTTGTACTAGCTGATCCATTTACTAGTACGTAGGTGCTGACCCTACAACCTTCAGGGACCACGTTTCATCAATTTTCAGACTGGATCCAAGAGTACAAAGCAAACATTACCGCAATACAATCATCAACTTATACTTGCATCATAATTCATTAAACAACCCAATACCGAATCACTGAAACCCTGTCATCAAGAACACAGAACCCAAACCAGAATCTAGAACTCTGCAACAACCACCAGAATCAGCAACAACCTGAAATATCAACCCTTATCATGCATACGCTACTTCACTGTACCAAAACCGCGTGTATACGCGCTTTCTCCAAAGGCAACCCGCGTGCAGATCTAGAAATGATTACTTCTGCCTTTGCTGTCAGATCCGACCCTTGCCAAGCGTCCCGAACAGATAACCAGCAATACCAGATCCTCTCACTGCGTCAGACACCCACACACATATCTTTGCCTAGTGATCTTCTCCTTATATAGCCTTAGGCCTTGTTCAATACCAAGAGCCAAAACCATAGAAACACAATACCATCAACTTCAAAACTAGGGATCGACACGCCCGTCGAGACACAATGGTCCGAAACCATAGGCACAACTTCCAAGGACTAACCGCCATGGACCAAAGGTACTTTTCCACATACACGCGCTTTTTCTGAAGCCAACCTGCGTGTACACGCGACTTGG
Source organism: Pinus tabuliformis (assembly GCA_031772625.1). Lineage (NCBI taxonomy): Eukaryota > Viridiplantae > Streptophyta > Pinopsida > Pinales > Pinaceae > Pinus > Pinus tabuliformis. The sequence goes on along the minus strand of CM062820.1, from coordinate 882,722,227 downwards.
GCTTAACAAACCTGCGTGTATGAACTTCCTTGGTAAGCTGTACTAGGATCTGTCTTCTGATTAAGTTGCCATTACCTGTACCAACTTCTGAGCATCTGTACCAACCTCTGAGTGAGTTGCCATCAAGGACAACACTTGAATCATAATGCCAACAGGATTTAGGGCTTAGGTTCGGTTTACTATTTCCTTGGGTTTATAATATTAAATGAGTAGGATTACTCGTTCTTTAAGTTTGTAATATTAATAATTCCTTCGGTTTATCATTTATTCCCTTTGGTTTATTAATCCCCAATATTAAGGATTAAATAATAGTCCTAATGTTTAATATTAATCACTTACATTTACAATCTTTATCCCTTCAATTTATTAAGTTGATGCATTCATAATATTAACAATCCCTAGGGTTTATTGATCCCTTAGGTTTATAATATTCATATTCACGTGGGTTAATCAATCCGTTGGGTTTAAAAAATTAATTCTTATTAATCCCTTAAGTTTTTAATATTGCTCCCTTGCCATTTTTATCCCTTTGGTTTCTAATATTTTTCCCTTGGGTTTATTAATTCCTTAGGTTTATAATATCATATTCTTGTGTTTCTTCGTTCTTCAAATTTTTTATATTAAGAATTCCTTAGATTCATAATCCCTTGAGGTTTTAGTGTTAATCCCTTGGGTTTATTATTCCTTTGGGTTTATTATATCAATCCCTTGGTTTTATTACTCCCTTGGGTTTATATTATTAGTCCCTTTTGTTTAATAGTATTCCCTTAGGTTCATAATCCCTTGGGGTTGTAGTATTTATCCCTTGGGTTTATAATATCAATCGCTTGGGTTTATTATTCCTGAGTCAAACATGGTTTATTATAATGTCGACCATGGTCCAACATGGAATTTTGAGATGCATTGTCTCAATATCAAAATCATCGATGGTCGTTCATGTTTATTTTAATGTTTATAATATTTGTCTTAGGGTTTATATATGTTGGGTTTATAATATTAGTCCCTTAGATTTAATATTATTTCCTTGGGTTCATAATCCCTTCGGATTTTAGTATTAATCCATTCGTTTTGTTATTCCTTTTGGTTTCTCATATTAATCCCTTGGGTTTATTATTCCCTTAGGATTATAATGTCAATCATGGTAAACCATTGTCAATCATAGCCAACCATGGTCAACCATGCTTGAATGTCACATTGTGACAAGGATTGTCTCACCATGAAAATAAATAATAATACCATGGGTTTATTATTCCTTTGGGTTTATTATATCAATCCCGTGGGTTTATTATTCACTTGGGTTTGTATTATTAGTCCCTTTTCTTTAATAGTATTCCCTTTGGTTCATAATCCCTTTAGGTTTTAGTATTAATCTCTTCGCTTTATAATATCAATCGCTTGGGTTTATTATTCCCTAGTCAAACATGGTTTATTATGATGTTGACCATGGTCCAACATGGAATTGTGATAAGGATTCTCTCAATATAAAAATCAATGATGGTAGATCATGTTTATCTTAATGTTTATAGTATTTGTCTTAGGGTTTATATACGTTGGGTTTATAATATTAGTCCTGTGGGTTTAATATTATACCCTTAGGCTTTCAGTATTAATCCCTTCATTTTATTATTCCTTTGGGTTTCTCATATTAATCCCTTTGGTTCATTATTCCCCTAGGTTTATAATATCGATCATGGTAAACCATTGTCAATCATAGCCAACCATGGTCAACCATTCTTGAATGTCGCATTGTGACAAGGATTGTCTCACCATGAAAAGAAATCATGTGTATTTTAGTGTTTCTAATATTTATATTTGGGTTTATGCATGTTGGGTTTATAATATTAGTCCCTTGGGTTTAACATGATTCCCTTGGGGTTTTAGTATTAATCCCTTGGGTTTATTATGCATTGGGTTCATAATATCAATCCTTTGGGTTTATTATTCCCTCAGGTTTATAATGTCAATCATGGTCAACCATGGTTGAATGTCACATTGTAATAAGGATTGTCTCACCATGAATAAACCATGTTTATTTTAGTCTTTGTAATATTTATATTTGGGTTTACAAATGTTGGATTTATAATATTAGTCCCTTGGATTTAATATTATTCCCTTCGGTTCATAATCCCTTACGGTTTTAGTATTAATCCCTCGGGTTTATTATTCCCTTAGGTTTATAATATCAATCATGGTCAACCATTGTCAATCATAGCCAACCATGGTCAACCACATTTGAATGTTGTATTGTGACAATGATTGTCTCACCATCAAAATAAACCATGTTTATTTTAGTGTTTGTAGTATTTATAGTTGGGTTTATCAATGTTGGGTTTATAATATTAGTCCCATGGGTTTAATATTATTCCATTTGGTTCATAATCCCTTGGGGTTTTAGTACTAATCCCTTAGTTTTATTATTCCTTTGGGTTTATAATATCAATCCCTTGAGTTTATTATTCCCTTAGGTTTATAATATCAATCATGGTCAACCATTTTTAATCATAGCCAACCATGGTCAACCATGGCTGAATCTCACATTGTAACAACGATTGTCTCACCATGGAAATAAATCATGTTTATTTTAGTCTTTATAATATTTATATTTGGGTTTACAAATGTTGGGTTTATAATATTAGTCCCTTGGGTTTATTATTCATTTTGGTTTATAATATCAATCCCATGTGTTTATTATTCCCTTAGGTTTATATTATCAATCATGGTCAACCATGGTTGAGTGTCGCATTGTGACAAGGATTGTCTTACCATCAAAATAAATCATGTTTATTTTAGTGTTTGTAGTATTCATATTTGGGTTACTAATGTTGGGTTTATAATATTAGTCCCATGGTTTAATGTCACATTTTGACAAAGATTGTATCACCATGAAAATAAACAATGTTTATTTTACTCTTTGTAATATTTATATTTGGGTTTACCATATTAGTTCCATGGTTGAATGTCCTATTTTGACAAATATTGTCTTACCATGAAAATAAAGCATGTTTATTTTGGTCTTCTAGTATTTACATTTGGGTTTATTAATTTTGGGTCTATAATATTAGTCCCTTGTGTTTAACATTATTCCCTTGGGTTCATAATCCTTTGGGGTTTTAGTATTAATCCCTTGGGTTTATTATTCATTTGGGTTTTAATATCAATCCCTTGGGTTTATTATTCCCTTAAGTTTATAATATCAATCATGGTCAGCCATGGTCAACGTTCGTTGAATGTCACATTGTGATAAGGATTGTCTCACCATGAAAATAAATTATGTTTATTTTAGAGTTTGTAATATTTATATTTGGTTTTACGAATGTTGGGTTTATAATATTAGTCGCTTGGGTTTAATATTTTTCCCTTGGGTTTTAGTATTAATCCCTTAGGTTTATTATTCATTTTGGTTTATAATATCAATCCCTTGGCTTTATTATTCCCTTTGGTTTATAATATCAATCATGGTAAACCATTGCCAATCATAGCCAAACATGGTCAACCATGGTTGAATGTCGCATTGTCATAATAATTGTCTCGCCATCAAAATAAACCATGTTTATTTTAGTGTTTGTAGTATTTATATTTGGGTTGACCTATTTTGGGTTTATAACATTAGTCCCGTGGTTGAGTGTCACATTTTGACAAAGGTTGTCTCACCATGAAAATAAACCATTTTTATTTTAGTGTTTGTAATATTTATATTTGGGTTTAGGAATGTTGGTTTTATAATATTAGTCCCTTGGGCTTAATATTATTGCCTTGGGTTCATAATCCCTTGGATTTTTAGTATTAATCCCTTGGGTTTATAATATCAAACCTTTGGGTTTTTTATTTCCTTAAGTTTATAATATAAATCGTCGCCAAACATGGTCAACCATGTTTGAATTTTGCATTGTGACAAGGATTGTCCCACCATCAAAATAAACTATGTTTATTTTAGTGTTTGTAGTATTTATATCTGGGTTTACCAATGTTTGGTTTATAATATTAGTCCCATGGGTTTAATATTATTCCCTTCGGTTCATAATCCCTTGGGGTTTTAGTATTAATCCATCCGCTTTATTATTCCTTTGGGTTTAGAGTATCAATCATGGTCGACCATTGTCAATCATAGAAAACCATGGTCAACCATGTTTGAATGTCGCATTGTGACAACGATTGTCTCACCATGAAAATAAAACATGTTTATTTTAATGTTTGTAGTGTTTATATTTGCGTTTAACAATGTTGGGTTTATAATATTAATCCCGCGGGTTTAATATTATTCCCTTGGGTTCATAATCCCTTCGGTTTTAGTATTAATCCCTTAGTTTTATTATTCTTTTACGTTTACAATATCAATCCCTTGGGTTTATTATTTCCTTAGGTTTATAATATCGATCATGATCAACTATTGTCAATCATAACCAACCATGGTTAACCATGGTTGAATGTCACATTGTGACAAGGATTGTCTCACCGTGAAAATAAACCATGTTTATTTTAGCCTTTCTAATATTTATATTAGGGTTTACCAATGTTGGGTTTATAATATTAGTCCCTTGGGTTTAATATTATTTCCTTGGGTTCATAATCCCTCGGTGTTTTAATATTAATCCTTTGGGTTTATTATTAACTTGGGTTTATAATATCAATCATGGTCATCTTTATTAATCTCTTGTGTTTGTCATATCAATTCCTTATGCTTCTTGATCCCTTAGGTTTATAATATTAATCTATTGGGTTCACTAATTCCTTGGGTTTATAATATTAAACGGTTGGGTTTATTAGTTCCTTGGGTTTATAATATTAGTCCCTTTTGTTTAATATTATTCACATTGGTTCATAATCCCTTTGGATTTTAGTATTAATCCATTGGGTAATAAACGCCGAAAGGGACTAATATTATAAACCCAATGTATACAATCCCTAAGATAAATATTAAAAATACTAAAATAAACATGGTTGAATTAATGATGATGATGATGATGATGATGATGGTTAACGTCCGCTGAGACCAAATAATGGTCTATCAGACCTAAAGAAACAAATTATCTATTTTGATTTAAGATTTTATTCCTATGCTCAAAAATCTTGGAGAGAAGCCTCCCGAGTTCACTATAATTTTGACATTGTAAAAAGCTAGGAAGGTCAGTATTGTAACAAAGATTGTGAAACTGAGATCTAATGTGGTTATACGCAGGGCACTCTAAGAGGAAGTGGTTTTCATCCTCGATGTTCCTATTCTCACATATATGGCAAATCCTTTCCGTCCATGGCGTTTTAGGAACTGCCCAACGACCTGTTTCACCATGGAGCTCATGAGAATTCGTTCTAATCTTTGCTATATTAATTTTCTTCTTTGAGCTAGTTAGAATAGAGAGATACTTTTGATCTTCTAGGGTGGGGTTGATGACCTTCTTATAATAACTTAATTTTCTTTTAGCCGCTAAGTCTTTCTCACACCACATTTTTTCTTTGAACTTAGAAGTAACAATATCTTTAATGTTATTTATGTTTTCCAATGCATCATTTTCGTTGATCTCCCAATAGTTTAACGAGGCCCTTGTGTCTTTATGCCACCCTCAATTGAGCCTTAGGTGGTTTTGGCTAGAATTTAAAGCTAGCTTAGGAAGTCTATGATCGTCTATGTTACTGATTTTGTGCTTGTACAATAGAAACCTAAGCATAGCTAGGCTCTCAATAGGGGAAAGACCTGCTTCTATAAGGAGAATAGGATAGGGTGTATTACTTTTAATTTTCAGGTTATAAGTTATAAAACGCTTCTGGATTTGCTCAATCTTTCTCCATGATTCTCTGGAGATGCTGCAACCCCAAACTTCACAGCCATATAAGATAACAGGAGTGACTAAAGTTTCAAAGAGGAACTTCTTTTTATCCCACATTACAAGGTTTGCTATTTTACAATTATTTTCAAGACCAAAGTAAGCTTTCCACCCCCCATTAATCCTTTTCTCAATGCTATGGTTCTAGTTGAGCTTGTGATGAAAATCAATTCCTAGGTACTTGTAAGAATACACTTCCTCCAAGTTATTATTGTCATACATAAAATTAGCATAAGTGTCCTTCTTGGATTTGATAATCATAACTTTTGTTTTGTCACTGTTAACAGTCATACCCATGGTAGAGCAGAAATTCTTAAGAAGCCAGAGTTACTTATTAAGATCAGATGGGCACCTTGCCAAAAGAACAATATCGTCAGCATAAAGAAGAAGGATGACGACTATCCCAGCTAAGATCGTGCCATTACATCCTGCTTCCTCTAAATAGCCTTCGAGCTTATCGATGTAAATGCCAAATAGGGTAGGGGAGAGGGGGCAACCTTGTTTAACTCCGATGTTACACTTAATATCTTTCGACCACCCTTCATTGCTCTTTAGATTGGAAATTACATTCTCGTATAACCTTATAGCGGTAGCTCTCAACTCGAGAGGAACCTTTAGCTCTTCTAATCTATTCCAAAGGTTGTATCTAGGAACCGTATCGAAAGACTTTCTAAAGTCCACAAAGCAACAAAATAAATTGGATTTATCATTACGACATTCCTCCGCAGTGATCCTAAGCATAACAAGGTGGTCTGTTGTTGAGTGATGCCTTCTGAAACCTGCTTGGCCTTTAGCCTGCTTACCTTCACTTTCAAGCCATATGCTTAACTTATTTTCCAAAATACTACCATATAACTTGGCTAAGAGAGGGCTGATCATAATTGTTTGATAATTAGAGGGGTTATTTGTATCCCCACTTTTAAAAATAGGGATAATGAGGCTCTCAATCCAAGGTTTAGGGAACCCTTGCTTGACTGCTTGATTGAAAAGCTTGTGGATGTGGGGGATGAGGACAGGACCTCCAATTTTTAAGATTTCCGCTTGGTAACCTTCAATGTCCTTAGCTTTCCCATTAGCGAGGCGATTAACCCCAAAATTAATGTCTTCTAAAGAGAAAACTTCTTTCGTTGTGAGAAGGGTTTCCAAATTATCCATGACATTTGGAGATTCATAAAGCTTTTTAAGATAGGAATTTCAATCGTGAAGAGCAATTTTATTATTTTCCGTAGTCTTCCTAGTTAGAATCTGCCTCCAAAATTTCTTAGGAGCTACCTTAGAGAGGTGTAAGAGATTCTCCTGTCTTTGACGAATGTACTGCCCCTTTTTCCTTTTAGTTAGGGCTTTGTATATTTTTATCTTGTCCATTTTAAGAGATTCATCAACAGCTTCCTTAATTTCTCTCCTTCCACTTTTACAATCTTTGTCATACCATGGATTGGTTTTGCTATTTCTTTTATTATTTGAAACTTCAATTGAGGACTTGTTAATAGAATATGAGAGGGTTGTAGTAAAATTATGATGGAGGTCTTCTATGTTGTCTATAGTAGATAAAGGAAGCAAATTGGTTTTTAATTCATTTAGAAAGAGATCATTTTTATTTCTATCAAATATTAAGTTCTTTTGGCTATAAGTATTATTTTCTATGGGAACTCTATGCATGACAAAATTGAGAGTTATAAGTAAAGGCCTATGATTAGAGTCACGTTCGTGGTCCTTTAAGATGTCAAAATTTATTATTTCGTTGTATAATGGGAGATCGGAAATAAAGTAGTCTACCACGCTGCTACCAAGTCCATGGATGCAGGTCATCTTGCTAGAATTGGGCCACTTCTTTAGACCGTTGCAAATTATGAGATCCTGAGCACTACAGAGCTTGACTAGCTCCGACCCAAACAAATTTTCCCCGAGATCTTGAGAGTTCCTTTTGTACCTGCTAGCCAGAGTAGGGTCTTCATCTAACCAAAGAGGATTAGGGTTGGAATGATTGCTTAGAATAATAGCTTGGTTGTTTGAAGTTCGAGCATTAAAGTAACCTATTAAAAGGATATTACCGTCATTCCTTAGGCTAGAAATATCATTCTCTAAGCCATTGTAAGGGTTAGTTTTATCTTGATTCTTCTTCTTATAGAAGTTAGAATTAATGGGGGAAAATAACATATTGCTATGTAGGACTTTTTATTATTAATGTCTTTGATCTCTATCCAACTATATTGGTTGTGAGGGTCGTTTTTATAAATCCTAACATGGGGGGAGATGTTCTTCTTAATGTAACAAGCTATTCCCCCAATCCCTCTACCGGAGGATCACTTGTTCCAGGTAGACCATAGCGTAAAGCCATCTATGTTAGGGACCTTATATTCTTCGTGCTCCCAAGTTTCAATAAAGCCTAGTAATAATAATAATAATAATAATAATTATTATTATTATTAATTAATATTACTAATATTATTATGAGTTTATATTACTATAATAATATTAATATGATAATCATAAATATATAAATATATAAGAATATCATTGTTCTTATTTATATACTTATTAATTATCATATATAGTTGGTCTTTAAAAAATTACACATAATAATTCACTTATCACAATTGTGATTATTATTATTATTATTATTTTGTATTATTGTTATAATAATCATAATATATTATTATAATAACAAGAAAATAATATAATAATAAATATTATTATAATTAATATAATTGCTACTATATTATTATTATTATTATCATATTAATTATATTATCATTATAATAATAATTATATTTGTATATTATTATAATAATATAATGATAATATAATATTATTATAATATTATAATAAGATATTATTATTATTGTTATTATTATTATTATTATTAGTATAATTTTATATTATTATTATAATAATAGAATAATAATTATATTATTATATTTAATAATATAATGATAATCTAATATTATTATGAGCTATTCATATCTTTAATTAATGTTACTAATATTATTAGGAGTTTATATTATTATTATTATATTAGTATAATATTCATATAATAATATATATAAATAATCTGGTTGTTAATATTTATATAGTTATTAATAATCTTAATTAGTTGGTGTTTAAAAAAATACTCATAATAATTATTAATGTGGTTGATATAAGACTATTGGCGTATATCAACCAAATTGGAAAATGTGGTTGTATATATGTTTCATATATGCCTATTGGTGTTTATCAACCACATTGGTAAATGTGGTTGTGCTAGTTGTAATGGTAACTAAATGTATTTTCTTTAAACACTCTGTTGTAGGTCAGTAATTACATTGGAACCTATTTTTTCTAATAAATTCGAGTTTTCTTTTTCTTTGCCTTAATTTGTTATTATGAGGTTTCAATGTGGGGTGAGACTTGGTTCCTTCGGGACTTGCCTATATGGTCGGACCCTTCCTAGATTACTTGCATGGAAGAGGGATTGTTCTGAGTGATGACTCCCATTATCAAACAGAAATATCCTTCATTCATATGATTTTCATACTTTAGCATTTTATATTATTTAAGTATTTCTCATAATAGTTGTAATACTTTCTACAATTCAAGTTATTCTACTATCATGAACCCAAATAGAATTAAACAATAGGTAGCATTTAGTTATAGGTTGCCATTTCCTACCATAGTACATTTATGTTACTGATAAATTTCAGAAAAAAAGACTTCATCTACATCATTCATAAAAAACTTCTTGAATTCCGGAAAGATAAATGTACTTATATGTTCTCAATTTAGACAGTGAGGGAATCCAACCAACCAGCCATGACCTCTCCTCCCAAGTAGTGAGAATAGAAATTATGTCCAATTATCCCACGAGCCTTTAAATTTTCTAGAATAGGGATTTGTTCTTAGGCCTCAAGATAATTCCAGTCCATCCAAGAACTTACAGTCTCTATAGTTTTTCCCACTACTGGTTCTTAGTCTAGCTCAAGAACACCCTAACTCAGATTGTCTTGCTTCTATCTTAACAAGTGTCTTGCTTCTCTCTTAACAACATCCTATTCCAGGTAACCTCTTATCAATTTTCTTCAAGATACCTCTAGCCTTTTCTCTCATTCCCCTTCCTTGGCTTTATGTCCCTACTGAGATGCTTTATCTCTAGGGAAGGAGGAAATAATTGTCTTAACTATACCATAATTGAAATTTAATCCAAGATATTTTCCTATGGATTCCAATCATTTTCATGATTTTTGTTTTAAAATAAATCAAAATAAAATTCTTAATCATTTCAAGTTTCTTGCTAGAAATTTCACCTTATCCAAAATTTACCAATTCTTACATAGTAAACTTAAATAACTAACTAGAGGTGTTACTGATGCTGGAGCATTTGAATGAAGAGGCGACAACTGGGAAATATTTTGTTGTTTCTGTTTTATTTTGTTTCATTTAAAATAAAGGCTGACTTAGCCATTGTTAGTTCCTGAATTAGGAAAACAGATTAAGTTAGGATTAGTTCAGAACTGTATGAAGAAAGTGTTGGGCAATCGAAAAATAACTAAGGAACAGTTCCTCAACTGTAAAAGAAACTGCTAAGAATATATTGAAAAGAAAGGAGAGAGAGAGAGGGAGGGGTTCCTTTTTTTTTTTTGGCCAGATTAGAATGTGTTTGTAAGCCTACGGGTAGAGTGTAAAAGAGGCCACTAATATTAGAAGAGCAGGCCAGCGAGAGAGAGAGAGAGATTCCACTATGTAACCCTTTGTTTATTTGTTATATGCGGAGATTAATTCAAATCAGTATAAATGTGTGTTTTGAGTAATTGAATGTTAAATTTAATGTGAGTAAGGGTTTCTATATAATACCTATATATGTGTAAGTGAATTCGGTGAACACAAAGAGGAGAGTAGATACACAGAGAAGAAGGAGTGAAAAAGAGGCGGGGGATCATGATGGATTGTTGAATCCATTCGAAGGAAGAACGAAAGAAATGCTTGAAGCATTCATGATTAAAGAATCACAGAGTTTAAGCTCATGAGAGGAGAATTGAAAAATGGAATAGCGAAAGGAAGAACCTTTGAAGAAATCCCAAAAACCACAAAAGAATTGAAGAAATCGCAAAAAAAAACCAAGTGAAGAGAAGGGCGCAAGAACAAAGTATCTTTGGACCATAGCCGCTGGATATTTATGATCAATGGCTAGGATTAAATCTCATCGGAAGAATCCTTTTGAAGTTATCGGAACCAGGCTTTGGGCAGTTGCAATGAGCGATCGCCAATCGATCGAGAACTGTTGGATTGGAACCAGGTCAACGGTCGCGATCTAATCACAAATTGGAAGTTAGAGGTGTCAAGGGACAACAGCCATATAATTGCGATGTTGTAACGGCTGATATGCCAATTGTCGATGAAGCGCTGATCAAGATCGAAGGAAAGTAATGTAACATGCGATGAGCAGACCTGATAAGTTATATGGGCATTGTTAATAATATTTGGAATCTGATATTGTGTTGTCGCATATCTAAAGTGATAGAGCCTATGTTAATGAACCTCACGGAGTCCCAATTGCGATTGCTATTGCGATAAAGTGTAGCCTCAATATTTATGCAGAGCCCATGTTAAAAGCGGAAAAGGCATGTTTATGTCATATTTCTATTATAAAAGATATATATAATAGAAATAGCACAAATATGAAGGATTTATCCGTAAGCCTAACATTCCATATTTATAAAGTGGGGTTTATTTCTTATGCGGCTTAAGGATTGTGTGAGGTTAAGGGTTGTGTTATAAAGTTTCAATAACACTAATTGTTCAAGGCTGGGATATTGTAGTGAATTATTCCACAGAGACAAGTTAAAGGGGCCATAGCCATTAGGGTTTGAAGATTGGTGCACATAGGCATTTGACGACATCATTTTGGTATCAGAGTTGGTTTTCCTTCTCTTAGTAAAGATGGAGGTAGGAAGAAGGGGTCGAGGAAGACCTGTTAGAAGAGCATTAAATGAAGCGTTACGAGAAGAGATTACAAATTTAACTACACGTTTGGTAGCAGTGGAAGCATCAAGGCGTAGATATTTGGAAGGCGGGGATGATAGTGAGGAGGAAAACATAGCCATGACAGATGGGTCAAGTGACAAAGGACCTAAAATTAAGCTATTGAGGTCATTTTTGTTGGCTAGTAGCAAGCCAAGACCGAAGCTCTCTAATTGTGATGGTAGTTTGTCCATAGAGGCCTTGTTATACTACATAAGTGAATTAGATAAATATTTTAAATATGAAGAAATTAGCAAAGACAAGAGGGTCAGGTTTGTTGTCACTAAATTGAAGGGACATGCAGCATTGTGGTGGGATAGTGTATAGGCAGAAAGGAGGAGATTAAACAAACCCTTGATTAAAAATCGAATAGGATGGTTGCGAAAATGAAGAGCAAGTTTTTGTGTAAAGATTATCAAATTGACCTTTACAGACATGTACAGAACCTGAAGCAGAGAATGATGACTATGAGGGAATATACTGAAGAATTTTATAAAATTAACTTGAGAGCTGGTTATGTAGAAGATACCCCTGAGAAAACAACGAGGTTTGTGAATGGTCTACGGATGGAGATCCTAGACAAAATTAGCATTATTTCCCCTAAGAACATGGAGGAAGCTTATCAGAGTGCTTTAAAGGCATAGGAAAATATTGATAGGAAACAGAATGCGAGAAGAGGATGTGGTTCTGGTAGAGGTCGAGGACAGAACTTTGGCAAAGGTAGGACTGCCAAGTAGTTTGAAGACTTTGGGACAGAGTGAAAAGGAAGGTAACACCAGAGGAGGAAGGCCATACCAGTGAGGAAGAGGTAATGGCAAAGGCAGAGGAAATGCCTATCAGTGTTACAGGTGTCACAAGTGGGGACACAGGTCCTTTGAATGTCTTGAAAATGAACAAACTCGGCAGAGGGGAGCATATGTTGCTTAGGCCCATGAAGCGGAGGCACCACCACAGGAGGTGGAAAATATGCCAGAAACCATGGAAGCCTTGGTGTTGAACAAGGTATTATTAAAACTAGCTAAGGAAGTAGCTGATTAGACACAGAGGAAAGCATTGTTCCGGACTGTATGTAAGTCACACGAAAAATGTTGTAAATTGATTATTGAGAGAAGGAGCACTGGTAATTTGGTAGCTACGGAGATGGTGAAGAAACTAGGTTTGAAGAGAGCAAAACACCCAACTCCATATAGGGTGTCGTGGTTGCAGAAGGGACACGAATTGTTAGTTTATAGACAATGCGAGGTAGCTTTTCAGATAGGCAAGTACAAGGATAATGTGACTTGCGACATAATGTCGACGGGCATGTGCCATATCCTACTAGGTAGACCATGGTAGTACGATAGAAAGGTAGTCCATAACAAAGTGGAAAATTATTATAGATTTGTCAAAGATGGTATTAAGCATACCTTGGTACCCATGAAAGATGTGGAGACAACAGAAACAAGTGGAATGAAAGCATTGCTGCTAGGAGGAAAAAAGTTTCTGCAACATATGGAAGATGATGACGTGAAGTATGGAATTGTGCGAAGGCCAAAACTAGTATTGGTCCATAATAAAGTCATTGACTTACCTAAATAAATACAGAACATGCTGCAAGAATTTAGTGATATTGTGGTAGATGATCTACGAGACAAATTACAACCAAAGAGGAGCATTAGTCACCATATTGATTTTATTCCATGAGCCAGTTTGCCAAACAAGGCTGCCTACCAGATGAGTCCAAAGGATAATGAATAAATCTAGAAGCACGTGCAAGAGTTGTTGGACAAAGGATTGATTCGGGAGAGTTTAAGCCCTTGTGCGGTGCCAACTATTTTAGCTCCCAAGAAAGGAGGTGAGTGGAGAATGTGCATGGAATATTAGTCCATTAACATGATTACTATCAGGTACATATTCCCATTACCTCAGATGGATGATATGATGGATTGCTTGAGTGGAACAACATACTTTTCAAAGATAAACCTGAAAAGTGAATGCCACCAAATAAGAATTTGAGAAAGTGATGAGTGGAAGATAGGTTTCAAGACTAATGAAGGCTTGTACAAATGGCTGGTTATGCCATTTGGATTGAGCAATGCCCCTAGCACGTTCATGTTGTTGATGAACAAGATTCTCAAGGAATTCATTGGAAAATTTTTTATTGTGTTTCTGGATGCTATACTTATATTCAACAAGATGAAGGAAGAACATTTTCGACATGTGAGGTATGTATTTGAAAAATTGCAGTAGACTAAATTACTGATAAATTTGAAGAAATGTTCTTTTTTCAAAAAAGAGTTAATTTATTTGAGATTTGTGATTTCTAAGAATGAACTAAAAATGGATCTAGAAAAGTTTGCATCCATAGTTCGCTAGCCATCTCCCAAAAGTTTGTTTGAGGTACAGATTTTTCATGGATTGGAGAGCTTTTATTAGAAAATTTTTAAAAATTTTAGAGGGATTTGTGCACCTATGTTGGACACCATTAAGAAAAAAAATCAGCCTTTCCATTGGACAGAAGTGGCAGAAAAGAGTTTTCAGCTACTCAAAAGGAAGATTGCCAAAAAACCAATTTTGAGATACCAGACTTTAACAATCTTTTCCAAGTTCATTGTGATGCTAGTGGGACAACCATTGGTGCAGTGCTCAACCAAGAGCACAAGCCGGTAGCCTATTTCAGTGAGAAATTAAATTAATGTAGGCAAAAATACACGTCCTATGATAAGGAATTTTATGTAGTGATTCATGAACTAAAGCATTGGAGACATTATCTATTGGCCAATGAATTTGTCTTATTTTCAGACAATTCTACGTTGTAGTATATTATGTAGCAGCATAAACTGAACCATAAACATGCGAAGCGGGTGGAGTACTTGTAGAGTTTTATGCTTGTGTTGAAACATATCAGCGGTCAAGCCAACAAAGTGGAAGATGCATTAAGAAAGAGGAATTTGATCCTACAGGAGAGTACATTACAAGTATTCGGATTTGAACATCTTAAGGAATTGTATGAGACAGATGCAAATGTTGAGGAAGCTTATGAAGCTTGCCAAAATCCATTGTTGAGAGATAATAGTCCATGGCTAGACTATAATATGCAAGAAGGATTGTTGTTCAAAGGAGGGCAGTTGTGTATTCTGGAATGTTCTATGACAGAGAACTTAATCTAGGAAAAGCATAATGGAGGTTTCGCCAGGCATTTTGGCATAGACAAGACCTTGGATCAGTTGAGCCACTTTTACTATTGGCCAAAGATGCATAGAGATGTACAAAGGTTTGTAACTAGATGCAAAGTGTGTCAGCTTGTAAAGGGACTCAGCCAAAACACATGGTTGCATACACCCTTAACCATTCTGAACAGACCATGGGACTCAGTCAGTTTAGACTTTGTCTTAGGTTTTACAAAGACATAACAGGGATTCGATTCCATCATGGTGGTGGTGGATCGTTTCACCAAAATGGCACATTTCATTCCATGCAGGAAAGACAGTGACGCCACACATATAGCACATTTGTTCTTTATCGAGATAGTCAGATTACATGGCTTGCCAAAGTTTATTATTTTGGATCGAGATGTTAAATTTATAAGACATTTTTGGCAAACCTTATGAAAGAAATTAGACAGCAAACTAAACTTCAGTTCAACTTATCATCCACAGACTGATGGCCAGACCGAAGTGGTGGACCGAAGTCTCATAAATTTATTGAGGAGTTTGGCTACAGAAAATTCTCAACAGTGGGATCGTGTGCTTGTACAAGAGAAATCTTCTTATAATGATTCATGCAACCGAAGCACGGGCAATAGTCCTTTCCAGATCCTATACGGAATGCGCCCATCTGGAGTACATGAGTTACAGGATTTGGGACTGTTGGAACATAGGAGTGCGGATGGTGAATATTCCATAAAGGAAATCAATGATCTTCAAGAACATGTGAAATTAAAATTACAGAACAACAACCAAAGATACAAGCATAAGGCGGATTGAAAAGGTGAGAGGTGAAATTCAATGTAGGAGACAAGGTATTAGCACACCTACACAAGGAGAGGTTTCCTAAAGGCGAATACAACAAGTTGAAATGGAAAAAAATTGGGCCTTGCAGGATTCTTCGAAAGCTTTATGAGAATGCTTACGAACTGCAGTTACCCCCAGGTATTGGAATTTCACCCATTTTCAATGTGGTAGATCTGTATCCCTACATTGCGGAAGATGACATTCAGAAAGATGAACACAGGACACCCAGAAAGAGAATGATTGATGGATTAAAAAAATGCCCCAACAAAGCCTCTAGAGATCGAACAGATCATAGACACCCAGGTGGCTAGACAGACACAAAGGAAGGAATATTTGCAGTACCTAGTCAAGTGGAAGGGTCACCCTATTGAATATAGTTCTTGGTTAGATGCTCAACAGGTTCAAAACATTGAGTAATCTATTGAGGAGCTCATGGACAGGAGCGATGAATCTAATATTCCACGGAAGCCTGTTGCAGGAACATCCGAATGAAGAGGCGACAACTGGGAAATATTTTGTTGTTTCTTTTTTGTTTTGTTTCATTTAAAATTAAGGTTGACTTAGCCATTGTTAGTTCCTAAATTAGGCAAACAAATCAAGTTAGGATTAGTTTAGAACTATTTGAAGAAACTGTTGGGCAACCAAAAAATAACTGAGGAACAGTTCCTCATCTGTAAAAGAAACTGCTAACAATGTATTTAAAAGAAAGGAGAGAGAGAGAGGGAGGGTTTCTTTTTTTTTTTAGCTAGATGAGAATGTGTTTGTAAGCCTACAGGCAGAGTCTAAAAGAGGCAACTGATATTAGAAGAGCAGGCCAAAGAGAGAGACAGAGACAGAGTCCAATATGTAACCCTTTGTTTATTTGTTATATGCGGAGATTAATTCAAATCAGTATAAATGTGTGTTTTGAGTAATTGAATGTTAAATTTAATGTGAGTGAGGGTTTCTATAAAATACCTATATATGTGCAGGTGAATTCGATGAACACAAAGAGAAGAGCAGATACACAGAGAAGAAAGAGTTAAAACAAGGTGGAGGATCATGATGTATTGTTGAATCCATTCGAAGGAAGAACCAAAGAAATTCTTGAAGCATTTGTGATTAAAGAATCACAGAGTTTAAGCTCAGCAGAGAAGAATTGCACAACGGAATAGCAAAAGGAGGAACCTTTGAAGAAATCCCCAAAACCACAAAAGAGCTGAAGAAATGGCGAAAAAGAAACTAAGTGAAGAGAAGGGTGAAAGAACGAAGTATCATTGGACCGTAGCCATTAGATATTTATGAGCAATGGCTAGGATTAAATCACATCAGAAGAATCCTTTTGAAGTTATTAGAATTGGCCTTTGGGCAGTTGCGATGAGCGATCACTGATTGATCGAGGACCGTTGGATCGGAGGATGGTCAATTGTCGCGATCTAATCGCAAATCGAAAGTCGGAAGTGTCAAGGGACAACGACAATAGAATTGCGATGTTGCAACAGCTGATATGTCGATCGTCAATGAAGCGTTGATCAGGATGAGAGGAAAGTAATGTGACATGTGATGAGTGGACCCAATAATTTATATGGGTGTTGCTAATAATATTTGGAATCCGATATTGTTATCGAATATTGAATGTGATAGAGCCTATGTTATTGAACCCCGTGGAGACCCGATTGCGATTGTGATAAAGTGTAGCCTCGATAGTTGTGCAGAGCTCACATTAAAAGTGGAAAAGGCATGTTTATGGCGAATTTCTATTATAAAAGTTATATAATATAAATAATGCAAATATGAAGGATTTATGCATAAGTCCAACATTCCATAGTTATAAAGTGGGGTTTGTTTCATATGCGGCTTAAGGATTGTGTAAGGTTAAGGGTTGTGCTATAAAGTTCCGATAACACTAATTGTTCAAGGCTAGGCTATTGTAGTGAATTATTCCGTAGAGACTAGTTAAAGGGGTTGTAGCCATTAAGGTTTTAAGATTGGTGCATGTAGGTATTTGACGACATCAGTTACACACATGTGAAAATCTATCGCAAATAAACAGGAATATCATCAAATATCAAATTTCAAAATTTCAAAATAAAGTCATCAAATACCAAATTTCAATGAAAAGAGTCAAAATATAAAATAATTAAATAATGCTTCAAAATATATTTTGAAGTGTATTCAGGTTCTATTCATGAATTTTCTTAAATAAGGAAGTAGCATAAAAAGTTCTATAATAGTTTCTACGAAGTCAAATTCCAAGTTTTTTTTTATTATTACACGATAAGGATAACATTGGATATAGTTTCACATAGAAATTACAACCCAAGAAAATGAAAAGTATTTCCCTTTTAATAAAAGTTATCTTCATATTAGCCAAGGGGCATGTTATGATATATGCATACAAGGCAATATCAAACCCTAAATTATTCTATCTTCCACCATGGTAGATAAAACATCTATTCAATATCCTAAGAAACTATCAAAATTCTTTTGTACAACATGATTGAATTAGAATATATGTAGTTGTTGCAATAATCCAGTTCTCTTGAAGTCACAAGGACTATAAACTACAATTTACAAAGTACTCATGCTTCGTTGTTGTTGAAATTCTTGGTTGTTGAAAATATGAAAGAGATTATAGGACCATAGAAACCCTAAAACCATATTTGAAGAAATAGAAAATATAAAAACTTTTTGTGATATACAGAAATAATGATGAATTACAATAACAAAAGAAACACTATAAACATTCTAAACATATATATTTCATGATGAATGAAAGAACCAAAGATGTTTAAGAAAAAAAAAAATCCTATAATGACATACTCATATTAATACTTGCTATAAATGCGATGTTTTGCACTAATAATCCAAACCAAGAGCAAACTCTACAGCCAAAGGGTTATGAAAACCATTTAGATTTTAAAATTGTAAGGAAAGGGTTGTTGAACTTAAATCCCTCAGTGGGCCATGTATTATATATGTTAAATTTACTTGTTTGGAGTGAAGCTTCTTTTATTTTTCATATTATTTTAAATATACGAACAAAATATTATTACTTTTCATATCCTTAAAAAATTATATAAAATAAACAAAATTGTTTATGTTCAAAAATGAAAAACCTTCATATTTTAATTGACTACTAAGGGATAAGGAATTGCATAATTTTCTATTGGGTAGTAAACATTTATAATTTACTTCTACATCTTAAAGAATTGAAGAAAAGATAAATAATTATTGGCACTAACTACCAAATATTTATTTTCATCTAGTTCTTATTCATTTTTTTATGTAACTACATGCTTAAGTTATGGTGGGTAGGAACTTGTGGTAAATAGGTTATTTACATGAGTTTGAGTTATTTTCAAGGATTTTAATTTTATGCGGTTTTCCTATAAAGCTTAGAAATGAAAAATTATTGGAAAAATATTTAAAAGTCATGGCATTACAATTACATCCACAAATTATGGAAACAAATTAAAAGACAATTAACCACATGTAACACTACTAAATCAAGGGAACCTTTAAGACAAAAGAAATATTTAGTCTTAAAAATCACTTTTTATTTTAGTTATTTTACATTAAAATTTAATATCAATTGAACTGTTTTAAATATAAACTTTAAGACAGAAATAGTTTGAGACAAAAGTATTTTAAGAAAAAATTTTATATTTAAGAAAAAAATAGTTTAAGACAAAAATATTTTAAGATAAAAGTAGTTTGAGACAAAAATATCTTAACACGAAAATATTTTGAGACAAAACTTTAGATTTAAGACAAAAGCAATTTGAGACAAACATGTAAAGACAAAACATTATATTTAAGACAAATTTATTTGAAGGCAAAAACAACTTAAGACAAAATTATTTTAAGACAAAACTTTATATTTAAGACATAAACAGTTTCAGACAAAAAAAATTTAAGACAAAACTTTATATTTAAGATAATGACCACTTTAGATGAAACCTATTTAATACAATAACAATTAAGATACAAAAATATCAATTTACGATAATATTATCTAACAACTGAAAAATTGACTGTCACAGTGCACCCTAAGTCTTGCACCGTGTAAGCAACTACTATTTTGCGCCTATACCGAGTTTGTTATTTTAATTACCATTCACGTTATATTATATAAAGACAACTATTTGTTGGGCTCTTTGTTTTGTGGGGGTAATCGACTAAGAAGAACGCAACAAATTTTACTAACAAGATTTCCCAGACATCAATTCCTCTTTTGTCCATTTCATATTTTCTGATACGATTAGAGATAACTTGTCTATCATTCCATTCGAGACTGCTACACACAGGGGGATTTTAAGGCAATTTCTTAGGAGAAAAGAAATATTTTGTCTTCAAATTTTCAATAAGAGGCGCTAGTAAAAAAAAGGTAAAGGTAAAGGATTAGGGGTCCGTCTTCTAGAATTCACCAAGTGGTTGGTTTACCATGGTTGTGAAGTGATATTTAAAAAAGGAAAAGCATTCATGAGACACATAGCCACAGGACAGGTGAAGCACATCGGGGTTCATTTGAAGCACCTATATAAGCTAGAAAGGATCCACTATGATGTTTATTGACCATTATCGACAACCTAAACTGTCAAACACAAATATTTTGTCATTTTTGTTGATGACTACTCACGGAAGTGTTGGATCTTCTTCATGTGGAAGAAATATGACACATTCTCCAAGTTCATAGAATTCAAGGCACTGTCAAAAAGAAGCTAGCAAGAATGTGAAGGCTTTGTTGTAGCAGCTGCAACACCCTCCAAAATTTTGGCTTGCACTTATATTTTAGAGCTTACTATGGATATTGTGATCAATCATTCCTTATTCAATTATTGGTAAGTTGATGATCTCAAGCTCCCCTTTTTGATCTTAAGAGTCGTTCATGCTTTTATTTTTACATAGAATGTGTCATCTTTGGGCATGGGGCTTATCACTTGTCATGCAAAGGGAGGTTTGTTTTGATTCAAGGGGAAATGTTTATGAGAATGGATTGTCCTCATCACATAGACATGTCTCACACTCATTTCACACACTCTTACACAAGTGTTGCATTTATCCTCCCAAAGTATATCATTGGAGTCACACTTGCCATAAGTTGCCACATAGGTTGTTTCATTAAGAGATGTGTGTGTTATATGTTATGGATGGTATATGTTGCATCACTAAGTTTTCAAGTGTGTTATCATAGTAAATTTTTATCATTGTTCACATCAGTTCCACTGATCCAAAACCTAGCCAAATTTCATAGTTTCCTTATCAACCTAGCCTCATCCAACTTTCCTAAACTGCACACTTCACATATGTAACCATAAAGCTTTTCCCTTTCATATTGGAACTATGCAATGCACAAAAATACAAACCTCACTTAGCATTCAAAATTGCATAGTGGTTTCCTCTAATGTCTTTCCCTCAGCCAGAACCCAATGTCTCGAGAAACTGTGCAGTTTTGTCCCTTGACTACCCAGTCTGCCTTGCATCCTAAAATTGCATAGATGTATCTTCCCAATGGCTCATCCCATAGCAGTGCCTTTCATCTAGATAAAAATGTGTAAATGTGTCCTCCCGAGGCCTCATCCTGCAACAATCACTGCTCACAGAAATTACACAATTATGTCTCTCAGGAGCCGTGAAGAAAGATGACATGATAGATAACTCTCAAGGAGCTGAGGAGAAAAATAAGTAGAGCAAGGAACCCAAGGAATGATATAATTTCAAGACTACATGAAGACTCCATCTGATGCATAATCATTTGGATGTCAGGTATGGAAAACAAAGCACATCTTTCAAAATACATCTCTTACTATAGCTTAAAAGTTTTCTTATCATTGGCATATCATTCTATCTTCAGTGACATGCATGGTTGCAAGAACTAAAATTCATTCAATGTGTTTCCTCTACGTTCCTTTCTCCCTTTCACTTGTTTACTACATATCTTACAAGATGAAGAACAATACCACTTGTTTATTTAACTTATAGAGGTTGTGGCCAACATGATCTTATCACTAACCAAGAACAATGCAAGGCATCCTAAGTGGGAAGAAAGATGTTTGATGATATGTATATATTCAGTACACTCCTTTGCATTAATCGTTGCTTTGTATCTTTCATGTACCCTCACTGCATATCAGATTTGGCTACCTACTGCTAGTAGTCTCTTAGCTCTTTCCTGACAAAGCAAGGGAAGAAATTTCCTTCAACCTAGTTTCTTTAAGGTTCTTCATAGAAGGTATAGAGCTAAGAGAAGGAGATGTGGAATATCACTATAAAACTCTTGAAAATACTTTGCATGTCCGAATCTATCCAAACGATTAAGTTGTCACTCAACAACATTGTCAATCTTGGAAGACTCAAGAAAGACCACATCTCCAGATATTATAAACTTCTTGTTCACTTCATCGTAAAGATGGTATGCTTTGTAGGTATGAGTAACCAAAGAAGATACATTTTTGACTCCTTGCACTAAGCTTTTATATATGTTCCTTATGTATGAAGGCATAACAAGAGGAACCAAAAACCCTGAGATTCCAAACCGAACGAATGAGGACATACCAAATTTCTTAGGAAATATTTTTTCTAATAGCAAGAGATGGACACATATTATTTATATACACAACACATAGAACCACATCAACCCAAAACCTTATGAACTTAACATGTGAACTATGCCAAGTTCATAGTGAAATTAATACATTCGAGTGAAGTATGTGTTGAAAAATGGAGCAAGAAATTCTCGATTTGATTTTACCTTGATTAAATTAAAAAAAAATTGAATGTCCACATCAACAGACAACCTGGATGATGTTAACTTGTATGACATGGCTTGTGTCACCTAGTTTACTCAATAAATTCAGGTTGGAGGAGCTAGAGTTTAGTTCTGCATATGTGATTGCTAATTGGTAGCAATAAACGTCAATTATCTCAGGTTTTTGTGAGTTAAACCAGTTCTATCTTTTGGAGGAACTAGTTGAAGGTCAATAAAGTAGTGGGACTTTAGTCAAACTTAGTGATCATCCAGTTAACTTATCAATCAACACAAAATATTTGGGGCATGTAGAGAAGTTGATTTCCCTAAGATTGGTGGATATTCCAAGGCAGTTTTAATTTCTTGTAGCTCACATAGTTGCAAGAACTTACCATAACCATAGTTGACGAGCTAGCTTAAGTAGGAGATTTTTTTGAAATTGGAGAGGGAATGATTGTTTGTAGCATTAATAGCCTACCAGCAATTTTTGTGCACCACACTTCAATGTTTTGGGCAAAGTTTTTGAGGGTGGATAATTTTTACTGATGCTTATTGGTCATGCACATCCTCACTAAGTATCTTGGGAGGTCTGTAATAGTTCCTTACATGCACCTCCTCACTAAAAATGTTTTGGGATGTATGTACTAGTTCCTTGTAAATTTCTATTTGTCAAGGCTTAACTACTTATGATCTTACGTGCTCATAATAGTTTGACAGTTTATGAAACTCTCCAAATCACCATTCCTCAAAGGATCCAACAAAATGACTTGAGAGGAAGATGAGAAGGGCACACTCTTATTGGAACTAGCCTAGAACTAGTGGAACTGATTGGTCCCAATGGTTTTAGAGTTGTACTAGTCTAGTTTGGTGGTTTAGATTGGCTAAGGTTGTCCTTGTATTGAACCGACCTTAAAACACCAAAGTGACTATTTCTCTACTAAACTGACCAATTCTAAAAAATGTAGCATAACATAGCTAATGACCACCAAATATTAGATTTTTAATAAAAATTACTTAAAAGGAAAAAAAAAAATCTTAACCCGAGCGCCCTACAAAACCTAACCCTAGTAATTAATGGTAATATTTAATTTTTAAAGTTAAAGTAAAAGTTGACATTCTCCTTATCTTTCCTTTTTGAAAAGGAAAGATAAGGATAATGTCCACTTTTACTTAAATTTTGAATATTAACATTAATTGTTTAGGGTTGTTTCAAAGTGGTTCCAACTTAATTTAATTTTTATAAATTCAAATTTTAGACCCCATTCAAAAATTAGTGGTGATTGTTTGAACCGCTTCTTTGTAATAAGTCCTAGACTTTGACTTCCAATTTTTCATGTGCATTTATTACATAATCATATTCCTTGTGAGACTTTTTAGCAGAAGTTGATCTTTAATCCATTGCAAGAACTTGACCTAGCTTAGGGAACCATCAACTACCACTCCCAAGTTGCTCCTCAACATTGAAATTTTCTTTGGAAGTAGGCATTCATTTTATACATTAGATCATTTTTTCCACTGTGATAGTCCAACAACACCCCTGCCATCATATTCTTGACAATCCATCTCATATTTACTATCTACCTTATAAACACTCTTAAATCTTGTGTCTCCAATATAAAAGAGGAAGAAACAGAAAGGGGTTTCTTGTCCCTGTTCTCAACCCACAATATGTTTAGATTCGCTCTTCTGCTTACAGTATAGTCTTCTCACAGCTTCAGAATGACGAATCTTAAACATGGTCTCATGATGTGCATTTAGAGAGGCATAATTCACCATTTCTTTGCATCAAATTAGCCCCCTAGAATTCCCTTTACCTTTACATTCAAGAATATATTTTCCATGTGGAGGACTGTTAAGCTTCACATCCCTATTTCGCCTCCCTCTCCTACCCTCATGAACCTAATAAAAAAAATTTAACCAATATCACTATATATGAGATAAACATCCCATCCAATTGGGTAGGTTGAATTGAGTCCCTTTTAGAAACTAAATCCATCTCTCCACAATGATATTTCCCTCTCCAACAACATCATCATGATATCTTCGAGATCTATCATTCCGATCATCACCATAAATTTCCCAGTCCTTCACTCACATCTTTGGTAACGTCATCATTAACATCACTTATACTTTGTTGTATTGTTGCTTGTGTTATGCTTTCCTTTAATGGAAATATCTCCCTAGTAGGCACGAGTAACCAAATTCAAGTTCTTATTGAACTCTTGTGTTAAAATACTTAATTTTCATTTTGACCTATTTGGTCTCAAATTCTAGTGTGGTTGGTTTACTGGTTGACTACTAGCATTTAGCAAGCAGTTATTGATGATCATAGTTAGCTTAGAGTAAGCATTGGACTTTGCCTTGAAAACTAAGCCCCAAGAATATGCAATTATCATGGAACATTTCAGACCTCATACTTTTCTACAAAGGAATACACTATTTTCATTCATCGAGAAAAGTTATATCAGAAAGAACCAAGTGGTTATGCTTTTCAAAATTTTCACCTACATCTCCTATCTATCATTTTCTTATTGAATGGGAAAGTTGGGTTTTTTGTATTTTCAAATTAAATTTCTACGCTGGTGGTGTTCATCTTGCATTTTGGTCTCCTAAAATCTTGTTTGGTATGTGCAAAACGAGCATTGGTGCAACTTTTAGTGGTGCAATTTTTAAAGATAAGAAAATTCTACATTGATTTAAGACATGCAATGTTCAATATTTACATGATACCTTTTCTTAACATTCCATTCATAAATTTGAAATTTGTAACAAGTACAAATTTTGCTAATTAATTATTATATTGATTATTACAAAATTGAAGACAAAGGAAGGATACTATATAATGTAGGTTTATGCGAATGGAAAATGTTAAGACAAAGGAATGATTATATAATGATAGGTGGAACATAGGGTTTGGATTCTTTAACATCAATGTATTTTATATAAGGAAGGACAAGAAGGAGAATATGGCATCACTTTCTCTTGTGTAATTGAGGACAAGGCTAAGAAGAGACAACATAGTAATGGATTGATGGCTGATACATGACTTGTTTTTGAAATATCTGGAGCAATAAGGTCTATGGCTACGTCAAGAGTAGAACTCCAAATATTTTTTACAATAATCAATCTTGAGTGAATAGAATGTCATATCTACATAGACCCTTGCAAGAGTACTCTGTTGTAGGTGGCGATAGAGTACATCATTAGTTTTATCATGGTATAATTTAATTATAAATATTTAAAATAGTAGATTTTTACAATAATTTTTATAAAGGGTTATGGGCTTCTTAATATTTTTGCTGGAATTTTAAATATTGAGATAGTAATTTATAACGAGAATATAATGACCTCAATTCCTTGTGAATGTTATAAGTATATACTATGTGTATTTTTTTCAAATCGAATAGAAATATGATCAACTTTGTTTTTGCTAATGAAAAAACACACAAACATATTCTAATATACAAGAATTTTTGTTATTGTTAACAAAATCATTATCAACCATGATTTATTTAGAAAATTTCATATATTAAACTATATAATGAATTATTAAATTGATAACTATTTAATATGGGTTGACTTTTAGTGATGTTTCTATGGATCATCTTATGATGTTGTGGACTATTTAGAAGTCACATCACTAGTAAGTCAAGTGTTCATTTCTCCTTCTCATGTTTATACAAAATAGAGTATAGAATGCATGGGAATATTTAATTCATGATACTAAAAATGGGATCACAAATTATCTTAAGTTTACACACAAGCCGTTGACAACATATCCATGTGAGAAGTACTAGAGTAGAGGGATTGCATCAAACAAGACTTTTCAATATATGAAAATATTAGGCTTCAAGAGTTCATGTGTTGTAGTGATGGATTCATTAAAGAGGGACAATCAAATTAACTCAAACTACTAGAATGGGATATTGATGGGTGTAGGTTAAGTTGTACCTATTATGGGAGCCTCATTTTTAGTATCTCCTTTGTCTATATGTTCTGCTTAGGTGATGAAAATTTTTCACAAAACTATTTTGAGCATTAACATTTTTTGATTACATAGTCATCTTGTTTCATTTATATAATTATATTTCTTGATAAAAACAAGTATCAAAAATCCTATTGGCATGTCAGGATTCAAAATAATTTTTCCTTCCCCTAATATTATTTTTTAACTTGACAAGGTGCAGGATTCTAAGGATGGCATATTATGTTCTTCTAAGAAATGTGAGTAGGCCTTGACGAAATTTAGGGCCTCAATCAAGAAACCTGGTGAAAGAGATAGTTGTTCGGTAAAATATGTTGATATTGTTGTCAGGATCTCACATGGCGCCTCCTACCTAACCTAGTCACACCTAACCTAGTCAGAGTAACACAAAATTAAACTTTGAAGTTCCACTTTAATTCTTCCCGCTATGTTTTTACGACAATATTAAGGGACCTTGGTAAAATAAGTTCATTGATGATTATTCATGACATTCTGCTATAATAATACTTGTACATACCATAGAGTACATAACTCCATACCAATAACTAACCTTGTGTATGTATGTTGATGATATTTTGGTTATAGATGACATAGTATCTTGGTGGAAATATGTTTGGATCCATATTACCATGGTGATAATATTTAACAAAATCCTCATGTCTATTCATCAATTTCATGTGAGATTAGTCGAGACCCAACATGCACACTTGTACCTACGATATAAGATTATGTAACCCTTTCTTCAATGACTTCATTGTCAACATTGAAGGAAAAATTTATACCCCGAGCGACAAACAGGGTGCATGGTTTGCTTCCAGAGATCCACTAGAATGAATAAAAGACCACCCTCCCAATACTTCTGAAACTTCCCACACAGAAGGAGACACCACTAGCCCAATCTAAACCTCCATTCCCCATGGTACGAAGTACATGAAATACAGAAAAAACAACCACCTACCATAAGCCAAAAATATACAGCTCACCTAAAGTGGCCACCCGTGAGCTGCATTAACCCAAGATTGAGAATTTTGCTCCAATGGCTCCACCCAGCAACAAAGAAACCTATAAATCAACAAAATATGACCATTACTACTCATTTGTTCCATAAAAAACTAGTTCCCACCCTACCCAGACTGAAACTGCACAAGATGAAATAGAAATTGCTTAATACCACCCCAAACAGACAACCATACCCTGCTTTCCTTGCACACTCATGGTGATGAAGACCAATTCAGAAATTAACAACAACACATACACGAAATCAGGGGAGGAAATAGTGATGTCAATATCATCCCCTCAATTCGATAGTGGAACCTCTGCAACTCCCTCTTCTTCCCACAATTTCCACACCATAGACACCAGTACTCACGCATATGCAAAATTCCCAACGAACACCCCTACAACCCTTGATACTGTTCAAACCCTTGCCACCACCCTCAAGACCCAAAGTGACATGAAACCTCACATTCCATAATTTACTCTCACCCATACTCAAGGTGTTATGGGAGGGAAGGGAGTCTAGCCAACCCACCTGAGGCCACGTGCCTAAAATGAGTGCCAAGGTGTTC
Source organism: Pinus tabuliformis (assembly GCA_031772625.1). NCBI lineage: Eukaryota > Viridiplantae > Streptophyta > Pinopsida > Pinales > Pinaceae > Pinus > Pinus tabuliformis. The sequence goes on along the minus strand of CM062820.1, from coordinate 882,694,136 downwards.
CCTAGGGAACTCCATCCTCTTCACCTCTCACCCCCATCGGGGAGGCTTATTCCATGGAAACAATCCTACTAAGATCCTCAAGAGTTTCATCACGTAGGGGTGGTGCAAATCCCTAATGAGTTCATGGTCCTAATGATTACTACCCAAGTTTGATAACTTTTCTATCACTTTGTTTCCCTCCTAGTCAACATGCTCAGTGATTAAATATTCAAAATAGTATAGCCTCAAGAGAATATGTTCACTGATAAGTTCAAGCCTCCAACTCTTAATCACCTGATTTGTGGGGGACCCATTTATCAATTTTTAAATCGCGACGATCGTTATTTAGAATCTCCCATGACCTGCAACTTGTAACCCTTTTTCCAACAGCAGAAACTCGACCATGTTTTTCATGGTGTTGTACCCTGAGGCTGCATAAACTTTCATCACTTTCCCCTTGTCATTCTGGAGTAATCCCCTGAGGACATTCAAACCTAGGTTTTCCTTGGAGGATCCCTAGAAGTTTAATTTTAGGAAGCCCCATGGTAGGAAACTGAAAGAATTGGGAGAGAATAATTTAATTAAACTTTGGCCTGCAGGCCCAGAGGTGGAAGGTAGAAAGAAAGAAAGAAGGAGAAAGGGGAAGAAGGGGAGGTAGAATCATAAAGAGAGAGCTCGAATCCAACACTTACTCAGTTTCCAACCATCATCCCCACTGAGATTTCTGCCATGCCTCTCAATCCTAAGAAAAACTTGAGCAAGGTTGAGTTTCTTTCCCTTAAGGACAACCCTGACATTGTCTTACTGGAAGCGGACAAGGGTTGGGCAGTCGTCATTCTTGATAAATCTGACTATGTACAAAAAATGGTAGACCATCTTTCTAATAGTGGGAGTTACACCAACCTTAAGAAACATCCCATTAAATCCATTTCTAAGGATGCAGAATCTGCCATTAAGTCGACTCTTTCTCTTAACCCTCTTTGCCGAAATCTCATTGAGAGCAATCATCTTACCCCTAGTATATATGGCCTTCCAAAGATCCATAAACCTGGGGCTCCATTAAGACCTATTATTAACGCAATAGGCATTCCCACCTATCTTCTTGCTTAATTCTTAGCTCAAAGGCTTAAAACTCTTGTTGGTCTCACCGATTCTTTTGCCAAAAACTCTGCCTCTTTTATTCAAGAGTGGAGAAATATAAAATCAGAACCTGGAGATTTATTTGTGAGTTTTGACATTGTATCCTTATACACCAAAATTTCCATCCAAGAGGCTATTGACATCATAAATCACATCATTGACAAAGACACTGGTAAGCTGGTTAGCCTCTACCTCACCTCGACTTTCTTTAGTTTCCAAGGTGAGTTCTAGGGAGGGAAAAGGGAAAGGGAAAAAAGAGAAAGGAATAAGAATAAGAGAAAGGAAAAAGAGCAAACTTGTGATGTTGCAATGGGCTCCCCTCTTTCCCCCATTGTCGCAAACTTGTTTATGGAAGATTTTGAGACCAAGGCCTTGGCCTTGGCTTAGTTTTGCCCTAAAAAATGGAAAAGCTTCGTTGATGATACTTGTGTCATTTGGCCTCATGGTCAGGAGAAGCTAGATATATTTCTGAACCACCTTAATTCAAAATTAGTCTCCATCAAATTCATGATGGAAGTTGATGTGAATAGATGCCTTCACTTTCTTGACATTCTCCTCTCTATGATGGATGATGGTTCCATCAATGACCAAGTTTTTCGAAAGAAAAATCACACGAAATGGTATCTCCATGCTAGTTCTCATCACTTCCCAGACCAGAAATTTTGGGTTCTCAACACTCTTCGTACCTATGCTCTAAGAATATCTGACGACAACCACCTAGAACAAGAGAAATCTCATCTTCTTAAGGTTTTTAAGAATAATGGGTATAGTAGATCTTAAATCCTCTAGGCATTTTACAAAGTATGCAAAGTGCCAAGAGTTAAACCTACTAGCTCTGATCCTATCCCTAAGGCTCATCTCCCCTATATCCAAGGAACCATAGATATGATTGCCCATATCCTTAGGAAGTCTATTGTCTCTTCTTAATTCAAACCTCTCAACACCATTAAGAACTCTCTTAGATCGATTAAAGACCCTATTGACCCTAAGGACATGAAGGGTGTCTAGTTGGTTCCCTTCTCTTGCGGTATCCTCTATATCGAAGAAACAGGGAGGTCTATTAAGCAAACGATCAATGAGCATGCTACACACATTAAACACAATTGCTTGCATGCATCAACCCTAGCCGAAAATGTAGAAAAATCAAAACACCATGTCTGCATTGAACAATCCAAAGTCATTGCGAGGGTTGATCATTTCCATCATAGGAAACTGAGGGAAGCAATTGAGATTAAGAGGCATGGCAGAAATCTCAATAGGGATGATGGTTGGAAATTAAGTAAGAGTTGGACTCCAGCTCTATTTTCATGATTCTATCTCCCCTTCTTCCGCTTTCTCCTTCTTTCTTTCTCTTTACCTTTATCTCCTTCGAGTTTCTTCAATTCTCCCCTTAGTTATTGTGTTTATGTATATGTATATATATATATGTATATGTATATATATATATATATATATATATATATATATATATATATATATATCTATATCTATATCTATATATCTATATCTATATATATATATATATATATATATATATATATATATATCGATATAGATATATATATATATATATAGATATAGATATATATATATATATATATATATATATATATATATATATATATATATATATATATATATATATATATATATATATATATATATATATATATATATATATATATATATATATATAGTTAAGTGATTCATTACCATTGGGTTCTGCAATGGCCTAAACCCTACTCTTTATTACACAATATTACGATTGTTTAATGGATTTGTTGTCATTTAAAGAAACTTTTCTTTCTTACTAAGTAACACAACTCTGCCAAGCTCTTAGGGTTAACACTCTTCTATAAATGGAGGTCAATATTGTTTATTCAAGTTAATGTATGTTTATTGCTTTCGAATCTTTTAACTATATGTTAAAATAACATATCATTACTTGTATGCTGGTGAATGCATTTACTTTCTTTCTTTTATTTTTAATGGAGTTTGGCAAGAAATAAACTACTAGATATCGGGCTCTTAGTTACATTAAGGTCATTTAGATTAAAGGCTACACGTCCAAGGCCAATCCAGTTACAGGAGCAGTTGGTAGATTTCCAACTCCCTACCTCCTCATTACTCGTTTTTCGGAGTTGTTTAGTTCCTGCTAAACCATTGGGTTCTGACATAAATCTATGTAACAACAGTATGATTTTTTCCCTTATACCTGCAACCTTAACACAATTTTCTTTCTGTGTAAATATTGTCCACAAATTTATAACAAAAGGGTTGAACCCAGCGAGCATAATTTTCACTAGCTAGCTTTTATTCCTTAACTAATAACAGAGATATTAGAACTTATTGCAATTATATTTTCTAGTGACACCTTTTAATAATAAACCAACAACAAAGGATCAAGACTTATCTGATTTGTGCACAGCCAAACCAGGAAAATGGAATGTGAATGGGACTGTTCCTCCCTACCAATGGAATCGACAATTATGTCCATATTCCCCCCTTGCTTCTTTCCCAGTGCAGTTGGTAATTTTACAGCCTTCTCTAGCTAATTCATTCACAGACCTCTAGACCTCCCTCGTCCAGTCTGGAATTGTAGTAGATCTTTTACATCTGTCCAGAAAGTTTACATTGGTTCCAACTAGCTTAGGATGACCCTCTTGGAATTATTATTCTATTCTTTCTCCCTTTGGTGGTACTCCCTCTTTCCTCTTCTGGTGGCTAACCCCCTTGCTATTCGCCTCTCAGATCTTTATCTCTAGGTTTCATGAAAGAAAATCCATAACTGCCCAAGTCCCCATTCTTTCCCTTCTTTTGCATGAATTAATTTTATTAGAAAATCAACTAATAATCAACACCAATTTCTTTAAACAAATCCTTACATAACATTTTTTATCTAAAGTTAAAGTCAAAAATAAATGACAACAGTAATTAAAATATTACCCCTAGTCAGGACCGAGGGGTTACAATCTCATCTGTTTCTTTTCTTCTTTCTAACCTTTTTTCGGTTGGTAGATATCTCATATGTTTTTTTTTCCATTAAAATCACTGGTGGCTCTCTGTTTGTCAATACCACTTAATCACTTGTAGCTCTTTTGTTTTTTTGAACCAAAAATATTGTCCAAACAAAATCCAGTTACAATACCAAAAATTAATTTAATTGTAAAATTAGTTTAATATGCTACGACACTGGGTAAGTGTGCATATGCAACTGTTTGATAAAAGTGAAGATGCTGCAGCCATGGATGTAGATAAAGCTACACTCCATTGTTAAATGCTATAGGACCTTAATTTTAACATGCACACATCACTTTGATAACAATGTTTCAGTGCTTATTTTTATTTGTGTATTTTTTAAACAACTTTTAATATTTCATTATTTCATTTTGTTTATGAGGATTATTAGTAAGGATGCTAAGTGAAATTAAGAAATGGTATAAATTCTTTATATATAATTAAAAAAAAAGAATTGTTTATTTAGAATAGATAGATATTGAAATATCGTTATATTTTTAATATTGTTATATTTATTATATATTTTACAATAAAATATTTTGTTGCGCCCAGTACACGAGGGAGGAGGGAGATGTGACCTAAAGTTACATAAACAAATCCATGTTCAAAACTTATTTTCAGGGCATTTAGGAGCCAATGTTAGGAATCTATTTTTTCTTTTATAACAATGGGTATTTCGTTAGCTGGTGAAGTCAATGGAGTGTCAAGTTGCCCACTAGACTCCCATTCTTGGCACATGGCATGAGTTTCAAAGGGATGAGATCTATTGCAAGTCCAAGGCTACATTGGAAGAATAGATATCCCTCAGACTTGGCACTTAGGAAGAAGGAAGTCTTTTATTTTAGGGGCATCCCCTGAGCGTGTGACTCTCAAACAAACTCCAATGAAAGGAAATATATTTTCCATACACAAGGATTGGTTGATAAGGCAAAACACAGAGCAGTATTCAAGTGCATAAAGCATTCTTCAATACCCATTTTTAATTGAATTTTATCTGAAGGAACTAAGGGGGACCAAGAAGCCCTTACCCTTATCTTTAATATTTATCCAATGCACAATGAAAGCAAAAGTATCTAACCAATCAATCTAATATAACTTATTTCTCAAGATGTTTTAAGCATTACAATCATATTGAAAATATTTACAATAAATTCGAAAAATGTGACCACTGGAGCATAGAAAACCAACTTGTCAACCTGTATGTTTTATATTCCATTTAAGAGTCATTCCTAACACTCAAACTTCACTGGTTGTAATTTGACTTGTTTATATATATATTTTTTTGAATAGAAAAGGTTTTTTTCCTTATACGTTTTCCATTTATAATAAGTTTACAATTTCCCAAATTAATTGCGAATATAAAAATGGGTCATTTGTAGCCAGATTACAGTTCTATTGTAATATGCTTTTGGAAACTTGAGGTCTATGTTTTTGGAAAATTTATTGCATTCTAGCTCAATAAATTTACTAGATTTGTTTATGCAATAATTTTTGAACATATACACCTTTAGTTTTGAATAGATTAAACAAATTGTGACATAGTTTTTGTTTTATTTATTTTAAAAGTTTTTAAAAAGTTGTGGATTATTGTTTAATGTTGGCATTATGAGACAAGTGTTGTCCTTGATGGAAAATCACACAGATGACAGATTAGAGTGCAGCAGGTCAGTAGCAAAGAATTGATGATCAGACTACAAAGAATGAAGAAAGAAGAGTATATACGCAGGTTCACTATATACCAAGTCGCGTATAAGCAGGTTCGTATATACCAAATAGGGTATACACGCAGGTTCACTATATACCAAGTCGTGTATACGTAGGTTCTCTATATACCAAGTAGAGTATACACGCAGTTTCATGCACGGAAAAGCACGTACATGTCAGAAAGCTTACTTTTGGTCCGTGGTAGTTAGTCCTCGGTATTTGAACCTATGGTTTTGGAGCATGGTATCTCGACAAGTGTGTTGATCCCAAGTATTGGGCTCTTGGTATTGATTTATTATGGTTTTGGACCGTGGTATTGAGAAAGGCCTAAGACTATAAAAGGAGAAGAAGATCATTAGGCAAGAGCATTGGAAAAGTCTTGAATATCTGATGAAGGATGAGATCCAGTATGCAGGTTATGGGTTGATGATGCATTACTTGATCTGAGCTAAGGAGGGATCTCACCGGTTGATGGAGAACAAGAACTAAGGAGAGATCGGGATCAAATGGTTTGAAATGAACTATCTTTATATAGTTGACTATGCTTGTTCTAGATCTGCATATTGATGCATGTATTGTTCTATAAGTGTTATGAATATGACTGATGTCTAGTACAGCTGTAAGTTATGAGAAAATATTTTTAGATCTGTACGCGGATTGTGTTTGGAAAAAGCGCGTATGTACGCGGGTTTGATTCATCATAGTAGCGTACCATTTGAGCTATGATGTCTGAAGTTACTGGTGGTTCTGACTGTTGATGAGTTCTGATGATTGTTTAATGGTGTCAGTATTCTGCATATCTTGGTTGGATGATTGTGTATTGATGGATGAGAACTAATATGGATCAAGATCATAATGACTCATATTTATGTGATCCGATGGACTAGATCTGGGTGCTAACACATATATTATCCTTGTATATGTAATGATCTAGTTATGTCTGAAGTTAGGAAGTGCAGAGAAGTTATGAATAAGTAATTAATGACATATACGCTAGTTCACCTTGATGAAGTTGCGTATACATGCAGATTCAGCACTTCCAAGTAGCGTATGCACTCTGATGCATGATTTTGATGATACAGTTGGTACTTATTGATTTTGCAGAGTTCTTTGACTGTGTTGATTGACAGGGTGTCAGTGATTCAGAGATTGATGATGCTAGTAGTGATTTCTTTGAGCTTCAATGATAGTTTGGGTCCAGTATGAAAATTTGATGAAACATGTCCTTCAGATTATAGTGTTGTGCTTCGGGAGTATCCAGTCTGAAAATATATGAAACGTGGTACCCAAAGGAGAGAAGATTGTATGCCGACGCCTACGTACTAGTATCTTAGCTAGTACAAGAGCAAAGGGGGTTGGAGCTCCCTTCCAGGAGAGTCTGGAGAACGAGAGAAGGTTGTAGCCTTCTGCAGGTTGTAGCCTGCGTGCTGGTAAAGGACTGCACCAGTACATTGTAAAAGAAGTTTCTTAATAAAGGAAGATAAAAACGAATTGCAGCAGGTTGTTTTCACCCACATTGGGTTTCCACCTTATATCATGGTGTTCATGTGTGTTGCTTATGTGTGTTGATCTATCTGTTTTACTGCTACTATTGACTATTAATATGGCTAATAATGTTCTGATGCATCCATTGAAGATCGCATAACTGAATCATGAGTTTAATGGTTATACGCTAGTTGCAATAGACATCGTCGCATATATACGTGGGTATACTTAACTGAAGTAGCATATATGATTCTGAAGTATGAAAATGAAAATGTTTTATTGATTAGATAATACTGATTCATCCCCTGTTACAGGGAAAAGTGTCTATATAGAACTGCTCTATCCCACTAAGGTGTGACAGCTGCCTTAGAAACAAACAGAGTAAAGCTACTTTTGTTTTTCCTTTATGAATTATAAATAGAGAGGAACAAGAAGACCAACCTCTGTCTTGTGCTAATCTCCTGATTTGATTCCTCTCTTCTTTGAGAGTCTTTCGCTACCTGCTCCCTTGCACGCCCAGCTTCACAAAGTACCTGTAAGATCACAGTAGCATAGCACTATACAAAGACATGGATCTATAATCATAAACAACTTAGGATCAGATGTAAATTGACCATACAAATGCAACAAATATCAGTGACACAAGAGTATGGAGGAAAACTAGAATAGCTTTTATTGATAAACAAGAAAGAGCCAAGAGGAGTTACAACCAGTTGTTCTGACCCAGCATCAACCTCTCAGCAAAGAAGTCCCTCTTCACCTCATACAAAGCTTAGATCACCCAACAATCTGATGTTTGTCTCAAGAAACCAACAACAATTCCTTACAATATGCAAAATTCCAGCCTCTGGATCTCTGGGATGAGGGATCCATATATAGATATCTGTAATGGAGATGAGTCAGCTTATGATTTGATTAGTGTCTTCCCTCTGATATTTCTTGCTTCCACTTGGAGATTGATGATCTCTTACTCATCCTTGGTCGAATTCAGTGAGGCAAGTGTCACAGGAGAAGTTTTTGGAAGCTTCCATTGCCTCTCCACCTTGCGGAATGACACTGCCATTTGCCATTTCTCACCCATCGCACCCCATAGAAGGGATTTTGAAATGCAACGCACCCATACAGTGTATTTAGGTGAGATGCAATGCACCTGGCCAGTGGAGCAGCTGAAATGATCCTGTTTTGACCAATTCTGAGCAGTTTTTCATGGAGAACTTCTGGGAGAAGTTGTAATCTGTTGACCTTGTTTCTTTAGAGGTTAGAACAACACTTTTAGGGACTTAGGAGCCCTTGGTTTATGGACATTTCATGCTTGGGGTTGTAGTGCCCAAAAAAGTCTATAACAGTTGCCCCCTAAAGCATGAGGTCGTTAATCTTTTGATGTCGGGTGAAATGCTTTATTATGAGGATCCGAAGTTCTTTCAATGCTGGGAGGAGACCTGTAATAAGATACAATGCAATACATTATCTTCATAATATTTTCATGATCTAGCTGAGGCAGGCATTCCCATGCTCAGCTTTATAAATTCATTTTCATGTACATAGGACAGGCAATCGTCTGAGTGAAGACTGATGATTCTGATAGAGCCATCATCCCTTTGATTGGATGATTATCTGTGCAGCCATGATGTACATTTGATGTTTTTACTTTCCTGAATGTATATTGCAGCCCAGATGGATGAAACTAGATCCGGGGTCTTCAATCTCATTTGATCTTCACTTGAAGTACAAGCCGATCCATGTGAAGGATGTTCTGGAGTCAAACATGGAAAGACATCGCCTGATTACCAGCCAATGATGTAAGCTGTTAACAGGCATGAGAGGAATCACCGATAATGATAATGACCCTCAAGGTACTGTAGTACAATTCACGTGGTGTGAATAAAGGACTTGGCGTCGAACACCATGCAAATTCTTTCGGTCGAAGGCCATTGATGTAAACCTGTCGCCAAAAGTGAGAAACTTGCCATTGAGGCATGCAAGCTTCAAAGTACTGAATGGGGTGTTCCTAGATCGACTTCTTGGATAATGAGCTGATGTCGACAAGAAGCGATCCGTCATAGGAGGGCCTTAATGAATCCCACATCAATGACATGGAAGGGAGAAAATGATTTTAATGGAGGTGAAAACAATCTGGTGATATAAGGTTCACGGTGGCGGTCATGAAAGAATGGAGTATAAATGTATGGTAGTGGGTGAGACACAGGTGAATTCTCTGAATGACTTCTCTTGAACTATCAGCGACACTGATGTGATGGATTGGTAGCATTAACCCCAAATGTGGATGGTATGAAGGGACCATGGTGATGTGACCGGTGAATGAAACAACCCAACCCGACTCGGACGCGGAGTGGAAGTGTCATGTTCAAGAGCGACTTGCTACCAACAAAGTTTCTTCAAGTTTTCTTCCCAATTTTGCCCAGTCATTGCTGACCAGTACCTCTTTATTTTTGTCAAGCTTGAGGAGGATAACATATGCTTGCTCTATAATTTTCCCTTCAGGCAAACCCATCGCTATGTTTTAACGAGCCTAGCGATAGTGAAACTCGTTTTCGTCTATAGACAAGTTTGTCACTATTAAAATTTTAACGAGTTTAACGACAAAGATTACTCGGCCCTTTTCAATTTTAGAGAGTCTGAAAAGGAACGTAAAGGTAACTCCAAAATTCCTTTTTCGTCATCTAATCCCTTAATTCCAAAAAAGTATAAAACAATACAGAAGGGATGAATTTTCGATACTTTTAACGAGCCGAACAAAACAAGTGCTCGATCTTTTTGTGTAATAATCTCTTAGGTCCAAAAAGATTAAAATTTAGAGGAGAGATAGCACTTCCGGTCCATTTAACGAGCTGGAGAGGCCAATGGCTCGGCAATCTTTTCATATTTTACGAGTCAGTTGAAAAGAGCTTAAAGGAGACTCGTCTTTTGAGGAACGAGTGATAAAATGGGTAGTAGCTGATTCCAGGTAAGGTTTGGAATTTTCCAATCACGGCAGTGTTACACGGATGGCTAGTGAGATCACTCTTCGTAGCTGTTCCTCAAAATGGGTAAACAATCAAATGGAGGTGAATGATCAGCCCATGCAAAAGTGGAGGTGATGGTGTAAACACGACCAAGGCTTTAAAGGCTGAAGTACTACATTCACGATGGTTATTTTCTGGGGAATAGTTCATTTTTTAATGAGCTTAAACGTGGGGGGAAACATTTGCTCATGTCTTATGTTTATTTTTTAACGAGCTTGAACTATGTGCTAAAACTGCTCAATTAATCCAGTCGTGTGATAAGAATGTCTCATATAAAAACTGCAACTTTTAGAGTTTTGCCCCACATCCTTTCTTTATGCAAGTTAGGAAACGACCAATCCAAAAAACAGATAAATGATCACTCTTTGCTTGCACTCCAAAAGGTTTTCATGCCCCCAGGTATAAAACAAAGTTTCAAGGTTACCCCTTCTTTCTTCTGTTAAAACATTTGTTTTACCGAGAGAGGCCTACCTCTTATAGGTTACCAAAGATTGTTCTATTTATGGCGTAAACAAAACACCTCTTCGGTGATGTCTACTGAGATAAACAAAGGTGAGTGGTGATGCCCGCCAACTCACATAACTTTGACAAGAGGATCTTATTCCAATCCAACTCCCCCTTCCAATCATGGATGGGAGTACGGAGGTCATATACTCTCGCGGAAACCTACCCTATACCCGAAGTTTTCCTGCCGAAGCAGACCAGGGTGCATGCCCCCTGGGTTTCAGTCATGTCCCCCGAATCACTCGCGCTCATCGGGTGGGCAGACTGGGGATTGAGACATTTCTTGCGTGAAAAGACCATTTAGGGATGGTATATGACTATTTGCTATGCGTGAACCGGGGAATGAAAGCTGGTCTACGAGCTTGACCACTCTTCCTTCGTGCGGAAAACACATTACTCTAAAGAGTGAGGAGACAATTGCTCCCATGCAATAAATATAGTCTCGTCCAAGGAGTAGATTGTAATCTAGGGGTCCTTGAACTACCATTACGTTCATGTGAATGGTTTTCCCTCTCAATGTTATGGGCACATTGGGAAGGATCCCTAATGGTCGACTGGTTCCTTTATCAAAGCCTGTTATATTTCTCATCTCAGGCAAAAGCGATGGTGAACCAAGAACTTTCCAAGCAGTTAAGGAAAGGATACTCACAGAAGCCCCTTCATCTATGATGGTACCGGCCATAACCATTCTATATATTTGAACAATGATTCGGAATGGTATACTAGCTGGTAAACGAGGTCTGCCTAGTTGATTCCAGTCGAAGGAGACAACTAGGTTGCTTGGAGGTGGGACCGAATAGACGGCCGGGTACGACTCTAACGAACTTCCTTCCTGCAGTAAAGGAACGGGTAAATTGCCCCCATGTTCATTGGAGTCTGTGCTTATGAAAAGAATTTGGACGGTGTCATCCTTGTTCTTTCCAGTGACTGTATCATCTGAAGATGGAACCTCTGAAGGAAAGACTAGGTCAACTGCCGCCTCGACCTTTTGACTTTTGTCTGGTATGGGTTCAGATGGTTTGTCTTCAATGATAGATGCTTCAGCCTACCACTTGAACGGGCCAGCTAGATTTTCAACTAGTGACGGACTCGGCAAGAGTTTTTTATATCCAGGAGGAAGTCGTAACGGTGAAACCGGACGATCGTTCAAAACACTTTTAGCCTCGTCTAAGAAGGGACAACGGTGGACGACATGATCGCCTTCGCACAGTTTACAAGGAAATCTATATTTTCCTTTTTGTCCTGGGGCTTCACTTTCACTAGTTGACGGTGTGTTTTCAACATGATCATCAGAGGTTGACGACATCGGGTTGTGCAAACGAGGAGACCAGTCCCTTAAGAGCCAAGGGATACAAGGACAATCTCTATGATAGTGGTCTCTTTTGCAAATGACACATGGCGATTTAGGCCTGGTCAGTGCAGTGTGTGGATTTTTGCTAGACGACACTCGTTTGCCCCCATTCGCTTTTGGCTCCTTCTTCTTCTTCTCTTTCTTATTCTTTTCCTTCTTCTTCTCAGGTACTTGACTTTTGGCTTTACCAGCCCCATCAAGCGAAGAGGAAGGAGGAGAGGAATAATTAGAGGAAGTAGAAGGTTGGTGGGTAACTCTGGACTTGTCTAGTTGCTGATTCGATTGTTCAGGAATTGTGGTGTTCTGAACGATAGAGGTTGAGAAGAGCCATACAGGCAAGCTGATTGTCAATCCTGGAAGTGACAATGTGGCCATATGGGGTGCACCAACATCTCCCCAAGAGGGGAACGGACTAGGATTTCCTCCAAGGGGGATTCCTTGGTTGGTGGATTCCATTTTCTCAACCCAAGATCAACGTAGGAAAGGGGTAATGGATATTTTGTTTGAAATAAATTTTAGACGCTTTTGACACAACTTGTTTTTTCAATTTTTAAGAGTCGAGAAAAAGCAAAAGATGATTCTAGTCTCCTTCGATTTTTAATGAGCCTGAAGTGACAAGTGCTCAGATGGACCTTTTCTGTTAAGGAGTCTGAAAAGGAACGAAAGGGACTGCTCTAGAAATCTAGGTAGAGGGATTACCAAATCAATCGCAAAACTGCAGAATACTTTTCACGGTACGGCAGTCAATGTTCCCGAATGTTGTGTTCAGTGCATTGCGATCGATAGGGCGGCAGACATGGCTTCCTATGGGTAAAGGATTAAGCCTATTGGGGTCTCCCAAAATATACTCGACGGTACGTGGGAGCACAAGTCGGTACTAGAACTTATCGCCTCAAAGTGGAGGAATCACCTAACCATCAGTGAGAACAACAGTTACCAGGCTTTACGATGCCGGAATACGTCTCTAGCCTAGACTTCTAAATGTTGTGCGTTAAGTTCCAAAGCGTTGTTAGATTCATTGAATTTATTTTATAGTTGATCTTGTTTATGAAGTCTTCCTTTCAGGTTCACCGTGAGATGTAGATGCAATTCCTAAAATGCAATCTAAGATGATAAACAAACTTTTTATCTTCTTTGTGCAATGAAAATCCTAGCTACTAAGGAAAGAAAGACAGAATCTTTTCAGAGAGAGCAAAGAGCACACTCTAAATGCACTTTCTTAAATCAAACCAATCAGACTGTCTATATGCAAATGCACATGCATGTATTTATTTTTGACTTTCTTAGTATATGAATGCTAAAAAAAAAGTTGATGCACAAATCTGAATTTCTTTTCAAGCGACAAATATCAACAAGTTTCGCTTCGAAATAAAAAATGGAGACGATCACAACACCTTATGATTTTGAAATAAATACTTGTTCTTGACACTAGAAAATTTCAAATTCAGACCAAAAACAATAGTAACAGGATAATCGACCATCAACAACAGTCAAACTCTTTCCTACGATTGAAATCGACACTTGCGACAATTTCAAATCAAAGGACGACAGTACGATTACGCTACTTTTGCAAAGGAGAACTGAAAATGACTCAACAAACACACAAAAACATTTACAGTTCTTTTGTACAAAGGAGGCGGAATAACAGCAAGGAAAAGGGGTTTCAAACAGACATATACTAATCATAGGCAGCAAAATTCAGGAATAGAACTGGAAAGAATGAATCACAGAAACCAAAACTGCACAGAGCCTAGTATAATCAGTGCACCTGTAACACAAAGAATTTGAAATGCAGTGCACCTTCTCCACTCGGGAAGTGCGCTGAAGTTCAAATTCTCTGAACAATACCTGCACTGGGTCAGAAACGAGACTCTATTTGGGTTCCGGGTCACAGTTTGCAGTTCAGTTCTTGGGTTTTGGCCGAGAAAAAAGTAATCAGTAATGCAACAATCAGGGGTAGATCTAAGGAGGATCTAAGAGCTATCACAAGGGAAATCAGAGAGTTTGTGAATCAGATGTTTAAATCATAAACAGATCTATTAGATGGATTGAAGTAACATTTATCTACTTTGTATTTGCTATGGCAAATTCAATTCGAATGCTACCTGTAATTTTATGAAATAGACAACAAAGAATGATAAACAAACAAACTAATTCTTCCCTAGCGGAGTCGCCATTTTGTTACACGGAAAAGTGTCTATATAGAACTGCTCTATCCCACTAAGGTGTGACAGCTACCTTAGAAACAAACAGAGTAAAGCTACTTTCGTTTTTCCTTTATGAATTATAAATAGAGAGGAATAAGAAGACCAACCTCTATCTTGCGCTAATCTCCTGATTTGATTCCTCTCTTATTTGATAGTCTTTCGCTACCTGCTCCCTTGCACGCCCAGCTTCACAAAGTACCTGTAAGATCACAGTAGCATAGCACTATACAAAGATGTGGATCTATAATCATAAACAACTTAGGATCAGATGTAAATTGACCATACAAATGCAACAAATATCAGTGACACAAGAGTATGGAGGAAAACTAGAATAGCTTTTATTGATAAACAAGAAAGAGCCAAGAGGAGTTACAACCAGTTGTTCTGACCCAGCATCAACCTCTTAGCAAAGAAGCCCCTCTTCACCTCATACAAAGCTTAGATCACACAACAATATGATATTTGTCTCAAGAAACCAACAGCAATTCCTTACAATATGCAAAATTCCAGCCTCTGGATCTCTGGGATGAGGGATCCATATATAGATATCTGTAATGGAGATGAGTCAGCTTATGATTTGATTAGTGTCTTCCCTCTGATAGTTCTTGCTTCCACTTGGAGATTGATGATCTCTTACTCATCCTTGGTCAAATTCAGTGAGGCAAGTGTCACATGAGAATTTTCTGGAAGCTTCCATTGCCTTTCCACCTTCTGGAATGACACTGCCATTTGTCATTTCTCACCCATCGCACCCCATAGAAGGGCTTTTTGAAATGCAACGCGCCCATACAATGTATTTAGGTGAGATGCAACGCACCTGGCCAGTGGAGCAGCTGAAATGATCCTGTTTTGACCAATTCTAAGCAGTTTTTCATGGAGAACTTTTGGGAGAAGCTGTAATCTGTTGACCTTGTTCCTTTAGGGGTTAGAAAAACACTTTTAGGGACTTAGGAGCCCTTGGTTTATGGAAATTTCATGCTTGGGGTTGTAGTGCCCAAAAATGTCTATAACACCCCCCCTCTCAGTATTATTTTCAACAATTGGTATCAGAGCAGGTCCTTTGGTAGAAGCTTGATCGCTTGAAGGAGATCCGTGGAACTATGGGAAAGAAGCTTAAGAAGAAAGCACCTAAGAAGAAGAAGACATCTCAGAAGAACTATGACAGTGGGAGAATCGATTGGGGATTAGGCATAAGAAGCTCTTCAGATTCAAAATCAGATTCAGAATAATTTCAGAATGAAGATGAACTATCAGGTATGAATTTGCTATCCTTTGATCTTCCTGCTATATATCCATTTGGAAAAGATGAAAGTGATAGCGAAACAACTGAATTTGCTCTTATGGGTGAACAAGAAAGATATCAAATAGAGGCAGTATTTAGAAGGCTGACAGAAAAAATTAAAGATCAACAAGATCTATTGAACAAAAGGGAATGTGCTTTCAAAGAAGAAGTTACCAACTAAAAGCTCAATCAGAGGAACGAAACAAGGTAAGAAAGTTACTCAAGGACAAGGAAAATCAATGTCAAAAGTTGCAGGGTGAAGTGACATCATTAAGAGATGAAGTCAATGAAAGAAGCACAACCATCAAGAAACTCAGAGATAGATCCAGTTACTATGAAAGTCTTGAAGCCACGATCCACTCGCTAAAGGAAGATCTTGAATAATCAAGAAGAATAAAGATCTACTCCAAGCTATTGAAAAACAGGTAAACGAAGATATCAGCTTAAAATATCAACTGGAATGTGCCTTCTGAATTCGTCAAATGCAGTAGGATCTAAATGAAGAACAAGAAAAGGAGATTCTCAAACTAAAGCATCAGTTGGAAGAAGGAAGGAAAGTTGAAGAAGACATGAAGAAGCAATGTCTAGAAAAGGAGGAACAACTTCAAGTTGAGGTAAATATCTTGAAAGGTAAATTAGAAGAAAAGGATAAACTATTGAGATTTCAAGATAGTACTAAAGCCTTGGATGATATTCTTAGTAGTCAAAGGTCTCCTGCTATCAAGACTGGTCTTGGTTTTCATGAATCTGTTGAAGGTGAATCTAGTTCAGAAGGTGAGGCAAGGAACTCTAAAGAGAAATCTAAAATGATCAACAAGGAGATCAAAAGTCAACCCCATCAACAATCAAGGAAAGAGACTCCTCAAAGAAAATCTTTTACTCCTCCTATGAATAATGTTGAATGTTATGTATGTCATAATCTTGGACATGTTGCAGCTAGATGTGGAAGAAGAAGGGTTCAAGACCATCATGTAGAAAGATCATCACATTCAAGGTACTTTAATGGATATTGCTTTGCCTGCAATGTGTTTGGTCACAAAGATGTTGATTGCTACAGGAGAAATATGAAACATGTAAGATGTTATGCATGGAACAAGCTTGGACATATAGAAAAGGAATGCAGGAACAAAGCACAGACATCACACCAAAAGGAGAAAACAACATCACACTTGAAGATATGGAAGAAGAAGGAAGTACAGTCAGAAAGATGTGGCACAGCAGAATGTACTCAGACACAGCACAACACAAACATAACAGACTCAGAGGGAGCTGAAAGTATAAAACTTCAGTGTCCTAAATCTCATACGCAAGCTCCATAAAGGGAAGTCATGTATATACACGAGTTAGAAACTGCAAAGACGCGTATATGTCAGTCTGAGGAAAAGCAGTGGGGACAGGCTCAAAAAAAGGATTTGATATGATTCAATCCATTATTTGCTCTATTAGTTAATAGTTATAGTCTACTGAGGATGTGTGGAAATATTTTGATACTTGAAGTGTTTTGATCCTAACTTGATGATAATGATGTCTTGATGCTTATTGCTGATATATGCAAGATCAGATCTAACAGATGGCACAGGTTGAGGGGGGGCATATGCCTTTAATAATTCATTGTTGGCATTATGGTGAATAGTCCTTGGCGATGATGCCTATATGGCTAAATGATATATCTTGCTATGATATGGTTATGAGTTGTCCATGATATGATTCTTGTGGTTACATGGTTGATGTTCAGATCATATTTGTGGATTGATTCTTAGATGGTGCATATATGATGCTTACATGGTGATCTTCATAAGGATAAGGAGAATTATGATACAGGATTCCTATTGTTCTTGGCACATATATGGATGAGGATTATTGGCTGGATATATGGATGATTATTCAAAGTTGCATTATTGGAGACATGATAATGATGAGTTCTTACCTATATGATGATAGGTTGTACATATGTTGATTGATGCAGATTGATGATTCATGCAGATATGGATGGCTATGGTGTTTCTCACATATGATATAATGTGAATGATTTTGTATATGCAGAATTTTGTTCAAAGGGATGAATTGATGCAGACATACTTTGTTATAGGTTGATGAATTATACTCTACAGGACACTTACAGGTTGTTGATTTGGAAGTGGTTGTACGCGAGTTCTATGAGTAATATCCGCGTATATACACCTTTTTTTGTGGATACAGGCGCGTATATGTTGGTTTGAAGGAAATCAGTAAGAAAAGTCTGATATGGGCCTGACAGAGACAAGTGGATTGGCTGCAGAAGGAGAACATGATTGCTGATGATTGACAGATGCTGTTGATATTAGTCTATTGACGACTTTCATAGTCTTGCTCTAGATATTTCGTCTCTATGTCATATCTTCTTTTTATCAAGGTCATGTAACGACCTATTCTGGTTTCCCCACTATGCTTGGGATGAAGATGTAAATTTCTTATGTATCCCCACTTGGTTGGGTAATGGATGTATGTATTGAGTCTTTTGGTGATAGGAAGGTCTTTTAAGATGTATAAGTCATGGTTCTTCTTGAAGAACAACTTTTTGTAGATCTTGCCTACAGTCAGGAAGAGCATGAACAACACACTTCAGCAGTACAGAGACTCGGCATGTACTCAGATGGAGCATGAACAGATTGGTACACCTTGGCATATACAAAGGGGGAGCTCATTCAGAGATTTCAACACATACTCAGGGGGAGTATGGACAGCGGAATGTTCAGCAAAGGAAGAGAATATCTTGGTCCGCCCTTTTCCCTTGATGTCAAAGGGGGAGAGTGATTTGGTGTTGTTGCCATCAGGTCCAAAGGGGGAGATTGTTGGCATTATGATGGATGTGTTGTACTTGATGGCAACCCACTCATAGAAGAACACCTCACTTATTTATAACTGGATGAATCTTCAGAAGAGATATCAGATGTGACTAATGGAGGACAGCTCAAAGGAATCAGATGATAGTTCTGAGTGTGACAAGTTAGCTTTGCCATCAAGTCCAAAGGGGGAGATTGTTGGCATTATGAGACAAGTGTTGTCCTTGATGGAAAATCACACAGATGACAGATTAGAGTGCAGCAGGTCAGTAGCAAAGAATTGATGATCAGACTACAAAGAATGAAGAAAGAAGAGTATATACACAGGTTCACTATATACCAAGTAGGGTATACATGCAGGTTCACTATATACCAAGTCACGTATACGCAGGTTCGCTATATACCAAATAGGGTATACACGCAGGTTCACTATATACCAAGTCGCGTATACGCAGGTTCGCTATATACCAAGTAGGGTATACACGCAGTTTCATGCACGGAAAAGCACGTACATGTCGGAAAGCTTACTTTTGGTCCATGGTAGTTAGTCCTCGGTATTTGAACCTATGGTTTTGGAGCATGGTATCTCGACAAGTGTGTTGATCCCAAGTATTGGGCTCTTGGTATTGATTTATTATGGTTTTGGACTGTGGTATTGAGAAAGG
Source organism: Pinus tabuliformis (assembly GCA_031772625.1). NCBI lineage: Eukaryota > Viridiplantae > Streptophyta > Pinopsida > Pinales > Pinaceae > Pinus > Pinus tabuliformis. Next base: position 882,674,956 of record CM062820.1, on the reverse strand, counting down.
CCTAAGACTATAAAAGGAGAAGAAGATCATTAGGCAAGAGCATTGGAAAAGTCTTGAATATCTGATGAAGGATAAGATCCAGTATGCAGGTTATTGGTTGATGATGCATTGCTTGATCTGAGCTAAGGAGGGATCTCACCAGTTGATGGAGAACAAGAACTAAGGAGAGATCGGGATCAAATGGTTTGAAATGAACTATCTTTATATAGTTGACTATGCTTATTCTAGATCTGCATACTGACGCATGTATTGTGCTATAAGTGTTATGAATATGACTGATGTCTGGTACAGCTACAAGTTATGAGAAAATATATTTATATCTGTATGTGGCTTGTCCTTGGCAAAAGCACGTATGTACATGGGTTTGATTCATCATAGTAGCGTATACCATTTGAGCTATGATGTCTGAAGTTACAGGTGGTTCTGACTATTGATGAGTTCTGATGACCGTTTAATGGTGTCAGTATTCTACATATCTTGGTTGGATGATTGTGTATTGATGGATGATAACTAATATGGATCAAGATCATAATGACTCATATTTATGTGATCCGATGGACTAGATCTGGGTGCTAACACATATATTATCCTTGTATATGTAATGATTTGGTTATGTCTGAAGTCAGGAAGTGCAGAGAAGTTATGAATAAGTAATTAATGACATATACGCTGGTTCACCTTGATGAAGTTGCGTATACATGCAGATTCATCACTTCCAAATAGCGTATGCACTCTGATGCATGATTTTGATGATACAGTTGGTACTTATTGATTTTGCAGAGTTCTGTGACTGTGTTGATTGACAGGGTTTCAGTGTTTCAGTGATTCAGAGATTGATGATGCTAGTAGTGATTTCTTTGAGCTTCAATGATAGTTTGGGTCCAGTATGAAAATTTGATGAAACATGTCCTTCAGATTATAGTGTTGTGCTTCAGGAGTATCCAATCTGAAAATATATGAAACGTGGTACCCAAAGGAGAGAAGATTGTAGGCCGGCGCCTACGTCCTAGTATCTTAGCTAGTACAAGAGCAAAGGGGGTTGGAGCTCCCTTCCAGGAGAGTCTGGAGAACGAGAGAAGGTTGTAGCCTTCTGCAGGTTGTAGCCTGCGTGCTGGTAAAGGACTGCACCAGTACATTGTAAAAGAAGTTTCTTAATAAAGGAAGATAGAAACAAATTGCAGCAGGTGGTTTTCACCCACATTGGGTTTCCACCGTATATCATGGTGTTCATGTGTGTTGCTTATGTTTGTTGATCTATTTGTTTTACTGCTACTATTGACTGTTAATATGGCTAATAATGTTCTGATGCATCCATTGAAGATCACATAACTGAATCATGAGTTTAATGGTTATACTCTAGTTGCAATAGACATAGTCGCATATATACGCTGGTATACTTAACTGAAGTAGCGTATATGATTCTGAAGTATGAAAATGAAAATGGTTTATTGATTAGATAATACTGATTCACCCCCCCTCTCAGTATTATTTCCAACATTTAAAGGTAGGGACTAGCTTCAAATTCTCCTTGTTATTCCTTGAACCATATTTTTGTATGGAATAGAATAGAATCAACTAGATTTTCACTAGTATTCACGACTTTTTTGGGCTTCGAAAATCCCCATTAGTTTCCTACTTGCAAGGAAAAATCGAGATACAACTTGATCGAAAAAAATATCCAACTTCTTTCTGCATATATTAGGCTGAATTTCATGCAATTTGTATATTGATTGACTTAAAGCTAAAGCTGAAGTAGAGGGCTTTAGATCCTGAACAGAAGTTTGAACGACAACAACTCAACAGCTGGAAGTTTAAACTCTTGACTCGACGGCTTGAGGTCTTAACTATATGAACTTGGTGTTTATCTTGTTACTAATTAGCAACATATAGTCTTATTGCTTTATTGGCCCATTAGGCAGTAATCATGGTATCTAGATTGTGTGTCTGGCACTCAGTAATAATGAGGAGTACATTAAATAAGTTTTTATATCTATTTTTAGATTATTTTTCTTTGCAGATTTACATTATCTAGTTTTCAGTTATGTCATCATTAAGAAATGTTGTAAAGCAGTGGGCTCACAAGGAAAACTCCTAACCGTATGTATTTCTTCTTCCTTAGAATTTCCAGACAGTGATTTATTTTGTAAAAGGTAATACAATAATATGATTTTTGGCATATTTGTTTGTAAACTTTGGAGACCTAGAGATATAAATTATGAAGAAAACATTAGACTATTAGCATTTTGTCCATGCAGGCTTGAAAATAATAAATTTCGGTTACTAGAGAAACACAAGGACTATGTACTGAGGCCTCGTGATTATTGAAAGAAGTAGGAAAACATCCAGGTATACCATCAAAATTTCTTTATATATTATTTTTTAGATAAATTATTTTTGGGTTGAAATTATTTCTCATAATGTTTTAAATAGAGAAAACCTACATATAATCACCCATAATCTTCTTTTTGTGAAATGGCATGGATGCATAGTGGAATCTCTCATTTATGATAGAGTTGTCTATTTAATTTATATATATCAGTGTGCATTTTCTTACGCATGTTCATATGTTACTTTGTTTGTATGCTTTTCTTCATTTTGTTTCCTTCTCATGGTTTAGACTGTTATTGATAATGTAAAGGCTTCGAGAGAAAGAAACATCTAGAAACCCCGATGAATTTTATTTTAAGATGATCAACTTAAGAACGAATATGGAAAACCTAAAATACTAACAAAATACTCTTCTCTTCATTTCATAGCAGCATTTGAAGCCGTTGGGCCCCATGTATGGAGATGTAGGACTAAGGCCCTTGGTTTTTCTAGGTCCTCAAGATCTGTCAATTTTTTTTGTTGTTGTGGACATATGTGTCAATATTTATCCTCAACTGCCATCTTCATATTATGGAAATTCTTTCACAGATGCATGGGCAACTTCAAGAGCTAGGGATCTTGTGGAATACCCACTTTGTTACGCTGCAAGGTTGATAATAGATGTGAAGAACTCAATCACTGATAAGTTTGTGACATCTGCCCTTAATTATTTGGAAGTGAAGAAGCCTGCAAAATTAGAGAATAAAGGAGTTGACAGGCATGATGCTTCGTCGTGGTGTCGCTTTCCTTAGAATGATGCATATTTTGGATGGGGAAAGCCATTCCATGTTGGTCCAGTCAGAGTAGAATGCATACGGGAAATTCTTTTCCTGACATCTCACCCATGGCATGGTGATGGTGTTAATGGAGGAGGGCTGGTTATGCTTCTTTTGCTCCCCATGTCTGTAATGCCAAAATTTGTAGAGTTGATCATCCATGAAAGTGATACCATCAACTCAACGCGAAGAGATGCAATGGAATGCTACCTCCAATGGATAGTTGCACAAAATGACTAGGTTTAGGTTCAAGATATTCTATGCTACTTACTTATACATTTTGTTGGCAACACACGAGAGTTGACCTAATTTTTTTTAGGTTTAGCGATAATATAACACGCGATCTTAATGACTCCATAGCAATTGTTCTCACAAATTGTGCCTTTGATCATGTTGTTTGTCCCTGAAAATTTATAAGCTCTAGAAAATAAACACAATTGATACAAAAATATGACACTCGTCACTTTAATAACATAAACAAGAAGATTTTAAAGCATTTTTATGTATTTTAAAAGTGATGTTTCAAGTTGTGACTTGAGTTTGGATTCGAGGTAGGTGAACTCGAGGGCGAGAAGATAGGTTTGCAAAGGGGATCAAAGGTTGCTCCCAATCGAGCGCAGCAGAGGAGGGAGCTCCACTCCCTCCTACAAGGAAGAAACTGTTAGCAGAGGCAAGTCACCACTGGGTAAAGTGAGAGGTTATGGTGAGAAAGGGGAAAAGAAGAATGAAAAGGAGTCAGATGGGGCCAGGTCCAAGGAAAATAGTAGCGAAAAGGACAAAGAGGAAGAAGACAAAATCTAGGGAACAACGGACAAATATCAAAAGGGACCATGTAGACCCAAAATGGAGATTACTCCGAGAGTAGTGTTGAATGATCCTACTCTGTAGGAGCACATGGAACATATGTGGACTTACGTCATAATCTGAAAATTCATGGGAATTTGGCCCTCGGAGAAGGCATTACAGACATGGATCAAATACCATTGGAAACCTGAAGGTCGTATTGAACTCCATCTGGGGTCAAAGGGTTCTTTTACCGTGGTATTTACTAACATTGAAGATAAAGATAGAATATTTGAAGGAGGACCCTACCTTTTTGCAGCAGCAAGCCTCTATATGAGGCTATGGAAGATGAACTTCGTTCTAGAAAGGGAGAAATTCATCTTGGTACCTGTATGGGTAAGGATCTACTCCCTACCTCTCGATTATTGGCAACATGGGTCGGTTGCCGCCATTGGCAATAAACTAGGTCGTTTTGTGAAAGCTTTGGAAGCCACAAGAAGGGGTAAATATACTTCCTATGCTAGGATTTTCATAGAAATGGATCTATCAGGTGCTCTCCTAGATGAATTAATCCTAGAATTTTTTCATGAGGAATGGGTCCAAATGGTGGATTATGAGCATATCCCGTTCAGATGTCATAGATGCCACGAACATGGTCACCTGATTAGAGATTGTCCTCTTAGTAAAGTAGACAACAAATGAGAACCTAATACTGTGAAGGATACTGAAAACTTTCAGAAAGTGGTAACTAAAGGAAAAGGAGGCAGAAAGGGCTCAAGGCAACAGTGCAGTGAGGGGAAAAAGATCAACCCGAACAGGTTTCAAGTGCTGGAAGAAAAGGAAGAAATGAAAAGTGTAGACCAAGCTATGGAGGAAGGACCTAAGGAACAGGAGAAGGGGGAGAACTACAACATAACACAAGAGATTTGTAAAAGGAAAGAAACTATGAATAGTGATACTGAAGTAGAAATTGATATGGAAATGACTCAAAGTGAAACAAATCTGGAAGACCATGAAAGAAATTCTAGAAAAGGAACACCTAGGTCTGGAAGGGTTCTTGATGCAGGGAACCACAGGAGGGATAGATTAACTACCCCAAGAGGACTGCAACATAATACAATAGCTGTTTTTATGGAAGACTCGGGAAAGAGGGTCAGAAATAGGAATAACCACTGACAAGCTGGAAAACAAAGGAGTGAAAACAATGAAACCATCCCCTGGACTAGCTCCTAGAAATGCTGGTAAAATGAGAGGCTAGAAAAAGCAGAAGGAATTTTTGATGGAATGTGGAAAGCTAATGATAGATTTGGGTAAAATGAAATACCTAACCAATTACTCCTTTACAAATCTTTAAATTTGAAATATACATCTTGGAATATCAGAGGTTTAGGAAGTAAAAGAAAACAAAGGTTGCTTAGTTCTAGAATGAAACGAGATATGTCGGACATGATTTTCATCCAAGAAACAAAATGTTCCATTCAGAAAATAAGACTCATACACAACAAATGGCTCATTAGATACGAGTTTCCAGAGGTTAAAGCGGAGAACACAACAGGGGGTATTCTTACTCTTTGGAATCCCCAAAGGATCAACATTTTGGATGCAGAGGCATCAAGAAATTATCTATCAGTGGTCATTCAACCTGTTGGGGTTTCGGAAACATTCCTAGTAACAAATGTTTATAGTCCTCAAAAATTAGAGGATAAACTCAAATTGTTAGAAGCCCTTAGTGACCTTAGGAGCAGACAGACTGGAATGCCTTGGATCTTAGGAGGAGATTTTAACATGATAAAATATCTCTCTGAGAAAAATGAGGTACTATAATGCTCAACAAAGACTCCTCAGCGTTTCAATCATTTACATACAATATGAATTTGGTTGAGTCAGATTCAAGCAATGGCCTTTTTACATGGAATAATAAAAGAGGAGGAGAGGCGCAGGTAGCGTCGAAGTTAGATAGGTTCATGATATCAGAGGAATTAATGTTTCTAAATAGTGAAATAATAGCCAGAGTGCTTCCTTTTGGAGGATTTGATCACTGTCTGATTCAGTTGGAAATCAAGGGTATAGATTATCCCAGGAATAGGCCCTTCAGATTCAAAAACATTTGGCTCTCCCACCTGGATTTCATTAGTAACATTAAAAAATGGTGGGCTGAATACTTGCAAATCCAAGGATCTAAGATGTTTCTTCTTCATAAAAGACTTAAGCACATTAATTTTAGACTAAAGGAATGGAACCGAAAATATTTTGGTAACATTTTTGAGGAAAAATAATCAGTGGAAATCAAAATTATAGAACTCAACAAGGATATGATAAAAGATGGATTTGATAAAGCTAAAAGTGAGTAGGCGGATAAATACCATATAGTTTGGGAAAATTTATGCAAACAAGAGGAAATATTTTGGAGACAAAAATATAGAATTCAATGGCTCAAGGAAGGAGAACAGAACACCAGATTTTTCCACAGATCCATAATAGCTAACAGAGCTCACAACAAAATCTCCATGATTAAAGATGAGGGAGGGGAAATTCAGACTACTCATAAAGATATTGAAGCTGTGCTTGTCCAACATTTCTGGAACATCACTCGAGAAAACACTCCTGACATGGATCAGGCCATCAGGGGAATCACAGGGCATATCCCCAAACTGGTGTCTAGAGAGGACAATTTTAACCTCAATAGACCATTTTAGGAAGAGGAGGTCAGCGAGGTTCTCAAAGATATGTAGAATTGCAAAGCACCAGGCCCAGATGGTTTCAATGTGGATTTTTTAAAGCGTGTTGGCATATTGTCAAAGAGGACATAGTGAATGTGGTTGAGGATTCAAGGAGTAGTAAAACTATCCTGAAATCTCTCAACACCACCTTTATTTCACTTATTCCCAAGCAGGACAATGCTCAATCTGTAAACAAGTATAGACCTATTTCCTTATGTAATGTGGTTTACAAGTTAATATCTAAAGTAGTGGCTAATAGACTCAAACCTCTCCTCCCCTCGCTAGTGTCTGAAGAACAACCAGGTTTTGTGGAGGGAAGACAGATTCTAGACAAAATTATTCAAGCACATGAAGTGGTGCACACGCTAACCAACAAAAAACAGGTGAGGATGCTCATGCAATTGGACATTGCCAAGGCGTATGACAAGGTGAATTGGAATTATATCAAGAAGGTTCTCTATGCCTTTGGGTTCGACCACAACTAGGTCAGATGGGTTATGGCACTAGTGTCCTCCTCCAGCTTTTCCATTCTAGTCAGTGGATTCCCCTCAGAAATCTTCAATCCTTCTAGAGGCCTCAGAAAGAGAGACCCTCTTTCTCCCTTCCTCTTTATTCTTATGATGGAAGGGCCTAGGAGATCCATTAAGCAGGCCAAGGATATGGGTAAAATTAGGGGTCTTCAAATTTCAGAGAACGGTTCTGTGCTGACTCATCAACAATTTGTTGATGATACCTTACTGCAAGGGGTTCCAATAGTCAGAGAGGCTTTGGCCTTCAAACAAATTCTTAAAGATTTTTCCCTGGCTACAGATATGGAAGTCAACCTCTCTAAATCAAAAATCTTCTTCTTCAGCACTAACATTGCTATCCAAAGAAATATCTCAAGAATTCTTGGATTTCAATGTGATTCCCTCCCTTCTAAGTATTTAGGAATATCTCTTATTGCTAGACCCATGCATAAGAGTATTTGGGAAATAGTTCTTAATAATACACAGGATAGAGTAAATAAGTGGACCTTCTATGCCTTGAACCTGGCAGGCAGGTTAGTTCTGACAAAGGTTGTTCTTCAATCCATCCCAGTTTTTATGTTATTAGCTCTCCCAGCTCCAAAAGGTGTCTTAGAGCAAATCATAGACATTCAAAGAGACTTTTTGTGGGGAAAGGACGAAACTAGAAAGAAATGGGCCCTAGTTTCCTGGGAAAAAATATGCAAACCCAAAAGTCAGGGGGGGCTTGGTCTGGACGATTAAGAGATTCTTTGTAGAGCTCTAGGAGCAAAACTCTGGTGGAGATGGGTGTAGAAGCCAAAAGCTCAGTGGGCCAAGATATTGAAAGAGAAGTATGCCAGCTCGTGGCACAATAAAGATCTCATAAGAATGTCTGGAACTATAAAAGGATCCTATATTTGGAACAGAGCCTGGGAGAACAGAACTGTAGTTCAAAAGAATAGTTTCCGAGAAACTAAAGCAGGAGATCTTGCTCCTTTTTGGGAGGACAAATGCCAGCAGGAACCAATACTATTAACAAAGTATTTTTTAAGCCTCAAATAGGAAATAGATGCCCATGGGTTAACTAGAGTTAAGGATTTTTGGGATCTTTTGTAGACCCCTGAAAAATGGAGAAGCTGGATAAACATTGAATGTGGAGAGGACAACCCCCTAAAATTCAAAGTAGAGGATTTTGGGGACTTGCTCAAGCAAAGGATGATCTTAAAAATAGAAGGGCATGATCAATTGAGATGGGGTAATAACAAGCAAGGAGCCTTTAATCTCAAGGAAGCTAAAGGTTTTCTACTTGGGCTGAACTATAGTGTTCCAGATAAGACCTAGATGCATCTTTGGAGGCAACAAGGTTGGATGAAGATCAAGATTTTTATGTGGCTGGTCCATCACAAGAAAATTTTGACTTGGGACAATATTAGGAGAAGGGGAATTATGGGGCCCTCTAGATGCCAGCTCTGTGAGGGGCAAGGGGAGACAATGGAACATATTCTCAGTAGCTGCTCTTATACTACCTGGCTGTGGGATTCATTCTCTTCAATTTTCCAGCAGTCAGATAGGGATAGAGGAAGTATAAAAAATACCATAAACCACTGGAGAAAAAACTTCAAGGAGAATGAATTTGGCCTAGGCCTTCACACCCTGCCTTATTATCTGGAACATTTGGAGAGAAAGAAATAAAAGAATTTTCAAGAATGGTAAGTATTCAGCAAAACATCTTCTTGATCTTATCTTGAAACATATGAGAGAGATAGTTAGTTCTACTGTGAATAATATCCCCTTGAATCCCCCCTCAGATGAAGAGTAGAGAATTCTCAAGAAACTGGGATTGCAAGGGATAACTCCTCAAGGTAGAAACAGAAAGGATAACACCATGGTAACTGAAAAGGACTACTGGCAACCCCCACCAAAAGGCTTTCTAAAATACAACATTGATGGTGCCTCCAAAGGCAATCCGGGAACTGCTATTTATGGAGGAGCTTTAAGGGATGATGAGGGCAATATTATATTTAACTTCCACTACTATTTAGGTAGAGCTACTAATAACATGGAGGAAGTGATGGCGCTGGAGCAGTGTCTAGAGTTTCTATCATAGAATCAACACTCAAATATCATTGTGGAAGCAGACTCTGAGATAACCATCAATGCAGTGAAAAGAATTAGTGGTGGTTCTAGGCTTGAAAGAGTCTCGAATCATTGGAAACTTATCCAGGTTTATCAAAGAATCCAATTGCATCTTTAGGGCCTTCGAACCATAAGTTTCAACCACGTTTGATGTAATGCCAATAAACTGGCCGACTTACTAGTCAATCAGGGTGCGAGCAGTGCAGAATGTGGAATGGCTAAAAAGTGGCAAGAAATTTCTCCAAGTCGTCTAAGGGCTATCTGCAAGGATAAAGCTACGAAGGATAGGGAGGTTTTCCGATTTCATTCGGGGTTGAATTCCATGATTTGTTATCGCTGGGGGGTTCCATCTCAGCCCAGCAGGATGGACCAGAGAGGCTGAGCATCATGTTCGGGTTCATCTTCTCCCGGTTCATCTCGGCCGAGTTTCCCAGGTTTTTGGTTGGCACTTTGCGGTTTTATCTCCTAAATAATCTCAGGATCAGCTTCAGGTTTCAAGGTACGAGTTGGTAGAATGGGCATTTAATGGGGTACAGTAGTAGGAGTCCTCTTCCCACTTCTGGGTTAGCTATCCTGGTGATTGGCGGGTTTCTGGTGATTGCATGGCTACCAAGTGGTAAGTGGTTTTGTATTTTTGAGAGTGATACCATTGAGTGCATAACACGTGGCATGGGGGAAGTTGCGGAAAACGCCCTTCATCGCGCGATAAAGTGTGGCTGGGTTCAGAGCAACGATATTGCTCCTGGTCGTCGGATCTGGCAACCAGGATGGATGGTGGGGATAGTCTGAGTTGTTTAGTGGGGCCCGTCGGGCCTTCTCCCCATTGTCTTTTGGCGCATCTCATCCTTTCCTTCCTTTATGATCATTGTAGGGTCGGGTTGGACTGCTGACGCTAATTAGCTCCGGATGGTGTTTTGTCCGAATTGTTGTTATCCTTCTGGGTTTCCTTTGAGTTTGGTGCTTCTGTGAGGTAGTGGGTGGATCCTTGTCCTTGACAGGTGTACCTGTTCTCCTACGATCTTTCATGACAGGTTTATGTACATTTTGTAAACTATCTTTTGAATTAATGAAATAGAAGGTTCATCACTTGCTTCAGCAAAAATAAACATAAACAAGAATGTTATTAAAACTTAGTAAAATCACATTAAACAAAAATATTATAAAACTCAAAGTCACATTGAAAGTGATGTTTCGTTTTAGAGATTGAATCTGAGAGTGGCCTTTCATTTAGGAGATTATATCTGATGGAAGTTATTTGGATCAGGTATTTATTCTAATTATTAAAATATTGAGTTAAATACTTTTCTAAAGAAATGATTTCAAGTGAATGGGAACAAACAATGCTATCAACCAAAAATAGAGATGCTATCATCATTACAAATTATGTTTATATTAAAGAGTAGATTAATTTTGTTTTTGAGCCATTTTTATATTGAGAGTTTAGTAAGTTTGCATAATTTTAATTATTAATTATTATAAATATGTTAAGGTTTTTTATTATAAATAAATTAAAATGGCTATATTATTGCATCTTTAGGTGCTCCGGGGAAGCAAACAAGGCAAGGAAAATGACAATGAAGAAATACTAAGAGTGCACACATTTCTATTTTAGGTATGCACTACATTTATTTTATTTTATTTCAATAAGTAGCTCTCTTGGAAATGGTTGAGCAATGGTATAAAACTTGCCTTACAGGAATTTATTATTTTATTCTTAATAGGAAGAAGGATGGGTGGTTTGGTGTGCCTCCAAGAAACGATTAACTGCCTAGAAAATAGATAGAGATAAAGACTTCTCTGCAACTTAATATTTCTACGAAGTCGATCATAATAGTTCATTACCTAAATTAGATTCATTAGATATGAAGCTTCCTTAAGAACTAGATCACCACCAATTTGGATACCAATTGCAATAATTCTCGAGCTACAAATAGGAGATGGAGCCAACTTGAATTGTGAAAGCCAGTAGTGGAGAAGATAACTTTGTAGGTCACCAATAGATTAAGAGTTGAGAATTGACCTATATCATGTTGCCAGTATTTGTGTCAATTTTACATATTTTTGAAAACCTTCATGAAGACAGAATTGCCAATTAATTGTAGATTCAAATGCATATACATTATTACAATTCTTTGTTATCAAGGAAGACAATTCCAATTATACAAGGGTCTTGAAATTGTGGTTTAATAATTGGATATGAATTTAATTTCCACCATTTAATGTGATTCAAGCTTTGAATATATATGTTAGAGAGTAAACCCTCTTGTAGGATGGAGAAATCTAGAACATTTTTCTTTTTCCCTATAATATGTCTAAAAATGAACTTCCAACTGAGGATCCTGCATGTTCAAATGACATGAATGTATTTTCAGCAAATATAATTGTGTTGCCTTATTATTTAACGTTTCTTTCGACAATTTTTTTTCATTTAGATTTAAAATGACTTTGTTTTTAGCCTTAAAAATAATGGATTTATTTATTTTTTATTCTGTTGGTATCCATAAACAACAAATATTTAAGGTAATTAAAATCACTATTTGGGAACTTTGAATGTTGAAACCACCTTCAAACAACATTTAAAATGATTTTTTTTTATAATTTTTAATATTGTGTATAGAGAGACAATAATTTGAGTTATGGACATATAGTCTCTATAGAGACAATATGCTTTTAATCTCAACTATTGTCTCTGAAAAGACAAAATGTAATTCTCTTTAAAGAGACAAAAATGAAAGTGTCTCTACAAAGTCAAATGAAATGGTCTCTAGAGAGACAAATGAAATTGTCTGTTAATAGACAATAATTTGTGTCTTTATAGAGACAAATTTTTAAGACAATAATTTTTAGACTTTAAATTTTGAGACGCCCGCTTAAAGACAATATTTAAGACAATAAACAGGTTTATTTTTGTCTTAAGCTAAGATAATTGACTCAAATATTGTGTTAAAACCCCCTACATGTAGTAGTGTAAGTCTACCACCTTGCAGGAAACTATTGTCATGCGCCTATATCAAGGTTTTTATTTTACTTACCATTCACGTTATCTTATATAAAGACAACAATTTGTTGGGCTCTTTGTTTTGTGGGGGTAGTCGACTAAGAAGAACACGACAACTTTTAGTGACAATATTTATCAAACATCGATTCTTCTTTTGTCCCTTTCATATTTTCTAATACGACTAGAGACAAATTTTGTATCGTTGCATTCGACACTGCTACATGGATGGGGATTTTAAGGAAATGGTTTAAGAGAAAAGAAATATTTTGTCTTCAAATTTTCAATACAAGGCGCTAGTAAAGAAAGGTAAAGGTAAAGGATTAGGGGTCCGTTTACTAGAATTTAGCAAGTGGTTGGTTTACCATGGTTGTGAAGTGATATTTAACAAAGTAAAATCATTCCTCAGACACATAGCCACGGGACAGGTGAAGCACATCGAGGTTTGTGTGAAGAACCTGTGTAAGCTAGATGTGGAAGGTTGTTCTGCATTAAGCCTAAGGCGAAGAAAGTGCAAGTCACGATGTTGATGAACTTTGGCACAAAATACTTGGTCATTTTCATCATGGTACCTCGAATATTATACAACAAATAACCACTGGCCTCCCTAAAGGATCACTTAAGAATTAGGATGTATGCAAAGGATGTTCGTTGCAAAAGTACATAAAATCCACATTCCATGATCGGGACAACAAAGCACATGCAGTCCTAGAAAGGATCCACTATGATGTTTATGGACCTTTTTCGACAACCTACACTGTGAGACAAATATTTTGTCATTTTGATTGATGACTTCTCACAGAAGTTTTGGATCTTCTTCATGTGGAAAAATGTTGAGACATTCTCCAAGTTCGTAGAATTCAAGACACTAGTTCAAAAAGAAGCTAGCAAGAAGGTGAAGGCTCTATTGTAGTGGCTGCAACACCGTCCAAAATTTTGGCCTACGCTTATACTTCACAGCTTACTATGGATATTTTGATGAATTGCTCCTTAGTCACTTATTGGTAAGTTTATGATCTCAAGCTCCCCTTTTCTATCTTAATAGTCATTCATGCTTTTACTTTTACATAGAATGTGGCATCTTTGGGCATGGGATTTATCGCTTGTCATCAAAAGGGGGGTTTGTTTTGATTCAAGTTGAAATATTTATAAGAATGGGTTTGTCCTCACCACATAGACATGTTTCACACTCATTTCACACACTCTTACACAGGTGTTTCCTTTATCCTCCCAAAGTCTATCATCGGAGTCGCAGTTGCTGTAAGTTGCCGCAAAGGTTGTTGCATTAAGCAAAGTATGTGTTATATGTTCTAGATGGTCTATGTTGCATCGCTAAGTTTTCAAGTGTGTGGTCATAGTCAAGTTGTATCATTGTTCATGTCAGTTCCACTGATCCAACACTTAGCCAAATTTTAGAGTTTCCTCTTCAACCTAGCCTCACCCAACTTTCCTGAACTACGCACTTCACATATGTAATTCTCAAGCTTTTCCCTTTCCTATTGGAACTATGCAATGCATAGATATCCCAACCTCACTTAGAATTGAAAATTGTGCAGTGGTTTCCTCCAATTTCCTTCCCTTAGTTAGAACCCAATGTCTCCAGAAAATATGCAATTTTGTCCCTTGATGTTGGCTTGAGGGGGACTGACCCAAGTTCAATGTTAATTAGCCAAACAAATCCCTACACTACTGGCCCTTTTGGCATCAAACCATAGAGTGTAGAGCATAGTCTCACGTGAGGTTGTATGGGGGGATGTTGGAACCAAGTTTTTGCAGCCTGAGATGGTCGTGATGTCGTTTTATTACCCTTATTCCTACCTTCATGCAGGTCACTTTTCTCTAGGGCTCGCCAGAAGAGCCCTCTATTTTATCCTAAATACCTTTGCAAAAGGGTTCAGTTGTCCTTCGCATAACCCTAACCATTGATCTAGACCCTTTTGTTCTACCAAGGCAGCGTACCGTGCAAATTCGAGTCCAAGTGTCTTACTTATCTTATCAGTTACTCATAGTTTGCACCACGTAAAAATATATTCTTATATGCTTTCAGTTATCCAACATAATTATAGACATTCTCACACCATATAAGCATTACAAATGAAACTCATACATAAAATTACAAGATGCATTCATCAGAACAAAGACATAGAAATTGCAGAATACTTCTCTTTATTAATCTCTTCCAAGTGATTACAGGCTCTATCATCCCTGTGCACACAGCTATAGGGGTACGTACACTTAGCTACGGACTTCTACCCTAGGCCTCTGGGCACTCAGCTGTAGAGCCTCTGCCTATGCTACGACCTAAAACTTAGACTTACAACTTTAGAGCTATGACTGTCTAAGACTTCTTCATCATTGACTCACTCCTAATCTACTTAGATCTTAGCTCCTTTTATACAATCCCATGGTCCGCTGACCATGGGTAGATCTCTTACAGCTGACTTTACTTTACAAAACTAAGGGTGGAAAAACCTTTATGACTTATAACACCTACGCACTCCGTGACCACAAAATGTGGAGTCTTTACAAGTTTCTTAGAAAATTTGACAAAAATATGGGCTTCTAGCTCTAAAATTTCTCTTTGGGGGATCCCGTTCCCAACAGGCCCCCAACACAAACATCTCGACTCGCCCTTGAGTCACTCGGTAGCCGTGGAGATATTTGCACGAAGTCTTTCTAACTCAACCCTTATGATCGCGACCTAGGCCATGCACTGAGCTTTTGCCTCATTTGCATCTTCCGTTGTCTTCTCAGTCACTGCTCCTACGCTCTCAGCCTGAAGCTTTTGTTGCGTTGACTACAGAGTCACAAGCTTGCTTTCAATATTCCCTGTCACTGCATAAGCCTCATCTAGCTAGAGCTTTAGTCTCACCTTCAGCACTGCTTCCTTGTGCAGTGCTGAGTCCACCTGTTCCTTCAGCTGCTTGGCCTCCTGCAACTTCGCTAGTCTCTATGTCAGTGCGATGGTTCACACTGTTCCCTTAGCCTCATCGTAGCATTGTGGTAACTTGCACTTTTTCGTCTCTAGCCTCTGTACATTGGAGTCCTCTTGCATGCTGGTCAGGACCTCAAATGACTTCTCAAACAACTACATGTAGTCTGCTACTGCACTGTCCACCACCATGTTACCCATTGTTTCTTCATTTTTGGCAGAGTTGAAGGCTAGGCCTTCAACTGTAACTCTATAATTTGGAAGTTTGACTCCAACTAAAGCCACGCCATCACAGTCCAAGAGTCGCGACCCCTATGGCCAACTTGTGGATGTGTACCTCGACTGGCTCCTCCTCCGGAATGGACAATTTTGGGACCATTCTGCATGGCTCCTCAATGACCTACAAAATCTGCTTTCTCTGACTAGTTGCCTCAGTCTCAGTGGTGATGGTAGCATATCTATGTAGGGCCATTTGATCATTATTGATCTGTTGTTCACTAATCATCTAGAGGGTCTGGTGCTTTCTGGCCCTTAGTTATGCAATTACTCCATCCTGTAAAAGGTGTAGTGCTTCGTGCAGAAGTGCTACCAAGTTCAACCCGACTCCCTTTAAGGCATTGACAGTGGGCCTATCAGCCTCAGTCTATGTGGTCAGTTCTCCATCCGGCAGCACTGTCGCACTGGAAGACTTTATGCGTAGCATATTGACAACCTTTGATCTGCTGATAGCCAAGCTGGTAGACACCATACCAGCCTACAATGTGCGGGTTTGAAACACATTCAACCTTGTCAGGATGGCCCCTAAGATAATTTATTACTGTTGTTCAAACTGTTGCAGGGCCCCCACAGTGACATCCCTTACTTTGTCACTGATATCATGTAAATCGCCGTCAGTTAGTGTGATGGGATCTAGTGAGGTCCAGCGAGGTCTTGGTCACCTTTGATTTCCTCCTGGGCCCTCCTTTCTCCAACTCTCTTGGGCGCCTGATCTAGGCGCATGTCTCCTGAGGGTCTGTGTCGTGTTGTTCATCTACTTCGTCCTCGGTCCCAGGTGAAGGCGACCTTGCCCCTTTATCAGAGCCAGACACTATCCCACCTATCTGTTTCCCTGTTTTCTATGTAGCCTCATACTCCACTTGAGCCTTATCAACAGCCTCCTTTTTCCTCTTCTTGGTCAGCTGTGTCATCTTAAGCTTGGCCTCCTTCTTTTTCTTTTGTGTGGCGGACTTGCTTCTGCCCACCGCAAAATTTGTTGTAGAGTGCCACTCTACTAGCCATTGATCAAGCACCACATCAATGGCATCATCCATTGCCAAATATGGCAAGTCATATCACTTCTGTGTAGGTTCCTTTCGCACCTTGATGGATACTCCATGGAAGTTTTCTTTGAATTTGAAGTAGCCCTGCAGGTTGGCATACACCGTAGGTGACAATCGCGGCTTGCGATTAATTACCATCCAAATGCTCATTTCCATCAAGATCCAAAAGATCTTACTATCCTTGACTCACTATGCATCCTTGGTTTCCCACAATGAAGTGTACTTCGCTGCTTCAGGGAGGTTTGGCATGACAGTGTTAGAGCCTAGATTTGTCTCAGGCTGAAAAGACAAGGTTCTAGGTCCACATCAAACCACGCTCAACCTCATAGCTAGCCCTACGAGAACAGGAGAGGGATCTCTCTGGGTCAATCTCGGCAAAAGGTAATCAATGAGGCTCGAGATGACTAAATTTTCAACTGATCTTAGGCTAGCTATTAACTGCAGGGATTTGATTTGGTTTTTTGAGGGTTTTTGTTGAAAAAATGGGAAAGGCAAATTTGGGCTCGGGGATGAGGCACAGTTACTGCAGAGTTCTGATTGGGGAAAGGAAGGAAATCGTTTTGATGCTTTAAAGCAAGTGAGATGGATAGATCAGACTAGTGAGGAGCTAAGGAGAGCAAGAGAGTGTCAAGAATTCTCCTTAAACAGATGAAAACATGGAAATTTAAACAAATTCAAAGGAAGAGCATAACAGTTATGGATTCCACCTTAATAACTCATTTGTTTCAAATTCAGAAGAAGAAGTAATAAAATGATACACATAACATAGGATAAATTTAAAAATACTCAGAGAAGCACACCATCAAAACATAAAGCCACTTGGATCCCAAATAGTGCTGCAAAACCTTGGTCTTTCCTTAGCCAAAAATGCAGAAGTGAATGTACAATAGAGTGCCAAGATTTTCCCAAGAGTCCAAACCTGAAAATGACTTAGGAATTACATCTAGCCCAACCCATTCCCTTGCATCTAGGGGTTGAGCTCATCATTCTAGTAGCTATTTCAACTAATTCTAAACAAGGAACTGAAAACTAGGTAGTCAAACAACTTACCCCTATATGCTAGGAAACTCATTCATTCACTCAGATTTCACCTTTTGGTGAATGAATCTTCTAGAACAAGTAAAAATGTGCCAATATTACATCATGGTTGTCAAATTACATCATGAAAGGTCAAGAATAACTTCAAGAAGCAAAACTGGTCAAAACTGGGCAAATTGCTGAGCTGGAAGGTGAAAAATTGGGCCAAAAACCTCTGTGCGCCACGCTAATTTCTGTATGCGTCGCGCCACTTTTCTGCTGATTTTGAGGCACTTTATAAAGTCCAAATTGATCTCAAGTGTTCTTGCTGGAGATCCACACCTGTCTACTTTCCAACCCAAGTGGAATTTCTGAATTTGGTGCTCATTTTCACCTTCAAAACATCAATCTTCCAAGACTGCTTCCTGTGTGTCAAAATAGGGGCAGAGAGGTCATTTTTAGAGTGTTTTTGACTTCCTGAGGACTCAAAACTTGCCCAAACTTCTTGGCCATGCACAAAAATTCATAATTTTTCATGAAAAATCCAAAACTATAAACTTTTTTGCATTTGGAGCCTCCTATTGGAAGTGTGTGACACGTGGCGTGCGCACAGGGAGAAAAACCCTGTTTTTTCATAAAAATTTACAAAAACACCAAAAATGCCCCAAGTTTCTTGAAATTTGAGCTGTAGCTTCTTCATCAAGTGTTATGTTGGCCTAAAGAGTCCTCGGCCAATATCTGAAGACGATCGAGCTCCCTTTGCCTCTTTTGCTTCTTGATTGCCTTCCTCAATTTCTCCTTCAAATTCCTGATTCGGGCCTTGCACACCTTGTTTCGTCCCATGTAGTGGCAAGCCATGTGTCTCAGTAATGCATGGTCCTTGTCAACCTTTTCCAGCAGCCTCTCTAAGTGCATGTTAACTCTCTCGAGATTGGCCTCCCGATCCTCATTAATCTCTTTCTCCAATGATGTGAGCTCAATTCTTCTCCTTTGCTCAGCTTGGTGATTCTCACGAATGTTTTGTAGCTCCATGATTGCATGCTGATCTTCAATCTGTTTGTTCCTCTGCTCCAAGTACTTCATGGTCCACTTAGCCCTCTCCAAGTCAATGGATAAGGCCTCGATCTCAGTTTGCTGCTTCTGAATGATCTCTCTAAGTTTCGCGCTTTCTGGACCTGTATCTGTATCTGTATCATCAATCAGAATGAAGTCCATCTCTCATTCACTTGAAGGCCCCTCATCCTGCATTGGCCTCTTGCGTTGGTCCTGTACTTGTGATGCTGCTGGAGGAAGCGAGGCCCCTTCCACCTCGGGTGGAGATAACACTTGCTTTGCCGCTGCAAACAAACGTCTGGTGCCTTTATGATATGTGATGAATACTGGCACACTAGCAATCTCATGACGCACATACCGAGGAGAAGGCTCACCATCATGCCTAACCTCTGATAATCTCCGTGAAGCTCTGAAGAAGTCACGAGAGATGAGATCATCCCAAGTGATTCCATGCAAACCAAGCTGATGAACCACCAAAATCTTAATAAGAGCAAAATGATAGACACTGTTAAGTTGCTGCTAAGGGGTTTTATGTTGTATAAAGGTGGTCATCCTCTCTATGTTCTGGCAAATGAAATACATAATGTTCATCATCTGTACCCTAGTCAAAAGCATGAGCAACCTGATGTGATATGCATAAAGAGAAGAGAAACGTCCCTCACAGCTAAAACATTTCATGATCAATCTCATTAGTGGAGCATATTCATCTTTCAGATACCGGAACGGAAACACTCTCTTGAGCTGCCTCAAGAAACTGGTTTTGATGTATGGCTCATAATGCTGCCGGTCAATCTTCTATTTCTTATCCCATGGTTCACCAATGTTCAGTATACCGGTTGCTAATGAGACAGACTCTGGTGTAAGTGTGAAGGTGACACCAGCTAAGATAGCTAGATCTTCGTGCAAGTGCAGCACAAAAGGATGAGCCAACTCATGATGAAATTGGACACTTGGCACCTTTTGACAAAACTCATAGCATGACTGATGCTGAAAACACTGCATAGCAAGAGGGAAGGCCTACAATTCTGTAAGGGTTATAGGTTCTTCCCTAACATGTCTGCCACTTCTATGAGGTCTACGGGGTGCCTGTTCTTCCAAGGGAGAGTCACCTTGGGTTTCCACCTCATAGTTTGATGAATGTTCGAATGCAATGACTGCTATGCAAAATGTCTTGAAGATGCTGCCGTATATGAACTGTGTTTGGACTGCTCTTTAATGATATATAAAACTGTTGTGTTGAAATGCAATAGTTGAATTCTGCCACCAAGGGGAAAAACAAATGCAACCAGGGAATGTTAGGAAGGGGAAAGCAATAGGGGATTAGGGAATATTGAAATAAATTTTATTAGGGAGAGGAGGGGGATTTTATGTATGGAAATAGGGTTTAGGGTTTGGGATTATTATATAAAGTTGAGAGATTTTATAAGGGCTAGGGTTTTGGGGTTTTGGGATTTGAATGTAATGTAGGATTGATGAGCTTAGTGTGGGGGGGGGGGGTAGGAAATGAGGAGACAACGGTGAAATGGGGAAAAGGGAGAATCCTTGGTGACAAATCAAAGATTAAAGAACCTACAACAAACTTCCTTTGAAGGCACTTTAGAGGGAGAGTTTGGATTTTTGTTTCAATTGCTACCACCCATGAACCACCATCTCTTATCATAAAATTTGATGCAATGGCAAGAAGAAGGACCTACCTAGCAAATTCACGCAAGGTATGAGCAAATTGGTGAAGTTTCAAGCAATTTTCAGGCTTTAGGCTATATGCGCCGCACTAAGAACCCACTATGCCGCACCCATTCAGAAAAGCACTGAGAAAAACCTCCCAGTGTGCCGCGCACTTCCAGTGCGCCGTGCGCTTCTAGTGCACCGCGCGCTTCCAGCGTGACGCACCACCTGTTATGTACATCGCGCTACCTTAAACTCACATAGTTAGCCTCTTTCAAACACGGTTTTGCTCTTACACTTTCAAAACATGATTTCTCCCTTGGATTCTAAAGGAACTTGTTGCAAAGGAATAAATAGCTTTGAGAAATATCTTGACAAGAGATGATTTTGGTTTTTACTTCTTCAAAACCCATTTTGTAATGTTTTGAATCTGGCACTTTTTGACAATTAATAGAACTCTGACTTTTTGTTTCCTCGTTGATTTTTGGTTGAAATGATGAATTTTTTGGAAATTTTTTACAGGAATAGCTGACATGGAATTTGGAAAAGGAGACCAGGGCTGCGCCTAAAGCATTCAATAACTGAAAATTTTGGAAAATTATTACAAAAAAAAAACAAAATGTCGACTTGTCTTCAAAACAGAGTTTTGAAGAAAAGTCATAATCCATCCGTATGACGATAAAAATCTTTGAAATAATAACTTATCAAGGACCTCCCTCTGGTCTGCTAGCTTTATTAGACTTTGTCGAAGACCAAATTGACTAACCCTAGACCTAATGACTAAAATGATTGTTATGACCTAGAAACTGAAACAGGACTGCTAATGATTTTTAAGATATGATTTTGATGAACAAACTTGAGCCAGCAGTGCAAAGCATGAGGGGGATGAATGACAAAAGCCCTTCTGACTGATTTGTGGCATGCTCCTAACGGAATTCAACTGATCGAGCGAGATGGGACACCCAAACATGAAATTCAAAAAGATTTTTGATCTCTGACGAAGGGATGACCAGACCGACTCTAACATTGGCTCCAATGGGGGTGGTAGCTCCTTGGAGGTGCCAAGAACGACAAATCTCTGGTAGAGCTAGACAGTGCCTTCATCCATTGGGCTATGGAGTCATTATTTTGATCAACAATACAAGACTTTGACCCAATTTATTTGACTGAAACTTGACTAAAAAGGACTTGATAATAACACTAAATGACTAAAAACTGACTCGACAAACTAAACTCATAACTGAAATCTTTCTTCAGAATTATAGCCTTCACTTCAGGCCCCAGACTGAAGAAAAGATCACAGCACACACTTGCAGCAAAACTGAAATAAAATGGTATTTACAATGACAATGATGACAACAGAAATAACTCAGAAAAGGTACCGCTTGAGCAGCCGACCATTTACCGGCCCTCCTGGACAATCTTCCCCGTTCATCTCCTTCAAAAGAAAGGCATTCTGGCCCTGATATGATGCAATCTTAAAAGGGCCTTTCCAGAGATTTTCAAACTTACCATGCTTGCCCTTTTCTTCATTTCTTGCATCCCACTTTAGCACCACATCGTCCAACTGAAATGTGTCCGCCTTTGCTTTTCTATAATAAATCTTTTTAATTCTATCCTACAACTTGAATGTGTTTTGAAAAACATCTTCCCATGTCTACTGCAAGTGGATCATTTGATTTAGTCTTCTCTACATTGGATCCTCTTCACTACCAGCCTCTTGAAGAAGTTTGACTACCGGAGCTGCAAGAGAGGTAGGGAACACTGTATCAACTCCATAAACTAGCTCAAAGGGGAACATACCAATGGATTTCTTTTGACTCACATGATCTGCATAAAGTGCATGGACAAGCTTCTTATGCCAACTCTTCTTGTTTATTTCTAGCATCTTCTTAATGATATCAACCAAAGATTTGTTGGAAGACTCCGCCAAGCCATTGCCTTGTGGGTGATAGGCAGTTGAGTGACCCAAAGTAATATGATATTTACTACAAAACTCAACCATCGTTTTTGACTTGAACGCTGCAGCGTTACCATTGATTAACTTATTCGGGAAACCAAAACGAGACAAAATATTATTCTCAAGGAATGAAATTATTACCGCATTTGTAGCTTGCCTAGTGGGAATTGCCTCGATCCACTTCGTAAAGTAATATGTCGCTGTGAGGATCCATCTATGCTGACCTGAAGAAGAAGGATGAATTTCACCAATGAAATCCAACCCCCACCGCTGAAAAGGGGCACTCACCTCAATGGGATTAAGAAACAAAGGCTGTAATTTCTACTTTCCCTAAAAAATCTAGCAATTATGACAGCTCTTGACAGCCTTAAGCACATCAGCAAACAATGTCGGCCAATAGTATCCAACCCTCAAAATTTTATTTGCCGTTGTTTTCCAGAAAAGGTGACTGCCACAATCTCCTTTATGGAAGTCCTTCATGACCTGCTTCACTTCTTCTTCCACCGAAAAATTTAACAAAACGCCACCGAGATCTTTCCAATAAAGTGCATAATTAAAAATACAAAACTTAGCATTCTTTAATTTAAGAGTTCTAGCTTTATTTCTAGCCATACTAGGCGGCGCAGACAAATTCTGAAGTACATATATGATATCTGAATACCATGGAGAAAGAAAAAACATTTCTGATACCTGAAGTGACGAACTTTCCTTATTTTCATCAGACATAGCAGCGATCAGATTTATGTCTAAGACGTGCAGCCTTGATTGAGCCATCAACTTCGCCAATCCCTGACCTTTAAAAGGTTTTGTGGGCCTTATCTCCACATCATACTCCAGCAAAGCTGCTATCCATTTGCCACGTCTTCCTTCAGGATCTATCTGGACCAAAACATCTTTGACAATAGCATTAGGAACATAAGCTAAAATATGGGAATGCAGAATGTACACACAGAAATCTTTCAGTGCTTTAACAAGTGCAAGGGCTTGCTTCTCAATAATGTTGTATTTCAACGCAGCATCTCTTATAGTTCGGCTGAAAAAAGCAATAGGTCTTTCATGCTCATCTTTTTTCTGCATTAATATAGCTGCCATAGTATGCTCCGAAGCAAATGAAAACAATATAAAATCCTGAGTATAATCCGGGCTGATTAGAACTGGAGCTGAAGAAAGAGCCAATTTTACTAAATTGAAAGATTTTACAGCCTCTTCCGTCCACGACACTTGGCTGTCCTTCTTAAGCATGTTTGTAATCTCCCTAAGATGTTGAGCAAGATTAGGGACAAAGCAGCGCAGAAAACTGATCTTACCATTAAATGATTGAATCTCCTTCTTATTCTGGGGTAGGTCAATTTGCTGAATTGCTTCCAAACATGCTAGATCAATACAGATGCCATCCTTTGAGATAATGTGCCCAAGTAGTTTGCCTTCATCCATGGCAAACAAGCTCTTCTTTGGATTCAGCGACACACCATATTTTCTGCACTTTTCAAAGACAATTTTCAAATGATACAAATGTTCTTCATCTGATTTGGAAAACATGGTCAAATCATCAAGGTACACAATCAAGAATACATCCTTCTCATTTGCGAAAGCCAAGTCCATTTCCCACTGAAAAGTGGCACCCGCATTCTTCAAACCGAAAGGCATTTTTGCATAATGAAATGTTCCCCACGGAGTGGTGAACGCTGTTTTGTCTCGGTCATCTTCATGGACTAAAATTTGGTTATATCTGGAATAACCATTGACTAGTGACATGCGAGATTCTCCAACTACTCGTTGAAGTATGTGATCCATTTTTGGCAGCGGATAATTGTCCTTCAATGAAACTTTGTTGAGATTCCGAAAATCAATGCATAAACAAATCTCACTGGTCTTCTTGTGCATAGGCACCAAATTAGATATCCAATTAGAAAAATGGATGGGAACAATGATTCCTGATTTGTACAACCTGTTTATCTCCTTCTCAATTGATAGCAGCGATTTTGGATTAAGCCTTCTTAACTTCTGTCTGAAAGGTTTTTGATTAGGCTTAATAGAAATAGTGTTCTGAATTATATTGGTATCATATGTTTCCAAATCGGGATAGTCCCGAGCAAACACATCGGCAAAAGATGACAAAAAACTGATATATTTGGCCTTTATCTTTGGTGGTAATGTTTTGGATAGCTTTACCATCTTCGGATGCTTGGCTGTTCCAATGTTCACGTCTTCAACTCCCTTCTCGGTTGGCTGCAATGTTGGTTTGCATGCTATGTAATCATGATCAAAGAGTTCTTCTAAAGGTATCAAGCCTTTAGGAATCACATTATTCTTGAGCTGCAACACTTCCATTTGATTGATCTACACATCATCTTTTCCATCTCATGCTATACATCAGTTGAGGTATCTTTGAACTTACCTTTGTTTTGTAGAAAATCATTAATCTCCTCATCATCTTTGTAAACTTGCCAATATCTCTGATTGTCTGGGACAGTTGGACGATGCTTCACATGGATTTCAAATTTATTGCTTGAGTTCATAGGAATATTCAAAGTACTTGTTGCCTTAGCAAGTGCATCAACAATACTATTTTGAATACGAGGCACACATGTCAAAGTGTAATCTGAAAACAACTTCAAAATGTCTAGAACAGCATTCCGGTATCCCCGCATCCAAGGATGCTTTGCTTGATATTCGCCTTTAACTTGCTTAATCACGAATTTGGAGTCTCCATATACAACAATCCTCTTAGCATTCAGCTTTATTAGGATCTTTAGGCCAGTAATCAAGGCCTCATACTCAGCTTCATTGTTTGAGCAATCAAAAGCAAGTTTATAAGAACATACCTGAACATTACTTGGCACTTTGTTTAGAGCAGAAAAAGGACTGCATACCCAAATTCCAATTCCAGCACCATCATTTCCCACTACGCCATCGAAATCCATGGTCCACAGGCCATCTTCCTCTTCTTCTAAGTGCTGAAACTCTTCTTCCTCTGTTTTTTCTGCTTGCTTTCCATTATATTTTTCTCATTGCTGAATGATATTTCCATGTTCTTGTCCTTCTCTCTTCAAAACTTCTCTGAAATTATCTGCTATTTCTGGAATATCATCTGCTACAACTAACTGACTATAAATATCATTGAAACTATCTGAATACAAAACAAAAGACTCTAGATCTTTATGTACATAATTAATTGGATGATTAATTGGTTTCTCCTTGCTTGTAATCATGTATTTCATTTTCTACTCACGATACAATTTTCTCATTTGGCCAAACACTAGAATCATTGCATAGGAGAAATCAAGCTACATAGTTCCTTTGATCTTGGCTCCCCAAGACCTTGAAAGAAGCATACCAAATCGGGGAGGAATGTCTGCCACAACAACATCCATCAAAATATTCTTAGTGGGAATCTGATCCAAACTGACCACCAAGTCTTTAATAAGCCCAATATATCTCACCCTGCTGGAATCAAATGAATAGAGATCATGGTACTTCCTGGTAATGTCCAAACCCAACTTCTCCATGATAGCTTTTGCCATAAGATTGTGGGAAGTGCCAGAATCGAACATAGCATTATGCAACACAAACTCATGCACTCTCAAACTAATATAAAAAGGAGGCACATCACTGTCTGGAGACTCACCATTCAATGCTGGTCCAAAAATTAGTTCGGGTTTATCATCTTCCACACTCACCATATCAGACATCGGATCAAAATTCAGAATTTTGGTGACCTGACCTCTATAACCATTGTTCTTCATCAGCTCTATCAAGGGAATGGATACCTTCAATTTAGAAATTTCATTTTCTAAACTAAAAGTGGAAGTCTTCTCTACCTCTTTGTCTGGAACCTCTTTCTTCTCAGCTTTATCTTTCGGTACGATGAGCTGATTAACTCATTCATTTACTGATGGATATTTGTTAGGCATAGGATCAACAACTTCTTTTACTTTATTTGGTGCAATCGGTGGCTCATTCTTAGATGCTGGACCTTCCTTTCTCTTTTGGATTGGATTGATGGGGACATTTATATTTCTTAATGAATACTGACACTGTTGGGTGGACAAGGCATGCATATACCCTCTTTGATACTCATCTGACTCCTCTTCAAGAGCTGTGTCATTCGACAAGATAAAATTTGCATCATGCTGTATAGCTGAACTTTCTGCATACTCATCATCTTCAGTGATAAATGTGGGCATATCATCAAGAGTAAAGAAGTGATTTTCTTCTCCTATTACATGGTCTTCATCATCAGATTCGGGACCAACAAAATTCTGCTGAAGAGGTGTCTTTACTTGCTGCTGTTGTGATGTCGTTTCTTGTGCTCATTGCTCACACTATTTGATCCTAAATTGTGGCTGCTGCTGGCCACGAAAATTAGGATTCCAAATCTGCGGTTCAGGATTATCAAGTGTCAACCTTTCAATCATCTTTTCTACCTTGCGTAGCACCTAATCTGAGGTAGAGGCCTCTTCCTTTATTGAGACTTTCTTTTCAGCTTTCATTCTAGCTCTCTTGTCATTCAAATTTTCCTCAACAATAACGGCAATTTTCTGCATCTCTTCTAAGGTAGCTGGATCTCTCTCCCTTAACTGATAAGCCATGTCCAGATCAAAACTGTCGGGGAATTTAAGCAAAGCTGATCTTCTAGTTGGCTTTAAATCATCTCGAATTGCATTATAAACCGCATTGAATCTAATCCAATAGTCTTGAACGGACTCACCAACATTTCGCTTGATCTTAGTACATTCAGAAGTGATTTGTAAATGATCTTTCTTTACTTCCTAGCGTTCCAAAAACTGTCATTTAAGCTCTTCTAATGTAGGAATACTTTTGGCCGAAAAATCTCTAAACCATTTACTTACCTCGCCATCGAAAGTATGCACGAGTAACCTCATGGTCACATTTTCTTCAACGATCTCATGGAGATCAAAGAAATCCGTCATTTTTTCGACATGTTGCTGAGCTGTGATACCCTGAGGCGTGCCATCAAACAAAGGAATTTTGCTCTGATAATCTGCAGGCATGTCATTCAAAACTTGAGGCAGCGCGAGAGGTGCAAACCAAGAGGCCATTGCTCTTGGTGGATTTGGTCTGGGGGATAATGGAGCAGTAGGAGCAGCTGATGTATGAGGTGCATGAGGAGGTGTATGCGGCGGTGAAGCAATTTTGGATGTAGAAGGAGTAGATGGAGGTGAATTTACTACAAACTTTTGATCAACAATATTAGGCTGCGGGGGAAGGATGGGAATGAAGGGTGGTTCGGTAGGGATTTTCGAAGCAGATGCCGTTACGAAAGATCTAAGGGTTGCAGATGTAGCTTCTAGGAAATCAGCGATATTTGAAACATGAATTTCTCTCTGAAGGTGCCTCAAGATAAAATTCTCAATTGATTTATTATTTCTTTCAACTTCAAGAGCTGCAGCAAAGTCAGGATTTGGAATTATAGAACTAAGAGCACTTTCGGATTTGGTTTCAAATAATGACAATTCAAACTTTTCATAAAAATTAGGTCTTCAAGATACTCAAAAATTGCTGGACATGAACGAGATTTAAACACGGGAGTGGCAAAACTCTCTTGACGAATAATTCTGGAAATCAGATTAGGATTCTCGTAGAAAGGGGGAGGATTTGGATCTGGATTAGCTTTGGTATATCTCTTTGAAGCCAGCGTGTTATTTTCAATAAATAAAAGGAACAAAAGCAACTTTATCAGCCTCTCAGATTCTAAACTTATCACCCAAAGATTAGAATTCTCAAATGTACTGGGGCGATTTACAGGTCAAGTGTCACGATTACAAGCTAGACCGGAGATTGACTGAAGCAACATTTATCTACTTGCGCTAATGCAAAGCAAAAGCATTTTGAAGGCTACTTGGCATAACTTCAGGCTCCGTCTATAGCTTAGAAAACCAATGAAATAAACAAGCAAACCATTTTCCTCCCCAGTATGGTCACCACTATGTTAGAGCCTAGATTTGTCTAGGCTAAAAAGACAAGGTTCTAGGTCCACATCAAACCACGCTCAGCCTCGTAACTAGCCCTATAAGGATAGGAGAGGGCTCTCTCCAGGTAAATCTCGGCAAAAGGTAATCAATGAGGCTCGAGATGACTAAATTCTCAACTGATCTTATGCTAGGCATTAAGTGCAGGGATTTGATTTGGTTTCTTGAGGGTTTTTTTTTAAAAAATGGGAAAGGCAAATTTGGGCTCGGCGATGAGGCACAGTTTCTGCAGATTTCTGATTGGGGCAAGGAAGGCAATCATTTTGATGCTTTAAAGTAAGTGAGTTGGATAGATCAGATTGGTAAGGAGCTAAGGAGAGCAAGAGAGTCTCAAGAATTCTCCTTAAACAGATGAAAACATGGAAATTTAAAGAGTTATGGATTCCACCTTAATCACTCATTTGTTTCAAATTTAGAAGAAGGAGCAAGAAAATGATACAAATAGCACTGGATAAACTTACAATTACTCAGAGAAGCACACCATCAAATCATAAAGCCACATGGATCCCAAACAGTGCTGCAAAACCCTGGTCTTTCCTTAGCCAAAAATGCAGAAGTGAATGTACAATAGAGTGCCAAGCTTCTCCCAAGAGTCCAACCCTGAAAATGACTTAGGAATTACATAATAGAGACTAGCCCAACTCATTCCCTTGCCTCTAGGGGTCGAGATCATCATTCTAGGAGCTGTTTCGACCAATTCTAAACAAGGAACTGAAAGCTAGGTAGTCAAACAACTTACCCCTATATGCTAGGAAACTGATTGATTCATTCACATTTCACCTTTTGGTGAATGAATCTTCTAGAACAAGTAAAAATGTGCAAATATTACATCATCGTTGTCAAGTTACATCACGAAAAGTCGAGAATAACTTCAAGAAGCAAAATTGGTCAAAACTAGGCGAATTGCTGAGCTAGAAGGTGAAAAATTGGGCCAAAAACCTCTGTGCACCGCGCCAATTTCTGTATGCGTCATGCCTCTTTGCTGCTGATTTTGAGGCACTTGCTGAAGTCCCAATTGAGTCAAAGTGTGCTTTCTGGAAAGCCCTACCTGTCTACTTTCCAACCCAAGTGGAATTTTTGAATTTGGTGCCCATTTTCCCCTTCAAATCATCAATCTCCCAAGACTGCTTCCTGTGTGTCAAAATAGGTGCAGAGAGGTCATTTTTAGAGTGTTTTTGACCTCCTAAGGACTCAAAACTTGCCCAAACTTTTTGGCCATGCACCAAAATTCATAATTTTTCATGACAAATCCAAAACTATAAACTTTCTTTGCATTTGGAGCCTCCTATTGTAAGTGCGCGCCACGTGGCGCGGTGCACATGGAGAAAAACCCTATTTTTTGCATAAAAATTTACAAAAACACCAAAAATTCCCCAAACTTCTTGAAATTTGGGCTGGAGCTTCTTCATCAAGTGTTATGTTGGGCTAAAGAGGCCTTTGGCCAATATCTGAAGATGATCGAGCTCCCTTTGCCTCTTTTGCTTCTTGATTGCCTTCCTCAATTTCGCCTTCAAATTCCTTATTCGGGCCTTGCACACCTTGTTTCGCACCATGTAGTGGAAAGCCATGTGTCTCAGTAATGCATGGTCCTTGTCGGCCTTGTCCAACAGCCTCTCTAAGTGCATGTTAACTCTCTCGAGATTGGCCTCCCGATCCTCATTAATCTCTTGCTCCAATGATGTGAGTTTAATTCTTCTCCTTTGCGCAGCTTGGCGATTCTCACAAATGTTTTGTAGCTCCATGATTGCCTGCTAATCTTCAAGGTGTTTGTTCCTCTGCTCCAGGTACTTCGTGGTCCACTTAGCCCTCTCCAAGTCAAGGGATAAGGCCTCGATCTCAGTTTTGCTGCTCCTGGATGATCTCTCTAAGTTTGGTGCTTTGTGGACCTGTATCTGTATCTGTATCATTAATGAGAATGAAGTCGGTCTCTCGTTCACCTGATGGCTCACCTGAAGGCCCCTCATCCTGCATTGGCCTCTTGCTTTGGTCCTGTACCTGTGATGCTGATGGAGGAAGTGAGGCCCCTTCCACCCCGGGTGGAGACAACACTCGCTTTGCCGCTGCAAACAAACGTCTGGTGCCTTTCTGATATGTGATGAATACTGGCACACTAGTAGTCTCATGACACTCATACCGATGAGAAGGATCACCCTCATGCCTAACCTCTAATAATCTCCGTGAAGCTTTGAAGAAGTCACGAGAGATGAAATCATCCCAAGTGATGCCCTGCAAGCCAGGCTGATGAACCACCAAAATCTTAATAAGAGGAAAATGATAGACACTGTTAAGTTGTTGCTGAGGGGTTTTATGTTCTATAAAGGTGGTCATCCTCTCTATGTTCCAGCAAATGAAATATGGAAAGTTCATCATCCGTACCCTAGTGAAATGCATGAGCAACCTGATGTGATATGCATAAAGACGAGAGAATCATCCCTCAGAGCTAAAATATTTCATGATCAATCTCATTAGCGGAGCATATTCATATTTCAGATACCGAAATGGGAACACACTGTTGAGCTGCCTCAAGAAACTGGTTTTGGTGTATGGCTCATAGTGCTACCAGTCAATCTTTTGTTTCTTGTGCCATGGTTCACCAATGTTCGGTATACCGGTTGCTAATGAGATAGACTCTGGTGTAAGTGTGAAGGTTACACGAGCTAAGATAGCTTGATCTCTGTGCAAGTGCAGCACAAAAAGATGAGCCAACTCATGACGAAATTGGACACTTGCCACCTTTTGACAAAACTCATAGCATGACTGATGCTAAAAACACTTCATAGCAATAGGGTAGTCCTGCAATTCTGTAAGGGTTATCGGTTCTTCCCTAACATGTCTGCCACTTCTATGAGGTCTACGGGGTGCCTATTCTTCCAAGAGAGAGTCACTTTGGGTTTCCACCTCATAGTCCGATGAATGTTTGGATGCCATGACTGCTGTGAAAAATGTCTTGAAGATGTTACTGTATATGAACTGTGTTTGGACTGCTCTTTAATGGTATATAAAATTGTTGTGTTGAAATGCAATAGTTGAATTCTGCCACCAAGGGGAAAAACAAATGCAACCAGGGAATGTTAGGAAGGGGAAAACAGTAGGGGATTAGGGAATATTGAAATAAATTTTATTAGGGAGAGGATGGGGATTTTATGTATGGAAATAGGGTTTAGGGTTTGGGATTGTTGTATAATGTTGAGAGATTTTATAAGGGCTAGGGTTTTGGAGTTTTGGGATTTGAATGTAATGTAGGATTGATGATATTAGTGGGGGGGGTAGGAAATGAGGAGACAAAGAAGAAATGGGGAAAAAGGAGAATCCTTGGTGACAAATCAAAGATCAAAGAAACTACAACAAACTTCCTTTGAAGGCACTTTAGAGGGAGAGTTTGGATTTTTGTTTCAACCGCTACCACCCATAAACCACCATCTCTTATCATAAAATTTGATGCAACAACAAGAAGAAGGGCCTACCTGGCAAATTCACGCAAGGTATGAGCAAATTGGTGAAGTTTCAAGCAATTTTCAGGCTTTAGGCTATATGTGCCGCGCTAAGAACCCAGTGCGTCGTGCGCTCTCTATGCACCATGCCCATTCAGAAAAACATTGAGCAAAACCTCCCAGTGTGCTGCGCGCTTCTAGTGCACCGCGCCACTTGTTATGTGCGCCACACTACGTTAAACTCACACAGTCGGCCTCTTTCAAACACAGTTTTGCTCTTACACTTTCAAAACATGATTTCTCGCTTGGATTCTGAAGGAAATTTGTTGCAAAGGAATAAATAGCTTTGAGAAATATCTTGAAAAGAGATGGTTTTGATTTTTACTTCTTCAAAACCCGTTTTGTAATGTTTTGAATCTGGCACTTCTTGACAATTACTAGAACTTTGACTTTTTGTTTCCTCATTGATTTTTGGTTGAAATGATGAATTTTTTGGAAAAATTTTGCAGGAATAGCTGACATGGAATTTGGCAAAGGAGACCAGGTTTGTGCCTGAAGCATTCAAGAACTGAAAATTTTGGAAAATTATTACAAAAAAAAAACAAAATGTCGACTTTTCTTCAAAATAGAGTTTTGAAGAAAAGTCATAATCCATCCGTATGACGATAAAAATCTTTGAAATAATAACTTATCAAGGACCTCCCTCTGGCTTGCTGGCTTTATTAGACTTTGTCGAAGACCAAATTTACTAACCCTAGACCTAATCACTAAAATGATTGTTATGACCTAGAAACTGAAACAGGATTGCCAATGATTTTTAAGATATGATTTTGATGAACAGACCTGAGCCAATAGTGCAAAGCATGAGGGGGATGAATGAAAAAAGCCCTTCCGACAGATTTGTGGCATGCTCCTAATGAAATGCAACTGACCGAGTGAGATGGGACACCTAAACATGAAATGCAAAAAGAGTTTTGATCTCTGACGGAGGGATGACCAGACCGACTCTAACAGACGGAATGGAACTAGCTGTCCTATGGCAGCTCCCACTCTACCAGCAAAATTTACAGCAAGAGCCACACATAGTGGAACATCTTCTCGAGATCTTGCACTTTGCAGCAGCTTGCCTGGAACTCTCTGCGAAGGTAGTCTGACTAGTTGAACTACTATCCTTCAGCACACTGTGTTGCGAGTGTGATGATAGGCGCCAGCACCTCATCGGCATGACACTTCCTCATCACCTCCCCACTAATATCTTTATGGCTACCTTCATAGCAGGGTCACAAATACTGGATATAGCTCATCTGCGCAGCTTCACTAGTTTAAATTTTTCCTCTAGTTACTTTGTGAGAGCCTGTTTGCCACCTTTTCTGCCAAAGATTATGGCTAGATTCTCTCCTATATATGGAAGTCGCGTTATCTATTGAATCAACCTATCCGTGATGGTTATCAGCTCCTCCAACCACAAACACCCATCATGCACCAAGCACAATAGCTGCATGATGGCCAAAACTGTCACTAGGGTGTGGTTGTAGTGTGGCACCCAGAGCAAGTTGAGCAACCCTGCCTTTTCTACTTCCTTGAGCCACTTCCATGGCTCCAATGCGGTCATTCCTGAATTCATATCCATGATGTGGTGCATCAGCTCCTCGGTCGACAGATGTGGGAACTTCTCGTGGTCCACCAAGTCCTATTCTTCAAGTTTCAGCAGTGGCGCTCATGCTAAGAATGGACTGTCAAAAACAATTTTTTCTAGTAACAGAGGGGTTTGCAGGGGAGCCCTACTCTCATTAATGTCCATTGTCACCTTGGACTTAGGCTTGCATGGAGGGACATACTTCGGTAACCGAGTAATAGGGTTCAACACCTCGGTCTCAACTTTGTCTACTTCGACTCCCACATCCTAGTCGGCCATTAGGATCTTCAACGTCTTTCTCCCTTGGTTCCAAATTTATGGCCTTGCCTTTCTCCTGTGCGGTGGGTTTTGCTAGGTTTCTCCTTGGCAATGCGCACATTAGTATAGCAGGCTCCTTGCCCTTCTTATGCTTCATGGTTTCGTTGGTTGGGGTCGTCTTTGGTATCAACATCCTCAATGATTTATGGACCTCAGCGAGAACCTCGGTGACCTCTAGAAAATGTACATCTTCCTCTATTCCCATTCATATGCCACCTCCTCTACTACTTCCTCAGTATTTACAATTTCTACGAGTGCCAACATAACACTTTCTAATAGTGCTCGCTCCGTCTTTCGAAAGTTTGAAAATGCAGAAGTCTCTTTGAAAGTCTCAAAAAATTCTCAGTTCATGGGTTCCTGAGAGATCAACAACTCAATTCTCGAAATGTCAAGTGTTTTATGCTAGATAGCCACTTGTAATTTATCGGGAATTTTGAATTCAAATCTGACCATTCCCCTCAAATTTGATCCATTAATGTTGGATTTGCGTCAGATTTTCGAGGATCTGAATTTCTTCTTAAATGCCGACAGCCCACTCCATTTGGCCACATTTCAACCATCAAATCATGAATAGTTATTTTAACATCACTATCTTGTTGACCTGCACGATTTCTCCCTGGGTGGTGTAGCTCCCTCCACGTTGTCGCAGACTCTGTGACACTTCCTTGTTTTGCACCATCCTCCAATTGTGCAACTCCCCAACCCAGGCAGTGTAGTTTATAGTCCCACACCTCCTTTTAGCTTCTTTGAGTGCTAAGAGTATGCTACCTTCATGTAGTCACATGGTTGGACCACCGGTGTATGGCTTCAATTGACTATCATTCACCTTTGTTGGGAAGGGATCAACATTCAATTTGACTAGCTGTACCACTCCTCTATCGGTAATCTCCTTAATGACATAAGGCCCTAACCAATGCATCCTGAACATCCCTAGAAATTTATCAAACTTACTATCATATAACAAAACCAGGTGATTTAGCTTAAAGGTGCGCAACTTAATATGTCGATCATGCCATGCTTTTTTGCGCTGGTTTTGGACATTTTGGTGAAATACAACTAGAGATCTCTCTTCCTCAAGCTCATCCAGCTATGCAAGCCTCTCTTCCAGGGCTTCGCAATCTGTCATATCAGTGAGCACTACTATGTGTAGACTAGGTACAATATATTCCATAGGCATTATCGCTTCTACACCATAAACAAGCCTAAAGGGGGTATTTCCAGTCAACTTCTTGCATGTCGTTTGATAAGTTCATAGTACTGCAGGTATGCGTAGGTCCCAATCACCTTGCTAAGCATTATAGGAGAATTTTCGAGCACCTTATTGAAGACTTCCACCATCCTGTTAGTCTGCGGGTGATAAGTGTGTTCTTTTGGTGATATACCTAAAATTCGTCTGTTAGCGTGCTAATCGTCTCATTGAAAAAGTGCATACCGTGATCACTCTTCAAGATCTTTGGACAACCAAATCACATTAGTACATGCTCAAAGAGGAACATTGTAGTAGTTTCACCTGTGAAATCCTTCGCAGGCTGTGCCACCCCACAACGATTCGAATACTCCATCACGGTGATAGTGTACCTCGCTCCCGTCTTTCCTTGGGTCTGAATGGATCCCACAAAATCTATAGCCCATTTTTCAAAGCGTTGCAACGTTATTTGAGGATTCAAAGGCATCTCTTCCCTCCATGATGGCCTTCTAGTCCTTTGACATACATTAGATGCCTTGCAATATGAATTTGAGTCCTGATGGAGGATTGGCCACCACAACCCTGCGCGTAGAATCTTCTATGTGGTTGCTCTCCTGGAATAATGTACTCTAGCGGCGCTCACATGAGCATCTGTGAGGATGTTTCTTCTTTCAAACTCAGGTACATACCATCACAATATCTCATCAGACCCCATTTTATATAGTTGCCCAGCTATGACAGAGAAATCTACCACGCGCACCACTAGTTCCTTCTTTTGCTCGATAGTGTATCCTTCCAGGGCAGTTCCTGTCATTAGGAAGTGTATTATATATTCAAAATGGCCATCCGCGATGCATACTACAAATAGTTGCATGTTAGGCAATCCTTCCTCTAGATTAGTGGGCTCTTCACTTGTTTCAGTGTGAGACAGATGATCTGGTCCCGCGTTCAGTCATCCAGGCTTCATAATAAGTTCAAAATCATACTCTTGGAACAATAAAAACCATCTGCAGATTCTCCCCCCCAGCATAGGCTTATTGATCAGGAATTTTAGCGTGGAATGATCTGTGTACATCTTAAAATGACCTCCCAACAAATAATGTCTAAACTTATAGAGCTCATATACCATGGCTAACCCTTCATGCTCGATAGTGGAATAGTTCTTCTCTGCTTTAGATAACCTTCTGCTTGCAAACGTGAGAGGGTGGTCTAGGTCTTCTCCACCAGCCTGTTTCAATACTACTCCCAACACTATACATGATACATCAACATGCACATGAAACTCCTTCTTCCAATCAGGGAAGACTAGAATCCACATAGTGACAATATTTTCTTTCAATACATCTAGCGTCTTTTTATACTCTTCATTCCAGCAGAACATGACATCCTTCTTTAACAATTTCTCCATAGGCATCGTGATTTGGGCATAGCCTTTGATAAAATTTATGTAATATCCTGTATGACCTTGGGTAGCGCGTAGCTATTTCACACTCCTTGGCACTTTCAAGTTGAGTATCACCTCGATCTTCAAAGGATCTACCATCAATCCTTTTCTGCAAACCATATGACCCAGTAGGGTCCCATCATACTTGTCTGTCATTCGCATCTTCAGCTTCCCAAAGTGAGTTCTCATCATTCTCCTACATTCACACCAATCATGAAAGCTTCCCTTTTGTGTACCCCACCACCTTGCGGGTGTAGCACACAGTGCCCAGTCCATCGCCTGGAAGCACTGCTTTTCTGGTACCTCCCTCTCAAATGCATCCAAGAAAATATCCACATCATTCAGGCCATCATAAGTAGACAAATTTCTTACCTAGGATGGAACATAGTGCAGTGACCGAGTCATCGTGTTAGAACTCAGCATAGTTACTTCGTGTAACCTATTCTTCCAACGCTCTAGTTCTTCATCAGAGTCCGAGGTGCATGAACTCTCGTGATCCCATGTAATTCGTCCATCCGCTATTGGATTCACCTAATCTTGGTCTCGTGTTGTTATCTTATAGATATAGCCCATATCATCATGACTCTCATAATCATGGATTGGTTCAGTATAATGTGATCCCTCAACAGTGTCTAGGGGTACCATTACATGTAGCGATTTCTTATCGAATATCATCTTTCACTTCTTTAGATTGATTACCCTGTTCATATCAGTAGCCCAATCAATTCGAAGGAGCATAAGATATGGGTTGTTGTCACCCGTAATTTCTATTACTTTAAAATCCGCTAGCACACTCGCACCTTGAATATCCATAGTCACCACCTACATCCACCCCATGGGGATGATCTTATCTTGTTTCACCATCCTTAGTTGAATTAGAGACCAATGCAGTGTGAGTCTCCCCAGTCATTCCCATGTTTGTTCCGGTAGGACGTTCACATCTGACCGTAGGTCCAAAATAACCTGATCCATCTCATACTCTCCTATCTGCATGGTGAATCTCATCTCTCGTCCTGTCCTTGTTTTATGCTTACCAAGCTTTCATACTACGTAGAGGTCAACAGGAGTGTTTCGAGCGCATCTATTTATGAGCTCCTACAACCCCTTCACATCCTTGCTATCACGCAGTAGCTTCATGTAGGTCTCCAAGAATGCAGTAAGCATAGAAGGGTCCATCTCTTGATTAGGCTTATCCTTGCTTCCTAAGGTGGAGGCCACAATGAAGCTCGTCTTCGCTTCCATGAAGGTTTCACTTGCGCTCTCCAAATCAAACTTAGTTTCCTTTGCTGGAGCTTTGCAAACACATGTATTATCTTCTGGTTGTATCCCCTTTTCATCTCATGTTTTGATTCTCCTCTGAAGCACTATATTAACATTTAGTTCCTCTTCACATGGCTCCAACCTCATCATCTGCAGGTTCTGAGTCAGTGGATGTGGTAGCGTCCCTTTGTCACATATCCTTGCTATCAGCGTAGGACAATCTTCTGTTTCATGATCAAACAGAGTGTAATACTTGCATGATGTACATGTTGGGTTAGTGCAATCGCAGGAATAGTGTCTTGGTCCTCCATAATTGTAGCAAATCAACTATCCCTAACCTCTGCCAGGTCCTCCTCTGGCTCAGCCTCATCCGTGCCCATGAAATCTTGTCCGTACCATCCCTACACTCCGGTCAGGGGGTCGCATTTGGCCTGAACCCTATATGCGAGAGTTCTATCCATCATCAACTCATAGCTTCTGCAGTCGTACTCATCATGCCCTACTGATCTGCAAAAATTGTAGAACTATTTTTTCGGTGCCTGTAAAAACTTTTGCAGTAAATGATAGTTATCCGTGGCATGTTTTCCTGCTACCTGACATATAGCGCACTAGAATGCAGGCCCCGCACATGGTCCTGCTTGAGCTTTTGGCCTCAAAGGCATCGGTCCTCCTCCTGTAAGGTAGTTTACAAAGACTGAACAATGGTTTTTGTCATCCCCCTAGCTCTTGCATTTTAGACACCATACCTCCTGGAGCACCTTTGGTCGAACTGTTCTATCCTGCTTCAAACTTTGCATCTCAAGGCAAATATTTTTCAACTGCACATGGATCTGTAGAACCCCCATATTAGGATATTGCATCGGGGTCTCATGCAGTCTCATTGCAATCTCCAAGGCCTCTGCCTGAGTGTTTATCTTCTGCTGCAACAGTGCAGCCCTCAAGTGTGGCAGGAGCGAAGCCACAAACCACTCTTGATGTTGTATGTCTATTAGGTTGATGTTAGCTTCGCGACTTGTACACTTCAACCTCTGATCAAGTTCCCAAGGTGTCTCGGCTATTTGCATCATGATTTCTTTGAACCCTAGAATATACTATGCTTCAGATTTAGGCCTATTGAATTCTCTATTTAGTGTTGTTTGGATTTCTTCTACTCCAGCATTTAGGTTATCATTAGCGTACTTGATACACCAGGTTAGCACATGATTATTGAGAGCACTAAGAAATGTCACATTTTTCATGTTATCATTTATAATGCCTTGAGCTTCCCACAGAACTTTTACAATGAACTAGTATTGGTCCAGGTCCTCATTCCCCGAGCCTTTGAATAAAGGTAACTTCACTCAATTTTCCATACTGAACTGCGGTGGAGGTGGAGGTGGTATGGTCAAAGTCGTAGGTGATTATGGTGAAGTTGGAGGTGGTGTGGGTGGAGGTGGTATTCACGGGAATCCTTTCCTTATTAACTGAATAGCACTTCACAGAGAAACCTACACTATTCCCTCTTTATCACCTCGCAGAGGTGAGATCAACAGACTATATTCAAGACCCTTTTTTCCTTCGTTTTTGTAAGTTTTTCTACTTCGCGTAGCCCCAAACATCAATGTAACTACATAACCTTGTTATGGCACACTAGAATTTCAATCCAGGTATTCAAAGGTTTCATGTAATTACCTCGCGGTCGTTCGAAAAACCGTTGCTCTGCCTCACTGTAGCTGACTGAGGTGTCGACGCAAATTTAGTTACAAATCCTCCTATGAAGCAATTGAGCCAATGATCGACAACGTGGGCGATCTTATCGTTCAATGCCTCCATCCTTCGCACTAGCTCCAGGGTCCACACAACAGGACCATCAAGTTTACACCTTCCTTGGCTATCTACTAGCTTGGCAATCCACTCATATAGCTCAATCGGAAAGGATTAGAAAAAAGATCCCTTGGATCTCTGTATACAGGTACCTGTCTAGCCACTATTCCTTTGTAATTTGTGAGTTTTTGTTCTCTTACGCCGTGAATTCCTAGATCTTCCTATCCAACCAGTCTCCAATCTCTTTCTTACTC
Source organism: Pinus tabuliformis (assembly GCA_031772625.1). Classification (NCBI taxonomy): domain Eukaryota; kingdom Viridiplantae; phylum Streptophyta; class Pinopsida; order Pinales; family Pinaceae; genus Pinus; species Pinus tabuliformis. The sequence continues at coordinate 882,635,420 of CM062820.1, read as the reverse complement.
GGATTTGAGTGATACGACATTACATATCTCTTATACAGATTATGGTCCTGACAACAGAACCATTTGTTGGCTTGAGGGGGCCTAGCCCAGTTTTAGTGTTAATTAGCCAAACAAATCCCTACACTACTAGCCCTTTTGGCATCATCCCGCAGAGTGCAGACTGAAGTCTCACCCAAACTAGTATGGGGGATGCTAGAACCAAGCTTTCGCCCCCTGAGATGGTCGTGATGTCGTTTTATTACCCTTATTCTAGCCTTCGCATGCGTCACTTCGCTCTAGGGATTGTCAGAAGAGCTGTCTATTCTGTCCTTCAATACCTCTATGAAAGGGTTCAGCTATGCTTCGTGTAGCCCTAACCCTTGATCTAGACCCTTTTGTGCCGCCAATGCAATGTATCATGTAGATTCATAAGCTAGTCCAAGTGTCTTACTTATCTTATCGGTTACTCACAGTTAGCACCGCATAAATAGATATTCTTATAGGTGTTCAGTTATCTACAATAATCATACACATTCGCGCACCATATAATCATTATAAAGGAAATTCATATATACAATGAAAAGATGCATTAATTGGAACAAAGACACAAAACTTGCAGAATAATTCTCTTAATTAATATGTTCCATGTGACTAGAGGCTATATTTGCCCTCTGCACAGAGTTGTAGGGTTTCGCACACTCAGTTGTGGACTTCTACCATAGGCCTTTGTGCACTCAGCTATAGAGCCTCTATCTATGCTATGACCCGAAACTTAGACTTTGTACATCAGAGCTATGACTCTCTAAGACTTCTTCATCATCGACTAACTCCTAAACTACATAGAGCTTATCTCCTTTTATACAATCCCATGGTCTGCAGACCATGGGTAGATCTCTTACACCCAAATTTACTTTACAAAACTAAGGATGATAACCCGTTATGACTTATAACACCTACGTGCTTCGCGACCACAAAATGTGGAGTCTTTACAAGTTTCTTACAAAATTTGACCAACATATGGGCTTTTAGCCCCAAAACTGCCCCTTTGGGGATCCCGTTCCCAAAACATGACTGCCGAGTCTCCTTTGCATCATGAAATTCCGTAGATGTTTCCTCCCAGGGCGTCATCCCATAGCAGTGCCTTTCATCCAGCTAAAACTGTGTAAATGTGTCCTCCTGGGGCCTCATCTCGCAACGATCATTGCTCACTGAAACTACACAATTATGTCCCTCAAGGGCCACGATTCAAAATAATTTTTCCTTCCCCTAATATTATTTTTTAACTTGAGGAGGTGGAGGATTTTTAGAATGGCATATTATTTTCTTCTAAGAAATGTGAGTAGGCCTTGACGAAATTTAGGGCCTCAATCGAGGAACCTGGTGAAACAAATACTTTTTCATTAAAATATGTTGATATTATTGTCAGGATCTCAAATGGCGCCTCCTACCTAACCTAGTCACACCTATCCTAGACAGAGTAACACAAAATTAAACTTTGAAGTTACACTTTAATTCTTCCGGCTATGTTTTTACCACAATATTAAGGGACCTTGGTAAAATAAGTTCGTTGATGATTATTCATGACATTCTGGTGTAATAATACTTGTACATACCATAGAGTACATAACTCCATATCAATAACTAACCTTGTGTATGTATGTTGATGCTATTTTGGTTATGGATGACATAGTATCTTGGTGGAAATATGTTTGGATCCATATGACCATGGTGATAATAATTAACAAAATCCTCATGTCTATTCATCAATTTCATGTGAGATTAGTTGAGACCCAACATGCACACTTGTACCTACGATATAAGATTATGTAACCCTTTCTTGGATGACTTCATTGTCAACATTGAAGGAAACATTTATACCCCGAGCGACAAACAGGGTGCATGGTTTTCTTCCAGAGATCCACTAGAATGAATAAAAGGCCACCCTCCCAATACTTCTCAAACTTCCCACACATAAGGAGACACCACCAGCCCCATCTGAACCTCCAATCCCCATGGTATGAAGTACATGCAATACAGAAAATCAACCACCAACCATGAGCCAAAAATATATAGCTCACCTAAAGTGGCCACCCATGAGCCGCATTAACCCAAGATTGAGAATTTTGCTCCAATGGATCCACCCAGCAACAAAGAAGCCTATAAATGAACAGAATAGGACCACTACTACTCATTTGTTCCATAAAAAACTAGTTCCCACCCTACCCAGACTGAAACTGCACAAGATGAAATAGAAATTGCATAATACCACCCGAAACAGACAACCATACCCTACTTTCCTTGCACACTCGTGGTGATGAAGACCAATTCAGAAATTAACAACAACACGCAACCAAAAGCACAGGAGGAAATAGTGATGTCGATGTCATCCCCTCAATCAGATAGTGGAACCTCTGCAACTCCCTCTTCTTCCCATAATTTCCACACCATAGACACCAGTACTCACGCATATGAAAAATTCCCAACAAATACCACTCCAACCCTTGATACTGTTCAGACCCTTGCCACCACCCTCGAGACCCAAGGTGACATGAAACCTCACATTCCATAATTTACTCTCACCCATACTCAAGGTGTTATGGGAGGGAAGGGAGGCTAGCCCACCCACCTGAGGCCACGTGCCTAAAATGAATGTCGAGATGTTCCCTCGGGAACTCCATCCTCTTCGCCTCTCACCCCCATCAGGGAGGCTTATTCCAAGGCCACAATCCTACTGAGATCCTCAAGAGTTTCGTCATGTAGGGGTGGTGCAAATCCCTAATGAGTCGTGGTCCTAATGATTACTACCCAAGTTTGATAAGTTTTCTATCACTTTGTGTCCCTCCTAGTCAACATGCTTAGTGGTTAAATATTCAAAATTATATAGCCTCAAGAGAATATGTTTACTGATAAGTTTGAGCCTCCAACTCTTAATCACGTGATTTGTGGGGGACCCATTTATCAATTTTTACATCATGAAGATCGTTATTTGAGAATCTCCCATGACCTGCAAATTTTAACCCTTTTTCCAACAGTAGAAACTCAACCATGTTGTTCATGGTGTTGCGACCTGAGGCTACATAAAATTTCATCGCTTCCCCATTGTCATTTTGGAGTAATCCCCTGAGAACATTCAAACCTAGGTTTTCCTTGGAGGATCCCTAGAAGTTTAATTTCAGGAAGCCCCATGGCGGGAAATTTAAAGAATTGGGAGAGAAGAATTTCATTAAACTTGGGCCTGTAGGCCTAGAGGTGGAAGGTAAAAAGAAAGAAAGAAGGAGAAAGGGGAAGAAGGGGAGGTAGAATTGTGAAGAGAGAGCTCGAATCCAATTCTTACTCGATTTCCAACCATCATCCCCATTGAGATTTCTGCCATGCCTCTTGATCCTGAGAGAAACTTGAGCAAGGCTAAGTTTCTTGCCCTTAAATCCCTTAAGGGCAACCCTGACATTGTCTTCCTGAAAGTGGACAAGGGTTGTACGGTCGTCATTCTTGATAAATCTAACTATGTATAGAAAATGGTAGGCCATCTTTCTAATAGTGGGAGTTACATTAATCTTAAGAAACATCCCATTAAATCCATTTCTAAGGATGTAGCATCCGCCATTAAGTCGACTCCTCTTAACCCTCTTTGCCGAAATCTCATTGAGAGCAATCGCCTTACCCCTAGAATATATGGCCTTCCAAAGATCCATAAATCTGGGGCTCCAATAAGACCTATTATTAACACAATAGGCATTCCCACCTCTCTTCTTGCTTAATTCTTATCTCAAAGGCTTAAACCTCTTGTTGGTCTCACTGATTCTTTTGCCAAAAACTCTGCCTCTTTTATTCAAGAGTGGAGAGATTTCAAATTAGAACCTAGAGATTTATTTGTGAGTTTTGACATTGTATCCTTATACACCAAAATTTCCATCCATGAGGCTATTGACATCATAAATCACATCACTGACAAAGACACTGCTAAGCTGGTTAGCCTCTACCTCACCTCGAATTTCTTTAGTTTCCAAGGTGAGTTCTAGGGAGGAAAATGGGAGAGGGAAAAATTAGAAAGGAAATAAGAATAAGAGAAACGAAATAGAGCAAACTTGTGGTGTTGCGATGGGCTCCCCTCTTTCCCCCATTGTCGTAAACTTGTTTATGGAAGATTTTGAGACCAAGGCCTTAGCCTTGGCTTAGCTTTTCCCTAAAAAATGGAAAAGGTTCGTTGATGATACATTTGTCATCTGGTCTCATGGTCAGGAGAAGTTGGATATATTTCTAAACCACCTTAATTCACAATCAATCTCCATCAAATTCATGATGGAAGTTGATGTGAATGGTTGCCTTCCCTTTCTTGAAATTCTCCTCTCTATGATGGATGATGGTTCCGTCAGTCACCAAGTTTTTCGAAAGAAAAATCACACGGAATAGTATCTCCATGCTAGTTCTCATCACTTCCCAGACCAGAAATTCGGGGTTCTCAACACTCTTGGTACCTGTGCTCTAAGGATATTTGATGAAAACCACCTAGAGCAGGAGAAATCTCATCTTCTTGAGGTTTTTAAGAATAATGGGTATCATAGATCTAAAATCCTCAAGGCCTTCCACAAAGCATGCAGAGCGCCGAGAGTTAAACCTACTAGCTCTGATCCTATCCCTAAGGTTCATCTCCCTTATATCTAAGGAACCATATATAGGATTCCCCATACGTTAGGAAGTCTATTGTCTCTTCTTAATTCAAACCTCTCAACACTATTAAGAACTCTCTTAGATCAGTTAAAGACCCTATTGACCCTAAGGACATGAAGGGTGTCTTGTTGGTTCCCTAATCTTGTGGTATCCCTAATATCAAAGAAATAGGGAGGTCTAGTAAGCAGAGGGTTAATGAGCATGTTGCACACATTAAACACAATCGCTTCCATGCATTAGCCCTAGCCAAAAATGCAGAAAAATCAAAACACCACGTCTGCATTGAACAATCCAAGGTCATTGCGAGGGTTGATCATTTCCATCATAGGAAACTAAGGGAAGCAATTGAGATTGAGAGGCATGGCAAAAATCTCAATAGGGCTGATGGTTGGAAATTGAGTAAGAGTTGGACTCTAGCTCTATTTTCATGATTCTACCTCCCCTTCTTCCCCTTTCTCCTTCTTTGGGTTCTACAACGGCCTAAACCCTACTCTTTATTACTCAATATTACGACTGTTTAATGGATTTGTTGTCATTTAAAGAAATTTTTCTTTCTTACTAAGTAACATGACTCCGCCAAGCTCTTAGGGTTAACACTCTTCTAGAAATGAAGGTCAATATTGTTTATTCAAGTTAATGTATGTTTATTGCTTTCGAATCTTTTGACTATATGTTAAAGTACCATATCATTACTTGTATGCTGCTGAATGCATTTACTTTCCTTCTTTTATTTTTAATGGAGCTTGGCAAGAAATAAACTAAGAGATATCAGGCTGTTAGTTACCTTAAGGTCATTTAAACTAAAGGCTACATGTCCAAGGCCAATCCAGTTACAGGAGCAGTTGGTAGATTGCCAATTTCCTACCTCCTCATTACTCGTTTTTCGGATTTGTTCAGTTCCTGCTAAACCATTGGGTTCTGACATAAATCTATGTAACAACAGTATGATTTTTTCCCTTGTACCTGCAACCTTAACACAATTTTCTTTTTGTGTAAATATTGTCCACAAATTTATAACAAAAGGGTTTAACCCAACGAGCATAATTTTCACTAGCTAGCTTTTATTCCTTAACTAATAACAGAGATATTAGAAATTATTGCAATTATATTTTATAGTGACACCTTTTAATAATAAACCAACAACAAAGGATCAAGACTTATCTGATTTGTACATAGCCAAACCATGAAAATGGAATGTGAATGGGATTGGTCCTCCCTACCAATGGAATCGAAAATTATGTCCAGATTCCCCCCTTACTTCTTTCCTAGTGTAGTTGGTAATTTTACAGCCTTCTCCAACTAATTCATTCACAGACCTCTAGACCTCCCTCGTCGAGTCTGGAATTGCAGTAGATCTTTTAGATCTGTCCAAAACGTTTACATTGGTTCCAACTAGCTCAGGATGACCCTCCTGGAAGAATTATTATATTCTTTCTCCCTTAGGTGGTACTCCCTCTTCCCCCTTCTCGTGGCTAACCCCCTTGTTATTCACCTCTTAGATCTTTATCTCTAGGTTTCATGAAAGAAAATCCATAACTGCCCAAGTCCCCATTCTTTCCCTTCTTTTGCATGAATTAATTTTATTAGAAAATCAACTAATAGTTAACACCAATTTCTTTAAACACATCCTTACATAACATTTGTTACCTAAAGTTAAAGTCAAAAATAAATGACAACAGTAATTAAAATATTACCCCCAGTTAGGACCGAGGGCTTACAATCTCCTCCATTACTTTTTTTCTTTCTAATCTTTTTTCAGTCGATAGATATCCCATATGTTTTTTTTTTTCCATTAAAATCACCGATGGCTCTCTATTTGTCAATACCACTTAATCACTTGTAGCTCTTTTTTTTTCTGAACCAAAAATATTGTCTGAAAAAAATCTAGTTACCATACTAAAAATTAATTTAATTGTAAAATCAGTTTAATATACTACAACACTGGGTAAGTGTGCATATGCGGCTGCTTGATAACAGTGAAGACGTTGCTGCCATGAATGTAGTAAAGCTACACTGCATTGTTAAATGTTGCAGGACCTTAATTTTAACATGCGCAGATCACTTTGATAACAATGTTTCAATGTTTATTTTTATTTGTGTATTTTTTAAACAACTTTTAATATTTCATTATGTTTATGAGGATTAGTAGTAAGAATGCTAAGTGAAATTAAGAAATGGTATAAATTCTTTATATATAATTAAAAAAAGGAATTTTTTATTTAGAATAGATAGATATTGAAATATCATTATATTGTTAATATTGTTGTATTTATTATATATTTTACAATAAAATATTTTGTTACACCCAGTACACTAGGGAGGAGGGAGATGTGACCTAAAGTTACATAAAAAAAATCCATGTTCAAAACTTATTTTCAAGGAATTTAGGAGCCAGTGTTAAGAATCTTTTTTTCTTTTATAGCAATGGGTATTTCATTAGTTGGTGAAGTCAATGGAGTATCAAGCTGCCCACCAGATTCTCATTCTTGGTACATGGCATGAATTTCAAAGGGATGAGATATGTTGCAAGTCCAAGGCTACATTGGAAGAATAGATATCCCTCAGACTTGGCACTTAGGAAGAAGGAAGTTTTCTATTTGAGGGGCATCCCCTGAGCATATGACTCTCAAAGAAACTCCAATGAAAGGAAATATATTTTCCATACACAAGGATTGGTTGATAAGATAAAACACAGAGCAGTATTCAAGTGCACAAAGCATTCTTCAATACCCATTTTCAATTGAATTTTATCTGAAGGAACTAAAGGGGACCAAGAAGCCCTTACCCTTATCTTAAATATTTATCCCATGCACAATGAAAGAAAAAGTATCTAACCAATAAATCTAATATAACTTATTTCTCAAGATGTTTTAAGCATTACAATCGTATTGAAAATATTTACAATAAATTCCTAAAATGTGACTACTGGAGCAGAGAAAACCAACTTGTAAACCTATGTATGTTTTATATTCCATTTACGAGTGATTCCTAACACTCGAACTTCACTAGTTGTAATTTGACTTGTTTATATTTTTTTTTTTTGAATAGAAAAGGTTTTCTGCCTCATACGTTTTCCATTTAGAATAAGTTTACAATTTCCCAAATTAATCGAGAATATAAAAATGGGTCATTTGTAGCCAGATTACAGTTCTCTTGTAATATGCTTTTGGAAACTTCAGGTCTATGTTTTTGGAAAATTTATTGCATTCTTCTCAATAAATTTACTAGATTTGTTTATGCTATATTTTTTGAACATATACACCTTTAGTTTTGAATAGATTAAACAAATTGTGACATAGTTTTTGTTTTTTTTATTTTAAAAGTTTTTAAAAAGTTTTGGATTATTGTTTAAAGGTAGGGACTAGCTGCAAATTCTCCTTGTTATTCCTTGAACCATATTTTTGTATGGAATAGGATATAAATAACTGGATTTTCACTAGTATTCATGACTTTTCTGGGCTTCGAAAATCCCCATTAGTTTACTTCTTGCAAGGCAAAATCGAGATACAACTTGATAGAAAAAAATATCTAGCTTCTTTCTGCATATATTAGGATGAAGTTCATGAAATCTGTATATTGATTGACTTGAAGTTGAAGCTGAGGTAGAGGGTTTTAGATTGTGAACTGAAGTTTGAACAGCAACAACTCAACAGCTAGAAGTTTAAACTCTTGACTCGATAGCTTGAGGTTTTAACTATATGAACTTGGTGTTTAACTTGTTACTAATTAGCAACATATAGTCTTATTGCTTTATTGGCCCATTAGGCAGTAATCACGGTATCTAGATTGTGTGTGTGGAACTCAGTAATGATGAGGAGTACATTAAATAAGTTTTTATTTCCATTTTAATTTTATTTTTCTTTGCAGATTTACGTTATCTAATTTTCAGTTATGTCGTCGTTAAGAAATGTTGTAAAGCGGCGGGCTCACAAGGAAAACGCCTAATCGTATGTATTTATTCTTCCTTAGAATTTCCAATCAGTGATTTATTTTGTAAAAAGTAATACAATTAAGATGATTTTTTGGCATATTTGTTTGTAAACTTTGGAGACCTAGAGATATAAATTATGAAGAAAACATTAGACTATTAGCATTTTGTCCATGCAAGCTTCAGAGGAATAAATTTGGGTTACTAGAGAAACACAAGGACTATGTACTGAGGTGTCGTGATTATCTCAAGAAGTAGGAAAACATCCAGGTATGCCATGCAAAATTTCTTTATATATTATTTTTTAGATAAATTATTTTTGGGTTGAAATTATTTCTCATAATGTTTTAAATAGAAAAAGCTACATATAATCACCCATAATCTTCGTTTTGTGAAATGGCATGGATCCACAGCGGCATCTCTCATTTACGATAGAGTTGTCTATTTAATTTATATATATCGGCATGCATTTTCTTATGCATGTTCATATGTTACTTTATTTCTATTCTTTTCTTCATTATGTTTCCTTCTCATTGTTTAGACTGTTATTGATAATGTAAAGGCTTCGAGAGAAAGAAACATCTAGAAACCCTGATGAATTTTATTTTAAGATGATCAACTTAAGAACAAATACGGAAAACCTGAAATACTGACATAATACTCTTCTCTTCATCTCATAGCAGCATTTGAAGACGTCGGGCACCATGTATGGAGATGTAGGACTAAGGCCCTTGGTTTTTCTGGGTCCTCAAGATCTGTCAATTTTTGTTGTTGTTGTGGACATATGTTTCAAGATCGATCACCAAGTGCGACCTTCATATTATGGAAATTCTTTCACAGATTCATGGGCAACTTCAAGAGCTAGGGATCTTATGGAATACCCTCTTTGTTATGCTACAAGGTTGGTAATGGATGCCAAGAACTCAGTCACTGATAAGTTTGTGACATTTGCCATTAATTATTTGGAAGTGAAGAAACCTACAAGATTAGAGAATGAAGGAGTTGACATGCGCGATGCTTCGTCATGGTGTCGCTTTCCTCATAACGATGCATATTTTGGATGGGGAAATCCATTCCATGTTGGTCTAGTTAGAGTAGAATACATACGAGAAATTCTTTTCCTGACTTCTGACCCATGTCATGGTGATAGTGTTAATGGAGGAGGGCTGGTTATGCTTCTTTCGCTCCCCATGTCTATAATGTCAAAGTTTGCAGAGTTGATCATCCATGAAAGTGATACCATCAACTCAACGTGAAGAGATGCACTGGAATGCTACCTCCAATGGATAGTTGCAAAACATGACTATGTTTAGGTTCAATATATTCTATGCTACTTACTTATATATTTTGTTGGCAACACACAGGAGTTGACCTATTTTCTTTTAGGTTCAGCGATAATATATCATGCGAGCTTAACGACTCCATAGCAATTGTTCTCCCAAATTGTGCTTTTGATCATGTTGTTTTTCCCTGCAAATTTATAAGCTCTAGAAAATAAACACAACTGATACAAAAATATGACACTCGTCACTTTAATAACATAAACAAGAATGTTATTAAAACTTAGTAAAATCACATTAAACAAAAATATTATAAAACTCAGAAGCACATTAAAAGTGATGTTTCATTTTAGAGATTAAATCTGAGAGTGACGTTTCATTTTGGAGATTGTATCTAATGGAAGTTATTTGGACAGGTCTTTATTATAATTATTAAAATAACGAGTTAAATACTTTTCTAAAGAAATTATTTCAAGTGAATGGGAACCAACAATGCTACCAACCAAAAATAGAGATGCTATCATCATTACAATTTATGTTTATATTAAAGAGTAGATTGATTTTGTTTTTGAGCCATTTTTATATTGAGAGTTTAATAAGTTTGGATAATTTTAATTATTAATTATTGTAAATATGGTAGGGTTTTTTATTATAAATAAAGTAAAATGGCTCTACTATTGCATTTGCAGGTGCTTCGGGGAATCAGGCAAGGCAAGGAAAGTAACAATGAAGAAATACTAAGAGTGCACACATTTCTATTTCAGGTACGCACTACATTTATTTTATTTTATTTCAATAAGTAGCTCTCTTGGAAATGGTTGAGCAATGGTATAAAACTTACCTTACAAGAATTTATTATTTATTTCTTAATAGGAAGAAGGATGGGGGGTTTGGTGTCCCTCCAAGAAATGATTAACTGCCTAGAAAATCGCTAGAGATAAAGACTTCTCTGCAAATTAAGATTTATATGAAGTCGATCATAATAGTTCATCACATAAAATGGATTCATTGGATATGAAGCTTCCTTAGGAACTAGATCACCACCAATTTGGATACCAATTGCAGTAATTCTCGAGCTACAAATAGGAGATGGAGCCAACTCGAATTGTGAAAGCCAGTAGTGGAGAAGATAACTTTGTAGGTCACCAATAGATTAAGAATTGAGAATTGAACTATATCATGTTGCCAGGACCTGTGTCAATTTTACATATTTTGGAAAACCTTCATGAAGACAGAATTGCCAATCAATTGTAGATTCAAATGCATATACATTATTACAATTCTTTGTTATCAAGGAAGCCAATTCCAATTATACAAGTGTCTTGAAATTGTGATTTAATAATTGGATATGAATTTAATTTCCACCATTTAATGTGATTCAAGCTTTGAATTTATATCTTAGTGAATAAACCCTCTTGTACGGTCGAGAAATCTAGAACATTTTTCCTTTTCCCTATAATATGTCTAAAAATGAAGTTCCAATTGAGGATCCTGCATGTTCAAATGACATGAATGTATTTTCAGCAAATATAAGTGTGTTGCCTTATCAAAGTTGCTTTCGACAATTGTTTTTTCATTTAGATTTAAAATGACTTTGTTTTTAGCCTTAAAAATAATGGATTTATTTATTTTTTATTCTGCTGGTATCCATGAAAAACAAATATTTAAGGTAATTAAAATCACTATTTGGGAACTTTGAAGGTTGAAACCACCTTCAAAGAACATTTAAAATGATTTTCTTTAATACTTTTTAATATTGTCTCTAAAGAGACAATAGTTTGAATTATGGAAATATAGTCTCTATAGAGATAATATGATTTTAAGCTCAACTATTGTCTCTGAAAAGACAAAAATGTAATTGTCTCTAAAGAGACAAAAATGAAAGTGTCTCTACAAAGACAAATGAAATTGTCGCTAGAGAGACAAATGAAATTTTCTATTAATAGACAATAATTCGTGTCTTTAAAGAGACACATTTTTAAGACAATAATTTTGAGACAATAAATTTTGAGACGCCCACTTAAAGACTATATTTAAGACAATACACAAGTTTATTTTTGTCTTAAGTTAAGATAATTGACTCAAATATTGTCTTAAAACCCCCCTACATGCAGTAGTGTAAGTCTGCCACCTTGCATGCAACTATTGTCGTGCGCCTATATCAAGGTTGTTATTTTACTTACCATTCACGTTATCTTATATAAAGAAAACGATTTGTTTGGTTCTTTGTTTTGTGGGGGTAGTCGACTAAGAAGAATGTGACAACTTTTACTGATAAGATTTATTAGACATCAATTCCTCTTTTGTCCCTTTCATATTTTCTAATATGATTAGAGACAAGTTGTGTATCGTTGCATTCAACACTGGTACATGGACGAGGATTTTTAGGCAATTGTTTAAGAGAAAAGAGATATTTTGTCTTCAAATTTTCAATACAAGGTGCTAGTAAATAAAGGTAAAGGTAAAGGATTAGGGGTCCGTCTACTAGCATTTAGCAAGTGGTTGGTTTACCATGGTTGTGAAGTGATATTTAACAAAGTAAAAGCATTCCTTAGACACATAGCCACGGGACAAGTGAAGCATATCTAGGTTCACGTGAAGAACCTGTGTAAGCTAGATGTGGAAGGCTGTTCTGCATTAAGCCTAAGGCGAAGAAAGTGCAGGTCACGATGTCGATGAACTTTGGCACAAAATACTTGGTCATTTTCATCATGGTATCTCGAATATTATACAAAAAATAATCATTGGCCTCCCTAAAGGATCACTTAAGAATTAGGATGTATGCAAAGGATGTTTGTTGCAAAAGTACATAAATTCCACATTCCATGATTGGGACAACAAGGCACATGCAGTGCTAGAAAGGATCCACTATGATGTTTATGGACCTTTTTCGACAACCCACACTATGAGACAAATATTTTGTCATTTTTATCGATGACTTTTCATGGAAGTGTTCGATCTTCTTCATGTAGAAGAAAGATGAGACATTCTCCTAGTTCGTAGAATTCAAGACACTGGTTTAAAAAGAAGCTAGCAAGAAGGTGAAGGCTCTATTTTAGTGGCTGCAACACCCTCCAAAATTTTGGCCTGCACTTATATTTCACAGCTTACTATGGATATTTTGATCAATTTTTCTTTAGTCACTTATTGGTAAGTTTATGATCTGAAGCTCCCCTTTTCAATCTTAAGAGTCATTCATGCTTTTATTTTTACATAGAATGTGTCATCTCCGGCCATGGGAGTTATTGCTTGTCATGAAAAGGGGGTTTTATTTTGATTCAAGGGGAAATATTTATAAGAATGGGTTGTCCTCACAGCATAGACATGTTTCACACTCATTTCACACACTCTTACATAGGTGTTTCCTTTATCCTCCCAAAGTCTATCATCTAAGTCGTAGTTGCCGTAAGCTGCAGCAAAGGTTGTTGCATTAAGCGAAGTATGTGTTATATCTTCTGGATGGTCTATGTTGTATCGCTAAGTTTTCGAGTGTGTGGTCACAGTCAAGTTGTATCATTGTTCACATCAGTTCCACTGATCCAACACTTAGCCAAATTTCAGAGTTTCCTTATCAACCTAGCCTCATCCAACTTTCCTGAACTACGCACTTCACATACGTAATGCTTAAGCTTTTCCCTTTCCTATTGGAAATATGCAATGCACAGAAATCCCAACCTCACTTAGCATTCAAAATTGTGCAGTGGTTTCATCCAATGTCCTTCCCTCAACCGGAACCCAATGTCTCCAGAAACTATGCAATTTTGTCCTTTGATGTTGGCTTGAGGGGGACTGACCCAGGTTTAGCATTAATTAGCCAAACAAATCCATAAACTACTGGCCCTTTCAGCATCAGACCGTAGAGTGTGGGCCAAAGTCTCACTTGAGGTTGTATGGGGGGATGCTGGAACCAAGTTTCTGCACCCTAAGATGGTCATGATGTCATTTTATTACCCTATTCCTACCTTCATGCAGGTCACTTTGCTCTAGGGCTTACTAGAAGAGCCCTCTATTCCATCCTAAATAGCTCTATGAAAGGGTTCAGTTGTCCTTCGCATAACCATAACCCTTGATCTAGACCCTCTTGTGCTACCAAGGCAGCGTACTTTGCATATTCGAGTCCAAGTGTCTTACTTATCTTATCAGTTACTCATCGTTAGCACTGCGTAAACATATATTATTATATGTGTTTAGTTATCCAACATAATTATACACATTCTCACAACATATAAGCATTATAAATGAAATTCATACATAAAATGACAAGATGCATTCATCAGAACAAAGACATAGAAATTGTAGAATATTTCTCTTTATTTATCTCTTCCAAGTGATTACAGGCTCTATGATCCCTGTGCACATAGCTGCAAGGGTACGCACACTTAGGGCCATTTGATTATTATTGATCTATTGTTTGCTGATCACCTAGAGGGAGTGGTGCTCTCAGGCCCTTAGTTCTAAAATTACTCCATCCTGTAAGAGGTGGAGTGCTTCGTGCAGGAGCACTTCCAAGTTCAACTCGACTCCCTTTAAGGTGCTGATAGTGGGCCTGTCAGCCTCAGTCTTTGTGGCCAGTTCTCCATTTGGCAACACTGTCGCACTAGAAGACTTTGTGCGCAGCATATCAACAACCTCTGATGTGCTGATAGTCAAGCTGGTAGACACCATACCAACCTGCAATGCGTGGGTTTGAAAAACATGCAACCTTGTCTGGATGGCCCTTAAGATAATTTGTTGCTGCTATTCAAACTGTTGCAGGGCCTCCATGATGGCATCCCTTCTATCATTGATATCATGTAAATCCCCGTTAGTTAGTGTGATGGGATCCAGCAAGGTCCAGCGAGGTCTTGGTCGCCTTTGATTTCTTCTTGGGCCCTCCTCTCTCTAGCTCTCTTGGGTGCCTGATGCAGGCAGACATCTCCTTAGGGTCTGTGTCATGCTATTCATTTGTTTCTTCCTTGGTCCCAGGTGAAGGTGACCTCGCGCCTTTGTCAGAGCCTGACACTATCCCACCTATCTACTTCCATGTTTTCTATGTGGCCTCGTACTCTGCTTGAGCCTTATCAATAGCCTCCTATTTCCTCTTCTCAGCTAGCTGTGTCATCTTAAGCTTGGCCTCCTTCTTTTTCTTTTGTGTGGCGGACTTTCTTCTGCCCACCGCCAAATTTGTTGTAGAGTGCCACTCTGCTAGCCATTGATCAAGCACCACATCAATGGCATCATCCGTTACCAAATACGGCAAGTCGTATCACTTCTGCATAGGTTCCTTTCACACCTTAATGGATACTCCATGGATGTCTACTTTGAATTCGAAGTAGCCCTGCAGGTTGGCATACACCATAGGTGACAATTGCAGCTTGCGATTGATTACCATCTGAATGTTCATTTCCATCAAGATCCAAAAGATCTTGCGATCCCTGACTCACTATGCATCCTTGGTTGCCCACAATGAAGCAAACTTCACTACTTCAGGGAGGTCTGGCATGACAGAAGGGAACTAGCTGTCCTATGGTAGCTCCCATGCTACCAACAAAATTTACAGCAAGAGCCACACATAGTGGAACATATTTTCGAGCTCTTGCACTTCACGACAGATCGCCTAGAACTCTCTGCGAAGGTATTCTCGCTAGTTGAACTAGAATCCTTTAGGACACTGTGTTGTGAGCATGGCGATAGGTGCTGGCACCTCATCAGAATGACACTCCCTCATCACCTTCCCTGCTAATATCTTTGTGGCTACCTTCACAGTGGGGTTGCTGATACTGGATATAGCGTATCCGCGCAGCTTCACCTATTTTAATTTTTCCTCTAGTGACTGTGTGAGAGCCTATTCACCACCTTCTCCACCAAAGATCATAGCTGGATTCTCTCCTATATATGGAAGTCACATTATCCGTTGAATCAACCTATCCATGATGGGTATCAGCTCCTCCAGCCACAAACACCCATCATGCACCAAGCACAATAGCTACATGATGACCAAAACTGTCACTTGGGTGCAATTGTAGTGTGGCACCCAGAGCAAGTTGAGCACCCTTGCCTTTTATACTCCCTTGAGCCACCTCTGCAGCTCCAATGCGGTCATTCCCGAATTCGTATCTATGATGCGGCGCATCAACTCCTCGGTCGACAGATGTGGGAACTTCTCGTGGTCCACCAAGTCCTATTCTTCAATTTTCAGCAGCGGCACTCATGCCAAGCATGGACTGTCGAGAATAATTTTTTCCAACAACAAAGGGGTTTGCAAGGGAGTCCTTCTCTCATCAATGTCCTTCAGCACCTTGGACTTAGGCTTGCATGGAGGGACATACTTCGGCAACCATGTAATAGGGTTCGTGACCTAGGTCTCAACTTCCTCTACTTCGACTCCCACATCCTAGTCGGCCATTGGGATCTTCAACATCTTCCTCCTCTGGTTCCAAATTTATGGACTTGCCTTTCTCTTGTGCGGTGGGTTTTGGTGGGTTTCTCCTTGGTAATGCGTGCACTAGTATAGCAGGTTTCTTGCCCTTCTTGTCCTTCATGGTTTCCTTGGTTGGGGTCAGCTTTGGTCTCAACATCCTCAATGATTTATGGACCTTCACGAGACTTGGTGACCTCTAGAATAAGTACATCTTCCTCTATTTTCATTTCCTATGCCACCTCCTCTACTACTTCCTTGGTATTTACAATTTCTATGGGTGCCAACATAAGGCTTTCTAACAATTCTCGCGCTGTCTTTCGAAAATTTGAAAATGCCAGAGTCTCTTGAAAGTCTCAAAAAATTCTTGGTTCATGGGTGCCTAAGAGATCAACAACTCAATTCTCAAAATGCCAAGTGGTTTTTGCTAGATAGCCACTTGTAATTTATAGGGAATTTTGAATTCAAATCCGACCATTCCCCTCAAATTCAGTCCATTGGTGCCAGATATCCCACTCCATTTCACCACATTTCAACCATCAAATCATGAATAGTGATTTTAACATCACTTTCCGATTGACCTACGTGATTTCTCCCTGGGTGGTGCAGCTCCCTCCGCACTATCGTAGACCCTGTGACACTTCCTTGTTTCGCACCATCCTCCAATCGTGCAACTCCCCAGTCCGAGCAGTGTAGTTTATAGTCCCACACCTCCATTCAGCTTCTTTGAGTGCTAGGACTATGCAACCTTCATGTAGTCACCTGGTTGGACCACCGGTGTAGGACTTCAATCGACCGTCATTCACCTTTGTTGGGAAGGGATCAACATTCAATTTGACTAGCTGTACCACTCCTTTATTGGTAATCTCCTTAATGACATAAGGCCCTAACCAATGCATCCTGAACATCTCTGGAAATTTATCAAACTTACTATCATATAACAAAACCAAGTCATTTAGCTTAAAGGTGCGCAGCTTAATATATTGATCATGCCATGCTTTTTCGCGCTGCTTTTGTCATGTTGGTGAAATACAACTAGAAATCTCTCTTCCTCAAGCTCATCCAGATATGCGAGCCTCTCTTCTAGGGCTTCACAATCCATCATATATGTGAGCACTACTATGCGCAGACTAGGTACAATATATTCCATAGGCATTATCGCTTCTACACCATAGACAAGCCTAAACGGTTTTTTCCAGTCAAATTCCTGCATGTCGTTTGATAAGTTCATAGTATTGCAGGTATGTGTAGGTCCCAATCACCTTACTGAGCATTACAATACCATTTTTGAGCACCTTATTGAAGACTTCCACTGTCTCATTAGTCTGCGGGTGATAATGTGTGCTCTTCTGGTGATATACCTGAAATTCATCTATTAGCATGCTAATTGTCTCATTGAAAAAGTGTGTACTACGATCACTCGTTAAGATCTTTGGACAACCAAATTACATTAGTACACACTCAAAGAGGAACTCTGCAGTAGTTTCACCTATAAAATCCTTCACAGGTTGTGCCTCCCTGCAATGATTCGAATACTTTGTCACGGTGATAATGTACATCGCTCCCGTCTTTCCTTGGGGCTGAATGGGTCCCACAAAATATATTGCCCATTTTTCAAAGGGTTGCAATGTTATTTGAGGATTCGAAGGCATATCTTACCTCCATGACGGCCTTCTAGTCCTTTGACATACATTAGATGTCTTGCAATATGCTCTTGAGTCCTGATGGAGGGTTGGCCACCACAGCCCTGCGCGTAGAATATTCTGTGTGGTTGCTCTCCTAGCATAATGCCCTCTAGCGGCACCCACATGAGCATCTACGAGGATGTTGCTTCTTTCAAATTTAGGTACATATCATTGCAATATGTCATTAGACCCCATTTTATATAGTTGCCTAGCTACGACAGTGTAATCTACCACGTGCACCACTAGTTCCTTCTTCTGCTGGACAGTGTATCCTTCCAGGGTGGTTCCTATCATTAGCAAGTGTATTATATCTTCAGAATGACCATCCGCGACGTGTACTACAAATAGTTGCACGTTAGGCAATCCTTCCTCTACATCAGTGGGCTCTTCACTTGTTTCAATGCGAGACAGATGGTCTGGTCCCACGTTCAGTCATCCAAGCTTCATAATAACATCAAAATCATACTCCTAGAACAATAACAACCATCTGTAGATTCTCCCACCCAACATAGGCTTATTGATCAGGAATTTTAGCGTGGAATGATATGTGTACATCTTAAAATGACGTCCCAACAAATAATATCTAAACTTCTAGAGCACATATACCATGGCTAACCCTTTGTGCTCGGTAGTGGAATAGTGTTTCTCTGCTTTAGATAACCTTCTGCTTGAGAACACAAGAGGGTGGTCTAGGTCTTCTCCACTAGCCTATTTCAATACTACTCCTAGCACTATACATGATGCATCAACATGTACGTGAAACTCCTTCTTCCAATCAGGGAAGACTAGGATCCGTGTAGTGACCATCTTTTCTTTCAATACATCTATGGTCTTTTTATACTCTTTGTTCCAGCAGAACATGACATCCTTCTTTAACAATTTCCCTATAGGCATCATGATTTGGGCATAGCCTTTGATAAAGTTTTTGTAATATCTTGTATGACGCAGGGTAACGCGTAGCTATTTCACACTCATCGGCACTTCCAAGTTGAGTATCACCTCAATCTTCAAAGGATCTACCATCAATCCTTTTCTACAAAGCATATGAGCCAGCAAGGTCACATCATACTTGTCTGTCATTCGCATCTCCGGCTTCCCAAAGTGAATTCTCATCATTCTCCTACATTCGCGCCAATCATCAAAGCTTCTCTTATGCGTACCCCACCACCTTGTGGGTGTAGCGCGCAGTGCCCAGTACATCGCCTGGAAGCAGTACTTATCTAGTACCTCCCTCTCAAATGCATCCAAAAAAATATCTACATCATTCAAGCCATCATAAGTAGATAGATTTCTTACCTAGGATGACACACAGTGCAGCGACTGGGTCATCATGTTAGAACTCAGCGTAGTTACTTCATGTAACTGATTCTTCCAGTGCTCTAGCTCTTCATCAGAGTCCGAGGTGCATGAACTCTCGCAATCCCATGTAATTCGTCCATCTACTATTGGATTCACCTAATCTTGGTCTCGTGTTGTTATCTTATAGATATATTCTAGATTGTCATCACTCTCATAATTGTGGATTGGTTTAGTATAACGTGATCCCTCAACAGTGTCTAGGGGTACTATTACATGTAGTGATTTCTTCTCAAATATCATCTTTCACTTCTTTAAATTGATTACCTTGCTCATATCAGTAGCCCAATCAATTTGAAGGAGCACAGGATATGGGATGCTGTCATCCGTAATTTCTATTACTTTAAAATCTGCTAGTGTGCTCGCACCTTGAATATCCACAGTCACCACCTACATCCACCCCATGGGATGATCTTATCTTGATTCACCATCCTTACTTGAATTAGAGACCAATGCAGCGCGAGTCTCCCCATTCATTCCTAAGTTTGTTTTGGTAGGACGTTCACATCTGACCCTAGGTCCAAAATAACCTGATCCATCTCATACTCTCCTATCTGCATGGTGAGTCTCATCTCGCGTCCTGTCCTTGTTTCATGCTTACCAAGATTTCATACTATGCGCGGCTCAAGAGGAGTGTTTCCAGCACATCTATTTATGAGCTCCTACAACCCCTTCACATCCTTGCTACCACATAGTAGCTTCATGTAGTTATCCAAGAACGCAGTAAGCATAGAAGGGTCTATCTCTTGATTAGGCTTATCCTTGCTTCCTGAGGTTGAGGCCTCAACGAAGCTCTTCTTCACTTCCATGAAGGTTTCACATGCACTCTCCAAATCAAACTTAGTTTCCTTTGTTGGAGATTTGCAAACACATGTATTGTCTTTTGGTTGTCTCCCCTTTTCATCTCATGTTGTTATTTTTCTTTGAAGCACTATATTAACATTTAGATCCTCTTCACATGGTTCCGAGCTCATAATTTGCAGGTTTTGAGTCAGCGGATGTGGTAGCGCCCCTTTCTCACATATCCTAGCTACTACCGTAGGACAATCTTCTGTTTGATGATCAAACAAAGTGCAATACTTGCACGATGGACATGTTGGGTTAGTGTAATCATGGGCATAGTGTCTTGGTCCTCCATAATTGTAGCAGATCAACTATCCCCGACCTCTGCCAGGCCTCCTTTGCCTCAGCCTCATCCGCACCTGTGAAATATTGTCTGCGCCATCCCTACGCTTTGGTCAGGGGGTACGTTTTGGCTTGAACCCTATAGGCGAGAGCTCTATCCACATTAACTCATAGCTTCTGCAGTCGTACTCATCATGCCCTACCGATCTACAGAAATTGTAGAACTATTTTTGTTGTGTTTGTAAAAACTTCTGCAACAAATGATAGTTATCTGTGGCATGTTTTCCTGCTACCTGACATATAGCGCACTAGAATGCAGACCCCGCACTTGGTCTTGCTTGAGCTTTTGGCATCAAAGGCACTGGTCCTCCTCCTGTAAGGTAGTTTGCAAAGACCAAACAACGTTTTTTGTCGTCCCCCTAAC
This sequence comes from Pinus tabuliformis, assembly GCA_031772625.1. Taxonomy (NCBI): domain Eukaryota; kingdom Viridiplantae; phylum Streptophyta; class Pinopsida; order Pinales; family Pinaceae; genus Pinus; species Pinus tabuliformis. The sequence continues at coordinate 882,614,578 of CM062820.1, read as the reverse complement.
TCTTGCATTTCAGAAACCCCATCTCTTGGAGCACCTCTGGTCAGACTGTTCTATCCTACTTCAAACTTTGCATCTCAAGGCAAATATTTTTCAACTGCACATGGGTCTGTAGAACACCTAGATTAGGATATTGTATTAGGGTTTCATGCAGTCTCATTGTAATATCCAAGGCCTCTACTTGAGTTTTTATCTTCTGCTATGACAACGCAGCCCTTAAGTGTGGCAGGAGCAAAGCCACAAACTACTCATGATGTTGTCTATCTATTAGGTTCATGTTAGCTTCGCGGATTGTACACTTAAACCTTTGATCAAGTTCCCAAGGTCTCTCACCTGGTTGCATCATGATTTCTTTGAACCTTAGAATAGGATGTGCTTCAGATTTAGGCCTACTGAATTCTCTGTTTAGTGTTGTTTAGATTTCTTCTACTCCAGCATTCGGGTTATCATTAGAATACTTGATATACCAGGTTAGCACGTGATCCTTGAGAGCGCTAACCAATGTCACCTTTTTGATGTTATCATTTATAATGCCTTGAGCTTCCCATAGAACTTTTACAATGAACAAGTATTGGTCCAGGTCCTCATTCCCCAAGGCTTTGAATAAAGGCAACTTCACTCAATTTTCCATACTGAACTGCGGTTGAGGTGGAGGTGGTACGGGGGAAGTCATAGTTGATGATGGCGAAGTTGGAGGTGGTGTGGGTGGAGGTGGTATTCGCGGGAATCCTTTCCTTATTAACTGAATAGCACTTCACAGAGAAACCTGCACTATTCCCTCTTCGTCACCTTGCGGAGGTGAGATCATCAAACTATATTCAAGATCCTTTTTTCCTTCATTTTTGTAAGTTTTTCTAATTTGCGTAGCCCCAAACATCAATGTAACTGCATAACCTGGTTATCGCACACTAGAATTTTAATCCAGGTATTCAAAGATTTCATGTACTTACCTCACAGTCCTTTGAAAAATCATTGCTCCACCTCGCTGTAGCTGACTGAGGTGTCAACCGAAAATTTAGTTATAAATCCTCCTATGAAGCATTTCAGCCAATGATAAACAACTTGGGCGACCTTATCCTTCGATGCTTCCAACCTCCGCACTAGCTCCAAGGTCCACACAATAGGACCATCAAGTTTACACCTTCCTTGGGTATCTACTAGCTTCACAATCCACTCATATCACTCAATCAGAAAGGATCAGAAAAGACATCCCTTGGATCTCTGTATACAGTTACCTATCCAACCACTATTCCTTTGTAAGTTGTGAGTTTTTGTTCTCTTACGTCGCGAATTCCTGGATCTTCCTATCTAACCAGTCTCCAATCTCTTTCTTACTCGGATTCGAGTGATACGACATCACATATCTCTTATGTAGATTCTGGTCCTGGAAACAAAACCATTTGTTGGATTAAGGGGGCCTAGCCTAGGTTTAGTGTTAATTAGCCAAACAAATCCCTACACTACTAGCCCTTTCGACATCATCTCGCAGAGTGTGGACTGAAGTCTCACCCAAACTAGTATGGGGGGGTGCTAGAACCAAGTTTTCGACCCCTGAGATGGTCATGATGTCATTTTATTACCCTTAATCCAGCCTTCGCACAGATCACTTCACTCTAAGGATTGCAAGAAGAGCTGTCTATTCTGTCCTTCAATACCTTCATGAAAGGGTTCAACTATCCTTCGTGTACCCCTAACCCTTGATCTAAACCCTTTTGCGCTACTAACGCAGCGTATCATGTAGATTTGTAAGCTAGTCCAAGTGTCTTACTTATCTTATTGGTTACTCACAGTTAGAACCACGTAAACAGATATTCTTATATGCATTCAGTTATCCAACATAATTATACACATTCGCACACCATATAAGCATTATAAAGGAAATTCATATATACAATGAAAAGATGCATTAATTGGAACAAAGACATAGAAATTGCAGCATAATTATCTTTATTAATCTCTTCCATGTGACTAGAATCTCTATTCGCCCTCCGCACACAGCTATAGGGTTTCGTGCACTCAGTTGTGGACTTCTACCCTAGGCCTTTGTGCACTCAGCTGTAGAGCCTCTATCTATGTTATGACCCAAAACTTAGACTTTCTACATTAGAGATATGACTCTCTAAGACTTCTTCATCATCGAGTAACTCCTAACTACATAGAGCTTATCTCTTTTTATACAATCCCATGGTCCGCAGACCATGGGTAGAACTCTTACACCCAAATTTACTGTGCAAAACTAAGGAGGATAACCCTTTATGACTTATAACACCTACGTGATTTGCGACCACAAAATGTGGAGTCTTTACAAGATTCTTACACAATTTGACCAACATATGGGTTTTTAGCCCCAAAACGGCCCTTTGCGGGATCCCGTTCCCAAAACATGATTACCCAGTCTGCCTTGCATCCTAAAATTGCGTAGACATTTCCTCGAAGGGCCTCATCCCATAGAAGTGCCTTTCATCCAGCTAAAATTTTGTAAATGTGTCCTCTCGAGGCCTCATCCCGCAATGGTCACTTCTCGCTGAAACTACACAATTATGTCTCTCAGAGGCCATGAAGAAAGATGAAATGATATACGATACTCAAGGAGATGAGGAGGAAAATATGTAGACCAAGGAACCCAAGGTAAGATAGAATATCTGGACCACATGAAGACTCCATATGATGCATAATCCTTTGGAGGCTAGGTATGGAAAACAAAGCGCATCATTTGAAATACACCTCTTACTTTAGCTTAAAAGTTTGCTTATCATTGTTGTATCATTCTGTCTACAATGACATGCATGATTGCAAGAACTGAAATTCATTTCGTTTGTTTCCTCTATGTGTCTTGCTCCCTTTCACTTGTTTATTACATAGCTTAGAAGATGAAGAGCAATACCACTTGTTTATTTAACCTACGTGGGTTGTGATCAACATGATCTTATGACTAACAAGGAACAATGCAAGGCATCCTAAGTGGGATGAAATATGTTTGATGATATGTATATAGTTGGTACACTCCTTTGCATTACTCCTTTACATTAATCCTTTCTTTGTATCTTGCATGTACCCTCACTTCTTATCAGATTTGGCTACCTGCTGCTAGTAGTCTCTTAGATCTTTCATGACAAAGCAAGGGAAGGAATTTCCTTCAACCTGATTTCTTAAAGGTTCTTCATAGAAAGTATAGAGCTAATAGAAGGAGATGTGGAATATCTCTATCAAACTCTTGAAAATACTTTTCATATTCAAATCTATCCAAATGATTAAGCTACCACTCAACAACATTGTCAATCTTGGAAGACTCAAGAAAGATCACATCTCTAGATAGTATAAACATCTTATTCACTTCATCATAGAGATGGTATGCCTTGGAGGTATTAGTACACAAAGAAAATAAATTTGTGACTCCTTGCACTGAGTTGTTTTATCTGTTCCTTATGTATGAAGGCGTAACAGGAGGAGCCAAAAACCCTGACATGCCTCACTGAAGGAATGTGGACGTACCACATTTCATAAGGAGTTTTGTTTCTAATAGCAAGAGATGGATACCCATTCTTTATATACACAACACATAGAACCACATCAGCCCAAAACCTTATGAACTTAACATGTGAACTATGCCAAGTTCATATTTAATGTAATACATTCGTGTGAACTATGTGTTGAAAAATGCAGCAAGAAATTATCAATTTGAATTTTCCTTGATTAAATTGAAAAAATTCAAATTTCCACATCAACGGACAACTTGGGTAATTTTAACTCATGTGAAATGGATTGTGTCACCTAGTTTACTCAATAAATTCGAGTTGGAGGAGTTAGAGTTTAGTTCTGCATATGTGATTGCTAATTTGTAGCAATAAAAGTCAATTATCTAAGGTTGTTGTTAGTTAAACTAGTACTAACTTTTGGAGGAACTAGTGGAAGGTCATTTACGCAGTGGGACATTAGTCAAACTCAGTGATCATCTAGTTAACTAATCAATCAACCCAAAATAGTTTGGGCATGCAAAGAAGTGGAGTTCCCTAAGATTGGTGGAGATTCCAAGGCAGTTGTAATTTCTTGAATCTCACACAATTAGAAGAACTTACTATAACCATAGTGGAGGAGGTACCTTGAGTAGGAGATTCTTGTGAAATTAGAGAGGGAATGATTGTTGGTAGCATTAATAGCCTATGAGAAATTTGTTTTGCACCACACTTCAATGTTTTGGGTAGGGTTTTTGAGGGTGGATAATTTTTTCTGATGCTTTTTGGTCATGCACATCCTCAGTAAATATGTTTTGGGATGTTTGTACTAGTTCCTTGCAAATTTTTGTTTGTGAAGGCTTAACTACTTATGATCTTAGGTTCTCACAATAATCTGACAGCTTATGGCACTCTCCAAGTCACCATTCCTCAAAAGATCCAACAAAACAACTTGAGAGGAAGATGAGAAGGGCACACTCTTATTGGAACTAGCCTAGAACTAGTGGAATTGGTTGGTTGTAATGGTTTTAGAGTTGTACTGGTCTAGTTTGGTGGTTCATATTGGATAAGACCAGTGTTGTATTGAACAGACCTTAAAACACCAAAGTGACTAGTTCTCTACTAAATTGACCAATTCGTGAAGAGTGTAGCGCATCATAGCTAATGACCACCAAGTATTATGTTTTTAATAAAAAATACATAAAATGGAAAAAGATATCTTAACCCGAGGGCCCTACAAAACCTAACTGTAGTAATTAATGGTAATATTTAATTTTTAAAGTTAAAGTAAAAGTTGACATTCTCCTTATCTTTCCTTTTTGAAAAGGAAAGATAAGGATAATGTCAACTTTTACTTAAATTTTGAATATTAACGTTAATTGTTTATAGTTGTTTCAGAGTGATTCCAACTTCATTCAATTTTGAGAAAGCCAAATTTTAGATCCCATTCAAAACTTAGTGGTGATTGTTTGAACCGCTTCTTTATAAGAAGTCCTAGACTTTGACTTCTAATTTTTCATGTTCATTTATTGCATAATCATATTCCTCATGAAACTTTGCAGAAGAAGTTGATATTTAATCTATTTCAGGAACTTGACCTAGCTTAGGGAACCATCAACTACCCCTCCTACGTTTCTCTTCAACATTGAAATTTTCTTTGGAAGCAGGCATTCATTTTATCCATTAGATCATTTTTTCCACTGTGACAGTCCAACAACACCATTGCCAGCATATGCTTGACAATCCATCTAATATTTACTATCTACATTATAAACACTCTTAAATCTTGTGTCTCAAATATAAAAGAGGAAGAACTAGAAAGGGCCTTCTTGTCCCTCTTCTCAGCCCAGAATATGTTTAGCTTCTCTCTTTTCCATACACACTAGTTTTCTCACAGCTTCAGAATGGCGAAACTAAAACACGTTCTCATGATGTGAATTTAAAGAGGCATAATTCACCCTTGATTTGCATCAAATTATCCCCCTAGCATTCCATTTACCTTTACATGCAAGCATATATTTTCCTTGTGGAGTACTATTAAGCTTCCCATCCCTATTTTGCCTCGCTCTCCTACCCTCATGAACCTGATGAGATGAATTTAACCAATCTCATTGTATGTGAGATAAACAACCCATCCAACTGGGTAGATTTAGTTGAGACCCTTTTAGAAACTAAATCCATCCCCCCACAATGATATTTCCCTCTCCAACAACATCATCATGTTATCTTCGATATCTATCATTCCCATCATCACCATAAATTTCCATGTCCTTCACTCACATCTTTGGTAACGTCATAATTCATATCACTTATACCTTGTTGTATTGTTACTTGTGTTATGATTTCCTTTAATGGAAATATCTCCCTAGTAGGAATGAGTAACCAAATTCAAGTTCTTATTGAACTCTTGTGTTAAAATACTTAATTTTCATTGTGACCTATTCGGTTTCAAATTCTAGTGTGGTTGGTTTACTGGTTGACTACTAGCATTCACCAAGCGGTTATTGATGATCATAGTTAATTGAGAGTGAACGTTAGACTTTTCCTTGAAAACCAAGCCCCAAGAATATGCAATTATCATAGAACATTTCAGAGCTCATACTTTTCTACAAAGGAATACATTATTTTCATTCATCAAGAAACGTTATATTAGAAAGAACCAAGCGGTTATGCTTTTCAACATTTTCACCTACATTTCCTATCTATTGTTTTCTTATTGAATGGGAAAGTTGGGTTTTTGGGATTTTCAAATTAAAGTTCTACGCTAGTGGTGTTCATCTCACATTTTGGTCTCCTTCTAAAATCTTGTTTGGTATGTGAAAAATGAGCATTGGTGCAACTTTTAGTGGTGCAATTTTTAAAGATATGAAAATTGTATATTGATTTAAGACATACAATGTTCAATATCTACATGATCATTTTCTTGACATTCCATTCATAAATTTGAAATTTGTAACAAGTATAAATTTTACTAATTAATTATTATATTGATTATTACAAAATTGAAGACAAAGGAAGAATAATATATAATGTAGCTTTATGTGAATGGAAAATGTTAAGACAAAGGAGTAAATATATAATGATAGGTGGACCATAGGGGTTGGGTTCCTTACCATCAATGTATTATATATAAGGAGGGAGAATAAGGAGAAGATGGCATCACTTTTGCTTGTGTAATTGAGGACAAGGCTAAGAAGATACAACATATGAATGGATTGATGGCTCATGCATGACTTGTTTTTAAAATATCTGGAGCAATAAGGTTTATGGCTAGGTGAAGAGTAGAACTCCAAATATTTTTTGCAATAATCAATCTTGAGTGAATAGTCACATCTACATACACCTTTGTGACAGGACTCTATTCTAGGTGACGATAGACTACATCATTACTTTTATCATGGTATAATTTAATTATAAATATTTAAAATACTAGATGTTTACAATGAATTTTATAAAGGGTTATGGGCTTCTTAATATTTTTACTAGAATTTTAAATATTGAGATAGAAATTTGTAATGAGAATATAATGACTGCAATTACTTGTGAATGCTATAAGTATATACTATGTGTATTTTTTTCAAATTGAATAGAAATATGATCAACTTTGTTTTTCCGAACGAAAAAACACACAAACATATTATATTATATAAGATTTTTTGTTATTGTTAACAAAATTATTATGAACCATGATTTATTTAGAAAATTACATATATTAAACTATATAATAAATTATTAAATTGATAAATATTTAATATGGGTCAACTTTTAGTGATGTTTTTATGGATAATCTTATGATGTTGTGGACTGTTTAGAAGTCACGTCACTATTAGGTCAAGTTTTCATGTTTCCTTCTCATGTTTATACAAAATAAAGTAGAGAATGGATGGGAATATTTAATTCATGGTACGAAAAATGGGATCACAAATTATGTTAACTTTACACACAATATAAGGACAACATATCCATGTGAGAAGTACTCAAGTAGAGGGATTGCATCAACCAAGACTTTTCAATATATGAAAATATTAGACTTCAAGAGTTCATGTGTTGTTGTGATGGATGCATTAAAGAGGGACAATCAAATTAACTCAAACTATTAGAATGGGATATTGATGGGTGGGGGTTAAGTTGTACCTATTATGGGAGCCTCATATTTAGTATCTTATTTGTCTATATGTTTTCCTTAAGTGATGGAAATTTTCAGAAAACAATTTTTAGCGTTAACATTTGTTGATTACATAGTCATCTTGTTTCATTAATAGAATTATATTTCTTGATAAAACATGTAGCAAAAATCCTATTAGTGTATTAGGATTCAAAATAATTTTTCCTTCACCTAATATTATTTTTTAAATTAAGGAGGTGGAGGATTTTGAGGATGGCATATTATGTTCCTCTAAGCAATGCGATCAAGCCTCGATGAAATTTATGGCCTCAATTGAGAAACCTGGTGAAAGAGATAGTTGTTTGATAAAATCTGTTGATATTGTTGTCAGGATCTCAGATGGTGCCTCCTACCTAACCTAGTCACACCTAACCTAGTCAGAGTAACACAAATTTAAACTTTTAAGTTCCACTTTAATTCTCCCCACTATGTTTTTACCACAATCTTAAGGCACCTTGGTAAAATAAGTCCGTTGATGATTAGTTGTGACATTATGGTGTAATAATACTTGTACATACTATAGAGTACATAACTCCATGTCAATAACTAACCTTGTGTATCTATGTGGATGATATTTTGGTTATGGATGCCATAGTAGCTTGGTGGAAATATGTTTGGATCCATATTACCATGGTGATAATATTTAACAAAATCCTCATGTCTATTCATCAATTTCATGTGTGATTAGTGGGAACCCGACATTCACACTTGTACCCAAGATATAATATTATGTAATCCTTTCTTAGATGACTTCATTGTCAACATTGAAGGAAACATTTATACCCTATGTGACAAATAGGGTGCATGGTTGGATTCCGCAAATCCACTATAATGAACAAAAGACCACCCTCCCAATACTTCTCAAACTTCTCACACAGAAGGAGACACCACCAGCCCCATATGAACCTCCATTCCCCATGGTACCAAGTACATGAAATACAGAAAAACAACCACCTACCATGAGCTAGAAATATGCACCTCACCTAAAGTGGCCACTCGTGAGTTGCATTAATCAGAGCTTGAGATTTTTGCTCCAATGGCTCCACCCAGCAATAAAGAAGCTTATGAATGGAACGAAGAGGACCACTACTACTCATTTGTTCTAGAAAAAACTAGTTCCCACCCTACCCAGACTGAAACTGCACAAGATGAAATAGAAATGGCATAGTACCACCCCAAATAAACAACGATACTTTGCTTTCCTTGCACACTCAAAGTGACAAATACCAATTCGGAAATTAACAACAACGCACACCCAAAAGTAGGGGAGGAAACAGTGATGTCGATGTCATGGCTTCACTCAAACAAGGGAACCTCTGCAACTCCTGCTTCTTCCCACAATTTCCACACCATAGACACCAGTGCTCATGCATACGTAGAATACCCAACAAACACCTTTGCCACCGTCCATAATTTTCAGACACTCGTCACCAACCTCATGACCCAACGTGACATGAAACCTTACGTGCCATAAATTACTCTCACCCATACTCAAGGCGTTATGGGAGGGAAGGGAGGCTAGCCCAATCACCTCAGCCCACGTGCCTGAACTAAATGCCAAGGTGTTCCCTTGGGAACTCCATCCTCGTCGCCTCTCATCCCCATCAAGGAGGCTTATTCCAAGGCCACAATAATGATATCCTCAAGAGTTTCATCATGCAGGGGTGGCACCAATCCCTAATGAGTTCGTGGTCCTAATGATTACTAGCCCAGGTTGCTAACTTTTCTATCACTTGGTTTCCTTTGTAGTTAACATGCTCAGTGATTAAATATTCAAAATAATATAGCCTCAAGAGAATATGTTTACTCATAAGTTCTAGCCTCCAACTCTTAATCACCCAATTTTTGTGGGAGCCATTTATCAATTTTTGCAGCATGACGATCATTATTTGAGAATCTCACATGACCTACAACTTGTAACCCTTTTTCCAATAGCAGAAACTCAACCACGTTGTTCATGGTGCTATGACATGAGGCTGCATAAACTTTCATCTCTTTCCCCTTGTCATTCTTGAGTAATCCCCTGAGGACAATCAAACCCTGGTTACCCTTGGAGGATCCATCGAAGTTTAATTTGAGGAAGCCCCATGGCGGGAAACTAAAAGAATTGGGAGTGAAGAATTTCATTGAACATGGGCCTATAGGCCTAGAGGTGGAAGAGTTTGAGTTAATATATATTACAAACAAGATTTCTCTTTCCCTGTCCATCGCCTGGCAATCCTTATCTGACCAACAAGAGATTAAAATAGTTTCCTTGACATTTCGCATCAACATTTTCCAAACCTGGACAGTTTAGATGGTCTCTCAGTGGAATACTTCTCTATTTATAGTTTTTGAAATGTTCTAGAGGAAAAATATTTGTGATATGCACTATTCTATATTAACAATGGGGTTCTTACAGAGCATCCATCATCATTGTTTTAATGGTTCATTCGAACTGTTGTTTGACTCGTCACTTACCCTGAATAGTTAAACACACGAGTCCAAAATCTCATGAGATTTGGAACAAATGTTTAGTAAGTGGTCAGTCGATTCCTCCTCTCTTGTGCACAAGGGGCTCTGAGAGGGGTTGTAGAAGCCATTTTTCCTAATTTTATCCCACGTAAGGATCTTTCCATGCCCGATGAGACAAAGAAAAGATGAAATCTTCGGCCACAACTTTGAGTACCAGATTTGTTTCCATAATGGGTCAGGAACCTGGTTAGATGAGGTAGAAAGTGTTGAATAAGATTCTTTAAGAGAGAACATACCTTTTGAAAGGTTCCCCAACTGAAGCTTGTCTGGTTTGCCTTTGTTCAGAATAGGACGCTTACGCAGAATTAGGGTGAGGTCTTCCCAATCTAGGGGTGAGTCCCACACTTGCCAATGATTTAGAGACATCCAAAATCTCCACGTCGTAAATGCATTGGAGTCTTACCAAAAGTATCTAACTTTCTCCACACCTAGATGGGTGGTAAAGGTTTGAATATCGTATATAATTTCCTCTAAATTAAGTTTGGGGTGCTGCATCGGGGCCTCTTCCCAAAATCTATGTTTACTGTCATTTCTGATCTTCCAAAAACCATGGTCCTCATTCAGTGCCCGATTATCTTTATCCCTATTCCATATGGATGATCCACTCGGCATGTTGATATGAGCTTTTATGGGGTCTCTCCAAGCATCTGTGCCATATTTAAAGGACCACACCGCCTTCAATATCTCCTATCCTCCTTGCAACCACTACCACCAAAATTTAGTGCTGAGTGTTTGGGACAAAATTTCCAAATCCTTTAGTCCAAGGACACCATAGACCTTCGGTTTGCATAATTTGTCCCATGCTACCAGGGCCCATTTTATACTGATCTGTGGACCAGACCACAAGAAATTCTGAAATTTTTCTGAGATATCTGTATATACTATGGGGAGCTAGAAGGGTTGAGAGCTGATAAATTGGGATAGCTTGGAGAACAACTTTCAGAAGAACTAATTTCCGTGGATAATTTAAGACTTGAAAGGTCCACCTAGAGAGCTTCTGGACGATATGGCTTAACAAGTCCTTCCAATGCGAGACTTTCAAGGAGTTAGCCACCAAAGGGACACCGAGATAAGTGCTTGGAAGAGGGCCAATTCTAAAACCAAGAGATCGAGTGAGGTGACTCTGCACACAAGGGTGAGTTTTGAAAAATAAAATATCAGATTTGTCACCATTGATCAATGTCTGAGATGCTTGTTGGAAGTCCTCCAGAATAGATCCAAATTTTCTCGCTTCCCTTAGGGTTTCCTTCCCTTAGGGTTGGATTTCCAAACATCATGTTGTCGTCAAAAAATTGTTGGTGAGTGATTGGAGGTGCTGCCTGGGAGAGTTTTAGCCCTTGAAGGGATCGAGACTCCATCGCTTCCTTTATAATCTTTCTTAAGCCTTCTGCTACGATGATGAAAAGGAAAGGGGAGATAGGGACCCCCTATCTCAGACCACGAGATCCTCTAAATGGGCATGAAGGAGCCCCGTTCACGATAATGGAGTAGAAAGGGGTTTCAATCATGGACTTAACCTAGTTAATATATGAGGAGGAGAATCCAAAAGCTTCCAGGATTGACAAAAGATAGCTCCAATTCAGGCAATCATAAGCTTCTGATATATCTAATTTAATCAACATACTTGGGGATTTTGAGGTGGATAAGGAGTGAACAACTTTGTGTGTGACAAGGATGTCATCCATTATCTGATGACCCTCCACAAAACCTAACTTCTCTAGCCCAATGATCTATTTTAGGAGAGGCTTTATCTGTTATACCTAAATACCTAAAATTGCTCGGGATCGATGCGAGAAATGTAGCATTGAGCCCCGACCTGAGCTTTTGGGAGCGGCATGAGTCATCTACCAACCAATGGATTTTCAGACGGGTAAAGTTCCAACCTCATTTCAAGAACTCATAATTAAACCTATCTAGGCCTGGAGCCTTGTTTGAGGGGAGAGCTCGAACTACTTCCTCCACTTCAGCATAGGAAACCTCTCACATGAGGGTGTCATTTTGATCCTCCGAGATTAATTTTGGGATGTATTGCTTGATGCAATCAATGGAATTTCTTTTGTCTACGACTGACTCCATAAACAAGTTTTGAAAATACCCAATCAGCTCATCCGTCATCTCTTCGTGCTGCACAAGTCTCCTTCCATCAGATCCATTTAGAGAAAAGATCTTGTTGAAATGTCTATGTTTTATCATAGTTCTAAGAAATAATTTTGTATTGCGCTCCCCCACCTTGAGGCATTGAAACCTGGATTTTTTCCTCCACAGGATTTCCTCTTTCTTTCATCGTTGTTCAAGGTCATTTACAACCTCCCCCTCTTGCACTAGCAGGTCCTCCAAGCACCCTTCCTGAATGATTCATTGTTTGATTGACTGCATGGAATTTTTTAACCTTGTTTTTTCCTAATGTATATTACCAGAATACAAGTGATTCCATTCCTTGATTTTCCCTTTTAGTTCCTTCAGTTTGAGCTGGAAATTTTCCATTAAATTCCTGCCCCTCACTATAATTTATTTCCACCATGCTTCCATTTTAGCCATGAAATCAAGCCTATCCAACCAAAAGCACTCAAATCAGAAAGGACAATTATGAGGGGCCATTCATAAATTGATCTCCAGACAAATAGGCCAGTGATCCGATCTAAGATAGGAGAGGATTGAGGCTTGGAAAAAGAGATCCTACTGAAGAATATCATCAAAAATGAGAAAACGATCGAGTCGCGAAGCAATCTATTGCTTACCTCCCCACTCATTGTTCCATGTGTAGGTTAATTTCACCAACTTTGCGTCCTCAATGCCCAGATCTTGAATTGTCTCTTGGAAAGATAAGGAGATTTGGTCTAGCCTTTTTTCTCCTCCCTTCTTTTCTCCCAGGTCCCTGATCACAATTTTCATACCTCAAGTTTCGTAAGAAACCCATGTTTTCCCCTGGCAACATGGGGCCATAAACACGAGTAAGCCATATTTTTCAGCAGAGTCGATGCATTCAAACTGACCCAAAAGGGCATCGTGGGAGGCCATAGAGTTCTGGAAGGATATAAATATGGAATCCTAGAGGATTCCCAACCCACCGGCATAGCCCCTGGCATCTAATGCCATACATTCCACCGTGGGTCAGCTTTTTCTTGTGATTTCGCTAAGCTTTTCCCATGTTACTTTCATTTTGTGAAGTATGATGATATATGATTTCTCTTTCTCGATCTGATCTTCCAAGTACCTCAACTTACCCTTGGAGTTGAGGCCTCTTATGTTCCAAGAGACTAACTTCATTTAAGAAGGGATGGGATAGAGCGCTGGTAGTACTTTGTGAGGACATTGGCCTATCTTGAGTTGACAAGATCACTCCTGCTTCCCGAATCACCTCGCTAGTGGGTCGCCTCCCTTTCTTCCTGGAATTCGATTCAGATTCCACCCTTCTACTACACCCATCACCTTCCGAGATGGAAAGGGTCATATAACAGGGGCGATCCAGTTGAGATTGGAACTGCTCTGAGTCCTTGTATGTTTGGTTGAATTGATCAAGCTAGTCTTGGGGAATTTCTGCCATTCCATCATTGGCCTAGCTGTGGAGATAGGAAACCATTACCCATTCATTAGAGTCGAGTTGGTACAATTTTACATCATGCTCCAAGTCATGGAGAATTTAGGTGAGGACCTGTTGTATTTCTTTCCTTTTTAGTTTCCCATCTGGGGACTTACGTTTACTTGGCTACTTCTACTTAGGGTTTTTTGGATCGACCACAACCTCCATGGCCACTTGGGGTGGAGGTGCCTCTACAAGTGCTACTCATTTCTCTTTCATTCTCGAATAGGCTTATATGGAAATATGGTTATTGGGAGGGACATTAGGGTTCGACGCATAAGGGCCCTATGCATTCTGAGCTAGGCCTCATGGCACTTGGGAATGAGGGGCTTTGCCGAGAGGAGGACGTTGCTTCAAAACTTCTTGGAAGCCCTCAGGGGAGGGATTCGGGAGGGGGAGAGGGGGAAATAGGAGCAGTGACCTAGTGGGGGAAATCTTGAAACTAGTGTTCATACTCATGACAGAGTCTGCATTTGAAAGGAACGTGCTCATATTCCATAGGTTGAGATCAGATTTCATCCTGTTAATCTATTTCTACAGATTCCGACATGGGTTGGGATATATTCATGTACATCCAGATGTGGGCATAAGAAGAGAACCTCTGATGCTGAGTGATTGCTGAGACTTGAACAAAATCATTGATTGAGTTTCCGATCGATTCTAGAATGTCCAGTTCGCAGAAGTCCTCTCCCAGAGAATATAGTCGCACCCAAATGGGAGCTGCAAGGAACTGTTCATTTTCTTGGTTATAACAGGGTTCCCAAGGGAGCATAAAGAGGCCAACACTATTCATATAAAAGGGCCCATTTTTGAGAATGTGCTTGTGTTCCTCCAAGTATTCAAAGATGACTATGAAGAATCCCTTGGGTCGGAGGCGGAGGTCAAATGGGGCTTTCAGCTACCATTTGAGTAGGATCCAACAGAGTATGTCTGCCTCTCAGGGCCAAATTCCCATGAATTTGCAAATGATGGCATGATCTTGCATGAACTGCCTAGATTGTTCTACATAATGATTCAAGATCACTACTCAAAGATTTCGTGTGGCCTTAGGGAGGTATCGACCTTTCAAGCGCGTTTTCCATTGGGATCCCGACAGTGGAAATTCAGGTTGACTTCCTTTAGTGTTTCCTATCCTTGTTGAGGAACCTACATTCAAGTGATGGACATCGGTTAAAATGGATTTGAAGGAGGGGGCTGACATCCTTCCCCGAGGAGAGCGTGAGATGGGACCGACGAGTTAGAAGGCGACATGAGGGACAACGACAATGATGTCTCTGAGCAAGAAACTTGACACTGCAAAATGTGGGTAGTAGGTCCAAACCTTTGCACGTCATAACCCTAGCACAGTGAAACCCTAGCAAAGCTCATAGCCCAACCACTTTAAAGTAGAAAACATATATCCATTAAACTCTTTATATATTTATTTTTATTATATATATAGATAGATTAGACTAAGGTAAGTTTAAGAGAACATATATATATATATATATATATATATAGATATATATATATATATATATATATATATATATATATATATATATATATAGATATAGATATATTATTTGAAATGATAATTATAACCAGCCTAGATCCATCTTAACCTGGATCTATCAAGTGCCGAGAGGGATCCAATCTCTTGAGGTGAAAACCTATTTTTTGAGTGCAAAACTTGAGGAAAGGTTTGCACCTTAAGAGATTTGATCCCTCTAGGTGCTTGATAGATCTAGGTTAAGATGGATCTAGGATAGTGGCTCTCATATATATATATCTATATATATATATATATATATATATATATAATTTGGTTAAGTGGTTTTATTTAGATTCAGTACTTATATACAAGCTATGGAGTGGTAAGAATGTCAAGGTGATATTAAAAAGAGGTATAAATTAGTGTTGTATAACTCATAACTTTTCTCATTTTATTAATAGAAGCAGCCTTTTTTCTTCTAAAAAAGAAAATTTTCTTGTTTTAAGAAAAAGGGTTTTCTACTACATATGTCAATTGTTTTAAGAATTAGTATACATTTATTTTAATTAGTATACATTTATTTTAAATTTGATAATTGTATTTTATTTAGATTTATTACTAATATTCACCGTATAGAGTGAGAAGAATATCAAGGTGAAATTTAAAAAAGGTATAAATTGGTATTGCATAACTCATAGATTTTCTCATTTAAAGAAAAATGGTGTTATTTTTTATTTATAATTGTTTAATTTTCCAAATTATTTTAGTAGATATGTTAATTGTTTTAAGAATTAATATACATTTATTTTAATTTTGGATTTATCAAATGTAAAAAAAAAAACAAAAAAATTGTTTATAATGTAAAATAAAAAAATGATGTACACATATAAAATTATAGATTTTCATTTTGAATAATATACTACTAAAGTATTTTTAATATATATATATATATATATATATATATATATATATATATATATATATATATATATATATAAACAGTTTATGTGTAGATAGAAGTCTTTCGCATTAATCACATAGTTAGGATTTGGTCGACGTTTCGAACCAACTAATGTTGTCCATCCTCAGGACAAGGTGAGAAATCAATCAATCAGAAGGTATAAATAGCAAGGATGGATCATTGCCCAAAGATAGCTGTTGAAAACTAGCCGTTGGTAAGTTAGTTAAAAATTATTAAAGAAATGGGAAAGGGAGATATATGTTAAATATTAATTAATCAGTTAAATACTAGCTGTTATGCAATAAATTTTTTTTTATTTATTTTATTTTTTATTTATATACTATATAGGGTTATTCTTTAGGGGATGACCTATTCCCAATAAGTATATTTAGTTGAAAATTAATTATTTAATATAAATATATTTAATTTTAATTATATTAATTATAATATTATTTTAATAATTAGAAATAGAGTAAGTTCAAATTATAAAGAAACAGAGAAATAGGTTAATAAATGCAATATATATATATATATATATATATATATATATATATATATATATATATATATATTAAAAAATAAAAATAAATAAATAAATAAATAAAGAGAATATTCCAACTAGAACCATCGTAACAAATAAATAAAGAATGAGCAAGGTCAAAAGGAAGAGTAAGGACTAAAACCTAAGGGGATTCAAAAATGAAAAAAAGAAGAAAAAAATAGAGATAAAGAGAGGGGCTACTCAAAGATATATACGATAAAGGATAAACACAATAACTAGGGGGAATAATTGAAGAAACCCGAAGGAGATAAAGGTAAAAAGAAAGAAAGGATGAGAAAGGGGAAGAAGGGGAGGTAGAATCACGAAGAGAGAGCTGGAATCCAACTCTTACTCAATTTCCAGCCATCATCCCTATTGATATTTCTTCCATGCCTCTCACTCCCTAAAAAACCTGAACAAGGCTGAGTTTCTTGCCCTCAAATCCCTTAAGGACAACCCTGACATTGTTGTCCTGAAAGAAAACAAGGGTGGGGAGGTCGTCATTCTTGACAAATCTGAATATGTCCAGAAAATGGTAGACCATCTTTCTAATAGTGCAAGTTACACCAATCTTAAGAAAGATCCCATTAAATCCATTTCTAAGGATGTAACATCTACCATTAAGCTGAATCCTTCTCTTAACCCTCCTTCTTGAAAGCTCATTGAGAGGAATCCCCTTACCCCTAGAATCTATGGCCTTCCAAAGATCCATAAATATGGGGCTCCATTAAGACCTATTGTTAACACAATAGATGGTACCACCTATCTTCTTGCTAAATTCTTCTCTCCGAGGCTTAAACCTCTTGTTGGTCTCACCAATTATTTTTTCAAAGACTTTTCCTCTTTTATTCAACAGTGGAGAGATATCAAATAATAACTTGGAGATTTACTGTGTGAGTTTTGATGTTGTATCACTATACACCAAAATTCCCTTCCAGGAGGATATTGACATCATAAATCGCATCACTGACAAAGACACTGTTAAGCTGGTTAGACTCTATCTCACCTCAACTTTCTTGAGTTTCCAAGGTGAGATCTATGAGAAAACTTGTGGTGTTTCGATGGGTTCCCCTCTTTCCCCCATCATCGCAAACTTGTTGATGGAAGATTTTGAGGCCAAGGCCTTGGCCTTGGCTCAGTTTTGCCATAAAAAATGGAAAAGGTTCGTTGATGATACTTGCGTTATCTGGCCTCATGGTCGGCAGAAGCTGGATATATTTCTGAGCCACATTAATTCGCAATCAGACTCCATCAAGATCACGATGGAAATTGACGTGAATGGACACCTTCCCTTTCTTGACATTCTCCTCTCTAGGATGGATGATGGTTTCGTCAATCACCAAGTTTTTTGAAGGAAAACTCACATGGAACAATATCTCCATGCCAGTTCTCATCATTTCTTGTCCCATAAATTCAAGGTTCTCAACACTCTTGCTACTCGTGCTCTAAGGATCTCTCATGGAGACCACCTAGACTAGGAGAAATCCCATCTTCTTAAGGTTTTTAAGAATAATGATATAACATATCTCAAAGCCTCAAGGACTTTCACAAAGCCTACAAAGCACCAAGAGTTAAACGTACTAGTTCTGACCCTATCCCTAAGGTTCATCTCCCCTATATCCAAGGAACCATAGATAAGATTTCCCATATCCTTAGGAAGTATAATGTCTCTTCTTCATTCAAACCTCTCAACACCATCAAGAACTCTCTTAAATCGATTAAATACCCTATTGACCCTAAGGACATGAGGGGTGTCTACCTGGTTCCCTTCTCTTGTGGTATCTCCTATATTGGAGAAACAGGGAGGTCTATTAAGTAGAGGATCAATGAGCATGTTGCAGACATTAGACACAATCACTCCTATCCATTAGCCCTAGCCAAACATGCAGAGAAATCAAAACACCATGCTTGCATTGAACAATCCAAAGTCATTGCAAGGCTTGATCATTTCCATCATAGGAAACTGAGGGAAGCAATTGAGATTGAGAGGCATGGTAGAAATCTCAATAGGGATGATGGTTGGAAATTGAGTAAGAGTTGGATTCCAACTCTCTCTTCATGATTCTACCTCCCCTTTTTCCCCTTTCTCCTTCTTTATTTCCTTTTACCTTTATCTCCTTCGGGTTTCTTTAATTTCGCCCCTAATTATTGTGTTTATCCTTTTTTGTATGTATCTTTGAGTAGCTTCTCCCTTTATCTCTCTTTTATCCTTTTTCTGTTTTTTGAATCCCCTTAGGTTTTAGTTTTTCGTATATATTTCAATTATTAACCTATTTCTCAGTTCCTTTATAATTTGAAATCGCTCTATTTCTAGTTATTAAAATAATGTTATAATTAATATAATTAAAATTAAATATATTATAATTAAAATATATTTATTCTAAATAATTAGTTTTCAACTAAATATACTTATTGGGAAGAAGTCATCCCCTAAATAATAACACTATATCGTATATAAATTAGTTAATTAATAAAAAATAATATATATATATATATATATATATATATATATATATATATATATAGTGCATAACAGCTAGTATTTAACTCATTAATTAATATTTAACAAATATCTCCCTTTCCCATTTATTTAACAATTTTTAACTAACTTACGAATGGCTAGTTTTCAACGATTATCTCTAGGAAATGATGCATCCTTGCTATTTATAGCTTATGATCGATTGATTTCTCACCTTGTCCTACGATTATCTCTAGGAAATGATGCATCCTTGCTATTTATAGCTTATGATCGATTGATTTCTCACCTTGTCCTGAGGATGGACCACATTACTTGGTTTGAAATGTCAACCAAATCCTAACTATGCGATTAATCTGAAATACTTCTATCTACATTATGGATCACATAAGTCTTAGATCTAACATAGTTTATATGTGTAACGCATACTAACAAAACCATGTAAAAATCATGTAAGCAATGTAATTAATTTAATTGTTTATAATATTTAATGTTGTCGTTATAAGATAAATAAATGTACTCTCAGTTAATGCACAATGCATATATGTTTTATCTGGCTACAGTTTAACTCTCTTAAATTTTACATTGAAGTTACACCAGTTGTACTAAATTCGTGAGCCAAATATTTGATACATATTTGCATTTCCTGTCACTTTGAGAAAGGACTCAGCTAATAGATAACTTTGGGATTTCTTGGTGGCTCTCATATCCCGAGAGACCCTCTAAGTGTACACATGCTCATTGCACCACCCGGTGATGACAGACAGTTGGATGGTTGAGGTTTGATCCAATGGATATGGTCTTTCGGTGGAGGTTTAGGGTGACAGTGAGCCAGGTTTACTACGGGTGGAGTTCATTTCCTTCCCACTAGAGTTTCGACACTGCTCTGCAACCCTTTTCCCGGATATAGTGGTTCTGCCATGCTATGGCTCTCCTATAGTTTGTAATTCTTCTACTTGGTATAGTTCTAGCTTCTCTTTTGTGGGTGAAGCTTTTGAGGACATTTCATTATTTTCCAGACCCCTTACTGCCCTCAGCTCTATCCTTATAGTGCACAACTTTTCCATAGTTTGTTGTTTCTTCCTCCAACAATTTGGGGTGCTTAAAACTTCTGAGACAGACTACTGCATGAGTGGCCCGGTGAATCGACCCGAATCATGATTCGACCAGGTCATTGAATTCCCAAAAAATCAGCTAAGAACCATTTGATTGGCTTGTTCATCTCACAATATGGTTATTTCAGTTTATAATCATATGTAATGTTATCTGAAGGCATCTTCTTTTTTCAAGTTGAGCAGTTTATGGCAACTTCCTTTTCCTCTTCTGTTTGCAGATTGAGCAATTTATGATGGTTTCCTGTGTTGATGTAGCAACATATCTAGCCCACAAGCACTGCCCTTCAACTTCAGGTTGGCACATATATATTTTCCTCTCTGATCCTTGCTGTGAATTTCTATTTCATGATTCAGACTATTGACTGCTAGAGCCTAGGGGTTTAAGGCCATGGTCTCCTCCTACTTCATTTTTCTTTATTGAGACAAGTATACTATCGCTCAGATGACAAGGGTTTTCCATTATGTTTTTTTTTTTGTGAACAATTATGGAGGAACTCCTCCATTATCGGTTCCCCTAAAAAGAAAATAAATTCAGGTTATAGAAATAAACATGTTTAAGTTCATTACAGTTATATAAATTATTATTGTTTTTCATCTTCCGCAACTTGTAATTATTGAAGGGTTTGTCTCACGTCTTTGTTTGCTAATGTTACTTTTGTGTATATCAGGGGTTTCATCAACCAAATATCTTAATTACAGAGGTATTTTTGCGGTTATTACAATGCTCTAGTTTTATCTTCATTGTTGGATTTTACAGTTAAGTGATTCATGACCATTTAGTTCTGCAATGGCCCAAACCCTACTCTTTATTACTCAATATTACGACTATTTAATGGATTTGTTGTCATTTAAATAAATTTTGCTTTCTTACTAAGTAACACGACTCTGCCAAGCTCTTAGGTTTAACACTCTTCTAGAAATTAAGGTCAATACTATTTATGTTTATTGATTTCAAATCTTTTAACTATATGTTAAAATAACATATCATTACTTGTATGCTGGTGAATGCATTTACTTTTTTTTTTTTTTTAATGGAGCTTGGCAAGAAATAAACTACTAGATATCAGGCTCTTAGTTACCTTAAGGTCATTTAAATTAAAGGCTACACATCCAAGGCCAATCAAGTTATAGGAGTAGTCAATAGATTGCCAACTCCCTACCTCCTCATTACTCGTTTTTCGGAGTTGTTCAGTTCCCACTAAACCATTTGGTTTTGACATAAATCTATGTAACAACAATATGATTTCTACCCTTATACTTGCAACCTTAGCACAATTTTCTTTCTGTGTAAATATTGTCCACAAATTTATAACAAAAGGGTTGAACCCAGTGAGCATAACTTTCACTAGCTAGCTTTTATTCCTTAACTAATAATAGAGATATTAGAACTTGTTGCAATTATATTTTCTAGTGACACCTCTTAATAATAAAACAACAAAAAAGGGTCAAGGCTTATCTGATTTGTGCATATCCAAACCACAAAAATGGAATGTGAATGGGACTCTTCCTCCATACTAATGGAATCAACAATTACGTCTGCATTCCCCCCTTACTTATTTCTCAGTGTGGTTGGTAATTTGACAGCCTTCTCTGGCTAACTCATTCACAGACCTCTAAACCTCCCTCGTCCAGTCTCGAATTGCAGGAGACCTTTTAAATTTGACCAAAAAGTCTACATTGGTTCCAACCAGCTCAGGATGACCCTCCTGGTAGTATTATTCTATTCTTTCTCTCTTAGGTGGTAGTCCCTCTTCCCTCTTCTCATGGCTAACCCCCCCCCACTATTTACCTCTCTGATCTTTATCTCTAGGTTTCATGAAAGAAAAGCCATAACTTCCCAAGTCTCCATTCCTTCCCTTCTTTTCCATGAATTAATTTTATTAGAAAATAAACTAATAATTAACAACAATTTCTTTAAACACGTCCTTACATAACATTTGTTACCTAAAGTTAAAGTCAAAAGTAAATGACGATAATAATTAAAATATTACCCCCGGCGAGGATCGAGGGATTACAATCTCATTAGTTTCTTTTTTTTCTTTTTGGTATTTTTTCAGTCGGTAGATATCTCATATGTTTTTCTGTTCATTAAAATCAGTGGTGGCTCTCTGTTTCAAAATACCACTTAATCACTTGTAGCTATTTTGTTTTTCTAAAGAAAAAAAGTGTCTGAACAAAATATAGTTACAATACCAGAAATTAATTTAATTGTCAAATTCGTTTAATATGCTACAAGACTCGATGAGTGTGCATATGTGGTTGCTTGATAAGAATGAAGATGCTGCAGCCATGAATGTAGATAAAGATACACTCCATTGTTAAATACTGCAGGACCTAAATTTTAACATGCGTGGATCACTTTGATAACAATGTTTCAATCTTTATTTTTATTTGTTTATTTTTTAAACAACTTTTAAGATTTCATTATTTCATTTTTTTTATGAGGATTAGTAGTAAGAATGCTAAGTGAAATTAATAAATGGTATAAATTCTTTATATATAATTAAATATATTTATTTTTTATTTATAATATATGGATATTGAAATATCGTTATATTTATAATATTGTTATATTTATTATATATTTTACAATAAAATATATTATTGCATCTAGTACATGAGGGAGGAGGGAGATGTGACCTAAAGTTACATAAACAAATCCATGTCCAAAACTTATTTTCAGGGCATTCAGGAGCCAGTGTGAAGAATCTATTTTTCTTTTATAACAATGGGGATTTGGTTAGCTGGTGAAGTCAATGGAGTGACAAGCTTCACACCAGACTCCCATTCTTTGCACATGGAATGAGTTTCAAAGGGATGAGATATGTTGCAAGTCCAAGTCTATGTTGGTAGAATGGATATCCCTTAGACCTGACACTTAGGTAGAAGGAAGTCTGCTCTTTGTGAGGTAGCCCCTCAGGATGTGACTCTCAAAGCAACTCCAATGAAAGGAAATATATTTTCCATGCACAAGGATTGCTTGATAAGCCAAAACATAGAGCAGTCTTCGAGTGAACAAAGAATTCTTCAATACCAAATTTTAATTGAATTTTATCTGAAGGCACTAAGGGGGCCCATGAAACCCTTACTCTTATCTTAAATATTTCTCCAATGGACAATGAAAGCACAAGCATCTAACGAAACGATCTCATATAACTTATTTCTCAAGATGTTTTAAGTATTACAATAATATTGAAAATATTTACAATAAATTCGAAAAATGTGACTACAGGAGCAAAGAAAACTAACCTGTCAACCTGTGTATGTTTTATATACCATTTAATAGTGATTCCTAGCACTCAAACTTCACTAGCTACAATTTGGCTTTTTATAGTCTTTTTTTAATAGAAAAGGTTTTCTGCCTTATACATTTTCCATTTAGAATAAGTTTAAAATTTGCCAAATTAATCGCGAATATAAAAATGGGTCATTTGTAGCCAGATTATAGTTCTCTTGTAATATGATTTTGGAAACTCTAGGTTTATGTTTTTGGAAAATTTATTGCATTCTAGCTCAATAAATTTACTGGATTTGTTTATGCTATATTTTTTGAACATATACACCTTTAGTTTTGAATAGATTGAACATATTGTAACACAGTTTTTGTTTTTCTTCTTTTAAAAGTTTTTAAAAAGTTGCAGATTATTGTTTAAATGCATGGAATAGCTCCAAATTATTACTGTTATTCCTTGAATCATATTTCCATATGGATTAGAATAGAAACAATTGGATTTTTAGTAGTATTCATGACATTTTTGGGCTTTGAAAATCCCCATTATTTTCCTTCTTGCAAGCCAAACTCGAGATACAACTTGATAGAAAAAAATTTCCAAATTTTTTCCACACCTATTAGGCTGAAGTTCAGGAAATCTATATGTTGATTGACTAAATGTTGAAGTTGAAGCAGAGGACTTTAGATCCTGAACTGAAGTTTTAACAACAACAACTCAACCACTGGAAGTTTAAACTTTGGACTCAACAACTTGAGGTTTGAACTATATGAACTTGGTGTTTAACTTGTTACTAATTAGAATCATATAGTCTTATTTCTTTATTGTCCCATTATGCAGTGATCATGGTATCTAGATTGTCTGTCTAGAACTCAATAATGATGAGGAGTACATTAAAGAAGTTTTTATTTCTATTTTTAAATTGTTTTGCCTTTGTGGATTTACGTTATCTAGTTTTCAATTATGTCGTCATTAAGAAATGTTCTAAATGTTCTATTATAGTCTTATTTCTTTATTGTCCCATTATGCAGTGATCATGGTATCTAGATTGTCTGTCTAGAACTCAATAATGATGAGGTGTACATTAAAGAAGTTTTTATTTCTATTTTTAAATTGTTTTGTCTTTGTGGATTTACATTATCTAGTTTTCAATTATGTCGTCATTAAGAAATGTTCTAAAGTAGTGGGCTCACAAGGAACACACCCAACCATATGTATTTCTTCTTCCTTAGAATTTTTAGTGAGTGATTTATTTTGTAAAAAGTAATACAATAATATGATTTTTGGCATATTTGTTTGTAAACTTTGGAAACCTAGGAAGGAATTTTGGCATATTTGTTTGTAAAATTTGGAAACCTAGAAAGGAATTTGGCATATTTAGCATTTTGTCCATGTAGGGCTGAAAGGAATAAATTTCGGTTACTCGAGAAACACAAGGACTATGTACTCAGGCCTCATGATTATCACAAGAAGTAGGAAAACATCTAGGTATGCCATGCAAAATTTCTTTATATATTATTTTTTTGATAAATTATTTTTGGGTTGAAATTGTTTCTCATAACGTTTGCAAACAAGAAAAGCTGAATATAATCATCCATAATCTTCTTTTTATGAAATGGCATGGATCCACAATGGCATCTCTCAATTATGATATAATTGTCTGTGTAATTTATATATATCGGCATGCATTTTCTTATGCATGTTCATATGTTACTTTTTTTGTATGCTTTTCTTCACTATCTTTCCTTCTGATGGTTTAGACTATTATTGATAATGTAGAGGCTTTGAGAGAAAGAAACATCTAGAAACCCCGATGATTTTTATTTTAAGATGGTCAACTTAAGAACGAATATGGAAAACCTGAAATATTGACAGAAGACTCTTGTCTTCATTTCATAACAACATTTGAAGCTGTGGGGACCCATATATGGAGATGTAGGACTAGGGCCCTTGGTCTTTATGGGTCCTCAAGATCTGTCAAATTTATTTTTGTTGTGGACATACATGTCAGGATTGATCCCCAGCTACCATCTTTGTATTATGGAAATGCTTTCACAGATGCATGTGCATCTTCAAAAGCTAGGGATCTTGTCGAATACCCACTTTTTTATGATGCAAGGTTGATAATGGATGCCAAGAAATCAATCATTGATAAGTTTGTGAGATCAGCCATTGCTTATTTGGAATTGAAGAAACCTCCAAGATCATAGAGTGAAGAAGTTGACATGATCAATCATTTGTCGTGGTGTCGCTTTCCTATGAACAATGCAGATTTTGGAAGGGGAAATCCATTCCATGTTGGTCCAGTTGGAGTAGAAGACATACAGGAAATTATTTTCCTGCCTTATCACCCACATCATGATGATGGTGTTAATGGAGGACAGCTCGTTATGCTTCTTTCACTCCCCATGTCTATAATGCCAAAATTTGCAGAGTTGATCATCCATGAAAGTGATACCACCAAATCAATGTGAAGAGACTCTTTGAAATGCTACCTCCAATGGATAGTTGTACAACATGATTAGGTTTAGGTTCAAGATATTCTATGCTACTTATTTTTATATTTTTTTGGCAACGCATGGGAGTTGACCAAATTTTTTTTTAGGTTTAGCAATAATATAACAGGCAAACTTAATGACTCCATAGCAATTGTTCTCCCAAATTGTAATGTTGTTTGTCCCTACAAATTTATAAACTCTAGAACATAAACATAACTCATACAAAAATATGACACTCATCACTTTAATAACATAAACAATAATGTTATAAAAACTTAGTAGAATCACATTAAACAAAAATGTTATAAAAACTCAGGAGCACATTAAAAGGGATTTTTAATTTTAGAGATTGAATCTGAGAGTGACGTTTCATTTTAGAGATTGTATATCAGCAGAGTTATTTGGATCAGGTCTTTATTGTAATTCTTAAAATAATGGGTTAAATACTTCTCTAAAGAAATGATTTCAAGTGAATGGGAACAAATAGTGCTACCAACCAAAAATAGAGATGCTATCATCATTACAAATTATGTTTATATTAAAGAGTAGATTGATTTTGTTTTTGAGCCATTTTTCTATTGAGATTTTAATAAATTTGCAGAATTTTAAATTTATTTTAATTAAAAATTATTATAAATATGGTATGGGTTTTTATTATAAAGAAAGTAAAATGTCTCTACTATTGCATTTGCAGTGCTCCAGGGAATCAGGCAAGATAACCCAACTAATAATAAAGAAATACTAAGAGTGCACACATATCTATTTCAAGTATGCACTACATTTATTTTATTTTATTCCAGTAAGTAGCTCACTTGGAAATGTTTGAGAAATGGTATAAAACTTGCCTTACATGAATTTATTATTTTATTCTTAACAGGATGAAGGATGGGTGGTTTGGTGTGCCTCCAAGAAATGATTAGCTTCCCATAAAAAAGCTAGATATAGAGACTTCTCTACAACTTCAGCTTTCTATGAAGTCGATTGATCTGAAAATGTGGCACTTAGGCTTCTTGTTTAACTTACAAGGACCTCTCCCACCTCCAAAGCTTAAATATTACCAAGTCTTTATGATTAACCAATGGGGAATTAAATATCTGCTTGAAATAAGGTGTATGATTATGTTTATTGTTGACTATTTATGTATTTTTAAGTCTATTTGCTTGAACTGATATAACAAAAACTAAAGTAGTAGATATAATGTAGCAACAATTTAATTAGGAGTTCACCCAAAACTCTTAGGCTATGCTCCATGAGCTCTAGTCAACTCAACTAGGCTCTTTGGGATTATGGAAAAGTCCTTTTACAAGCTCTTGACTCAACTCCACTATTTTGTACAAAAAAATGGGTTTATACACCTTTTTATCCTTGGATCTTAAAGATCTCAACTCTTCTGGCTCTCGGCTCTTGCCCTTGCTCTCAACTCTAGCTCTTGGCTCTGGCTCTTAGCTCTGGCTCTTGGTTCTTGCTCTCTTTGCCACTACTTCCTACTTTGCCTTAGCTTTCTACGCTCCTGTCTTAGCACTGCCTTTTCTCTGTCTTTGTCATTTTGTGGCTTTTAAGCCAATTAGTGTTGTCTATTCATTTTCCTCTTCTGGGCTCTCTATCTCCCAGCCTCTATCTACTCAAATACCCCTTTGAGCATAAGAAATCATTACTAAACACCTTCAGGGATGGTGGCCACCTGTTCTGCAATGGGAGGACCATCAACGCCTTTGAAATCCTCAGAATAGTCATTCTTTGTTTACACAGAGAAAATACACTAAAACATGGGAAAATCTTCCCAAAAGAAGTCTATCGGACTTCAAAAATCATTAATTTTACCCTATACTCCCTTCGGATCTGTCTTTGGGCACGATCATAAGGGATTGTTGTCAATGGTTATTATTGATTTCGGGTGGCTAACGCGCATGGAGATTACCTGCCCGAAAAGGGTGGTTTTCTCTCTTCAGTGCCTAGCCACGTGGTGGCCAGTGTATGCGCTCGGGCGGAGCCCGGCCAGTACCACTTGCAGCATACGACCCGCCCAAAATCTCGCTTGTTATGGAACTTAAAACACATCTTGCTGCGTATAAAAACCCTTTCTGGTCCATTATATCACCCAATTTGCATTTCCTTTGTATTTGTAAAAATACATTAAAACACTGAAAATACCATTGAATGACTTGATGGTGGACTTCAAACAATATACATTTGTATTTATAAACCCTTTCGAGTTCGGATTCATCACATCGGGCGCATTTCCTTTGTATTTCATTTATTTAACGAAACATAATTTTACATTGACAAACTCCTTTTTATGGAATTCAAAATATATCTGTTTTTACCCATAAGACCTGTCAGGTCTGGCTTTATCGCAAGTCACATATATATATATATATATATATGGCCCCGCTCCTCTATATTGTCACAATGCAATTTAGCGATGAAACTTATCGTAATCGCATATCGCATAGTCCTGGGGTCTTTCCATATGGCATGGCCTATATCGACGCCAATTTACTGATACCAATATCAACAATCGCAATATCACTCAGCCTGGGGTCTAGCCTTAAGTCCCCTACCCTCGCCAATGCCGATTTGTCAATCGAGGATTGAAATGTCGCATCAGCCAGGGTCTTCTGTTATATCGCATGTCTTCCTGCGACCCGATATGTAGGGGATCAACAATTAGGGGTTTCTCCCCTTTCCACTTAAGTCCGCTCTTTTGCCCTGGTCCGATGCGATCTCCCTTTATAAGGGTTTTTTTTTTTCCCATTTTAGAGAAATTTTCCTCTTTTTCTAAAGAACATAGGGCATCTTCTTTCTGTGATAACTTCTACATCTTAAGTCCATTTTTTCCCATTCAAGTTGCAGTAGATTTAGAATGAAAATATCTCTGCAATGGGGCTATTTCCAGGAACTTCCTTGGACTTTCATTTTCCTCATTGAGGAACACTTAGACCTAGGAGTCTATCCAAAATCCATTTTGGATCACACATTCCCACTAAAAGAACGTTTGGTCTCACTGACATACTGATCTGAATAGTACCTGAGATTAACAACACCCTCTTCTTCTAGCCTACATACACTTGCCTTGCATAGTGCCTCTGAACTAGATCCTTTGACCACTTTCCTTCCTAGATATGCTAGTCCTCTTAGGAAGAGCTGCCTTCTTCTTTACCTTCCTGCGGAACTCCTGCTCAGATGGTCACAGAAGGTATTTTGAAATTCCCTAGCTTGATCATTGATCCAAGGTGGCTCAAACAAATGTGAAGTACACCTCCTCCACAAAACTTTCATTTGTACTTGTTTGACAAGATATCAACAACAACTATTAACAACAACAGGAATACATGAAACAACTGGATGGACTAAACTCCTGCTTCAACAAAAGAGATAGATTTCACATCTTGTGAACACCTCCATGTCTTACATCTATATACAAATGGTGGACTAGACAATAAGCCCATAAAACATGCCTTTAAGACAAATGACCCTTCAAGTCATGCATGTAGAAAAGGACCATTAGGACTCCTTTCAAAAGATTAAAAATTTCATCACTATCTCCATCTTGGAGACCAAGCAAACTTTTCCCAAGTAAATATTACATGCATGTTTACAACAAAGCAGTCAAACCTTTAGGTTAATTACACATACATGTTAAAATACAAGGAAAGCATCAACATCCCTTTGTTCATGCACATCATGCTTATGCATGCATTTCATCCTTTAACTCTCACTTAAGCACATTGTACTTTCAAAGCTGAAATGAAATATAATGTTGCAGCAACAAAGTGAGTCTCCTACTCAACCTTTTTCCATTCACCATCTTGGTAGAAACCTGCAACTTTCATCTCATCAACAAAGAAATGCAAATAGATGCATCAATAGACATGAAACCCTAATTGGAAAAGAAATCTAACCATTTCTTACCAATCCTGTCCGAAGGTTTTTCCTTTGTGTGCACATCATACATGGAAACTTCATTTCCATTTCTGCCATCTTCTCTTTCCACCTTCCTCAGCGTTTGTGGAAGCATTGTTGGATTTAGAGTCCAACACCTTTCACCAAGATTCCCTTGCTTATGGCAGTAATTGCAACATATGTGCATCCTCTTGACAACATGATTTGACTTGTCCAATGGACCTTTGGCTTTTTCCTTCAAAAGTTTCATGTATGTGGCCATTCTCTTCCAACATCTAGAAACATGATGGTTATCCAAACGAAAAAACAAACATGCAATTCTTTTCCCATGCTTATGTGGAAATTTACCATGCATTGCAAAATCAAAATTAATGTGTTTCGAACCAAATTTATCCCTGCCTCTTTCACCTTTATTGCCTTCATGAGGAGGTGAAGCAAATGAAGAAGTGACTCCCTTTGGAACACCATAAATCTCTTCAAGGTTGTTAGAGCTTCCACAACTCTCTAGTTCAAGTGTGTGCTTTCGAACACCTACATCCTGCAAAAGATGTTTCATGCTATTGCATTCCTGCTGAACATAATCTTCATACTTTGCAATGTAACTCCTTCTCGGAGCTATTTCAATGGCCTTCATGGCAGATTTGGAATTTTCTCCATAAGACTCTCCATAGCCAAGAACCAAATACATAGGCCTTTCCTCAACCATTATTGGTTCAACAATACCTTGTGCATGCTTTCCCAAGCCCTTTCCTTCATAGCCCATCTTGGACATTAGCTTGGAACCTATGCCTCTAGTATGTTTTTCAAAAGAACCAATATAAGCATTCTTAGAAGAATATGAAGACAAACTAGAATGGTTTACCTCCTCTTCAAGTTGATACTTGACCAAGGCTTCTTTGACAACAAAGAGCTATGACTCCAACTCATGCATCCTTTTCAGGTTAATATTTGCAATATGGAGTTGCCTCTCGATTACCTGCAGTCTATTGGAAAGCAACTGCTTCTCTTCCTTCATGGAATTCAACTGCTCTCTAAGTATGATGTTCCTCTTTCCATCCTCATACATTTCCCTCACCTTTTCCATCATGATGAACAAGTCTTGCTTCAATTCTCCATCATAGAGTCTTGTCATGAAGGAGGAATTTGAGGATTCACTTATAGAAGTTGTCATTATATCAATGAGCAAAAGAACTTCGAACAAGATTAAGAAAAGGCTTTATTCAAGAAACCTTTTGCAACAAACCTCTTGTGTTTCAAGGATTGCCTTGAGGTCCTTTGGGATAGAAGAATGCGTTTAGCCCTTATTAATTCTTGTCCTTCCTGGACTGAGATATCAATAGATTTCCCTTCACCTCTGTAAACTTAGAAAATAGTCAGTCTGCAACAAGCATACAATCAATCAGACAACCAATCCTTGACTGCCCAAGCACCTTCCAGACAAGAAATCTTTGCTCTGTCAATCAAGCATTCTGATATAACCTTCTTTGAAGGTGAGGTCAACCAATCTCAGGCTCTGGTACCACTTGATCTAAAAATGTGGCACTTAGGCTTCTTGTCTAACTTACCAGAACCTCTCCCACTTCCAAAACATAAATATTCCCAAGTCTTTATGATTAACCAATGTGGAATTAAATATGTGCTTGAAATAAGGTTTATGCTTATGTTTATTCTTGATTGTTTATGTGTTTTTAAGTCTATTTGCTTAAACTGATATAACAGCAACTAAAGTAGCAGATATAATGCAGCAATAAAACAACACACATAAGACAACAATGTAACTAGGAGTTCACCCAAAACTCTTCCTCTATGTCTCCATGAGCTCTAGTCAACTCAACTAGGCTCTCTAGGATTATGGCAAAGTCCTTTTACAAGCTCTTGCCTGAACTCCATTGTTTTGTATAGAAACAATGGGTTTAGACACCATTTTATCCCTAGCTTTTGAAGCTCTCGGCTCTTCTGCCTCTCAGTTGTCGCCTTGGCTCTTAGCTCTCGCTCTTGGCTCTCACCCTACCTCTCGATTCTGGCTCTTCGCTCTGGCTCTTGGCTC
The DNA here is from genome assembly GCA_031772625.1 of Pinus tabuliformis. Taxonomy (NCBI): domain Eukaryota; kingdom Viridiplantae; phylum Streptophyta; class Pinopsida; order Pinales; family Pinaceae; genus Pinus; species Pinus tabuliformis. The sequence continues at coordinate 882,582,625 of CM062820.1, read as the reverse complement.
TGGATCTCTTCGCCTTTACTTCTTGCTTTGGCTTAACTATCTGTGCTCCTGTATCAACACTGCCTTTTCTCTGTCTTTCTCATTCTGTGGCTTTTAAGCCAATCGACATTGTCTGTTTGTTTTCCTCTTCTGGGCTCTCTAGCTCCCAGCCTCTGTCCACTCAAATCCCCCTCTGAGCATGAGCAATCATTGTTAAATGCCTTCAGGGATGGTGGCCACCTGTTCTATAACGGAAGGACCATCGGTGCCTTTGAAATCCTCAGAATAGTCATTCTCTATTTAAATAGAGAAGATACACTAAAACATTAGGAAATCCACCCAAACACAGTCTATCTGACTTCAAAAATCATTATTTCCGCCCTATATTCCCTTCAGATCCATCTTTGGGTGCAATAGCATGGGATTTTTGATCAACGGTTATTATCAATTTCGGGTGGCTAACGCGCATGGAAATTAGCCACCCAAAAAGGGTGGTTTTCTCTCTCCGGCACCTAGCCACATCGCGGCCAGTGTATGGGCTTTGGTGGAGCCCGACCAATACCGCTTACCACCTATGGCCCGCCTAAAATACCGCTTGTTATGGAACTTAAAACACATCTCACTACGTATAAAAACCCTTTTGGGTCCATTATATCACCCAATTTGCATTTCCTTTGTATTTGTAAAAATACATTAAAACACTGAAGATACCATCGAATGGCTTTATGGCAGACTTCAAACAATATACATTTGCATTTATAAACCCTTTCAGGTCTAGATTCATTGCATCGGGCACATTCCCTTTGTATTTTGTTTATTTAATGAAACACAATTTTACATTGACAAACTCCTTTTTACGAAACTCAAAATATATCTATTTTTACCCATAAGACCCATCGGGTCTGGCTTTATCGCAAGTCGCATATATATATGGCCCCACTCCTCTGTATTGTCGTGATGCAATTTAGCAATGCGACTTATCGCAATCGCATATCACATAGTCCCGGGGTCATTCCATATGGCATGGCCTATGCCGAAAGTGATATCGGTGATCGCAATATCACTCAGCCCGGGGTCCCACCTTAAGTTCCCTACTCTCGCCGATGCCAATCTGTCGATCGATGATCTCAATGTCGCATCAGCCTGGGTCTTCTATTATATCGTATGTCTACCTCTGACCCGATATGTCGAGGATCAACAATCATGGGTTTCTCCCCTTTCTGCTTAAGTCCGCTCTTTTGCCCTGGTCTGATGCGATTTCCCTTTATAAGGGTTTTTTTTTTTTTGCCCATTTTAGAGGATTTTTCCTCTTTTTCTAAAGGACATAGGGCATCTTCTTTCTGCGATAACTTCTGCATCCTAAGTCCAGTTTTTCCCATTCAAGTTGCAGTAGATTTAGAATGAAAAGATCTCTCCAATGGGGCTATTTCCAGGAACTTCCTTGGACATTCATTTTCCTCAGTGAGGAAAACTTAGACTTAGGAGTCTATCCAAAATCCATTTTGGATCATTGATCATAATAGTTCATTACCTGAATTAGATTCATTCAATCTGAAGCTTCCACAAGAACTAGATCACCACCAATTTGGATAACAAGCAGCAATTCTCAGGCTGCAAACTGGAGATGGAGACAACTCAAATTGTGAAGGCCAGTAGTGGAGAAGATAAATTTGCAGGTCACGAATAGATTGAGAATTGAGAATTAACCTATATCATGTTGCCATGACCTGTGTCAACTTTACATCTTTTGCAAAACCTTCTTGAAGATAGAATTGCCAATCAATTGTAGATTCAAATGGATATACATTATTACAATTCTTTATTATCAAGACAGCCAATTCCAATTATACAAGGTTCTTGAAATCATGGTTTAACAACTGGATATGAATTTAATTTCCACCATTTAATGTGATTCGAGATTTGGATTTATATGTTAAAGAATGAACCGTCTTGTAGGATGGAGAAATCTATAATTTTTTTCTTTTGCCTCATACTATGTCTTAAAATGAAGTTCCAACTGAGGATCCTAGATGTTCAAATGACATGAATGTATTTTCAACAAATATAAGTGTGTTTCCTTATTATTTTCAATGTTTCTTTTGAGAATTGTTTTTTCATTTAGATTTAAAATGACTTTGCTGTTAGCTTTAAAAATAATGGATTTATTTATTTTTTATTCTGTTGGTATCCATAAACAATAGAGATTTAAGGTAATTAAAATCACTATTTGGGAACTTTGAATGTTGAAACCACCTTAAAAGAACATTTAAAATGATTTTTTTTTAAATATTTTTTATATATTGTCTCTAGAGAGACAATAGTTTGAATTATGGACATATAGTCTCTATAGAGACAATATGCTTTTAATCTCAAATATTGTCTCTGAAAAGACAAAAATGTAATTGTCTCTAAAGAGACAAAAATGAAAGTGTCTCTACAAAGCAAAATGAAATCGTTTCTAGAGAGACAAATGAAATTGCCTCTTAATAGACAATAATTCGTGTCTTTATAGAGATAGATTTTTAAGACAATAATTTTGAGACATTAAATTTTGAGACACCTGCTTAAAGACAATACACAAGTTTATTTTTGTCTTAAGTTAAGATAATGGACTCAAATAGTGTCTTAAATATTGTCTTCAAACCTCCCTACATGTAGTAGTGTAAGTCCGCCACCTTGCATGCAACTACCATCTTGCGCCTATACCGAGCTTGTTATTTTACTTAGCATTCATGTTATCTTATATAAGGACATTGATTTTTTGGGCTCTTTTTTTTGTGGGGGTAGCCAACTAAGAATAATGTGACAACTTTTACTGACAAGATTTCTCGAACATCATTTCCTCTTCTGTCCCTTTCATATTTTCTTATACGATTAGAGACAACTTGTTTATTGTTTCATTTGGCACTGCTACACAGAGGGGGATTTTCAGGCGATTTTTTAAAAGAAAATAAATATTTTGTCTTCAAATTATCAATACGAGGTGCTAGTGAAAAAAGGTAAAGGTAAAGGATTAGGGGTCCATCTACTAGCATTCACCAAGTGGTTGGTTTAACATGGTTGTGAAGTGATATTTAACAAAGTAAAATCATTTATTAGACACATGGCCACGAGATAGGTGAATCACATCGGGGTTCATGTGAAGAACCTATATAAGTTATATGTGGAAGATTGTGTTGCATTAAACCTAAGGTGGAGAAAGTGCAGGTCGGGATGTCGATGAAATTCAGCACAAAATAATTTGTCATTTGCATCATGGTACCTTGAATATTATACAACAAATAACCACTGGCCTCCTTAAAGGATCATTTAAGCAATAGGATGTATGCAAAGGATGTACGTTGTGGAAGTACATAAAATCCACATTCCATGATCGCAACAACAAAGCACATGCAATCCTAGAAAGGATCCACTATGATGTTTATGAACCTTTCTCAACAACCTACACTGTCAGAAAAAAATATTTTGTCATTTTTATTGATGACTTCTCATGGAAGTTTTGGATCTTCTTCATGTGGAAGAAAGATGAGACATTCTCCAAGTTTGTAGAATTCAAGACATTATTTCAAAAAGAAGCTAGCAAGAAGGTGAAGGCTCTGTTGTAGCGACTGCAACACCCTCCAAACTTTGCCCTGCACATATATTTCAGATCTTACTATGGATATTGGGATTGATCATTCCTTAGTCACTTATTGGTAAGTTGATGATCTCAAGCTCCCCTTTTCGATCTTAAGAGTCGTTCATGCTTTTATTTTTACATAGAACGTGTCATATTTAGGCATGGGGGTTATCGCTTGTCATGCAAAGGGAGGTTTGTTTTGATTCAAGGGGAAATCTTTATGACAATGGGTTGTCTTCACCACATAGGCATGTTTTACACTCATTTCACACATGCTTACACAAGTGTTGCCTTTATCATCCCAAATTCTATCATCGAAGTCACACTTGTTGTAAGTTGCCACAGAGGTTGTCGCATTAAGCGAAGTATGTGTTATATGTTCTGGATGGTCTATGCTATATCGCTATGTTTTGAAGTGTGTGATCATAGTCAAGTTTTATCATTGTTCACATCAGTTCCACTGATCCAACACTTATCCAAATTTTGGAGTTTCCTTATCAATCTAGCCTCGTCCAACTTTCCTAAATTGCGCACTTCACATATGTACCCCTCAAGATTTTCCCTTGCCTATTAGAACTATGCAATGCGCAGAAATACCAACCTCCCTTAGCATTAAAAATTGTGTAGTGGTTTCCTCCGATGTCCTTTCCTCAGCCAAAAACCAATGTCTCCAGAAACATGTGCATAAGTTTTCTTATGGTGATTGTGAATGCAAACACGTAAATTTCATCAAGTTTTATGTGAGATTCATGACAAGAATAGCAGGAAAGACAAGTTATCAACAACAACAAGTAAATTTATAGCAAGCTATTCAAAATACCACTTAACACAGTGCTTTGATGAAGGAGTTCACCCCTCCTGGGCTACATCTCCTCGGTCCAGCTTCAATGGCCTGGGCCTCTGTATTTCCTCAAAATGGAAAAAGGTGATGTTTACAATTCTCCAATGCTCCTAGAACATACTTCAATGCACTCAATGCATGAAAATCAGCTAGGAACACCTATTCCTTATCTCAATTTGGTCGAATTTTGCTCCAGTTATGACAAAAACTGCTTTCTCCTAGTAAACCTCCACTAAAACTAGAAGAACTCTAGTTAACTCCACTAAAACTTGAGTTAGCGAAAATTTTGGAGGTCCGCAGAAAACACCACCAATTTAAAATCTAGCTTAATTAACTATGAAGTGCAATTAACTAGGAGTTAATCCATGTTAATTAGCACTAATCACAAGGTTAGGATAAACCGTTGGCGGTCATCATGGATGATGTCACATGGGCAGTTTATTAGGTGGTTAGGTGCATTACTCCACACAGTTACATAACCATTAGGCATCAGAGTGTTCACATGTCGTGGCATTAATTTCGCAATTTCTGTTTGAGTTGGCCATTGGTTGGTTAACCGTAACCGTAAACCTTAGCGGTTATATTATGTGCGTTCACATGGAGGTATCCCGATAGTTTAGTGTTGTGGTTATCATAACATGAAATGGTTTATGCTGGCCGTTATGTGTATTGATCACATGGGAGGGTTGGCCTACGTGCTAACCCTCCTAACCCCCAACCGTAACCACGTTAAACAAAAAATATGCATGGAACCCATAATGGTTAAGTCACAATATGATGGTATAGTGGTAAGACTACCGGTTTATGTAGAGCAGGTCCCAGGTTCAACCCCCCCCAGCTTCCCATAAAATTTTATCACTGTGACATAACCTGACCTTTGGGGAGGGACACGTAGCCCACCTGCAAACCAACTACCATATAACACTTGGCGAACTCCCATTGGATGTTGACCATCCATTGACCCTACCATGTCAGCAGTACAGATTGTTGACTATGTAGTGACTGTGCATTTATTTTTAAATTTTTTTATGTTTGGTACAGAGATCAACGGGCTCTATCTTCCTCATATGAACTTTGTTGTGAATGAAACGAGTTGCGTTTGGATCGTTTTTTCTGAGATGAACATGTTAATTCAAGTTTTGAATGATTCCGAGCACTTTGAGTTTTTAGCTACTTTTTTCCCTTAATATGGATTCTGACCACTCCTTCCCACAATAGCCTTTTGGACCCACAAAAGCTGGTTATCTAATGAGATTTGAATACTCTTCTCCATCCCAAGTTCTATCAACTGATTCTACTCGGAAAAATCTCCATGACAACCACTTGGGTTCACCAACATGCCTTCCCTTTTAAATGGCTTGTCACTTCAACCAATGTTTGCCTTTCGTTGCTGATCGAATCCAACACTTGTTGGATGCTTTCTAGTTACCCAGTTGTACCAAACCGATGCCTCAGTGCTTGGAAATCTAACTTATGCCATTCCCACTCATAATCATGTTCCTCCTTTGCATCACATGTATTTGATGCAAGCTTCTCCTTGGAAACAACTTTTCTAAGTTAGGCTCGTCTGAGCGAACTACAACAATGAGTTCCAATATCAGTAATAATAAGAAAATAAATGACCATTCTTTTATCTCGATGGTTCCAAATTCCACATCTGGAAGAATGCATTCGCCATCTCTTTTGCTTCTTAGCGTCAACACATCAAATCACATACAATGACTGCAATTGTTTTTGACATTTTTGTCCACTTTCACTCCTCGATTCCATCATCCTCCAGTATTAACATTATGTTCATGACATGATTTGAGAATGAAGGATAATCGTGAGCCTCTTGTTCAAGTGTGAACCTTCCAAAATCATATGACATCTTGTCACAAGAAACACCTTTCAAGGTTAATGGTGTTTGAAAAACACTCATGCGATAATATAACTTGACAAACTCTTCCTTTTTCTTCTTCAAAGAAACAAATGTCACATCATGTGAACATCACCATGTGCTCTTGCATATTTTATACACCAAGATGTTATAAAATGTCAACTAAACACCAGCGAACAAAACATGCTTCTTCAAACAACTGACTTCAATTCAAGAAAAAACATGTACAACAACTTGACGATTTACCACAAGAATTTCACATTATCATGAAACAATTTGTCACATCTCCCTTTCATCTTTGGAGAAAAATCCAACTCTTCCAAGTCGATATAACATACACGTACAATCAATCGACCACACAAGACAATGCTCATGCATGTCCAAATGATCAACATTCTCAAGTTGACAACATACATGTTAACAATCAATCGACCTCACAACCTGACACTCATTCATCTTCAAGCACAACGAAACTATTAAAAATTCCATTGTTCACACACACAAACTCTCATGTATGTATAACAATTCTCAGCTCTCTCATGAGTACAATCACAAGTACAAGAATCCCATTAGTATGGACTTGTACTTAAATATATGAAATGACAAAATTTGTTGCAATAAAGTGAGTCAACATACTCCACTAAACACCTTCCTGGCGTAAACAAGAAAGTTCAAGAATGCAATCATGCATGAAAATTTATAATTGCAAATTTCCATCTTTGCTGCATCTAAGTGAGTCAACATAACTCTACTTTTCTAACATCTTGTTTCAACTTCAAAATTAAAAACAAATGTGTTTTCATTGCTACTTGTGCATAGGTTTCCTTATGGTGATTGTCAATGCAAACAGGTAAACTTCATCAAGTTTTATGTGAGATTCATGAGTATAATATCATGAAGGTTAAGTTATGAACAACAACAAGTAAACCTACAACAAACCATTCAAAAGAACACTTAACACATTGTTTTGATGGAGTTCACCCCCCCTGGGCTACATCTCCTTGGTCCAGCTTCCATGGTTTGGGCCTCTATATTTTCTACAAATTGCCAAAAGTGTTGTTTACAATACTATACTTCTCCTAAAGCCTACTTCAATGGACTTAGAGCACGAAAATAAACTAGGAGCACCTTTTCCTGATCTCAATTTGGTTGAAATTTGCTCCAGTTATGACCAAAACTACTTTCTCCTAGTAAACCTCCACTAAAACTGGAGGAACTCTAGTTAACTCCACTAAAAATAGAGTTAGCACCAATTTTGGAGGTTCCCCGATTTAAACTTGATTTTAATTAATTGTTAAGTGCGATTAACTAGGAGTTAATCCAAGTTAACTAGCACTAATCACGTGGTTAGGATAAACAATTGGCGGTCTTCGTGGATGATGTCACATGGGTAGTTTATTCGATGGTTAGGAAAATTAATACACGTAGTTACATAATCGTTAGCCACCAGAGTGTTCACATGTCGTGACATTAAGTTCGGAGTTTCTATTTGAACTAGTCATTGGTTCGCGAACCGTAACCATAAACTTCGCTATTATATTATGTGCATTCACATGGAGGTAGACGATGGCTTAGTGTTGTCATTATGGTAACACAAAATGGTTTTTGCTGGCAGTTATGTGTAGTGATCACATGGGAGGGCTGGCCTATGGTCTGGCCCTCCTAACCCCCAACCGTAACCACGTTAAGCAACAAATATGTATAGAACCCATAATGGTTAAGTCACAATGTGATGGTATAGTGGTAAGACTATCCGTTTATGCGAAGGAAGGCTAGGGATTGACCCCCCAGCCTACCATTAAATTTTATCTTTGCGACATAATCCGACCTTTGGGAGGGACACCTGGCAGCCTCTAGGCTTGTCACTTGTCCCCTCCTGAATGGTCCTTCATTAATTAATGAAAACATGCCAGGTCACCCACCTACAAACCAACCACCATCTGACTCTTCGTGAACTCCGATTGGATGTTGATTGTCTGTTGACCCTACCCAGTTATCTTCCATGTTAGTAGTACAGACTGCGGACTGTGCAGTGACTGTGCATTTTTTTTTAAATTTCTTATGTTTGGCAAAGTGGTCAATGGGCTCCATCTTCTTCAATTGAACTTCGTTTTGAATGAAACAAGTTGCATTGGGATCATCTCATCGAGATGGATATGATCGTTTAGGTTTTGAATGATTTTGAGCACTTTTATTTTTGAGCTAATTTTTGCCCTTAATGTAGATTCCGATCAAAGGAAGAAACATATCCTGCATATTATTTGACTCAGTTGCATGTTAATTACCTTATTGCATGAGGACATGTGAAAAGGTAAGCGAGGGAGTATGTTAGGTCATTGAAAATGCATTATTTTCCTCCTCATTTACTTGATTAATCATATGGTTTTCATGAATTTGCTCTTGTCTGAACATGTTCTCAAAGAAGAGACCATGAAAAACGAATATAGAGCAATGCTGAACAATTTCCATACTTTTAGCATTAAAATCGTAAGTTTTCGCTTGTTTATATGCAAGATGACTGGATTGAACAACTGATTTTCCCTTGGATAAGACATCAGTGCCAAGGAAGGAAGATGTCATTATTTCAGCTACGCAAACCAACTAGCTAAAGGGAGGAGGCAAAACACAGAATTGACATGGAAAATATGATTATTCAATCGAGAAATACTGAGGATCTTTTGATCCTTAGGATAAGCTCCGATTTGCTAGCATTTCATAGAGAATATATAATGCTAGTAGATGTAAAAGAACTATAACTTTTGTAATCGTTGTTAATTTCCAACAGTATTGTGAATGTAGATTTAACCTTAAGGGTTGTAGTGATTTTGTAATTTATTTTTGACAAGTTACTGAAGAACTTGGAGTTTCACATTAAATTCATGTATTGAGTTTCTATAGTAGTTCCTCCTAGAGGCTTTGGACCTGGTCACTGGAAGATCTACTGCTCATTTTTATTATGTTAGTTACTCTTTACCGTTAAGATTTACATTGTTGTTCCTTCTACAGGTTGAGATAGATTAATTTTTACCTCTCAGTTCATGTCATTTTTATCATTCACAAGTAAGTAAGTCTTGTATTTCATTCTTGTTTTCTCTCCGCATATGCTTTTTGCAATTACATAATTCATTATTTCTAGCTTTGGATGCTCCTTGTGATTAGCATGATTTGAGGAGTTCCATTTAATTCGTGTGGATTCAATTATTTAGTTTGATTTCCTTTTGGAATTTATAATATTAGATTGATATCTTTGTGTGGAAATAGTTCTCAATTGATTTATCTTTCCAATTTTGAATCATAGAACAATTTTTGTTTTTCATTTGAATTTCTACAGTCAATAAGTTGTTGAAAAATTGTTTATTTCTACAACGATTAGTTAGGATTTAGGATTAATTACTTGCATCCCAATCTCTCATTGTTATCTGATAGACAGTTCTAACAAGCTTGAAATATAAATATGAATCCCAAGTTGACATATTAATGTAGGATTAATATTGATTTATAAAGTCATCTTAGTGCACCAACAGACCGTTTTGTATAACCATCGCCAAAAAATGGATAATTTGTAGAACAAGGATTGAAAGAGGGCCATTTTGTTGAATGCTTAATCTTATCTATTCTTTTATATGGTTTTTGGGTTATTTTTATCTCATTTCATAACAAAATTTGAATATGGAAGAATCATGATGATCAATATTCAATTGTTAACATTTATGAAGGCATGAAAAGCATCGATTATATATTTTTGATGTCTTGTATAAATTTTATGTGTTTTTGGGGCTTATGGGTTGTTTGCAACAGGCGTTGTCTATTTCACGAGAATAGGTTCTCGGAAGAGTTTTATGTGACCATATTGATGAAAATGTTGTAGCATACTATAAGTAGGGTATGATAGCATTAGTTACTCAATGATGAATATAATATGATAGGTTGAATACAACATTGTTACAACAACAACATGATCAATTTTGAAGACATATATTGTTTGAAGAACATATGGATCCAATTTGAAGTTGTGAAAAGCGGTCCACATTGTTAGGCCCCTATACTACTAATCTAACCCCTTATTATTATTAGTACAACCCCTTATAATATTTTTGTACCCATGTAGTCCCCATATTGTTACTATTGTGCCCTATAGAAGCCCACCATTGTTATTATTATGCCCTTACATTATTATTATTATGTCGGCTATGATTATATTATGACCGCTTAGACTCCTATATATAGAAAGGAGGTCTTTTCATTTGTATCATCTAAATTTTTTTCATTTGTGTAATGTAAAGGAGGTTGCCCCCTCGAAGAGGCTTATTTCTAAGGCATTGATCTATATTTTCTATCTTTTTGTGAGCTAGTTTCATAACATTTGCTATTAGAGCTTTGGATTCTAGGGTTTCATTGCTCATCGTGGAATTTTCACTATAACTTTTTCTGTGACATTTCAGAAGCTAAAAAAATGCCCATTTGAGATGAAATTTTGTTGAACCTCGGGTCCGAATTTTAGAGCTTGTCTCGCTGTATTTCCGAAGATATGATTTGAGGAAGTTATAGTTTTAACAAGCTCCAGAATTTCATCTAAAATAGGTCATTGTGGAATTTTTGCTATACCGTTTCCTCTATGACACTTCAGAACCTAAAACAAAAACCCATTTGAGAATAAATCAGTATGAACCTCGGGTCCAAATTTCAAATCTTGTCTCTCTATATTATCGGATATATGATTTGAGGAAGTTAGGGTTTTTGCAAACCCCTTAATTACATCTTAAGTAGGTGACCTTGGGAAAATCATCATAACTTTCTCTCTGAGCATAAAATTGAAATTTCATAAGAAGTTATAGAAATAGGGTGGATGGTCATTTGTTGTGTGTATTTTTCAGATCCGAAGGTCAAAACAGTGACACATGGCATGTCATACAAGTTCGCTATTCTGAAAAGGTGTGTAATCAAGTCATCTTGGGAGATTGTGCATAACTCTTTCATGGAGAATCCAATTTCGATCATACTGGTGGCATTTGAAAGAGAATGAAGAGAGCTACTGCAGGTCACAATTTTAGAACTAGAAGATCCAAAATTACAAAGTTACAGTCGTTTCAAGATAGAGCTCCTAAAATGAAGAAAAAGAGAGATGAGGAAGTTTGATGGCAAGGATCCGATAAATTGGATACTATAGATGGAGAAATATTTTGATCTACATGGTGTACCACTATTACAAAAGGCATGTATTGCATTTAATTATTTATAACTGAATCAATTTTAATGGTATAATGGGCTTTTCTCTCATAAACCACTTGTCACGTGGTAAATTTTCATTGAGGAAATGATAGCACATTATGAAGATACAAAGAGAAACACTTTCTTTAGCCAATTGATAAATCTGAAACAAAAGTGTTCAATGGCAAAGCACATTGAGGACTTTCCAAAATTGAATATAAGGGAAAATGATATTCTAGAGAAGCAGAGGATTGATGTCTCCATAGGGACTTTAAAGGATAACATTCAACATGAGGTTCATCTTTGGGAACCTGATTCATTGGAGAAGGCATTCAAGTTGGAAAGAAAAGTGGAAAGCAAAATTATGGAAACAAGGAATTCTACCCCTCACAACTATAAAAATGGAAGTGTTGTTTCTCCTAGCCTTCCACAACCTACAAGGGGGACACCACAACAATTGGAAGAAAAAAAAGAAAAACGGCTTTGTTACAATTGTGATAGCAAATGCACTAAAGGTCATAAGTGTGGTGAGAAGAAATTATTTTACATAGATTATGAAGAGGAATAAAAGGATCAAGAAACATCAAAAGAATAGGATATACACCAGGAACCAACCCTAGAGAAAGAAGAAATGAATCCAACCATATCTTGTAAAGCATTGGCAAGAATTACCACTCCTCAAACTCTCAAGATAGAAGGACATATCAAGAAGAAAAAGGTTCAAGAAGTGAAACATCACATCAAGAAAGAAGAAATTAATCCAACCATATCTTGTAATGCATTGGCCGAAATTACCACTCCTAAAACTATCAAGATATAAGGACATATCAAGAAGAAAAATGTTCAAGAAGTGAAAGATCACATCAAGCATCAAGAAATGAATTCGGCTATATCTTGTAAAGCATTGGAAGAAATTACCACTCCTCAAACTCTAAAGATAGAAGGACATATCAAGAAGAAAAAGGTTCAAGCAGTGAAAGATCACATTGAGCATTAACAACAAGTTCTCCAACTTTTAAAGGATAACACCACTTTGGTGCAGAATCAGATGAAACAACATGTAGATCAACATTGCAGTGAATTTTTTTTTGATGTAGGTGATTGGGTATTTTTACGGCTACATCTCAAGCAAGATATTTATGAGAAGGAAATCTTAGCAATACTATATGAACTTAAGAAATGGCGACCTTACCCAATAGGAAGACACTTCAAGGTAAAAATGGATCATGATAGTCTTAAATACTTTTTAGAACAAATATTATCTTTAGAAGAATAGAAAAAATGGGTCACAAATATGTTGGGTTATGACTTTGACATCATCTATAGAAAAGGGAAGAAAAATTTTGTTGCAGATGCACTCTAAAGAAACGATGAGGATGTGGAAGCATTGTTTTGTTCTATTTCTATTATCCAACTAGATTGGATAAACGAAGCAAGGGATGAATGGAAGAAGGATGAAGAAGTGTGGCCACTCATTCAAATGTTGCAGAAGATCCCAATTCAAACAATATTTCCAGAACTTGAAGAGGAAGGAAAAATCATATTGGAACCTGGAGCAGTCATAGAAACAAGAATCTGACAGCTATGAAATCGATCAATTTCCAAGTATCTCATCAAGTGGAAAAACGTACCCGTTGAGGATTCCACATGGGAGGACAATAATTTCATACATAAAAATCAAGAACTATTCAAGTGTTGAGGACAATACTTTTTGAAGGAGAGGGGCATGTTAGGCCCCTATATTACTAGTGTAACCCCTTATTGTTTTTAGTACAACCCCCTTATTATATTGTTGTTCCCATGTAGTCCCCATATTGTTACTATTGTGCCCCATAGAAGCCCACTATTGTTATTATTGTGCCCTTACATTATTATTGTTATGTCGGCTTTGATTATCTCATCACCCCTTAGACTCCTATATATAGAAAGGAGGTCTCGTAATTTGTATCATCTAAGAATTGTTCATTTGTGTAATTTAAAGTAGGTTTCCCTCTCGAAGAGGCTTATTTCTAAGGCGTTGATCTATCTTTTCTATCTTTTTGTGAGCTGTTTCATAACACACATGAAGTTGATAAACGAGGTGGATTCCTTCACGAAGGTTGGTGCCTCAATTAGGTGGAGGCCTATACCAATTCGAGGCTTACACATCTCTTAGATTTGTGCCTTAATAGGGTTCTAGCCTATTGCAAATGGGTTCTTTCACATTATCAAGGTCTGTTCCTGAATTAGGATGCACCCAACTACAAGTAGTCGCTTGCACATATTAGGGTTGGGTGCCTCCAAAAGGTTGGTGCCGACACATGTATGTAAATGAATTGAAGAAGACGAAAATGAATTTTTGGTTTTCTCCCACAATAGTTTTAACAGAAAGTCTTGTTTCCTCTTATGTTGATGATTTCTTGATCCACAATCTAATTTATTATTATGATTCATTGTTGCATGATTCTTTATAGATGGAATGTTTTGAAATGACAAGTTTTCCACTAAACTGATTCACGCCCTCCTCTTAGGGTTATATTTGGTATATCATATTATTTTCTCATTTTGGCATCTTAGTCCTGTCCATGGAGGTTTTTTATTTTTATTTTGAAGTCCCCCTACTGAGAGCATGACATGGACTATCCTATTAATGATGTAATCTCAAGCCTTTTTAGTTAATACAATACTCACCCTACAAAAAAAAAACTTTAAAAAATATTTATTTTCATAAATTAGGTTTAGAATATATATGTATATGTATATGTATATATATATATATATATGTATATGTATATGTATATGTATATGTATATGTATATGTATATGTATATGTATATGTATATGTATATGTATATGTATATGTATATGTATGTATGTATGTATGTATGTATGTATGTATGCATGTACGTATGTATTCTATTCTCCATCTTGATTAACATATATGTTGAGGAGTTCGAGGATTGTTTAAAAAATATAAGTTGTGCAGGTAAAAAGTTATTATATTCTATGATGATATTGTTCTTATGCTAAGGTGTTTTAAGTATTGTGAGTAGTTAATCATTTTTAATTTTTTCTTTTTAGAAATTGCATTATTTTAATATAACAATAAGTTTTAAAAATATTATTTATGTTTCATTTTATTAATTTTTATTGTAAATTTTCTTTGATGGGGTGACATATAGTGACTTAAATGGGGTTTGGGATCAATGCGTCCTTATGTTTTTATTTTTTGTGTAAGTCCTTCACTCAAGGCACATTTAATGTGCCTTTCCTTTCAAGGAGGGAGACTAATAGCCCATGACAATCTTATGGTATATGGAGAGTAAAACTATATTTTGTTTTAAAAATAATTGTAAATCAACTCACTTTTGATTATAGGGTAAAAATAAACTTTACTTTGAGACTCTCACTTATCGTCCTTGTAAAATAAAGTCTTCCCTATTTGAATGTATAGTTATTACTAAACACATTACATACAACAACAAGATAAACCAGCCACGACCCATCTTAACCCCAGATCTATCAAGTGTCAAGAGGGATCAATTATCCTGAGGTGAAAACCTATTTTATGAGTACAAAATAGGAGGAAAGGTGTACACCTTGAGATATTTGATCCCTCTCGACACTTGATAGATATGGGATTAAGATTGATCTTGGTTGGCTTTATTCATGTGAAACTATGAAAAAAAAAAATTGACATATAATTATTTTGATCATTTTAAATATGTTAAATATGTCTAAGATTATTCTGGTCATTTTAACTTTTAAATTTATCAATTATGTCAATTTGTTTTTTCCTATGTGGTTCACAAATGCCATAGATCGGTGACTGTTACGTCCATGGAATATTTATACTAGGAAGATCCACTTGAAAGGATAGCTTCTTATCAACTTAACTATAGAACCTAACCCTCAGCGTGTCCAGAGAATTGAACTTGTTACCTCTCAATAGAAAAAGTGCTTTAACGATGAGGAATTGACTAGTTGATCTAAAACCCCTGGGCTAGTTACCTCAATTTATTGAAACAACATGAACTATTAGTAACTTGAATGATGGAAAAGTAATGAAATAAAAATTTTGAACTCAAAGTGACAATATAATAGTGTTGAATGATAGAAAATGTGAACAATGATAAGGTATCCAATGAAAATTCAATTAAAAATAGTCTTCATTGTGATGAATATCAAACTATTTTCTTTTACTATTCTTATTGTCATATTTTTTAGCTTTTCCATCTTTTAATATCGATTATATGAAAAGGGCAGTTGAAATCGTAGACCATTAAAATATTTAATTCTTCATATTTTAGTAAATGTCCTACCTTGTCTCTCTTTCTGTTTAATATTAATAGTACATTTCTCCAGTGTTAATCATTTTGAGTTATGGAGTGTTAACCCCAAGTAAGTATCAATGCTAGTTTTTTCTATTACCTCATTTGAACATAAAATGAATGAAAATGTTGAATGATGGAAAATGGGAATAATAAGAATTTATTCAATTATATGTGGTTTATAGTTTCAAGAAGAAAACATTTTAGGTAAGTGAATATTTTATTTAAGATGAAAATTCAAGTATTTTATTTATGGTTGAATTACTATAACATATAAATCAATGCACATAGTTAATAAGTTTTTTTGTGCTTACACTAAAATCAATGTACACTAGTAATCTAATTACTTTGAAATTAATGTACATGATACATCTAGTTACATCAAATCAGAAATCAACATATATACTAAAATCAATGCATCTAGTCCAAGAAATCATATAGGACTACCACACAAAATTTATATTAAAATAAATGCATTGAGTGCAAGAAATAAAATAGGATTAAATTTACATCTACAATGAAAAAAATGAATATAGTGCAACCAATCAAAGAAGATTAGAAATCAACAACTACATTAAAATAAATGCACCAAGTGCAATTAATAAAATAGGATTAGAAACCCAGATATCGGTGATCATGATGAGATTAATAGAAATTAGATTGAAATATGGCGGGCGCCTTAGCCACATGGCTACTCGTGTCCCCTCCCAAGCCAATTTATGGCAAATTCGTGGTGATTTGCAGGCACCATTACTATGGTGCTCAAGTCGAGAAATTTGTAATGAGCATAAGGATATGGCCTCCACAGACCATAATTCATTCTTCCCTCCCTTGATAAACTGCTTTTGCCCTCCTCAGGCTGCGGAGCCAAGCTCTCGCACCATCACTGGCAGACGATGTTGGTTGCTCAGCTGCGTAGATGTGGGAAATGGGTATCATTTCTCCCAAACGACCCACTGTAAGTTGAATCACGCTCAGAACCCCTTTGTTTTCCCTCTGAATAGCCATTCTAGTCCCAGTAATTCCTCTGCTTCCCCAAGTGTTAGCCCTGAGGTTAATTTAGTCATGGCGCACATTCGACACTGCATGCACAGCAGAAGAGGGGGCAGTCGTGGTGGAAGCATTCGTCCTCCCGCTACGCCCAGCCCTGAATCTACTTCTCCCTCCTCTTCTCCATCCAATCCTCATTCCCATGGCACCTTCTCCAGCAGATACCCAGACACACGCAGTGGCAGAGGGCGGTCTCAACTCCAGGGTGACTGCAAAATGAATGCAGCCATCCATACTACCAATTTTCCCCTTCCCCCTCTTCCCTCTCCTCATACGGTTCAATTCTGCTTCCATATTTCTCTACCTTGACCTATCATCACCGCCACTGTTACCATAACCTTCACTAAGGAAATTGATAAGTAGGAAGCTCAGACAAGAAACAACGGTGAGCAGCAGAGGGCCACTCAGCAGAATAGGAATGCCTGAGATCTAGGAGCTAGTTGGCAACCAGCATGCCACCGATGGCAGTGCATGAGGCAGGAAGTCAATTGGTGACGTCCAGGGTGACATGTCTAGCAAGCATGTAGCAGAGGGCAACTCTACTGGCACTCAAATAGTCCATGGCATATTGCGCAGCACGTCAGCAGAGGAGGAGGAGTGTTACAAGTATGCATGTTGAGTTGTTGAAGAACTTGCTATAGACGACTTCCAGGGGGTCCATCCTTATTGACGACTAGGTTACCAGGTGTCGCCTTACCGCTAGCTAGAGATTTCATATGCTATTGTCTGAGGTTTTTGCTATGTTTTGTTTTGTAAACATTCCTTCTGGTTTGGCTCACTAGCTTTCAATCTAGGTCCCCTGAACGGGTTTTCTTGATGTTAAAACTTGAGACCCCTCGGTGGGTCTTTTCTTATGTTCACATGGACTAGTTTCCCCCTCGATGGGGCAGTCATGTTTAGGTTTGTGATATTTTTTAACAAAACTCTGTTTAGCACCGCCGACTCCGACGCCTCGTTGTATTTTTATTTTGTTTGATATCAATAGAATAGTATTACTTAGAAAAAAAAAAGATTAGAAATCAACATCTACACTGAAATGAATGTGTCTCTTTAAGTGAAAAAACAGAAGGTTCATGCCTTTCTAAATATAACTTATTTTACCTTTTTTAAAAGACTTCATCTTCCTCAATGGTTAATAACATTCAATATTATATAATACTATATGGTATATGTATTTTTCAATCTCTCTCTCTCTCTCTATATATATATATATATATAAAGAGAGAGAGAGAGAGAGAGAGAGATTGAAAAATATATCTATCTCTCCCTCCCTCCATGTATTTCTCTCCCTCTTCTTCCCTCTCCACCCCCCTCCATATATATATATATATATATATATATATATATATATATATATATATATATATATCTATGTATATATATATATATATATATATATATATATATATATATATATATATATATATATATATATATATATATATATATATATATATATATATATATATATATAGATATATCCTGTTCTCCTTCTATATCTCTCTATATCACCCTGTAAACATACATAATATCTACATATCTATATGTGTCTCTCTCCCCACCTCTTCCTCTCCCTCTATCTCTTCCACTCCTCTCTCTCTCTTCCCTCCTACTATACTCTCTCCCTCACTCTCTCTCCATCTCGCCCTTGTCATTTCCTCTTTCTCTCGCTCTCTCTCCACCTTTCTCCCTCTATGTCTTTTTTCCTCCATCCCTTTCTCCTTCTCTCTCAGTCCTCTCTCTCTTCCCTACTCTATCTCCCTTTCTCTCTACCTCCCTCTACCTCTCCTCCTAGTCACACACATTCTCCTTTCTCTCTCTTCCCTCCAACTTTGTCCCTATCTCCCTCCCTCTCTCCCTCTCTCTCTCCCTTTATCTTTCAGCTCCCTCTATCTCTCCTCCCAATAAAATACACTCTCTTTTTATCTCTCTTCCCACCAAATTTGTCATTATCTCCCCCTCTCTCTATCTCTCTCTCATTTCCCTACATATTTCTCTCTCTCTTTCTCTTCCCTACATTTTTGTGTCTCTCTATCCTCCCTTTCCCTCTCTCTCTAACTCTCCTCTCCTCTCTCTCTATCACTCTCCTCTCCTTCTTTCTATCTTCCCTACTTCTCTCCTCCCTCCCTCTCTATCTCCTTGTCTCTCTCTTCTATCCTTCTCATGTCACTCCCTTAGTCTCTCTCTTTCTCTCCCTTATGTTCCCTCTTTCACTCTAAATCTATTTCTCTATGCATTTTTTCTTCCCTCCCTCTCTCCCCCCCTCATACTCCATATTTCTCTACATCACTCTCTCCTTCTCTCTATCTCTCAAGTCCCTTCTCTCTGTCTCTCTCAAGTCCCCTCTCTCTTCATTCCTCTCTCTCCCTTTCTCTCCCACCTCCCTCTATCCCCCCCCCATCGCGCTCTCTCTCTTGGTCTACCCTCCGACTCTATCACTATCTATCTCCATATATCCTTATCACTCTTCCCCTTTATATTTTTGTCTCCCTCCCTCTCTCTTATCCTTCTATCCCTCTTTCTATCCTATATTAAACTCTATCTTCCATCCTTCTCTCCTCTCCCTCACCCTCTCTCCATCTCTCCCTTATCACTCTCTCTCTCTGTCTCTCTCTCTATCTCTCTCTCTATCTATTTTTCTTCCCTCCCCCACTCCCATCCTCTAAATCCATATTTCTATCCTCCCTAACTCTCCCCGTCCAACTCCATCTCTCTTTCCTTCCCTCTCTCATTCTCTCTCCCCTTCTCTCTCTTTCTCCTCTTTCTATCTTTCTTTCTCTCCCACCTCCCTCTCTATCCCCCCCCCCCCCCCCCCCCCCATCACTCTATGTCTCTACATCTCTATCCAAATTTGTCACTATCTTTCTCCCTCTCTCCTTCTCTCACCCCCACCCTTCTCTTTATCTCCGGCTCTCTCTTTTTCTCTCTCTCTCTCCCCCATCCATCCATATGATCAAGAATTGTCACTTTGTGTAATAAATAATATATTTATTGTTTAATATAACAACACTTATAATGGAGATGATTATTATTATAATATATTGGAATAAGAATAATAAATATTATTGATTATTATAGTAATAATAATATATAAATAAATAACCTATTAAAGAAAAAATATTATGTTAACTTTACACTATAGACAAACCAATTTCCTTTGATCAAATTGGTAGGTCTCTGCCTTTCATTTTACACGCGTTACTTTTTAAACTACATTACATTTTACATTTTACATTGTATTTTACATTTTAATTTTTTATTATGAAATGGGCTATGGTTTTCTAGCCTACGGTATTTACAAGCCATGGAATTGGCATGTGATATTGTAGCAAAATCTATCTACAAGTTAATAATATCCATGGTAAAGTGGGGGTGGATAATCATGTGTAAGAATATGGTTATATTGTTGATCCATACTTAAACAGGAACGCAACAAATTACAGAGATAACCATATATAGAAAAATGCAATGGAAATAATACTTCATTTCATTAATGGAAAATACTGAAATATGCTTACAACCAGAAATGGAAATAAACCAGCTAGGGCGATGGTAGCTTATCTCTGAGAAGAGATGTGTTGCTACATGCCTCTGAATTGTGTTACAATGAGGCTCGAAGGCCTATTTATTGTTGAGAAACAATGGAAAACTCTTCGCATTCCAAAACCTAACCCTAGAAGATGAAACGCCAAATTGTGGGCCCCGTTTTTGGGTAAGTTGGTACATCAACTTCACGGGGTCGCGAATTGGTCGTATTATCTCCGTTCGATGCGTATGATAGCCCGTTGGAAAGATCTCTCCGAGGACTATGACGAAAAAGATGATTTTTAGACAGAAAAATCGCTGTGGTAGATTTCCCAAAAAACGTCGTTTAGGGCCTCAAAACGGCTCCGGAAGTTTAGGACCCAAAAAGTTGCTAAAAATAGTAAACTGTGCTATAATTAAGGAAACTGAAAAAAACTGAAAGAAGCACTAGAGGGGATCCAAGTGGAATTAGTGGGTGGCCACCAATATCTACCTGGATCAATTGTAAATTTATTGTAAGTATTAATCTTTTGTGTGCTTATTAATTAAATTTAAATATAGTTCCATAGTCATTAGTAGTCCAAGGAAACACTCTAACAATTGACCTTTGCATAATATTATGCAATGTGAATAACCACCTTACATATTTTATGCCATAATTTATGGATATGGTTGCAATATTCATGCATGATTTTTAGATATTTATGTAGTTATTTTTTATTCTTAAATGATCCAAAAATAAAATCCTTTAAAATAATTCATACTCAAGTTAAAAACATATTTACCATAAATTACTTCTCACCATAATCTAAGCATGTCATTACATATAAAATGTGCAGGAATAATATGTATATAAATATACATACTGGGAGTAAGCTCCCACCATTATTTACGTTTTCCTCAACACTTATGTACTGGAGTAAAATTGCAAATGCATATACTTATTATGCAAGTTGTTTTGTGAGCAAGAAATTTAAGCAAGTTATTTTGTGAGCAAGAAATTTATGCAAGTTGTTTTGTGAACAAGAAATTTTCTGATCAATTTCACATTTCAATTTATTAGTTCCAATGAAAGAAATACTATAGGATGATTTTCATATTGACCAATACTAATGTGAGTTAGAATTATTTATGCAAATGTTGCCATACCATAATTTCTAACTTGGGTTGGAGGGACTGAGTTTTTGTCGAAAACAAAATTAAAATATAAAAATTGAATATTAATATTTTTATTAATTTTAGCTTCTTATTATTATTTGATTGATCTTATTTAGTCATCTCCTCTCTTTAATGACCATATATGTTGGGTTCCTAGGAATGGACTAAAAAATCACCTCTAGACTAATCACCCCTTCATAAATCAGAAGTTCTTTGGCCCTTTAAGAATTTCATCAATAATTCTAGAATTACTACAGTCGCTCACATTTTCAGATGGGTTGATTATTAATTTTTATTGGTTGGAATCTGGAGGATATCCCTAGAAATATTCAACCCCTAGTGGAAACATTTAAAGATAAGATATCAAGGTGTTTTCCTAGGAGCCAACAAGTCTCAAACAAGATTAGACATAAATATTCTATCTTTAATATAAGGAAGGGCAAAAGGAACTTCTTTTCTCTTTGATAATCCCTCCAAATTCCTCTCTCTAGAGAAAGATATGGAAAATTGATGATATGCCCAAAGTTAATACCTTCTATTGGTTCCTTTCCCATAAAAATATTTTGACTTCTGAAAATATTATGAAACAAGGTATCTAAGGTCCCTCCAATTATCCATTATGCATGCAACATGAAGAAATCATTAATCGCATCTTCCGCGCATGCCCCTACCGCAAGATTGTCTGAAATCATGCGTTGGGCCCCTTGTATCCTATAAAAAGATGGCCTTCTGACCTAGAGGAATTATTTTCGTCTTAACAAAAGCACTATTTTTTCTCTTTCACTAGAATATATAACCTAAAAAAACTTTGTGTATCCCTCCCCAAATATCTGTGCTAGAAAATCTAGTCATCTAGAAACAATTCCATTTTCAAATACTATTTTATTGCCCCTAGACTTACTACTTTGAAATCCCTTTCCTTCTACATGGAACTCACCTACCCTTCCCTATATACCCTTGATGCCTCCTTAGGCAAACACTAGAAATTAATAATGAACGGTTTTCCTAACCCCTCTCTTTTTTTCTCCTCTTCTACTCCTAGATCCTACCCATTGGAAAATCCCCAACACCTCCATATCTTTGACAAAGCCTTGGAACAATGGAAAACAAGAAAAAATCATTGGATTTTCAATTTGAATGGTGATTCTAAGAGTAATATAGGTGTGGTAGGTGGGGGATGGATTCTCTCTAGTCTTCAACAAAAAATAGTATCTAATCATTCATAGGGGCAATGTAGGAAAAGTAACAATGAGGCTGTAATGCATTATCTATTATTAGGAAGGCTTTGGATGATGACATGAGAATTTTGAAGCTCACTATCCTGGGATACTCGATGATCATTATTCAACACCCAGTCAATGGTTCATATACTAAGGATAATCTTCTTAATCCACTCCTTAAAAGAATTAATTGTGCTCTTAGCCTCCTCTCCTCGTTTTCTCTCTTCCACGTCCTCTTCAATAAAAAATCAAAGGTCGATTGTCATGCCAACTTAGCCTAACTCTTGGAAGAAGAAAAAAAACAAGTGAGTCACACTAGGGAGTGGTACCCTTCATAGTTCTCTAATGATAGTTTATAGCCTTATGTTTCCCCAACGACCTGCCCCTGTATGAATATTACATGCAACAGAAGAATATAAAAAAATAAAATTTCTAAGGCCACGAATGTTGGTGTCGTGGAGCTTGAGGACAACTAGTTTCATGTGTGAGAAGGTATAATAACCCCTCCTACTCCTCTCTTCAAGGTACTAAATATGACATATTATGCTTCTCCACCACCCTATGAATTGATGAATTTGAAGTTCCTAATCATATTTTTTTCCTAATTATGGTTTCATTGGCATTGCGTGGGATAGCAGTCTCAACACCATTAAATTTTTGGTCTGGTTTGGCCAGTCTAATTCCTTTCTTTTCCCATGTCCTCTGTAGAAGTCCCCCTTCCTTTAATTCACATGTTTCCTGAACTCCTTCCCTTTATCAGGGTCATGGTGCCCACTTGTTTAAGCTACAAATGGATTTGTAATTTTCCCCATATGACTACCAGAACCATTACCTATGGTTGGAAGAGAGTTTGGCCCCCCCACTTTTGTATCTTGATCATATAGTGGAATTTTATCTTTGGAACCCCTTTTGTAGTGATCAACATAAATGCTATTGTGTGGAACAAATTTAGCAACTCATGGCTTGAAGGAATTGGGTATGAAAATGGATGTTCTGGTGCCTACACTATTTTTTATTCCAGTCTTCTTATCCTTCTATGTTAAATTGCTTCGTCTTAACTTTCCTTCATCATTATGCTTCACTCTGGAGTCCCTTTTGTCTTGGGTCTATTTTTTCCCACCCTCTCTAGATACTCTCTTTTGGTGGTTGATGATGGACTTCATATCCCTCTTAATGACACCTCTAGTGCCCCTTACATTCACATTGACACTTAATTTGGGACATATATGAACTATTTTTCACCCATATCCCTTGACTCCTATAATCTCCTTTTAATTCCTTGAATCCCTCTCACTCCCACCTGTAGTTTCCTCCAGTGTTAGTCATTACTTCCTATTGGACCCCACTCAGCTACTCATTAGACCTTCCAACAATGTTTATTGGTCATAGTAATTTTAGAAAATTAAGAAACTCTACATGTAACTTTTGCAATAGACAATTGGAGATTCTTTAAGTGGACAATATGGACATAAAGTTGGAAATCCACCAGTAAAATAACCTTCTAATATTCACCAGTGAAGAAATATAATCCCTTAAACTCAAAACCTCTCACCAGGAGGATGATCTCAATGTCGTTAGAAGACAGATTGACTATATTAAAGTTAATCGAAACACTATACGGAATGCAGATTCTATGACCTCTATTCCAGACCTAGCCTATGGCAATCTACATCTCAAATTGAACATACTTGTGGTTGAAGATGCCTTCTTTCCACTATAATGAGAGCTTATTGTAAATTTTCAATCTTGTTGTTCCAATTTTGTTGAATCTATGTATGTCAGTCTCATATTACTACCTTCTTAGTTAGAAGCTTTTTTATCATGATAGAGTACCCCTCTCTAAAGGATACTCTAAAATTGAATAATTGCAATGGTTTCTCAAGTACTTGTTGTGAACTGGTACATATTTAATACAATACTTACTCATTTATGAATAAAAAGAAAAAAATGTTTTATTATTAATTGAGGCAACATTTAAATGTTTATACTCATTTATGTACACTACAACATCTCTCCCATACTAGGCTCTATATTACTTTTAACCTCTTATTATTTTTTAATTGAGCCCACATATAAATGTTAAATCCTTATGTTTATGTTTAAAAACATTTATGCCTACACATCTCCCCCTATATTGGGTTGTAGAGTGTTTGTAAGCCCAATAACATGGAAGATAAAATACATTGTAAAACTGCGTCAAACTCTCATCAAAACAATGTATTATGTATTATCCAAGTTGTGTTAACATAAATATATCAATTTTAACTAAACCATTGAAAAATCATGAAATAATTCATATTGTTACATTTCAATTTAAAGAGAAATGTGATCAATTAAACAACTAAAATATAAGAGAAAAGTAAGATAGTAAGATATTATAAAAATGTGATTAACTCTAATTTATAAAATTAAAAGATATTAATGTAAAAAATATATATATTCAAATGACAATAAACTTTGAATAATTTTATACTCGAAAATTCTTAAAGTATTATTACCATAAGATATTAAAGAGATATTAGATACATTCACAGTAAATCTCAATTTTAAAATATTTATTTTATCTTAAGTTATAACTTATTCTTTATAAAATTTATAAATATAAAATGAATTTTTAATATAAATTATATAATATTTTTTTCCCCTTTAAATTACATAAAATATCATTAATCTTAATTAATATTAATAGCATCACTACCCTCTGCATCATAAATTTATGAAAAAATTATATTTATATAACTAATCAAATTAAATATGAAAAGAATTCCTCTATTTAACTTATAGTATAAAATCTTCTACTAACTAATATAGTCAAAAGTTGCCCACGGGGCTTTGAATTGACGGTGAATGGGTGTGCCGTTAAGGCACTCCTTATGATAGGTCACCCATTCAAATCCCCCGTGGGTACTTAGATTAGTCTTAACTAGAAAAAAAAAAAAAAAAAAAAAAAAAAAAAAAAAAAAAAAATATATAATATATATATATATATATATATATATATATATATATATATATATATATATATATATGTTCAAAAATTAAGGTCATACGTTACTAATATAATGAGACAACGAGATCATAAAGTTCGGCTCACGTATCATAAATGTATCTAAACAATGGATTTAAAGGTTAAAATGTTAAAAAAATTCAATTGAAAATGGACTCGAGGTTGAATTATTCAAACACATCTGGTGGAATAATAAATTTATCATATAACATTAAATATAATAAAGTATGACTTGGAACGTCACGGCAAAGGATTATGATTATGATGATGACAACAATAATGATGATGATGTCGACAATGAGGACAATGATGATGATGATTATGAGGACGATGAGGACAAGGACGACGTAGACAAGGAAAACAATGACGTAGAGGAGGATGAGAAAATGAATAGAATGATTTAGATAACTTTACTCTGAATTTGTTAAAAGAAAAATTATTTTTCGAAGTACAGTTGTTCTTGATGATGATGATGACTATGACAACAACAATGATATAATGAATATAATGATTTAGATAACTTGATTATGAATATTTTCTTTTATTTTCTTTTCAAAATACAGTCATTCATGATGATGATGGTGGTGATAATGACATGAATACAATGATTTAATTAACTTGACTAGGAATTTGTTAAAAGAAAATATGTTTTTCAAAATCTAGTCATTGATGATGATGATGATGATGATGATGATGGAAATTGTGAGAGTGATGGTGGTGGTGGCTATGACTGCAATGAAATGTACTCATCAATGATGATGAGGTTGTCAACAATGACGATGAGCATAGCAGTAGTGACAATAACGATGCAATCCAGTCATCAATAGTGTTGATGATAATGACGGTGACAATGAAAATGATAGTGGTAGCAGTACTCCCCATGATAATGATGATGACGAAGACAATGGTGACCATAGTATGATGATTATGATGATCACAACACTGGTGAAAGTGATGACAATGGTGATGAAATCTAGTTGTCAATGTTGATGATGATGATGACAATGATGGTGGTGGCACTAATCATAATAGTAGAAATGAAAACGACGATTCCATTATCATCAACAATGAGGATAACAATGCCACCACTACATATGTCACCAAAGGTGATGCTAGTATAGTCAAAATCAATGCCACTATCGTTGATGTTGATGATTACAACATCACCACCACCACGAACATGTTAGAACAAATATCACACAAAAGTGGGGGTGAATTAGTGTGGTGGAAATTTTATCATTTCAAAACATTTTATCAATAGACAATTATGTAGCAATGTACCATAACCATTTGTAGCATAACAATAAATAAAACAATGCTTTTATGTGGAAGCACATATGGGAAAAAAAGCAAATTCTTCTTCTTCTTCAATTCAATTCATTACATAAATTTCTAGTCAATGACCTACTAGAGGCACCCACCTCAAAAATATGGGAACAACTATTTGTAGTAAAATACAACTTGATTGAGGCACTAACCTCAAAAATGTGCAAGCACCTACTAGTTTAGGCTACAACCCGATTGAGGAACAAACCTCATAAATTAGCAAGCTTCAACTTTTTGTAGGCTTCAACACGATTGAGGTACCAACCTCACTAGAGGCATCCACTTCCTTCTTCAACTTCTTGTGGACCACTTTCATAATATTTAAAACTATATCCACCTTATCTTCAATGTACGACTTAAAAATTGATCATATTGTTACTATCATACTACTATCAACATGTCATACCCTATCCATACTTTTCCCCAATCATTTCATCAATCTAGAAACCTAAAAGCTTTGTAAAAACCCATTCTTTTCGTATAGCCAACATCAACTGCAACTTACTAATAATCTTCAAATACACGTAACATCGATTATGGACATGAAAAATACATCATCAATATATTTTATTCCTCTACCACTATTCAAAACTAAACCCATGCTTCTTCCATAATCCAATTTGGCCTTAAAATGAGCCTAAAATCCTCCAAAAATGATATAGAACTAGATAAAATTATACAAAACTTAGTCATTTCAAATAATGATATAATCTAGGGCTATTCTACAAAACAATTTTTTTGAAGGCTCTACAAAATGTCTAGCTGTTTGACAAAGTGGTCAATTCAGGCGTGCCAATAACCCCTTATACCAAAGAAATAATCGACCGTGACAGGATCGATCCGACAACCCATATCGAAAAATTTAACCGACAGAAACAACTAACCTAAGCCATTAATCATAATATGTCACAAAAGGATGTGTATATACGTGTGTAGCTAAGAACTGTAACCAGTGACAACGCATCATAGCCCGTCAAAGAACTAACGTAATACAAGACCATATGCGTCTGATGACTCATTCCTCCAACCAAAAATAACCAATGACTTCACAAACAGATCACTTCGTTCGAACCTAGATCAAAGATAAATATCACACGCTATTCAATTTTGTGTTAATTGGTTCGTGGGAAGTACACTTTGATTATCAACACATTGAGGTAGTTATATCTGTTATCCATATACAAGGACCATTAACTATACAGGGTATCATTGAAAATACAAAA
The DNA here is from genome assembly GCA_031772625.1 of Pinus tabuliformis. Taxonomy (NCBI): domain Eukaryota; kingdom Viridiplantae; phylum Streptophyta; class Pinopsida; order Pinales; family Pinaceae; genus Pinus; species Pinus tabuliformis. The sequence continues at coordinate 882,554,280 of CM062820.1, read as the reverse complement.
GCTCACACACTCTGAGTAGCATGAATCAAGACTTAGCATGCAACTCCTATGAATAATATATTAAAATATCAGGATAATGTGTCACACCTATAGCAACATACAACTCCGCAACCATGACCTCTGATCTCAGTAGAAATACTCTGACCTCTAGTCAAACGAGAGTTCAATCAACCACGCAGCTTCTACAATGCACTAATACTCTATCTATTGTAACAATGTTATGCATGCCCACACTCTTTCTAATTAGGAGATCTGTCCAAAGCTCCAATGCACATCCCACACAAACCTAACATTTGATTTTCAATGCACAGGTATAATCTCAATCTCCACTTTGAGAGGTTCGAATTTGACCAATGTAGTATCTATACTCTAGTATACAAATTATGTCATATGCACAACGCACTCGATCCAAACTGATAAAAATCAATCCAATCCAAAAATTACAAAACTTACAAGACAACCAATTATGCCAGGAATATGGGTTGAACTCAGTCAGAATTTTTCCATTAAAACTCGTCAATATATATAACATGTCGGGCCTATTTGTTGCTTAGTCAACTTTATTCATTCTCACGTGTGCATATAATTTTGCATCAACATCAGTGGCCAACAATTTAAGTGATTTTTCCAACGAAATACTTGTAGCATAGGTAACGAGTCAGTTCTGACCATGCACATCATACTTGGTGCATGTCAATTGTATACAATCTACGTTATATCCTAACCAATCAAATTCCATGACCAACCAGCGTGTGATGTTGTTATTGGCGAGACTTATTCAAGTCCTTGCACCCTTCAACATTTTATGCTTGACCATGTCACATATGATAGAAACCACCAACCTACACTGTCGCATACCATTAGTGAACAAGGGTCATGAAACAAAAACTATGAATTTTCTTTGACCAGAAATCGACCTCGGAAAAAATTATGTGATCTAACATTCACTAAATCGCTCACATTTCTATTCATATGCTGAACTAGATATGCCACTCATCGGTTCATACCACCAAATCGATCTCAAACTTCATGTGTTTATTGATTTCAAACTTAATGTATTTGGTGTTGAGATATTAATGTCATTCTCTACTAGGTGTCATCACATTTGATTTCATTATCTATTAGGTGTTATGGTGAGTTCAATTTTACTTTAGTTTAGTTGAATTTCACTTAAATCATTTATTGTCAATGTTTTCTATTTAACCATTTTGAATATTGAGAAGAGAAATATTTCCCTTACTATTTCCCTTCATTCTTTGTCATGGTATAGAGCATGGTCTATGTAAGACTCTTTGAGAGCAGCACATAAGAAAGGCTACAATCATACCTTTAAAGTTATAATCCAATCAAATGTTTGAAAAATATGAAAAATAAATATTTTCTTTTCAAAGTTAAACATTATAACTTGCATTGGTCAATGTTAAACTAAAACTAATAGTCATCAACAGGAAAATCAATTTCTAGAATCCTACCTTGGCCTAAACTAATAAGACATTATTGTTGCAGTTGGGTAGGATTGGATTCTCCACTGCCACAATGCAAGATTCGATTCTGCACTGCCACAATGCAGATTCGATTCTCCTTCTATTCTCCACTACCTCAATGCAGGATTGGATTCTCCACTGCCACAATGCAGAATTACAATTAACAAAAAAATTTAATTTACCAATCAATAAAGCATAGTTTGACTATATTCTAAATCTTAACACTAAGTTGAATTCAATAGTTTTACTTTAATTTAGCTGTACTTAAACTAAGCAACAAATACTAAGTATTATATAGCACTTGTTTATACTTAATATACATAATGCTAAAATGACATTTGAACAAGTGTTGTAAGGTAGCTTAGTCCTCCCACTTAACTATTATGTAGCACTTTTTTATACTTCATCTACATAATGCGAAAACAACATTTGAACAAGCGTTGTAGGGTAGCTTAGTCCTCCCACTTAAGTTTTAAATTAATCTCTCAAAAAATTGCAAATTGATATATGAGATGAAAAGAATAATTCTTAAGTAAGGGGCAACGACTTGCATAAATTTTGATGGGTAGTAAGCACTAGTAAGTCTAAGAAAATATATTTTTACTTCTACGTGAACACATAAATAATGGTAAGAAGTATCTCATGGTAAGTATATTTATTTACATCTTATTACTATTTATTTTTATGCAAAGCTTGTCTAGATTATGGTGGGCAGTGACTATGGTACATATGTTATTTACTTGACTACGAGCTATTTTCAAGAATTTTAATTTTGGGTGGCTTTCTTATGAAGCTTAACAATGAAAAATACTTACACAAATATTTAAAAATTATGGCATAAATATTACAATTATATCCTAAAATTATGGAAGAAAAGTCTGAAGGGATTATCCACATGGCATTGTATTATGCAAATGCTGCAATCACACCTTCAAGTTATGGTGCAATCAAATGTTTGAAAAATATTTTTTAATAATATTAAAAAATAAAAAATTGTTTTCCAAAGTAAAAGCTTATAACTTACATTGTTAATGCAAAACTATTAATGGTCAATAAACACCACACATGGACAAATAAAAATTAGTGTCATGTATTTTCACGAGTTGAATAAAAAAATAGCTTCTACTTTCCCTATCTCAATAACCTAGTATTATAAGTTCATAGATTGAGAGATAATTCAAGTGTAATCATGTTGATATTCATGCCTATTTTGGAATATGACTTATATAAATTTAATTTAATTATCAATAATTATTGGGTGGATGATAGGGGTTTAATTTCCATAGAATATTCAAGAATATTCTTAGTAGTATACACAAATCAAAGATTGAGATTTATTTCCAACGTAGTTATGGTTCTTTTGTTCTTTTAATTAAGTTTTAATTAAGTTTATTTACAAATCCGGAATCACCATGATAAATTAGGGATGAATCTCAATTGTCAGAAATCTAGTTACACATTTTTTTTAAAATGTACACATGTTAAACTTATATATTAAGTGATTTTATCATTTATAAGAATTATAATAAATAAAGTTATAATTTAGTTAATGCTTATCTGTTTTTTAGCTTTATCAACTTGAAATGTACGATGAAATAAGTGTTTGAAGTTTATTAAGGATTGATGACTAACAACATTTACTAGCAGTTTAAATTATATGGTTGCACTAGTTATGTTATAAATGTTAACTAAGGTTATTTTGATGTTATTTGAGATTATTGTGTTGGTAAATGTTCCATAATTTAATATAAAGGAAATTTTGAGTGGGGTTATTTTGATGTTATCACTTGAGATTATTGATAGATGTTTCATAATTTAATATAAAGGAAATGTTATCATGTGTAATATCCCTATTATAATTACCCCCTACGTAAAAGTAATTTCAACTTACGAATCAGTTATTAACTGATTCTTGGTAGTTGTGAACTGAATGAGGGGGCAACATTCCTTTTTGCGGGTAATGGTAATAGTGCTTCATGCAGAAACTGATCCTTTGGAAGGAAAGCGATGCATGCAGCGGTTGGAGGTCTTAGATAAAATCAAGAAGGAAATTACGGTGAAAAGGTTTATGATTTTCTTGACATTCGTTGGGAAAACTGGAATGTTAAACCTGGGAAGCGAGCACAGATTACAGAGACTGCAAATACTGTCATTGCCATGTGATGGATAGGAATTCGTGCCCTTGACCATTTTCAGTCAAATCATATGAAAATTACAAGCTCGCCAAAGGTTCCGGCTCTCTTTGGGTTTGGTGAATCGACCATTGATCCAGGCAACAACAACTATATTGCAACTGCATTCAGGGGCAACTATGCTCCCTACGGCAGAGATTTCATCGATCACCAACCTACCAGAAGGTTTTCCAATGGGAGACTACAACAGAGTTGTCGAAGGAAAGAGATAAGTTGATCTCTTGAAATATTCTTTGTTTATGTGTAGTAAAAGAAGATTAAATTATATGTTTTCTTGGTAGGAAAATATGTTGATGCATGCAGTAAAAGAATGATTGAATTATATGTTTTCTTGGTAGGAAAATATGTTGATGCATGTAGTAAAAGAATGATTGAATTATATGTTTTCTTGGTAGGAAAATATGTTGATGCATGCAGTAAAAGAATGATTAAATTATATGTTTTCTTGGTAGAAAAATATGTTAATGCATGCAGTAAAAGAATGATTATTTTATATGTTTTCTTGGTAAAGAAAATATGTTAGTGCATGCAGTAAAAGATTGAATATTTGATATGTTTTCTTGGTAAAGAAAATATGTTAAAGATTGATTATTTTGTATGTTTTCTTGGTAAATAAAATAGGAATTTGTTCTTAGAAAGACTACATGTGGGTCTTGTGTGTAAAATTCTTGTCTCTCATCATTTTGTTGGAATAAAATCCTTGCTAAATATAACCAAAATATCTTCTTGAGAAAAGAAGAGGAAGCATATAAACATCCTGAGGACATAGCGTGAAAAGTGGCCAAGTTTTCTTGAATTAAAATAAGTATTTTTATAAAAGTTTCTTGAAAAAGGATATATGCTAATGGCATTGTGATACGAGCTAATTTCTAAGTTCATGTGAAATAATTATGCATTACATGCATGATCGAATTAGCTAGTGAAGTGCTTCTAGGCTCATAGATATTTATTTCTATAGTTTTCTTTTTAGGAAAGTGTGCATACTTCATGTATGAAGATGATGGCTTTTATGAGAAGATCTCCTGAAACAAAAATAGAGTTTCCTATTTTTGAAAGACATATGAATAGTGTTCATATCATACCAAGAATCCATACTTGTTCCATGGAAAGATTATGTGCATTGAAGTAAAAGTAATTGTGTTAGGAAAAACACATGTTGCATGCACATAAGGGTAGCTATTGTGATTGTGGGAGTATGATTTTGTATGATTTTGTGTGTACGTAGAGAAAGTGATTATGTTAACTTTCTTGAAAATAATAATCTCTTGAAAAGTTTGTCTTGTTAGATGAGTTGTGTTGACTTCTTGATTTTGATGCATAAAGGGTAAGTTAACCTTGTTTTTGTGTCTTGATTTTTATGTATAAAGATGGATATCTTTAATAATTTCTTGAAAGGGAAGCTTGAGAAACCCTCATATAGGAAGATAGGGAAATGAGGTTATAATGACTTCCTTTAAGAAAGAAGTATGTGGTTGTTGTATGAAATGATGGTAGTATTCTAGTGAAGGGAATATGTATTGCATACATTAAAGAATGGCTAATATGATAAGCTATGGTATGCACAAAGAATAGTCATTGTGATATGGAGTTATGTTCTTTGTATGTTAGAGAGACTATGTTGAATTCTCGAAAAATAACTATGGTAAAAGAACATATGTGCTTAAGCATAGAAATAATAGTCTATTACATGTATGAAGATGTAACGATTATGTTATACATGTTAGTAGAACTAAAGAGTTAGATCTCTTAAACAGAATTATGCATTAATGTGTGGAGGTCAAACAATATTTACTTGAGTATATGTACTAGCTATATAGTATGTCATGCTTGCTCATGCATATGAGTAGAGGTTAAAATATCTCTTTTAGAGGTTGCTTATTGATTGATTAATATGATATCTAATCTTGTTGCCAAGCTTGTTGACAACTACATTGACAGGAAACGATGGCGAATAGTCCCAAAGGAAAGTGATGTTTAACCTTGTGGTAGGAAAAGGATTAATGGACCGTGCAGATGAGTTTGAGTAGTAGGATCATACATTGCTAGAACAATGATGCCACAAGGAATGTTGTATGTGGTGGTATGTAAGTAAAAGATTACATGGAAACTATATTAGCTTTTAGCTAGTTATGTGACAACTTAATGATAATTGATTGTAATTATTTTATGACAATGGTTAAGGGATGGAATCCCTTATAAGCCATTGAGTGAGGGGTGAAAACCCTCACGAGCATTTAATAATAAGATTAAATGTTTGCTGGTTTTCACCCTACGAGGTTTCTAGGGTATACTAGTGTTCAATGGTGTGATAGCATTTTGTGTCAGTTTGATGATTATGAATCCTTGATGTTGATGGTTCTTTATTTGATGGCATAATATTATTGTCCAAGTATGTGATTAACTAATATGGTTAAGGAAATCATGAAATAGATGCAAGGATTCGTGAGACAGTTTATGTTATTACACTACCATAGTGGTGGTTAATGGTTAAGCAACTTACTGTCTTTTACTGCAATTTACTTGATGTGCTAATGTAAATTATATCTAATGGTTAATGATGAATTGTGGAGTTGTGAATTGGATAATTACTTGTGGGTAATTTGTATAAAAAATTCTAACTCCCTACATGCGAGGTTACTGCAATTTACTTGTTGTGCTAATGTACATTATATCTAATGGTTAATGATAAATTGTGGAGTTGTGAATTGGATAATTACTTGTGGGTAATTTGTATAAAAAAATTCTAACTCCCTACATGCGAGGTTACCGGGGTATGTGACATCATGTTCATAATATTATATTAAAATATACCAAATAATATAAAGGATTTTGAAGATAGGTTTGTGACTCAGGTCTCGATGAAATAAAAAAGCGGGCCACTAAAGAAATGAAAATAGCCACTATCATTCTAGTTGCAAAATTGTAATACCCCTCAGTAAGTTGTAAATATTTTAATTACTTTGACTGAAAATGACTTGGAAGATGATGTTCCATATGGAATCCTCGATATGAATAGGTAATAAAAAGAAGCACTTATTTTATTTTTTTATAAATAATACGAGTTATGGAAAATCATAAAATTAAGATAAAATGTCTAAATGATAGTTTCACTTACCACGCAGTTAGAAAAGACTTATTCCTCTCCCTAGGGATAAATAATATCAATTGGAAAGATGGATCGAAGAGGGTCAGAGGGAAGAAAACGTGAGGCAACCTTGTGAAATTGGTAATTGGTTTGAGGAGGTCGAAGAGAGGATAATGAAGTTGTAAGCTCGTAACCCTTAGATAGAACATTGTTGAGAGAGATATGATGTTTCCAAGTAAGGTATTCTTGAGCTGGTTGGCTAGGGGAATCCCAAATTGTCTCCTAGGTGGTTAGTTGAAATCATAAACTAGACCTATAAGGGGTCAAGGAGAGTCTTGAGATAAACCAATATGGTCATTGTTTAGACAAATATTCTAGAAGTGAAGCTAGCTCGCGAAGAGTTCTGGTAGTGGATACCATACTCATTAGTTTGGTAGAGCACTCCCTTTCCCCTAGTGATTTTGTGGTTGCTTCAAACATGTAAGAAAAGAAAATAATTATTCTTGATATGTCTTTTCTGTATCATGTTCCCCTTGTATATGTAAAATTGTTTTCTCATTGTATTATGTTATATTTATCTTCATGAAGGATGAATTTCGTTGAATGGGTGCAGACTATAACTTTTATATTTCTCTTGATGAAAGAAAGATGTAAAGCTAAGTTAAAATTGTGAAATAGGTTAGTTCTAGGTCAAGTTGGCTAACCGACAGCCGAGAAACAATTCTATGTTCAATATAGGAAGACTGGAATAGCTTGCACAGGTCCCAGGTTAGGTCCCTCTCAGAAGTCCCAGACGAAGTAAATATATTTGAAATCATAGTTTTCAGAATATTGAGAACTATATCCATATGAATATCAGTTGGCATACATTTGAATATAAGCAAACAATATAAAGAATTAATCCTTCTTACACTACAAGGAAAATACCTCCTAGTGGAGGTTATAACATAAGTTTTTAGTGTTATAAAATTGGCAACAATTGTCAAAAACAATTGCTAAAACATCGATTTGTGATAGAGAATGTTTTAGCACAGGTTTTAATGGAACTTTATCACAACTGAAAAAAATGTGTGGCCGAAGGTTTTAATATATGTCTTTTTTTACAGTGTGCTTCATGAAGCAAGTAGAATTTGTGCACTATATATAAAAGCACCAGGTGAAATACATAGCTAAACTCACCAAGGAACTGAATGCAAAGAACAACAACATGTAATATATACCACAACAATGATAATATAGATAAAATACTCAAAAGGAATGACACCAAGGCACGAAAAAATTAATTGTTGTACTGATACTTTTACTTAAACTTGCAACACCGATGTGTATCGTTTGTACAAACACTCTGGTGCATTTGCTATTCAAAAGTATAGGTGTTGTTAGTTTTCATAATGCACCAGGATGGAAATAATATTTTGTTGCACCAAGGTGTTAGTTCTATGAAAACACTAGTGCATTAATAATTACAATACATAGGGGCATTAATCTCAAACAATGCAAGTGCTTGAAGAAATAAAATCCTTGGTGCTATCATTTTCTGAAAAAGGCACCGATCATGCAAAAAGACCTCGTCACGATGCTTTTATATAAAATAATGCACCGATGTGTTTTTATGTTATACACACACCGATTTTTTAAATATGATTTTCTATTTCTTAGAGACATCGATCTGTGAGAGGGAAATTATTGTAATTCTTTAAATTCGTTATTTATCGAAAAAAAGACACATATTTTATAACAATATTCATATACACTCATTAGTGCATTTGTATATTATGTCTACATTAATTTGTTATATTATAATATCTCACAACTCCTCATTATAATATTTAATCATCGGTGTAACATTTCACAACGACTTTGGATAACACAATAGAATAAATTAAAATGTATTTTATTATATATGAATAAGAGGCTCTTTGTCATACAAAATGGATTTTTTATTGGTAACCCCTTGTCCTTCAATTGGGACACTATCTCTGTTACATTAAACAAAATGTATGATTTTCACAGACCATTGTTTCAAAAAATACAACAAGTTACAGTTATATCCAAATAGATCATCATTTTTCAATGGAACTGTTGTGGGTGCTCAAGCTACTTCCATGAATTGGGTTATTTGGAGGAATTTTTTGTTGATTGCATTGATTTTTTTTGTCTTTTTTATCTTGTTCGATCTGCAAACATAAAAATAAAGGGTAATGATGGTATCTACATTGGTGAGAATAAAGAAAAACGAAATCAATAATATACATCAATGTAAATAGAATAGCAATGTATCATAGTAGGAAGTGACTCATAAAATGTGCATATTGTTTCAAAACCAAGTCCCATGCCTTGTTTCAACATGTCTTTTACTGTCGTAGTCCTATACATTGATTCCTACATGTTTCAAACCCCATTATAAATAACAAAGACAATATAAATTATTTTTTGTTCTATTAATTATAAAGTCAGAGAAGTAAAGAAACATAGATACTTACCAATTCCACAAATGATTTTTGATATGCCAATATATAATCACAACCTTTATTTAACCGAAAGTCAAATCTTCTGACGACTCTTCTTTGTATTCTAGCACGTATTTCAAAAAATTCAGGGATGGTTGTTGTAAAAAAACTTAAAATATACAAAAATGAAACCTTAAATTTTTATAAGGAAATATTAAGAATTACTCACAAACTTTGAAAGGAACACTTTTCTTCCTTGTCGTCCTATTTTATGTGTTGAATGAATTCCATCTTGTTTTCCTTTTTGCAAGAAAATAATTGAAAATTAATATTTAATGATAAATTATTTTTTCGTATGTACAAAGTCAATCATGCTTACATACATTTGAAGCATGTTGTTGTTGAGATGGATCTACCTATGATGAAATTATGTCCATGTATTTGACCATCTCCTTATAATCACGAGGTTGATCATTTGGGATTTTCATAATCTTCCTAAAAAAATAATAAACTATTTTTATAATGATATATGAAAACTAAATATAAGAAAATTGATATTAATAAATGAATGGTTTGTAGTAATATATATATATATATATATATATATATATATATATATATATATATATATATATATTTATATATATATATATATATATTATATATATATATATATATATATATATATATATATAATTCTAGAAAATCATTTTATAAAATTAGGAATATTATCTTTTGAATGATTTTTTGTTGTTGTTGTATGTTTTTTCTAATGCGAGTTTGACATGTCTCACTGACCATTTCTTTAGAAAGTCTTCATGTAGTATAGGTATAATTTGATTTTTAAAATCACTCGATTGATTTTTTTATTATAAGTGGAAAGTATGTTTATATGTTCATTCCACTAGATCTCTCATAGTTATGTAAAAAAAAACCCCATTTCATTAGCCTCCATCACCACTCCAGATGAGCTAGGGACTAATTGATCACCATTTACATGTTCTATAATTTTTATTTTCTTAGAACGACATTGATATTTTCCTTCATTGTACATATAGTTCAAACATAAAAAATTTACAAAGAACTTGCCCTCTTTTCATTTTTTGATGTACTATCATTGTGTTAACCAATATTTTTTATTTATTTGAGACCTTCTACGACCTTTTTTTATCATTATACAACCTCTACCATTCAATATAGAAGCCATTAAACACATTTTACAATTAAATCAAATAACTTTCCACCAAAAAAAACTTGGGTAGTTGATGTGTTTGTCTAAATCAATGAACCGATGTGTTTATAACATTAAATGCATCGAGTATTTAATTGTTCAACGCCGTCATGGAAAATTATTTTTTATTTTTTTTTTAAATTATGACACTACAATTTGTAAGGTTAAATGCACCACAATGATTTAATGATGCTATTTGGAAGAGGCGCGCTAATCCATTATATTACACTCAGAGCAATGATGAATAGACTAGACATAATCGAAAGACTTATAATATATTAGTGTGTTGTATTACACAGGGAGAACTGGTCCTTTATATTACATAGGGCGCACCACAAAACATATAGAAATTTAAAAGAAACTACGGAGACAGCTCGCTGGGTTTGGATATAATTCAGCAAGTGATTTGCCCACTTTACATCTCAAATGCCCTATATATAGTAAGTACACAAACTCATTAGATCCAAAATTCTTAAATTGAAAAACCCTAATTGTGAAGCGGTAGAGGAACGTAAACCCTAAGGTGAAATTTTTCTGGACGAAGCAAGGGTTTAAGGTAAGTTTAGTTTTTTTTTTTTTTTTCTCTCTGAATTTAAATAGGAAAGAAGATCATAAAAAAATTTACTAGTAAAAGCTATAGTAATTTTTTTATTATACAAGGCCTTTTATTTTTATTTTTCTGAATTGTGAATACATCTAACAGAAATTGTAAAATATTTTAAGAGTCAAATTTAAAATTTTTTCTATCCAAGTTTTTGAGTGAATCACTATACCTTTCAATTTATGGATCCACAATATTTTCTAGCTCCACAATGCTCCCAATATGTCTCTCTTGCAAATGTTATCTATTTTAATTAAACCCTAATAGAAATTGAAATTTTTTTTATTAGCAAAATAAACAATAAAATTTAAAAAATTTATTATGCATGTTTTTTAATGAATCACCATACCGTTCATATTCTCATCTTTTGAATGATTATGTTGCTCCAATGTGTTCTGTTCTTGCACATTTCTCCTGGTATGTCTCTAATGGAATTCACTCCCTTGAAATTTTGGGTAAAATAATGAAATGGTAAATAAGTTTTTACTATTTAAAAAAAATTACGAAATTAGATTTTGAAAAATCAATTGTCGCTCATTTTTTAATTAAAACAAAAAATATCACACATTTTTTTTTCAAATTCTCTGCATATTAGTGTGTTCAATAATCAAGTTTGCTAGCGCATTTATAAAAAAGGCACACCAACATTACCAGGGCACCAAATTTTTCAATGCACTCACATGATACATTTTTTTCCAAAATCTCGAAACTGTGTGGTTAATTTTTTTAACACAATAATATGGTTTCTATTCAAAATCATCAGTGATATAATTGTTCTGAGAGCACCAAGTTGGTTGAATTCATTTTTATTTTCTAAAATATTGAAACAGATGCATAGCAGTGCAGTTTTTTTTAAACGCAGTAGTGTGGATTTGTAGAAGAGCACTGATATGATAACATATTTTTTTTCCGCAATGTTAGATACGGAGCAGGTATTATTTGAACACCCCAATGTTGTTATTTTTGTAGATACATTGATGCGCTTTGTTCTGATAAGTGCATCGGTTTTGTTTAAAATCTATATAAAATTTTAATTTCACATAAATTGGCATATTAATCTCAAATTATCCTTTAGGATGTATCCACATTAATTACAGTAGTTAATAGTATATATTTTCCACTTAAAGTCACCTTATTCTTGAAAATTGGTTTGAAAACTACATTGAAATTCAAATTGTGGTTATATGGTTCTCGAGATTAATTTTAGATATGCATACAAAATTTTCTTTCTGATTTTTCTCAAGTGTAGGGACGAAATGTCAATAATATCAAATGTCCCATTATTCAAATTCCACCCTTTCCATATTTCTAATCAAATTCCTTCACGATGCTCTCCCTTTCCATATCTAGTAGGTTAATATTTTATTTATATTTTGATTATCTAATTCATTTTTTTTAATTCATGTCAATTTGAAACGTGTATCCAAATTTGGAGGATCCTGATTTAGAATCAAGTTTAGATGAAAAATATATTCCTCCATTTCAAAAATGTTAGAAAATCTTATCAAGAGTAGCATACCGCAAGAACTTGGTAGATGATAATGGATAATCCATTCGTCCTGCCAATTGGAACATGGCATCTTCAAGTCACAACCTTGTATCAATGATGGTAATAATCATTTGGTATAATGTAATTTAAACAACCTAATTGCATTTATGTAGTTACTAATATCATTGATATTGTAGCATTGTTGTTCAATATTTTCTGAAATTAGGATTCTAGTTATGATGCCCGACCCACCTACAATCTTCCACTACACTCCATTACAATGTCGACTCAAGAGAAGGTTAAATTAAGAGCAATAATCAGAGAGGAAAGATACAAAGAATGGTTGAATCAACCACCTATTCAATTCCCACTACATCCAGGCTCACCAAGTAGGAATGACTATAGCAATAGTATTTTCTCATCACAAGTTAGCAATGGAGGCACTCAAATAGAAGTTGGTATGAATAATTACTTATGGGATACAACTTCCATGGAGACAATTTGTTAGATGCATTCCAAAATGATGATTTTGGTGATGATCCTCATATCACTGCTACCTTATTCGAAAGTCCTAAATATGCTTCCACCACCTCTCTCTTGGATCTGATGGCAAGTCAAAGTCTACTCAGATGGGGACAATGATGTTTCTCTACAATTTGAAACCAAATTTTGGGATTTTGAATGCATGTTTCTCGACAATATTGAGGTAATTGACCTGCATGGTAGATCAAGTTCCTTATTTTGTCACACCATAAAAAATAAAAATGGTTGATTGTCAGAATGTTAAATATTGACATTGTACAATTATATTACCCAACAACTGCAGGATATTTAATGATAAGGTTCTTTCAAGTGATAATGCCTTGTCAGATAGTTGAGAAGAGGAAAAGTAGATGTTGAAAACATTAGGTGTTAAGTACATATCATATTATCTATGACCGAATGATTGTATTCCATATATAGGAGAATATGTAGACAAAGAGATACGTATAAAATGTGGGCATGACACATACTATAATTAAAGAAAAAGGTAAATTACATGGTTCTCTCCATAAGATATTGAGGCGCGTGCTTGTAATCCCAAGGGTTCAAAAACTCTTTAGTTGCAAATAATTAGCTATGTTGCAGGGATGGCATGCCTCACAAAGAAGTTAGTTAGGAGTTATGCAAATCTAGATAGATTCAATAACCATGAAGCATATAGAGAATACATGGCCTAAAAACTTCAAGGATGAACTATTAAGTCTATGACTAAGTATAGCCATGCATGGTGTCAACCCATATTCCCTGCACAAAACCAACTATTCTATGTGTCGTATAGTAGTGATAAATAACAATACCCCCCCATGGTTTTCCATGAAAATGAAAATCTCATGTTCGCTCTCATAGTCCCTAGTAGAAGACAAGTGAAGTATATGTATGTGTACTTACAACCATTGGTAAATGAATTGAAGAAATTATGAGAAGGGATACATGTGTACGATGTATTAAGACCCATTCCAGCACATAGGAGTTCTACATTGTATGGCACATGTGCTTACACCATACATGATTATCGAGGCTTAGGAGTTTTCTCTTGTACAATACATTCTTATTGATTTTCTTAGTAACAATATTGTTTCACACATTAAGTTAATTCATTGCATTTTTTCAGATCTTCATGGTCGCTAACATATTGGTTTGTATATAATAATTTTGCAGGTCTTGTAATAAAAGGGTATCATGTATGTAAATTTTTTTGACCTTATCTAAAGGCTAGGTGGTCTAACCACCTATGAAAGCTAGTGTATGACTACTCCAGGGTATTCCTCCCAGAAGAACACCCTTACAGAAGAGAAATATCCACTTTCAATGGTAAACCAAAGAGAACCCAATGCCATGCAATAATGACACTAGTTGAATGGCTTAGAGCATATGAAAGCAAGAAGGAGAAAGAGTTTGCAGACATGTTTGATTCAAATGGGGAGCCTATGTTTGGTGATGTAGAATTCTTAGACACCTATGTTGATAAATTTTTGATTGGGATGAAGAGGAAATATGTCTTTTATAGGCTTCCATATTGGGAGAATCTTAAGATTTCCCACTTACTAGATCCCATTCATGTATTTAAAAATGCTTCATATTCTTTATGGAGGCACATATCATCAAAAGAAAGTGACACACTAACTGTTAGTAGAGAGATTATTTCTTCAAAAAATAAAAATAAACATTAGCCGAGATAAGAAAATAGAGGAGAGGATGGTCCTTCTTGGTCATTCAAAGAAGGTGATGTCCCATGGATTTTAAAGAAAGATGATCTTTCCATGGAAAAGAAGTTATAATGAATTTGGGGGTGCCTTCTTTATATGGGTCTTCACTGTGACGTTCCTTCGCTGTGGAATACCATTTATCGAGATTGAAATCGCATTACCATTTGAACCTTATAAAAGTACGTATGTCAAAAACATGATTTTATTCTATTATTTTTATTTTTATGTAATGGGATATTTTATAATTATTTTTTGTATAACATACTAATTACTATCCAGTTTCATTATCCTCCACTCGTGCGTGGGTGTGTGAACCATGGCTTCCCCCAAGAACTATGATGTGCCATATCTAAATTATCTGCATTTGTATGATGGATCACATCAATGGACATCCATATGCCTAACATTGCATGGTGCATCAATAGATAGCTAAGAGTTTTTGTATTTTTTAGAAGAAACTATCGATGAGTTTCATTGACTTGTCCATTCATCATCTAATTCACCTACTAGACGAGGTTGAATTAGTTGAGGTAATTTCTTCTTGTTGGATGTTCTTCCTAGGGAGGTACATAACAACATAAACTTTGAAATGGGAACTAATACTATTACCCATTTTTTTAATGTACAAAATGTTTTTACCGATTTTGAAAAGCGTTGATGCAAAATGCATTTATATATTTTTTTAGCATGCAAAATGCATTTATATATTTTTTTAGCATAGTTTTTGACACTTCAATTTTTTTATGTACATTATCTTTTAGAATGTTATTGATTTGCATGATGATTTTAAAAAGCGTTCATTCTACATCAAGCCCTTTTTTAAAAGGCTTATCTTTTTACTTTAAATTTTCTAATGTATTAAATGTGAATAATTATTTTCTAAATTTAACAATTTTTGAAGTAGTCTTCTTCTTCATATTTTCTTGTTTTTCTTTAAATTTTTTTTTTTTGTAATGATGTCTTTATTTCTTTGCAAAGTTAAAGAAAAATGTCGATATTTTAAAGGTTCGATATTCTACATATTTATTTATCATTAATTAATTTTTCAATGCACATCAAATAATTGTTTCTAAAAAACAATCATTTTTAACAATTGACATAAAATAAACATTTTGAACATAAATATAACAAAATAATTACACATTTTGATAATTTTTTGCTAGAAATGACATGTCAAAATCACTACTTTTATAGGAACAAATTAACAAAAAATGGTTAAATAATAGTTTTTTTATGAATTTCATGTCAAAAAATAATAATAATCACAATTTCTTTCAAAAAATAATGATTCACATAAAAATTAAAGAAAAAATCACATAGTACAAATATTGAATATATAACAACATTAAATGAATACTTATTCTTCTCATAAAATGTCAAAGTCAAAACTTTACAGGTATAACTAATTAATAGTTACAAAAAATGAGCTTGATTTCCAAGCATAACTTAAATCTAATCAATAATATCATGTAATCGAAACTCTTCGTCCTTTAGAGTTTCATGATTGTCTTCTTCCATAATAGTTTATGCTTCACTTTCCTCATTTTCCGCTTCTGATGGATCTTTGATGCATGTTAATATCCCAATGTATGCCTTTCCAATCATTCCATCTAACGGTGGCTGAGGTTCCTTTTCCCTTTTTACCACACATGATTCATTCAAATCCCCTTTCCTCAACCCAATTTCTTGCATTGCATCTGGAAGAAATTGAAGAGCATTAATTCTTTGATAAATAAATTTGCACTGTACTCATTCTTTTTCAATGGAAATGAAATTTCTTCCATTTTGTAGGAAACATTCTAGTGTTGTGCTTAATTATCAAGAAAAAAAAGAAATAATGAAGTAAATTAGTATAATCACATCTAAATTAAGAAATAAGATATTGAAATTCAATTTTATATAATAAAACTTACATGAGCCCGAGAATAAATCCAGAACCCAATCTCATTCATTTGAACATAAGTCTATAATATAGTTGATAAATGAATGTGGTTTTGATAAATGTTAACTATCTCTTCCTTTTCTTCTTTAACTTCATATTCTAGTTTTTCTACAACAACATCATAAAACGGTACTTGGCTATGACTCTTCCCATATACCTAATTAAGAGGCATAGGTTTATAGCTATCATCTTTTGTCGAAATTTTAACATGGATGAACTCACGATCACTTATAATTGTTGATCTCTAAGGTTAATAAGATTTTATTTTTTCCTGTAACATGAAATAGTAAAATTTCAATTAATTTGTACATAGATGATTTTTTTAACATTAATCAAACATACAATTTCAATGTCTTACCATGTAAGCTACATCCTTGAGTTTGCTTTCCCCTTGAGTGTTGTTAATACCATTGCCAATTGCATGTCTGGATGAAATGTCACAAATATCCATAATGGGGATGTTGTGACTTCTAAAAAACCCGCAACCACTTTACTAAGATCTTGATAAGCATAAGGGTCACTATCATAGATAATGTTTGAGATATTGAAACCATGAGGAATATCTGCAATAACTAGGGAACAATCCCTTTTAGGTATGATTTTAGAAATGTCTTCACAATCATCTTGTATTATTTGATATTGAATAGTCTCAAGCCCATTCCAAAGGAAATGAGTAAGACTTGGTTCAAGTTCAACATTACTAAGACGTTCTCTCTCAGGCTTTCCATATTAATGTTTTTAATAGAGCTTCTAAAACAATCTGGTGCTCCATTTGCATCTTTCTTCATATTTAATAAAATAAACAAATATGTGTATATGTTATAAAATAAAAATAGTATACAGGTGAATAAAAATAAATGTATAAATCAACATAACATTTTAAATGCAAGATAAAAATATTTTAGTGTTGACGTAGAACTTGAATCTGGGCAGTTGCGTACAACATCATCCCAACTATCTTCATTCAACAATTTAATGAGTTGCTCTTGTATTTTCATGTAAACCTTGTTGTTGAAGAGATAAAGCAAAAAAGATTAATATAATGATATGTATAACAAGTACTACCAACAACATAATGTTATATTTAAAATAAAATTATAATATAGAAATAAGTAAATATAATTGAAGAAACTTACTTTTGAAATTCCTCACACATTTCATCCAATGATAATTCCCCCAACTTCACACAAGATAATATTGTTTTCAGAATTTTTTCATCCTTCATTCCTTTCAATTCTCTCCAAGGTGTGATAGTCATATATTTTGGAAGTTGATTCATTTCAAGATGTTATTTACTGCTGCTACATATCCATGGTTTAGAACTTTTTTACTTTCTGGTTTTTAATGCCAATGTTGTCCCACATGCTAAAAATATCATTAATCAATTCTCCTATCTCTCTAGTTCTAAATGTCAACTGGAAAATGTTATCAATAATTCTGAATATATTAGAATGTAATTTTCCACCTTTTGAATTGATTTTTCCGTAATTTGATAGTCTATTTCCACACAACGTTCCTTCTCAATTTATAGACTAAGCTTTGTCTTATCCCCACAACATTTTTCTTCAAATTAATTATGAATAGATCTAACCCTTTGGATGAAAGCCATAGACATCCTATATTGATTATCTGTATTATGATCCCATGCCAATAAATTTTCTTATGTATCTGATAAACCATCATAAATGATACATTTCAGAAACATGGGTTATTGGGATATTCGTCCATCAATTTACTTTTAGCTTCTACAGAATGGTTCCCCCTAACCACATAATAAATGTAATCAAAACTTTTGACTTATCAAATGCTTCTTTGTTGGGAACTTGAACTAGATCAACAAGAAGCACATAATCAACCACATGAGCATATGGATTGTACCACATCAATGTCTTCAAGTTGTAAATATGCAGGTGGTGTGGCTTTCTGATTTGATATTTAAATTATCCTTCACTTGGCTTATATATTTGTCTGAAATTAAGATGAAATGTATGAACACCCCCAATTAAGTTTGTCTTTGTCAAGTGATGTCAAATGGCATTTTCTTTTCCTTTAATAATGCCATCCTTGAAATCAGCTCTTGGTGTAATGATTTCCCTACTTTATTTTGAATTTTCACTACAATCTTCATTATTTCCCTTGACTATTTGAGAATAATCAACTTCTATTTTCTTCCTCCTCTCTTATTCTAGATAAGTAACATCCTCATCATCAACTAGAATAGAGAAATTCTTAGGAAATTTTACTTTTTGTCTTTTATGGCTCTTCTCATTTCTAACATCAGTTCTAATATCATCCTCAATAATTGCAACATATTCTTCTCCTTTAGTTTCAATTTCGTCCCCTTCAAAAGTAACATATCTACCTTTGCTAGATTTATCCACTATAGGCATTCTTCATTGATCCCTTAGATGTAGCTTTGTAGCATCATGAATTACTTTTTTTTGCTTCTCTTCCATATCTTCTTCTGACCATGAGTATAAACTACTTACAACATTCATAATATCTTGCTCTATAAAATAAATGCCTCTCAACATAATTTCAATAAAACCCTACCAAGCAAAATATCATATGTCGATAATAAGTTATAAAATATATAATGATATAGTTACAATAACACAAAACAAATAAATATAAATAACAATACTTACGATGTCTTGCGCAATCTCATTTATGATTTGTTTACACATCTTTGTATATTCATCTTTCGTGTCATACATTTACAATGCAAACTGATATCTAATCTTTTCATGTGACTTGGGCAGTTTTGTAAGTACATAAATAACTTCAATATCCGGTATCAAACACATGTCTAGTACTTTTCCTATCACCTCATAACTTCCACTATCATTAGGGATATCAACATTTAGATATATCTACAGATGTTGTTCACCTACTTTATCTTTCACAAACCATATCTATTCTCTATGCTTCACTTCTTGTGATTTCTTCCAGTAAGAAATCAACTTCTTATTGTTTGGTTGTGTTATATTCTTTCCAAGACTAGTTTCCCTAGTTAACTGGGGGGTTAGAGGGAGGACGGAGCCCCCCCTTCGTTACACTGATTGAATAGTAAGGCGGCGGTAGCCCCAGCTGTATGGGGTGATTGAGGGGGGTGGTTAGCCCCCATTTACAGGGTCTGATGCGACACCCCAGGGAAATATTTTTTGGACCCTATATTAAGTGGTCGGACCTACCTATAGTTTTGTGCATGGTTTTTTGCACATGGTTTTGGGCATGATGGTTTTCGGTCAATGGTATTGGATGATTCACCATGTTTATATATGTATTGTAACATTGAAAGGAATATAATGAAAAATCAAGTTGGTAGTCCCGATTTTGCGATCGAGGGGAAAAGCTTTGTGTATGTGTGTTTTATGTGTTATGCTCTCGCATTATTTATTTTCAATGTTTTGGAATTTATATGCAGGTAATTTTTGTGTGGGGTTAAAACCTACATTTGGTATCAAAGCTGTTTTGGCTTCAAGGGGAACCCTTTATTGTTGAGGGGTTTCGCTTGGGCCTGTGTTAGACCCTGTTCAGTGGGAGATCTACGAGATTGATTCTAGTGGTGAAACAAGATGGTGAAAAGTGGAAAGATAGAGATAAATAAATTTAATGGTCAGAGTTTTGAGTTATGGAAACTCAATATAGAGGATCTGTTGGTAGATAAAGATCAGTGGATCACGGTAGAACTGGGTACTAAACCAATGGGAGTGTCTAATGAAGAATGGAAAATGTTGGATCAGAAGGAAAGAGCACAATATGATTGTGTGTCTCAAATTAAATATTGTTCAATGTATCAAGGGAAGCTGCAACTAAGGTTTTGTGGGACAAGTTAGGAACTTTTTACCAATTTAAGTCTCTCATGAATAAACTGTTCCTACATAAAATGGTATATAACCTGAGGATGAAATATGGAGACTCAGTGACAGAGCATCTGAACACATTTAATAATGTGGTAAGTCAGTTATTATCTATTCACATTAAAATTTCCAATGAATATAAGTGCATCAATTTGTTGTGTTCTCTACCAGATTCGTGGGATAGTGTAGTTATTGCAATAGGTAGCAATCCAATTACCTTGCAGTTTGATGATATAGTCTCATCCTTGATGACGGAGGAGATGAGATGGGAAAATATGGAGATCTAGAATGGTGATGCCTTGTTTGTACAAGGAAGCTCCCAGAACAGAAACAAAAATAAGTCATCAAGTGTGAGATCTAAATCTAGAGGGAGATCTCAATCTCTAGGAAAACCTATGAAGGTATGTTGGAAATGCCAAAAGGAAGGGCACTACAAAAGGGACTATAAATCTAAAGCTCCTCACAAAGGAAATGGATTTAATGTTGCTCCTTCTGCAAAGGCGAAAACCACCTCAGATGAAGGTGGGGATGTGTACTTGGCTTCTTCAAGTACACATGTAGATCATGAGGAATGGTTAATTGACTCAGGTGAATCCTTTCACTTCACTCCCCATAAAGAGTGGTTCTACGAGTATGAGAAATATGATGGTGGTGATGTCTTCTTGGGGGATGAAAGGAAGGCTAAAATCATTGGTCACAGAAAATTTACGTTGAATTTACAAGGTGGAAGGATTAGAACACTTCCGAGTGTTGTCCGTATTCCTACATTGGCCAGAAATCTGATTTCTGTAAGCAAGGTAGATGATGCAAGTGTAAAAATAGTGTTCGAGAAGGATACCTGCAAGATGGTTCGGGGATCATTGGTATTGATGTGGGGAATTCGGATTGGAACTGTGTACAGGCTGCAAGGTAGCACTATTGTTGATGGGTGCAATAGTTCTGTGGTTCTTGAAAGTGGAGTAGAAAATCTAGTGGTCTCTAGAGAAAAGACCATGCTATGGCCTCAAAGGCTTGGACATATTGGACAGAAAGGCCTTAGGATACTTCATGGTAAAGATATGGTAGAAGGTATGACTAATAAATCTTTGGATTTTATTTTTGTGAAAATTGTGTGTATGGGAAGCAAAATCAGGTGAATTTCCCCTCTTGATGTAAGAGGGCGAAACATATATTAGAACTTGTGCACAGTGTTGTCTTTGGACCTGTGAGGGTTCCAACCCTAAGTAAGTCTATGTATTATGTATAATTTATAGATGATTTCTCGAGGAATATATGGATCTATTTCCTTAAGAGAGAATCTGAAGTCTTTGATAGGTTTAAAGAATTTAAGGCTCTAGTGGAAAACCAGATAAAGAAGAAGATAACGGTGTTGAAGACAGATAATGGTGGAGAGTTTTGCAAGAAGGAATTTCAAGAATTCTCTAAGAAGTGTGGTATAGCATGACAAAAGACTACTCCATACACACTTGAGCAAAATGGGGTTGCAAAAAGAATGAACAAGACGTTGATGGAAAGGGAAAGAAGCATCCTGAGTGGGGCCGGGTTAGGACAAGAATTCTGGGTAGAGCTGCTGGAGACTACATGTTACCTGGTCAACAAATCACCTTCATCAACATCGGAGGATAAGAGTCCAAAAGAGGTATGGAGTGGTAAGAAACCCTCTATTTGACATCTAAGGGTATTTGGATGTGATGCATATGTACATGTTCCAAAGGAGAAAATAACAAAGTTGGACAGTAAATCTGAAAAAGATATCTTTATTGGGTATAATAATGGTTTAAAGGGTTATAACCTTTGGAACCCAGTAACAAGGAAGGTTGTGTACAAATGAGATGTGGTGTTCAGAGAGGTGCAAGATGTTATTAAACATGAAGTCCAACCATAGGAACCTGAGAGGATAGAGTTTGATATTAAGGAGAAAGAAGCAGACTCTACAGCAAAAGAGGAATCAGAGGATGAACAATCACAAACTCGGGTTGTGAGAAGATCAGTTCAAGAAAGAAGGCAGCCAGGAAGGCATAGTCCATCTGCTTTCTCTTAAAAAATTTCTTTATCTATTATAGATGATGAACCCAGAACTGTGAAGGAAGCAGTAGACTCATAGGATGGAAAACTCTAGAAAGAGGCCATGGTTGATGAAATGGCATCTTTGCTAAAAAATGGGGGTTGGGATCTGGTGGAGTTGTCAGCTCGAAGGAAACCCATTGGAAGCAAATGGGTGTTCAAGAAAAAGACAAATGCATAAGGAAAGGTGGAGAAATAAAAAGCTTGGTTGGTAGTAAAAGGTTATTCCCATGTGCCGAGAATTCATTTTGGTGATATTTTTTCTCCTCTTGCCAAGGTAGCTTCTATTATATTACTTTTATCTATTGTTGTTGCTTTTGATTTTCAGGTAGAACAAATGGATGTGAAATTTCTTCATGGGGATCTGGAAGAAGAGATCTACATGAAACAACCTGAAGGCTTTACGGTTAACGATAAGAAAGAAATGGTATGAAAGTTAAAGAAGTCTCAGTATGGGTTAAAACAGTCACTAAGGATGTGGTATCAGAGATTTGATACATTTATACGGGGACTTGGCTTCACCAGAAGCAAGGTAGATCACTGTGTGTATTTAATATTAATTGGTGACCATGTTACTTATTTGGTCTTGTATGTGGATGATATGCTGCTGGTTGGAAATGACAAAAAAATTACTGGGGGGTTAGAGGGAGGACAGAGCCCCCCCTTCGTTACACTGATTGAGTAGTAAGGCTGTAGTAGCCCTAGCTGTATTGGGTGTTTGAGGGGGGTGGTTAGCCCCCATTTATAGGGTCTAACGCGACACCCTAAGGAAATATTTTTTGGACCCTATATTAAGTGGTTGGACCTACCTATAGTTTTGTGCATGGTTTTTTGCACATGGTTTTGGGCATGATGGTTTTCGGTCAATGGCATTGGATGATTCACCATGTTTATATATGTATTGTAACATTGAAAGGAATATAATGAAAAATCAAGTTGGTAGTCCCGATTTTGCGATCGAGGGGAAAATATTTGTGTATGTGTGTTTTATGTGTTATGCTCTCGCATTATTTATTTTCAATGTTTTGGAATTTATATGCAGGTAATTTTTGTGTGGGGTTAAAACCTACATTTGGTATCATAGCTGTTTTGGCTTCAAGGGGAACCCTTTATTGTTGAGGGGTTTCACTCGGGCCTGTGTTAGACCCTGTTCAGTGGGAGATCTACGAGATCGATTCTAGTGGTGAAAGAAGATGGTGAAAAGTGGAAAGATAGAGATAACTAAATTTAATGGTCAGAGTTTTGAGTTATGGAAACTCAATATAGAGGATCTGTTGGTAGATAAAGATCAGTGGATCACGGTAGAACTGGGTACTAAACCAATGGAAGTGTCCAATGAAGAATGGAAACTGTTGGATCAGAAGGAAAGAGCACAATATGATTGTGTGTCTCAAATTCAATATTGTTCAATGTATCAAGGGAAGCTGCAACTAAGGTTTTGTGGGACAAGTTGGGAACTTTTTACCAATTTAAGTCTCTCATGAATAAACTGTTCCTACATAAAATGGTATATAACTTGAGGATGAAAGATGGAGACTCAGTGACAGAGCATCTGAACACATTTAATAATGTGGTAAGTCAGTTATTATCTATTCACATTAAAATTTCAAATGAATATAAGTGCATCAGTTTGTTGTGTTCTCTACCAGATTCGTGGGATGGTGTAGTTATTGTAATAGGTAGCAATCCAACTACCTTGCAGTTTCATGATATAGTCTCATCCTTGATGACGGAGGAGATGAGATGGGAAAATATGGAGATCTAGAATGGTGATGCCTTGTTTGTACAAGGAAGCTCCCAGAACAGAAACAAAAATAAGTCATCAAGTGGGAGAGCTAAATCTAGAGGGAGATCTCAATCTCTAGGAAAACCTATGAAGGTATGTTGGAAATGCCAAAAGGAAGGGCACTACAAAAGGGACTATAAATCTAAAGCTCCTCACAAAGGAAAAAGATTTGATGTTGCTCCTTCTGCAAAGGCAAAAACTACCTCAGATGAAGGTGGGGATGTGTACTTGGCTTCTTCAAGTACACATGTAAATCATGAGGCATGGTTAATTGACTCAGGTGCATCCTTTCACTTCACTCCCCATAGAGAGTGGTTCTACGAGTATGAGAAATATGATGGTGGTGATGTCTTCTTGGGGGATGAAAGGAAGGCTAAAATCATTGGTCACAGAAAATTTACATTCAATTTGCAAGGTGGAAGGATTAGAACACTTTCGAGTGTTCTCCGTATTCCTACATTGGCCAGAAATCTGATTTTTGTAAGCAAGCTAGATGATGCAAGTGTAAAAATAGTGTTCAAGAAGGATACCTACAAGATGGTTTGGGGAGCATTGGTATTGATGTGGGGAATTCGGATTGGAACTGTGTACAGGCTGCAAGGTAGCACAGTTGTTGATGGGTGAAATAGTTTTGTGGTTCTTGAAAGTGGAGTAGAAAATCTACTGGTCTCTAGAGAAAAGACCATGCTATGGCCTCAAAGGCTTGGACATATTGGAGAGAAAGGCCTTAGGATATTTCATGGGAAAGATATGGTAGAAGGTATGACTAATAAATCTTTGGATTTTATTTTTGTGAAAATTGTGTGTATGGGAAGCAAAATCGGGTGAATTTCCCCTCTTGATGTAAGAGGGCGAAACATATATTAGAACTTGTGCACAGTGTTGTCTTTGGACTTGTGAGGGTTCCAACCCTAAGTAAGTCTATGTATTATGTATAATTTATAGATGATTTCTCGAGGAATATATGGATCTATTTCCTTAAGAGAGAATCTGTTTTCTTTGACAGGTTTAAAGAATTTAAGGCTCTAGTGGAAAACCAGATAAAGAAGAAGATAAAGGTGTTGAAGATAGATAATGGTGGAGAGTTTTGCAAGAAGGAATTTGAAGAATTCTCTAAGTGTGATATAGCATGACAAAAGACTACTGCGTACACACTTCAGCAAAATGGAGTTGCAAACAGAATGAACAAGACGTTGATGGAAAGGAAAAGAAGCATGCTGAGTGGGGCCGGGTTAGGAAAAGAATTCTGGGTAGAGGTGCTGGAGACTACATGTTACCTGGTCAATAGATCACCCTCATCAACATCGGAGGATAAGAGTCCACAAGAGGTATGGACTGGTAAGAAACCCTCTATTTCACATCTGAGGGTATTTGGATGTGATGCATATGTACATGTTCCAAAGGAGAAAATAACAAAGTTGGATAGTAAATCTGAAAAAGATATCTTTATTAGGTATAATGATGGTTTAAAGGGTTATAAACTTTGGAACCCAGTAACAAGGAAGGTTGTGTACAAATGAGATGTGGTGTTCAGAGAGGTGCAAGATGTTATTAAACATGAAGTCCAACCATAGGAACATGAGAAGATAGAGTTTGAGCTTAAGGAGGAAGAATCAGACTCTACAGCAAAAGAGGAATCAGAGGATGAACAACCACAAACTCGAGTTGTGAGAAGATCAGTTCAAGAAAGAAGGCAGCCAGGAAGGCATAGTCCATCTGCTTTCTGTTAAAATTTTTCTTTATCTATTACAGATGATGAACCCAGAACTGTGAAGGAAGCAGTAGACTCATAGGATGGAAAGCTCTAGAAAGAGGCCATGGTTGATGAAATGGCATGTTTGCTGAAAAATGGGGGTTGGGATCTGGTGGAGTTGTCAGCTCGAAGGAAACCCATTGGAAGCAAATGGGTGTTCAAGAAAAAGACAAATGCATAAGGAAAGGTGGAGAAATAAAAAGCTTGGTTGGTAGTAAAAGGTTATTCCCATGTGCCGAGAATTGATTTTGGTGATATTTTTTCTCCTCTTGCCAAGGTAGCTTCTATTATATTACTTTTATCTATTGTTGTTGCTTTTGATTTTTAGGTAGAACAAATGGATGTGACATTTCTTCATGGGGATCTGGAAGAAGAGATCTACATGAAACAACCTGAAGGCTTTATGGCGAAAGATAAGAAAGAAATGGTATGAAAGTTAAAGAAGTCTCAGTATGGGTTAAAACAGTCACTAAGGATGTGGTATCAGAGATTCGATACATTTATACGGGGACTTGGCTTCACCAGAAGCAAGGTAGATCACTGTGTGTATTTTCGATTAATTGGTGACCATGTTACCTATTTGGTCTTGTATGTGGATGATATGCTGCTAGTTGGAAATGACAAAAAAATTACTGGGGGGTTAGAGGGAGGACGGAGCCCCCCCTTCGTTACACTGATTGAGTAGTAAGGCGGCAGTAGCCCCTGCTGTATGGGGTGTTTGAGGGGGGTGGTTAGCCCCCATTTACAGGGTCTGACGTGACACCCCGGGGAAATATTTTTTGGACCCTATATTAAGTGGTCGGACCTACCTATAGTTTTGTGCATGGTTTTTTGCACATGGTTTTGGGCATGATGGTTTTCGCTCAATGGTATTGGATGATTCACCATGTTTATATATGCATTGTAACATTGAAAGGAATATAATGAAAAATCAAGCTGGTAGTCCCGATTTTGCGATCGAGTGGAAAATCTTTGTGTATGTGTGTTTTATGTGTTATGCTCTTGCGTTATTCATTTTCAATGTTTTGGAATTTATATGCAGGTAATTTTTGTGTGGGGTTAAAACCTACATTTGGTATCAGAGCTATTTTGGCTTCAAGGGGAACCCTTTATTGTTGAGGGGTTTCACTCGGGCCTGTGTCAGACCCTATTCAGTGGGAGATCTACGAGATCAATTCTAGTGGTGAAAGAATATGGTGAAAAGTGGAAAGATAGAGATAAATAAATTTAATGGTCAAAGTTTTGAGTTATGGAAACTCAATATATTAGGATCTGTTGGTAGATAAAGATCAGTGGATCACGGTAGAACTGGGTACGAAACCAATGGGAGTGTCCAATCAAGAATGGAAACTGTTGGATCAGAAGGAAAGAGCACAATATGATTGTGTGTCTCAAATTCAATATTGTTCAATGTATCAAGGGAAGCTGCAACTAAGGTTTTGTGGGACAAGTTAGGAACTTTTTACCAATTTAAGTCTCTCATGAATAAATTGTTCCTACATAAAATGGTATATAACCTAAGGATGAAAGATGGAGACTCAGTGACAGAGCATCTGAACACATTTAATAATGTGGTAAGTCAGTTATTATCTATTCACATTAAAATTTCAAAAGAATATAAGTGCATCAGTTTGTTGTGTTCTCTACCAGATTCGTGTGATATTGTAGTTATTGCAATAGGTAGCAATCCAACTACCTTGCAGTTTGATGATATAGTCTCATCCTTGATGACGGAGGAGATGAGATGGGAAAATATGGAGATCTAGAATGGTGATGCCTTGTTTGTACAAGGAAACTCCGAGAACAGAAACAAAAATAAGTCATCAAGTGGGAGATCTAAATCTAGAGGGATATCTCAATCTCTAGGAAAACCTATGAAGGTATGTTGGAAATGCCAAAAGGAAGGGCACTACAAAAGGGACTATAAATCTAAAGCTCCTCACAAAGGAAATGGATTTAATGTTGCTCCTTCTGAAAAGGCGAAAACCACCTCAGATGAAGGTGGGGATGTGTACTTGGCTTCTTCAAGTACACATGTAGATCATGAGGCATGGTTAATTGACTCAGGTGCATCCTTTCACTTCACTCACCATAGAGAGTGGTTCTACGAGTATGAGAAATATGATGGTGGTGATGTCTCCTTGGGGGATGAAAGGAAGGCTAAAATCATTGGTCACAGAAAATTTATGTTGAATTTGCAAGGTGGAAGGATTAGAACACTTCCACGTGTTCTCCGTATTCCTACATTGGCCAGAAATCTGATTTCTATAAACAAGCTAGATGCTGCAAGTGTAAAAATAGTGTTCGAGAAGGATACCTACAAGATGGTTCGGGGAGCATTGGTATTGATGTGGGGAATTCGGATTGGAACTGTGTACAGGCTGCAAGGTAGCATTGTTGTTGATGGGTGCAATAGTTCTGTGGTTCTTGAAAGTGGAGTAGAAAATCTAGTGGTCTCTAGAGAAAAGACCATGCTATGGCCTCAAAGGCTTGGACATATTGGAGAGAAAGGCCTTAGGATACTTCATGGTAAAGATATGGTAAAAGGTATGACTAATAAATATTTGGATTTTATTTTTGTGAAAATTGTGTGTATGGGAAGCAAAATCGGGTGAATTTCCCCTCTTGATGTAAGAGGGCGAAACATATATTAGAACTTGTGCACAGTGTTGTCTTTGGACCTGTGAGGGTTCCAACCCTAAGTAAGTCTATCTATTATGTATAATTTATAGATGATTTCTCGAGGAATATATGGATCTATTTCCTTAAGAGAGAATCTAAAGTCTTTGACAGGTTTAAAGAATTTAAGGCTCTAGTGGAAAACGAGATAAAGAAGAAGATAAAGGTGTTGAAGACAGATAATGGTGGAGAGTTTTGCAAGAAGGAATTTGAAGAATTCTCTAAGAAGTGTGGTATAGCATGACAAAGTACTACTCCATACACACTTGAGCAAAATGGAGTTGCAAAAAGAATGAACAAGACGTTGATGGAAAGGGAAAGAAGCATGATGAGTGGGGCCGGGTTAGGACAAGAATTATGGGTAGAGGTGCTGGAGACTACATGTTACCTGGTCAACAGATCACCTTCATCAACATTGGAGGATAAGAGCCCACAAGAGGTATGGACTGGTAAGAAACCCTCTATTTCACATTTGAGGGTATTTGGATGTGATGCATATGTACATGTTCCAAAGGAGAAAATAACAAAGTTGGATAGTAAATCTAAAAAAGATATCTTTATTGGGTATAATGATGGTTTAAAGGGTTACAAACTTTGGAACCCAGTAACAAGGAAGGTTGTGTACAAATGAGATGTGGTGTTCAGAGAGGTGCAAGATGTTATTAAACATGAAGTCCAACCATAGGAACCTGAGAAGATAGAGTTTGAGCTTAAGGAGGAAGAATCAGACTCTACAGCAAAAGAGGAATTAGAGGATGAACAACCACAAACTCGGGTTGTGAGAAGATTAGTTCGAGAAAGAAGGCGACCAGGAAGGCATAGTCCATTTGCTTTCTGTTAAATTTTTTCTTTATCTATTATAGATGATGAACCCAGAACTGTGAAGGAGGCAGTAGACTCATAGGATGGAAAACTCTAGAAATAGGCCATGGTTGATGAAATCGCATCTTTGCTAAAAAATGGGGGTTGGGATCTGGTGGAGTTGTCAGCTCGAAGGAAACCCATTGGAAGCAAATGGGTGTTCAAGAAAAAGACAAATGCATAAGGAAAGGTGGAGAAATAAAAAGCTTGGTTGGTAGTAAAAGGTTATTCCCATGTGCCGAGAATTGATTTTGGTGATATTTTTTCTCCTCTTGCCAAGGTAGCTTCTATTATATTACTTTTATCTATTGTTGTTGCTTTTGATTTTCAGGTATAACAAATGGATGTGACATTTCTTCATGGGGATCTGGAAGAAGAGATCTACATGGAACAACCTGAAGGCTTTACGGTGAAAGATAAGAAAGAAATGGTATGAAAGTTAAAGAAGTCTCAGTATGGGTTAAAACAGTCACTAAGGATGTGGTATCAGAGATTTGATACATTTATACGGGGACTTGGCTTCACCAGAAGCAAGGTAGATCACTGTGTGTATTTTAGATTAATTGGTGACCATGTTACTTATTTGGTCTTGTACGTGGATGATATGCTGCTTGTTGGAAATGACAAAAAAATTACTGGGGGGTTAGAGGGATGACGGAGCCCCCCCTTCATTACACTATTTGAGTAGTAAGGCAGCAGTAGCCCCAGCTGTATGGGGTGTTTGAGGGGGGTGGTTAGCCCCCATTTACAAGGTCTGACGCGACACCCAAGGGAAATATTTTTTGGACCCTATATTAAGTGGTCGGACCTACCTATAGTTTTGTGCATGGTCTTTTGCACAGGGTTTTGGGCATGATGGTTTTTGGTCAATGGTATTGGATGATTCACCATGTTTATATATGTATTGTAACATTGAAAGGAATATAATGAGAAATCAAGTTGGTAGTCCCGATTTTGCGATTGAGGGGAAAATCTTTGTGTATGAGTGTTTTATGTGTTATGCTCTCGCATTATTTATTTTCAATGTTTTGGAATTTATATGCAGGTAATTTTTGTGTGGGGTTAAAACCTACATTTGGTATCAGAGCTGTTTTGGCTTCAAGGGGAACCCTTTATTGTTGAGGGGTTTCGCTCGGGCCTGTGTTAGACCCTGTTCAGTGGGAGATCTACAGATCGATTCTAGTGGTGAAAGAAGATGGTGAAAAGTGGAAAGATAGAGATAAATAAATTTAATGGTCAGAGTTTTGAGTTATGGAAACTCAATATATTAGGATCTGTTGGTAGATAAAGATCAGTGGATCGCGGTAGAACTGGGTACTAAACCAATGGGAGTGTCCAATGAAGAATGGAAACTGTTGGATCAGAATGAAAGAGCACAATATGATTGTGTGTCTCAAATTCAATATTGTTCAATGTATCAAGGGAAGCTGCAACTAAGGTTTTGTGGGACAAGTTAGGAACTTTTTACCAATTTAAGTCTCTCATGAATAAACTGTTCCTACATAAAATGGTATATAACCTGAGGATGAAAGATG
Source organism: Pinus tabuliformis (assembly GCA_031772625.1). Taxonomy (NCBI): domain Eukaryota; kingdom Viridiplantae; phylum Streptophyta; class Pinopsida; order Pinales; family Pinaceae; genus Pinus; species Pinus tabuliformis. The sequence continues at coordinate 882,523,016 of CM062820.1, read as the reverse complement.
GAGACTCAGTGACAGAGCATCTGAACACATTTAATAATGTGGTAAGTCAGTTATTATCTATTCACATTAAAATTTCAAATGAATATAAGCACATCAGTTTGTTGTGTTCTCTACTAGATTCGTGGGATAGTGTAGTTATTGCAATAGGTAGCAATCCAACTACCTTGCAGTTTGATGATATAGTCTCATCCTTGATGACGGAGGAGATGAGATGGGAAAATATGGAGATATAGAATGGTGATGCCTTGTTTGTACAAGGAAGCTCCCAGAACAGAAACAAAAATAAGTCATCAAGTGGGAGATCTAAATCTAGAGGGAGATCTCAATCTCTAGGAAAACCTATGAAGGTATGTTGGAAATGCCAAAAGGAAGGGCACTACAAAAGGGACTATAAATCTAAAGCTCCTCACAAAGGAAATGGATTTAATGTTGCTCCTTCTGCAAAGGCAACAACCACCTCACATGAAGGTGGGGATGTGTACTTGGCTTCCTCAAGTACACATGTAGATCATGAGGCATGGTTAATTGACTCAGGTGCATCCTTTCACTTCACTCCCCATAGAGAGTGGTTCTACGAGTATGAGAAATATGATGGTGGTGATGTCTTCTTGGGGGATGAAAGGAAGGCCAAAATCATTGGTCATAGAAAATTTACGTTGAATTTGCAAGGTGGAAGGATTAGAACACTTCCGAGTGTTCTCCGTATTCCTACATTGGCCAGAAATCTGATTTCTGTAAGCAAGCTAGATGATGCAAGTGTAAAAATAGTGTTCGAGAAGGATACCTACAAGATGGTTCGGGGAGCATTGGTATTGATGTGGGGAATTCGGATTGGAACTGTGTATAGGTTGCAAGGTAGCACTGTTGTTGATGGGTGCAATAGTTCTGTGGTGCTTGAAAGTGGAGTAGAAAATCTAGTGGTCTCTAGAGAAAAGACCATGCTATGGCCTCAAAGGCTTGGACATATTGGATACTTCATGGTAAAGATATTGTAGAAGGTATGACTAATAAATCTTTGGATTTTATTTCTGTGAAAATTGTGTGTATGGGAAGCAAAATCGGGTGAATTTCCCCTCTTGATGTAAGAGGGCGAAACATATATTAGAACTTGTGCACAGTGTTGTCTTTGGACCTGTGAGGGTTCCAACCCTAAGTAAGCCTATGTATTATGTATAATTTATAGATGATTTCTCGAGGAATATATGGATCTATTTCCTTAAGAGAGAATCTGAAGTCTTTGACAGGTTTAAAGAATTTAAGGCTCTAGTGGAAATCCAGATAAAGAAGAAGATAAAGGTGTTGAAGACAGATAATGGTGGAGAGTTTTGCAAGGAGGAATTTGAAGAATTCTCTAGGAAGTGTGGTATAGCATGACAAAAGACTACTCCATACACACTTGAGCAAAATGGAGTTGCAAAAAGAATGAACAAGACATTGATGGAAAGGGAAAGAAGCATGCTGAGTGGGGCCGAGTTAGGACAAGAATTCTGGGTAGAGGTGCTGGAGACTACATGTTACCTGGTCAATAGATCACCTTCATCAACATCGAAGGATAAGAGTCCACAAGAGGTATGGACTGGTAAGAAACCCTCTATTTCACATCTGAGGGTATTTCGATGTGATGCATATGTACATGTTCCAAAGGAGAAAATAACAAAGTTGGATAGTAATTCTGAAAAATATATCTTTATTGGGTATAATGATGGTTTAAAGGGTTATAAACTTTGGAACCCAGTAACAAGGAAGGTTGTGTACAAATGAGATGTGGTGTTCAGAGAGGTGCAAGATGTTATTAAACATGAAGTCCAACCATAGGAACCTGAGAAGATAGAGATTGAGCTTAAGGAGGAAGAATCAGACTCTACAGCAAAAGAGGAATCAGAGGATGAACAACCACAAACTCGGGTTGTGAGAAGATCAGTTCAAGAAAGAAGGTAGCCAGGAAGGCATAGTCCATCTGCTTTCTCTTAAAATTTTTCTTTATCTATTATAGATGATGAACCCAGAACTGTGAAGGAAGCAGTAGACTCATAGGATGGAAAACTCTGGAAATAGGCCATGGTTGATGAAATGGCATCTTTGCTAAAAAATGGGGTTTGGGATCTGGTGGAGTTGTCAGCTCGAAGGAAACCCATTGGAAGCAAATGGGTGTTCAAGAAAAATACAAATGCATAAGGAAAGGTGGAGAAATAAAAAGCTTGGTTGGTAGTAAAAGGTTATTCCCATGTGCTGAGAATTGATTTTGGTGATATTTTTTCTCCTCTTGCCAAGGTAGCTTCTATTATATTATTTTTATCTATTGTTGTTGCTTTTGATTTTCAGGTACAACAAATGGATGTGACATTTCTTCATGGGGATCTGGAAGAAGAGATCTACATGAAACAACCTGAAGGTTTTACGGTGAAAGATAAGAAAGAAATGGTATGAAAGTTAAAGAAGTCTCTGTATGGGTTAAAACAGTCACTAAGGATGTGGTATCAGAGATTTGATACATTTATACGGGGACTTGGCTTCACCAGAAGCAAGGTAGATCACTATGTGTATTTTAGATTAATTGGTGACCATGTTACTTATTTGGTCTTGTATGTGGATGATATGCTGCTGGTTGGAAATGACAAAAAAATTACCTAGGGTTTGAAGACCCAATTGTCCTCCAAATTCAACATGAAAGATCTTGGTGCTACAAACTATATTCTGGGCATGGAAATTAAAAGAGGCCGGGAAAAGAGGAAGCTCTTGTTAAACAAAGAAAGTATGACAAGACAATACTGCAGAGGTTTAATATGCATGATAGTAAACCCATGAAGGTTCACATTCCTATAGGTGTGAATTTATGTGTTGAATAGTGTCCCAAGACACAAGAAGAGGAAGAGGACATGTCCCATGTTCCATATGAAAGTGCAGTCGATAGGCTGATGTATGTGATGATCTGTACTAGACCAGAAATTACACATGTAGTGGGAGTATTGAGCAAGTTTATGTCAATACTAGGGAAGGAGCACTAGACAACAGTGAAGCAGGTTTTCAGGTATTTGCATGGCACTAGTGATTATGGCTTGTGCTACCAAGGAATACCTGGATTGGATAGAGTGTTGGATATTTGTGGCTTTGTTGATGTAGACTGGGCTAGAGATCCAAATCATAGAAGATCTACAAGTGGGTATGTGTTTAATGTATTTGGAGGTGGATTCAGTTGGATGAGTAAGAAAAAATCTATACTGGCACTGTCAACTACAGAGGCGGAATACATGGAATCCACTCATGCAAGCAAGGAAGTAGTTTGGTTGCAGAGATTGTGTTCAAGAATGTGGTTAGTATAGGGAGCCATAAGAATAGACTATGACATACAAAGTGCAATTTTCTTGGAAAAGAACCCTATTTATCATTCAAAGACAAACCACATTGATGTTAAATATCACTTTGTGAAGGATATGATAGAAGACAAAAAGGTGTTGCTAGTAAAGGTGGACACTTTGAAGAATATTGTACATGCATTAACAAAATTTGTGAGCTCTGAGAAGTTCTCTTGGTGTAGAGAAACAATGGATGTTGCAGTGTTGGATAAATTACTAATCTCTCCTGTGGCCCCTTGTGGAATGAAAAGAAAAAGTGGGAGAATGTTGGGCTGTGTTATATTCTTTCCATGACTAGCTACCCTAGTTAACTAGGGGCTAGAGGGGGGCTAGAGCCCCCCCTTCATTGTGTTGATTGAACAGTACGAGGGTCATAGGCGGGATGGAAGCCCCCCTTGTATAGTGTGTTTGAGGGGGCAGTTAGTCCCCCTCTATGAGGTCCGACGCAGCACCCTGTGGAAAAAAATTTTTGGACCCTATATTCGGTGGACGGACCTACCTATGGTTTTGTGCATGGTTTTTTGCACATGGTTTTGGGTGCGATGGTTTTCGATCCATGGTACTAGATGCTTTAGCATATATATATATATATATATATATATATATAGATATATAGATAGAGAGAGAGAGAGAGAGAGAGAGAGAGAGGGATAGATATATATATATATATATATATATATATATATATATATATATATATATAGATATAAAGGAACATAATGAAAAATCAAGCTGGTAGACCCAATTTTGGGATCCAGGGGAAAATCTCTGTGTATATGTGTTTTATGTGTTATGCTCTCACATTGTTTATTTTTTGTGTTTTAGAATTCGTATGCAGGTAATTTATGTGTGGGGTTAAAACATAGACTTATCCTTTAAGTCACTTGATTGATTTGTAGTTATTAGCTTAGGTTTGGTTTTTTCAACAATATTTTTTTAGGATCCACCTCTAGTTTTAGAAATATTTGGTCCAGAAAGATTCACAGAAATCTTCCTTGAAGCCATTTTCCTACAAAAATATACACACACACACAAACACACACACACACACACACACAAACACACACACACACACACACACACACACACACAGATATATATATATATATCAGTAAATTACAAAAAAAACCAATAGCTTAAGTAAACAAACAAAACAAAAAAAATTCTAAAAATGAAAAAATAGCTAGAAACATCCACATCGACCCCCATGACAATTTGGATGATAGGATCATACACGGAACAAAAAAAATCTATTCCTAATAACAAAATTATTTGTTTTAAAATTTGTCCCCAGTCCCTTGGTACACTAGGGGTCGATTCTTAGAATCCGCCACCTACCTGCTAGGGGGCCATTATGCCTTAGTTTCATTTCATTCCTATGTCTGTGGGCGGGTGTGCCGAACCATGGGCGTTCCCACATGTAGAAAAAATGTCCTCTGTCCTTCTAGGGGATCGATTCCCAGAATCACCCTTTTGGCCTGTCGGTGGCCGATTCCCTGAATTGCCCCTGGCACGTTAGGGGTTTGATACTCATAATCACCCCCTTGCCTGTTAGGTAAATTCTGAGAATTGGCTCAGCCCCCTAGCAGGCTAGGGAGCGTTTTGCGTTCACAGGCCTGTGGGCATTTGTCATGCCATGGGCAGGCATGCTCGGTCATGGGTGTGCTCGCGCATGGCACGGTAGCATGCTGGACACCAATGTGTCGTGAGACAGCCCGCCCTTTGACAGAACCCGCCCTTGTGAACCAACTCGCCAAGGGCGAGGGCCAATTCTAAGAATCAACCCTCACCCTTGGTGGGCTGAGGTAGGGGGGGGGGGGGGGGGGAGGCTGGGTTACTCCGTTAGGTGGACCCACCCACGCAACCCAGCCCACTAAGCGTGAGGGCCAATTCTGAGAATCGACCCTCACCGTTAGTAGGCTAAGCCATGGGGGTAGTTGTCGTCGCATGCCCACTAGTGACATGACGGTGTGAAACATGTTGTCATGTTGTGAGTGCACACACCCACGATTGGGTGTGCCCACAAGAGGCAGAACAACCCCTTGGTAGCCGAAGGGGTCGATTATGAGAATTATCCCCCTAGCCTACAAGGGAGCCTCTCTGCCTGACTAGGCACTCCCACAACCGAGCCCACCATGTCCACTGCTGACGTAGTGGCCTCCTCCCTACAAGGGGGCTAACGGTTAAGCCTGCCTCATGAAAATATATAATTTCTAAAAGAAATCTAAATTTCAACAATAAAAAGTTAAATATTATTTTACTCGAATGTGTTTTTTGTCTGATATTTTACGTGAATATAAAAACCCGGCTAACACATAACAACTAGTAAACCTATCAGAGTTTAAGACCTGCACAGAGCAAAAGGGAAACTAACCTTTAAAATGTGATAATATTTCGTTGAATGTGTTGTCGATAACAATGTAGCTACTCCAAAAAATCACTCCAAGTATTTTAAATAACCTCGAAAAAACTTTATGTGATGTGAAGAATAGTGATAATGAAATCTATGATAGAGCAGAAATTAAGGAATTGTTTTACCCCATGGTGAATGTGGTATTAATTTAGTTTTCTATAAAAACTTAACATATAAATTGTGTTATGGCGATATAGCAATTTATGATATAGGTAAAATTACAAAATTGTTTTACTGCATGGTGAATGTGGAATTGATTTTTCTCTTATAAAAACTTAACATGTAGATCATGCTATGGCGATATAGTAATTTATTTTAAATGTGTGATAGAAGATATAATAAAAATTAAAAATAAATATTCAATTGTCTAGTAAATGCTATATAGTTTAAGTAAAAAATTAATTTAGGTGAAAGATTTAGTTTAAAATTTTAATTTAAAGATTTAGTTTAAAATATTAATTTCATGAGAAAATTTTAGTTAAAATTTTTCAATAAATTGTAGAAGAAAATTTTGGAGGGAAATACAAGAAAAAAAAAATTGGAGGGAATATTCTTGATGAAAAATTTTAGATGGAAACTTTGGAGGGAAATTTTCATTCTTTAAGCTATATATTATCATTGGGAGAGAGTGCATTTGTATCATTTAACCTCTTATGTTTGAAAGGCATGGATTCTTTTGCTAGTGCAGTTTCACTTTGTGAACCATCAACATCTTCATTGTGTAACAACTCTATTCATATTGATGAATATAACAAAAATTGTTTCACTATGAATAGACAGTCAAATCTTCCACTTAGTCCTAATCCTAAGGACTATGAGAGAAACACTCATGAAGGGAAGGATGAATAATTTCAAATAAATAGAGAGTCATTGTTTCCACATTGTCCTAATCCTATGGACTATGAGAGCAATAGTGATGAAGAGCATGATGATGAATTTCAAATAAATAAAGAGTCGTTGTTTCCACTTAGTCATAATCCTATGGACTATGAGAGAAGTAGTAATGAAGAGAATGATGAAGAATTTCAAATATATAGAGATTCGCAGTTTCCACTTAGTCATAGTCCTATGGACTACGAGAGAAACAGTTATGAAGGCCAGGATGAAGACTTTCCAATAAATTGCGAGTCACAGTTTCGTCTTAGTCCTATGGACCATGAGAGCAACAGTGATGAAGGCCAGGATGAATAATTTTCAATAAGTCAAGAGTCACAAATTCCACTTATTATTAATCCTATGAACTATGAGAGAGGTAGTGATGAAGGCCAGGATGAATAATTTCGAATAAATCAGGAGTAACAATTTCCACTTATTCCTAATCCTATGGAGTATGAGAGAAATGGTGATGAAGGATAGGATGAATGATTTTCAATAAATCGAGAATCACATTTTCCACTTATTACTAATCCTAAGTACTATGAAAGTAGTAGTGATGAAGGGTAGGATGATGAATTTCCAATAAATAGAGAGTCACATTTTCCACCTAGCCCTAATCCTAAGGACTGTGAGAGAAGTAGTGCCAAAGGGCAAGATGAAGCACTTAGTCCTAATCCTAACGACTATGAGAGCAGCAGTGAAGATGGGTGGGATGAATAATTTCCAGTAAGTAAAAATTCACATTTTCCATGTAATCATAATCCTATGGACTATGGGAGTAGCACTGACAATGAACATGATGAATAATATCCAATAAACATTAGTCAAATTTTCCATTTATTCATAATTGTAAGGACTATGAGTGTAGCACTTATGAAGCGTAAGATGAATAATATCCTACATGTGAGTATTTCAAATGCACAGATGATCCTAGTGAGGATAATATTCCTCTTAATGGTGAGGAAACTTCTTAGACATATGATGATTCAATGATGGAGACGTTGCCAGCAAATATTGTATCGAGTATGAGGATACTTTTTCATATCAATCCAAGATTTTATACTTCTATAAGGGGTAGAGAAAAATATCTTACAAGAATAAGTTCTACCAATGGTCTAATTTCATGTGAATGTTCTCAAAAGGATTACTTGAAACATATGGATTTCAAGTTTGCATTGGAGAAAAGGAAGAGATATTTTTCAATGAATAAAAGCATGCAAAATTCATATTTAGTGGGGTGCATGCAATCTACATTGTTAGGTTATGATTATCATATTGGGCCTTTATTTTTTTGTGGAAAGGCTTTCAAAATGTGTCATTAAATGGGTAATTTTCGTCTGTCAAGAATCAATGAAAATTTAAAAAAGGATCCCACATTTTATTGAGAAGTATGTCGTAAACGATATTTTGGGCCATTATCAAATACTTCAATGTTATGGATGAAAGAATTATTTCAAAGCATGGAGAGTGTATACCAAATAGAGAGACAATACATATTCCAGATAATTTCTTAAGACGAGAAATCTACACTTATACTAAGAATATTCAGAAGGTGGTGAAGGAAATGATTGATTTATTACATATTGATGTTTTGTGAAGATATGGAAGAAAGAATTCAAAAATGTTCATATTCCTAATAAAACAAGGATGGGGGTTTGCAGTACATGTGTTTCCCTTAAATCAACAAGGGATAAATGTGAAGGGGAAGAAAGAGGTAAGCATTCGTAATATTAATTTTTAAAATTGTATAGTCATCAACTATGAAAACATATTTATTAATGACTTTCTTTTATGTTTTCTAGATTCCATTGTCAAAGCGCTTCAAGAGCATCACAAAAAATAAACAAGTGAAAGGAAAAAGGTGTACAAGCATCGAAAAAAGTATTATGATAATCCAAATAAGTATTTGGGTTTGATAATTGATGGTATGAACCAGAAGAAGACACTTGTACTACATTTTCTTCACACACCCAAAAATTTACAGGAGGAAAATTTTATTCAGTATCACTTGGTTGAAAATAAGAATTCAAATGGTTGAATGGTAGAGGCATTCCTTATCATGGTAATTTAAAATAAAATATGTCAATGATATTGGTTTGACTTCATCAAAAAATTCAGAAATTGAAGCCCTCAACAAATTCATTCTTCACAATATGGAAGTGACACGACTATCGGTTGCATTGTATGAAGAGAAGAGGAGGAAATGGGACAGTGAGAGGAAATAATTCAAATGGTTGAATCATAGAGGCATGCCTTATCATGATCATTTAAAATAAAATATATCCATGACATTCCCTAACATTTGGGTTGTTCATCAAGTCAGAGAGAAATATGGTGCATTAAGTCATTACCTGTGCGTTGAAGAGGATGCGCTAAATATATGAATTGTGTGCAACAACTCGGTAATTATAATCTCTTCCTATACATTTATACATTCATATTGCACCTCTGAGTTGTAACATCTATATATATTTTATATTTTGAATTATGTTTCTGTTATTAGACACATGACACTGTTCTTTTTTTACTTTTTTATAGGTACATTTGTTCCCATCTATGTGGGCATATGGACATCATTTTTGCATGGAGGATGTCAGTGATAGATGTATGACACAAGGCAATGGAGTGGAATTTTATTTCAGCTAATCTAGTCATGCTAATGATCATGATCAAAATATAATGGACAGGACATTAGGCTACGTTAGAAAGATGCAAGAGATCATTCAAGTGGACTTCTCTTTATTCCAACGTATTATTTTGAAGTGCGAGTGGTGGGACACCCTTGATCGTGATAAGGGGATGGTATCTATTAACTCTAGAAAGATGTGGCATGAAGCTATGGAGTCTTATGTTTTCCCAAAAAACAACAACTCGATGTTGTTTTACTCGGATTTCTTGGATAGGAATTAGCGGTTCGTACTAAGACATGACCCTAGATTGAAACATATTTTTTAGAACAACAGTGTTATCATGACAAGTGAGGAAGATTATCAAGGTGATGATAATGGAGAGTGATATGTAATTGTGTTATGTCATGATTTATATTATTGTTGTATGTTTGTTTTTTATTATTTTGTTAATTATGTTTCTTTCCTATTCATCTTGTTAGCATTTTATGATATAATTCATAATATTCATAAACATTTTTACATGTTTCTTGCAGTGGAAACATTTTTATAGTACTTAAAACGAAGCATTTCCAATTGTGCACATTATCTATGATAATAAGAATTCAAGGTCACAACCCTTCACAAATAGGAAAATGAGAACAGAATAGTGAATTTAGAAATAGCATTGAAGATTTAGTCTCAATTTAAATTTTTATTGGTTTAGTCACATCTTTTTTTCTTCTTTTTTAGTTCAAAATCAATATAAATAATCATGTATTGATAACTCTATGACATCTTTGACAATGAATAACATGTATTTGAAAGTCAAAGTACTAAGGCATATACATCACGTTGCCAATTTGAAGGACATCAATTGTACGATATGACAATGGCATGGCAGAAACTCCTGTAAGTTTTCACGGTGTTTTGTGTGAGACTAATAAAACCCATGAAACCTTAATATGATATATTTTATCTGTACCATTGCCTTCCAATTTCACTCTTATTTTACCATTTGAACTTGCAACGTTTAACAAACTATAAACTTTTCACAATTCCAGTTCTGAAAAACATGGAACCATGTCGGTTTGTAGTAGAGACTTCTAAGATACAGGTAAGACACCTAGAGTGTATATTGTAGGACAACAATTAGGTGTTGTCCCTCTCTCTAGCCTCCCATGGTTGAACCATATTGTATGGGTCTGCCATTTTCTCCTGCTCCCTCTATTGATGTCTCTGCAACATGATTGACATATAAAATACATTCAGACTCATACATAATTTTTTTTTTTTATTAAATGAAAAATGTATTTATTAATATGGAAACATAAATTTCAATTTCCAAAAAAAAAAAATCATTTGTGCAGCAAAAACACAGTCATGCACCGGATCCAGTGATTTGTAAAACACAATTGCACCAGAATTGGTGTGCATATACCTATGATGCATAGATGTTAGGTCATAAATATAAATTTTCATAGCAGTGCGTCACACTGATGCACGGGTGCACACTTATAACATTTTCGCACCGATACAAAATGTTCATGTTATCGAATGCACTGAGCTATAGATATATTTTTCAATATTATTTTTGCGGTGTGTTTGGTAAATATGCTCCCACTTCTGTGATCATAGCATATCAATCACACTGCATTTTTTATGGTGATTAAGGGGAATTTATTTGACTCTCAAATAGACTTGGTGATGAATTTTTGTTTCCCATTTATATTATGTAAAACAAATATCTATTTTTATTGTATTTTTAACTAAATTATTTAAAGTAGACATGTCTTTATCATTGTGAACATGATGTAATATTAGCTAGGAGAAATGTGAAAAAATATAAATTTTAGTGACTATCTCATCATAAGTATGTGGCAAAAATAATATTTTTGAGTTGTTCATTAAGAAATAATCAAATATATTATTTTTCAAAAGTTTAAATCTAATATAGTATCTTTTTTTTATTATTTAATTCATATTTATTATTAAAAAGAGTTCAATTTAAACGAGTAGAATAGAAAATAAAAAACCAAAATAGCATCAAAATGTTATATCTTTATTACTAGGAAAAAATTCACTTGCCTCTTTAAGGGAGAACTTCCAATAGAGAAAATCCCCAACTGCAAGTAACTTCACATGCCTTATTTTAAATTTCTTTAACCTCATCTTTAGAGGGGGAAATTTCTAACTTAATTGGAAAAAGTTGCTATAAATATTAAATCTAAATTTCTTGAAAATCTCAGAGCTTTATTAATAAATTAAATTTATAAAAATACAATTTTTTAAGTTATATTAAATCTAAATTAATTGCGTTGAGAGGCACTCTACAAATCCAGTATGAGAGAGATGTTACATTTAAAAATAGTAAAATAATAATTTAAATTAACAAATTTAAAACAATAATAACAAAATAAATTAATGTTGTCCATACTTACAATACTTCAATTTACACCTTAATCTTATATAACTTTATATAGATTTAAAGTAATCCAATGTAAGAAAAATAATTTAGCTTTTATTATGAGGAAGAAATTTAATGAGTAAACAAATATAATTTACTTTTTAATACAAGGAAGAAGTGTAATTTCTTCACATGATAAGAGATCGTATTATTGATATTACATTATGTGTAATTCATTCTATGTTCCATTTACATGTGATATTTAAAACAAATTTATATTTATAACAAAATTATATTTATAACAAAAAACAATTACTAATAACCATGAGTAAAATATTTCAATGTCAACTACATATATATTATACCAGCCTATATCCATCTTACCTCAGATCTACCAAGCGCCTAGAGGGATCAAATATCATTTCACTCTAAAAGATGTTTTCATCTCAGGATAGAGGGAACAAATCTCTTTTCGCTCTAAAATATGTTTTCATCTCAAGATATTTGATCGCTCTTAGCACTTGGTATGACTAGAGTTAGGATGGATCTAGGCTGCAGGCTATAAAAGAATATCACTTAAGTTTTTTTAATTTAACAATAGACTAAATTTTATAAACCAATATTGAATTAGTTAAATTGCATTTTTGAATAATTTATTATTAATAATATTTTATATTAAAGATTGAATGAGTTACACATTTTTGTCTTATTAAGAACTGACTAAATTATTTACATTTAATTATTTTTTCCTTGCGAGTATTGAAATATTTTACTAATTACGTTATATTGAATATCAATGAACTATCTAAGAAATAGAAAAATATTTAACATGATTTTACAATCATAGTTTCAATCATACTAAACTTTGTAATTTATAAAAATATCTTTACATTTTTTTAGAGTAAGTAGTTTTGCATGAAATTTCATATATAAAAGTTTGATATAAGTTCACAAATACATAATCTATAATAAATAGTATTTGATAAAAATAAACATCATGATGATAATTGATGATCCTTGGTATTGAACCAAAGATGTTGCAACTCCCGAGGGCTTCTCAACTTAAATTATCAACTTGGGGTTCGTAGAAAATTAGACGTGACAATTCTATATGCACAACAGTTTAGGTTCTACTCATGTCACCCTCATTCATGAAATCAGATCAAGGTGTGCAAAGATCACTCCTCCAACTAAATACAGTGAAAACTTCTTATGAAAGCACAAATGAACATGATTCTAACTACAAAATTGAAAATTCTAATCATTAAATGTAAATTCTAATTGAAATTGCATGAAAGGAAAAGGGATAGTCTATTTGCATAAGTAAATCATGCTACTATACTTGAAAGCTTAATAAAATCAATAACCTAGTTACATGGATCATTTCTCTACTCACACTTGCTTGAAAATGAGGAATCCAATCTTTAACATTCCTATGAAGAAAAATACTAATTCTAACTCTATTTTTATCTCTGATGGTTGCAATAAGGAAAGGACTTGGTTGGAGTGGTCTTAGAGTCTTGTATAATCATAAAATTACAATTTGGGGTTTATTATTTGAATAAACTATGCAAGAGTCAAAGTATTGGGCGAAATTGGTTGAAGAAAACAATGTTATAGGTATGCTATAGGAGGTCTTGTATTGCTACAAGAGGCCTTGTTTCACTACAAGATGAGGGCTCAAGAGGTTTTTGAGGAAGAAATGGTGTCTTGAAGGAAGAGGAAGGTGGATGAAGGTTGAAGGAGGTAAATGAAGGGTGTGGAATCCCATTAGCCAAGCCTAGTACCCCTCAGAGGTCTATCCTACAACAACGTTGATGCCCATGGTGTCCTTCATTTACCTTAACATAGTCACTTAGGAGACATAGTTTAGAAGCAAGGGGAGGTGCCTAGGGGGAAGATGGAAATGTCCAGGTGGATGTGGAAAGGTGTTCCCACCCCTGCAAATAAACACAGTTCCTATAGGTAGGAAAATACATGCATCAAATGATCCTTGTTGCAAAAAAGTAAATTAACATGGAAAAGGTGAGTTGAATTTTATTGAAGTCTACTCTAACCTATAAAAATATTTCAATTGTGAAACTAATGTCGCTACATCCTAATTTGCAGAGATTAAACATGCAGAAATATTGTAATGTAATTCTTAACAATTTTGAAGAAATCATAAACAAATATTTTTGAGTTATTATTATAGATCTTTCCAAACACTCTTCCCATAAGAGAGGTGATAAAAAATCCTGAAAATCCAAGTTTTTATGATATAAAATCTATTCAAATAGGGAAAGTATTGCAATTATTTCAACAATAATAAGAAATAAATACAAGAAAGGGACTAAAGCCTATGGGTGGGCCTAAACCCAAGGGTTCCAACCCTCCAAAACTAACTCAAATGCAGTCCAATGGTAAAATTCTCATTAACAGAAATTGATAGTCACATACATCATATGAAGGATAAGAATAAAAATTTCAAGCACTAGGATATCAGTAACTACTCCTAGCTACAACCAAAATTCCCATCCTAATGAGACTTTTAGCTAGTTTATTTGTACAAAAGTAATTTAGGGATATCTCCCCTGAAAGGAGGAATTCTCCCCACCAAAATATTGAGCTTTTTGGATCTAGTTTCCTTTGACCTTGTCATGCACTTGGATTTCCCCATCTGTTAATGAATTCAAGTTGTTAGTGTGGATTATGTGATATCAATCCAAGTTATGGAGTTAATGAGGTGGACAAGCCCCTATATTCTCTCTAGGTGTCTCCATCAAGCACATGCATGGTAAATATCAACAAAAATGTTTTCTTCCCACATATTAACCACATTAAGCCATACAATATGAAAAACAACCTTTAGTCTTCCTACTAAGCATATTATGGCTAAAAATGTGAATTAATCTGAGAAAAGGAAAGTTTTAAGTGTTGGAGGATAGCAGAATGAACCTCAAAATGTACCTACTGATGGACCCCATCATCACCCCCCTATTGAAGGTGTTACTAATCCTTTGGTAAAATTATTCATTGATGTGAAGTTCTGGCATGGCCCTGGTGGCCTCTCTAACATCCAAATACATCTCAAATGATTTTTCTTGGGCTGCCATGTAACTAGGTGCTAAATTAGAATCAAAGGAGGTTAGATTGTGGTTACTAATGACAGCCTTGGGGCTTACTAATTCTTCTCTGGTGTATAAGGGATCCCTTTCCTATTTTTTTGTCTCCTCCTTTACTTCTTCATATGTTCTTTCCTCATGGGTCAACCAATAGGATAATGACATAAGTTTCATGTCTCATAATCTTCATTTGGGGTCCCAAAAATACATATATGTTAGGATCAAATTATGCATATAAAACGTGCCTAATTTTTCCCTATCCTCAATACTTTCCTTTTTAAAAACTCAATGACTTGTCTATAACCTTGGAAAGGTAAATACCCATATTTTTCTAGTTCCTTTATCTGGAATTGTAACCACTACTCCTTGAGGAAAACGGCATAGGATTTGAATGGTTTCCTACACTGTATGACTTCCATAGATAAACTTGTCATAATAGCAAGTTGTGTCTCTTTTTCTTGCAACTTATCTCTTGGCCTTGTGTTTTATGCTCATAGATTCCCTCTCATTATTGTCTCCCTTAGTTTCAAATCATTAAATTCCTTTCCCATTTCATTTAATTTCTCTTCCATGAGGCCCACATCTTCTATATTTTTGGATTTTATCATTTTCATCCATCTATTTCTTTCCGCTTTCCTTCTCCAACTCAAAGAAGAGTGGTATAGAAAATTTATTAGGTGTAATCCTACCTCACTCGGCTAATTTGTAGTAGTATTCTATACTAGGTTGTGGGTTAGGCTCTTGGAGCTCTTAGAGCTCTTTCTCATCTTCTTTTAGGGTGGTTTCCCCTTCCTCTAGCACCTCTTGCTCCTCTTGTAGCAGCCCTTGTTCCTCTTGTAGCAGCCCATGTTTCTCCTGTAACTCTTATTTTTCTTCTTGTAATAGGGCATATTTTGTCTTCGGCCTCTTAAAGGTGACTATTCTAGTGGTGGTCCTTCCCATGGGTATCAGAGATTTCTTAGTTTTGGCCTTAGGAGAGGTAGCTTCTTCAATATTCCCCTCACTAGGTCCCACTTCTCCATTTTTGCTTGCTAACTCATCAACGATGATAAGGATTTTTGAAGATGGACGAGGTTTCCCTTGCCTTATCTTAGTGATCTTCCTTTTTTTAAAGTATAAGGGACATTTCCTTGGATTCCTTATTTTCAGCTTGATAGGTGTGCCGAATGTGGCAAATGTGGCATCCACCTCTTACTCTGTATTTGCTTTTTAAAGGCTTATTTTCTTGCCTTCCCTAATTGTATCTTGACGTTTAATGGGGACATCATGTTCTCTTTATTTTCTTCTTGCTTCTCCCCTTCTTCCTTTGCTTTTTTTTCATCCTCCTCTTCCCTCATTTCAACTTCCCCATTCTCTTATATACCCCCAATACTAGATGTTAGTGTTCCCTCTTGTTGTGTGGAGGTAATGGCTTGTGTTTCAATGAAAATTTCCCTATCCATGTCCATAAAATTAGTCCATAGAAGAAAGTTCCTTAGGTGTCTTAAGGAATCTATAACAATCATCTTAATTAGGTCATGGTAAGCAATGCGTTGGTGTTTCCCTTCCCTCACTTTTTGGCTCATTTCAATGATAGAGTGTAGGAGGAAATGTGGAGCACCAAGTCTCTATGGAATGGGTAATTCTGCTTTTAATATTAGCTCATGGAGTAGCCTAAAAATGATAGGAATATACAATTATCAACCTCCCCTCATAGGATATGTATTTGTGAATGTGATAGGCCGCTTCTTCCTAGGGGTATGGTAGGCTTTCTCTCCTCACTCCATTTTTATCTTCTATAGGGTTTTCTCTATGGATAAAGAAGTTCTTCTTGGTTGTGACCCCTACTTCCTTACGCTCCTTGATCCATCGAAATCCCAAGGGTACGATAGTCACTCTTCTTATTAGTTCATCATTTAAAGAGATGGAAAGTCCTCTAACAATAGTAGTGGCACTATTTTCTCCTTGAGAATTTAGTGCTATGGAAAATTCTCAAGTTATGTCATCATCATACCCCTTCAACTATTCAAATAAGCCCATCCACTGATGTATTAGAAAAATTTCTACCATAGGAGGACGTTGATGAATTATTTTTATGTTCATGGGCTCTCTTCTATTGAAACCTCCCTGCATTTCTCCTACTGCTCCTTCTCAGGGTTACGTGGGTGTATTTTTTATTTTGGCCTCAGACCAGTCTCAAGTGTAGAGATGATGTCAAATTTTCCTTTTCATCAGAGGTATATAAGGATGCTAATAATTTTTATCAAACAAAATTTCATTTTTCCCTATCTTTGCTTCACATATAACAATTTTCTAGGGGAACTACTACACAATTGTTGGCTACAGAGTACTTAATTCAAGCAAAATTATCCATTTAGTTGTATGTAAATTAAAGAGCGTGAAAGTCACTTACTCCTTTCAAGGTAAATCCTTTCAAGATAATTCTCTCATGTAACTTCCTTTCAAGCCTCCTGTAGCATTTTAGATCCTTCTATATCTTCTCTTATAGCTCCTCCTGTAGCACCTGCAAACACAGTTCGAAGCATATCAGTGGCACCCTAGGCAGTCTCTAGTCACACCAGCTCATCCTTCTCCAGTTGTTTTATAGGAATTAGCGATGATGAAAATGGAGTCAAGCCTTTTGCTTATTATTCATTTTTATGGTAAAGGCTCATAGCACTTTGCTGACATCGCTCTTTCAAAAACTTCCCTTTTTCAGTTGTTTCCCCCACTCCTTGTAATTATCACCCTGTTCCTCGTGATCATCACCTTTCTCCGTGTAATCACCACTCCACTTAAGGTGACTTTTCCACATTGAATTTTTGATAGAATGAAATTTGGTTTACTAATTGAAGGTGGCCAAGTTTACTAGCCACCTTGAGCCCATAAAAATTCATTTCCTGACCAGTAGCACATTTTATCATTATATGCATAGGGAAGAGGTGAGGGTTGTCATACCTGAGCCTACTTATGATATTGAATTATTGGATATGCTGGCATGGTAGAGCTGGACTTCATAACATGATGATCTTGAACGCACTGATTTCCTTTGCTTGCTTCTACATAGGTCTTCATAGCTTTGATGATTCCTTAACTGATAAAATTTTTGTGTGTGTAGGCTTCTTCCTAGTGCCCAATCTATTGCTAGTGGAATGCATGGATTATATGAAATATTTTCTTTAAGGATTACATATCCCTTATAAAATTTAGAGATGGCTTCATTATGCTCAAGGTGGATGGTTCTCTTACTTTGTGGGTGTAAAAAAAATTCAATTTGGATTATGTTGTAATTGTAGAGGCTGCTACAAGAGGAGTCTCCTTCCTATAGAAATCACTTAATTCCTCTTAGGTACCTCATATTGCTTGTGGTATCAAATTAAAGTCATAGGAAGTATAAGTACATGATTAAAATCATCAATAGGTGGTGTAGGTAGTGGAAAAGTTGAAGCAAGAGCTTTTTCTGGTTTATTTTTCTTTATGTAGGGTAGAGTGGATTTTGAAGTTGAATTTTTGCTAGATGAATTAGATGAGTCATGAATCGCTGCTCGTGGACTTCTCCCAAAAATTTCTAAAGAAAACAATACCTTTTGACCCCTTTTCTCCAATCGGATCTGACTCCTATATAAATTTAGGTTTCTTGTGTATCAACTCAGGATAATCTTGTATCACTTCAAAAGGGAGGTAGAACATGGTCCAATTGTTGGCTAACTGATGGAGAGAGGTATGGAGGTGAATGAACATGGTGAAGATGCAATGGATGGATAGAAAAATGGAGGAAGGAATTTTTAGAATATGTTTTGTAGCCATGGTTCTTTTGACTATCTATAGTGCTACAAATTAGAAGTGTTAACAAAATTGGTGTAAGAACACCTTCCCTGTGTTTTTTTTTATGAGACATGTAAGTTTCCTCTGTAGAGATTTTCAACCTACATTCCTATCCTAGGCACCTCAAAAGAGGTTTTCACTTAGGGATCTTTTCATTTTTCTCTTTTTTTTTCTCTTAGGTTGCCTCAGAGAAAGAGCTTTCCTTAGATGCCTCATACATGTTTTCACCTAGGCCCTTTATTTATTTTTTCTTTTTTCTTCTCTGAGAAGCTGTGTGGATTGAGGATTGTGAACCTCCAAATCACATTCAATTCTCTGTTGATTAAACTAATAAACTCTTCCTTGGACAAGTTATTTTATACAACTTCAACCTATAACAATTGACAAGTAAGAATCCCTTCCTCATCAATTATTTCGATCTGGACAAACACATTTTCATGAAATTTCTCTACCAGGTAGGGAACTAGCCATATTGTCATTAATTTTCCCTTGAAATCCTTGAATTTGGAATCATAAAGCAGGGCCCAATCACATTCTTGAAAATCCTTCTCCCTAATATGTTTTTCATGCGAAATATTCATGTTTAGTTGCATTACCTCAGTGTGCTGGAGATATTGCAACCTGAAATCATCCAAACCATTAAGTTGGAGTAGCCTCTCCTATTGTGTTGTAGTGAATTCCAAGTCTAACTAAGTTGTCAACCTTAAGCTGTTTTATTCAAAGTCAATTGACACCAGGGCCTTCTTCCCATAAACTATTTCAAATAGAGTGAATCCAATGGTGGTATTCTTAGTGGTGTTGTTGGCCCAGGTGGCTTCTACAAGTATGTCTTCCCAATATTTTTTTTTGTTGCTAAGAACCTTGGTTAGAATGTTATCTAATGCTCTATTTGTGACCCCCACTTTCCCATTTACCTGAGAGTGATAAGTAGTGGATGTTATGTGCTTGATGTGATTCTTCCTCATGAGATCTTCAATCAGATTTGAAGTATTTGTTTTTCCTTGATTAATGACTAAATCCATTTGAAAACCAAACTTGTAGAAGATGTTCTCTCTCATAAACTAAACCACATTTTTCTCATTTTATCCTTTAACTACCTTTTCTTTAGCCCATTTCATCAGGTAATCAGTGCACACAATGGTATACTTCCTTTGTCCTGATGGGGAATCAATAGGCTTAATGAAATCCATGTCCCACTTCTCAAATGGCTCTAGAGTCACTTGAGGTTGTAAGGGAATTCCATCCATAGGTGTGGGCTTACCCATCCTCTGGCACTAATCACACGTAGTGTTGTACCTCCTTGCATCTTGATGTAAAGTGGGCCAGTAGTAGCCTGCTTGTAGAACTTTGAAGGTTGCCCTCTTAACATCAAATTGGACCCCACAAGTTCCATCATGGCATGCTGAGAGGATTTAAAAGACCTCCTCTTCCCTAACACATCTCCTCGGGATATTTTGTCCCAATCTGAAAATATTTTCCCCAATCCAAGTGAATGGGGAACTCTTTCTAATAATATTTCTTTTCTCCTTGGAGGATAGCTTAGGAGGGAACCTCCCAGCAACCAAGTAGTTGTCTCTATCAGCGAACCGTAGACAAAGCACCGACATGGGGAAGGGATTTTCATATGGAAGTTGGTCATCTACAATTTCTTCCTTTTCTATTGGCATGGTTAGTCTCGACAAGAAATCTACAACCACACTCTTTCCTTGTTTTATCAATAATAGTCAAATCAAATTGCTACAATAATAGAAACCATCTAATTATCCTAACATTGACATCATGTTTATTCATTAAATACTTAATGACTAGATGATTAGTATGAACAAAAGTTTTATAACCAGTGATACAATGCCTAAAATTATTCAAAGAATGTACCACAGCCAAGAGTTCCTTTTTAGTGACTATATAATTCAACTCAACTTTAGAAAGGTTCTTACTAATGAAATAGATAACATAAGGAAATTTGTCTTCCACTTGTCCTAAGATAGCCCCTACAGCTTTATCTGTGGCATATGTAAGTATATGGAAAGTTAATACCTAATTGGGACCTCTAAGGATGGGTGAAATGGTCATCTTATCTTTTAGTACTTCAAAGGATTCTTGACAATTGTTTGTCCAACAGAAGTCAGAATCTTTAGCTAATGGTTCAAACAAGGGTGAAGCCAATTTACTAAATTCCTTAATGAACCTTCTATAATACTGAGATAATCCAAGGAAACTTCTAACATCTCTTTGTTTTTATGGATAGGGACCCCTTTGATGATGGAAATTTTGTTTGGCTCAATATGTACCCTTCCTTGGATATATAATGGCCAACGAAATTCTCTGCATTCATCAAAAAACCATATTTCTCAAGAATTAATGAAAGTTTGATTTCAATTCATTTCTTTAAGACTTTTCATAGATTAGAAGAGCTTCTTAGAAGTCACATCCATAAGGCATGAAATCATCCATGTATATCTCAATAGATTCATGAACAATTTTAGCAAAGATACTTACAACTACCCTCTGGAAAGTAGTAGAAATCGCATTGCACAAACTAAATGGAAGGACTCTATAGGCAAAGGTACCCTAAGACATGTGAATGTGGTCTTATCTTGGTCTTCAAGATTGATCTATATTTGGTTGTATCCACTAAATCCAACCATGAAGGAGAATAATTTACTAACTGCATGGCCATCTAGGACTTGGTCAGTGAAAGGTAAGGGAAAAATGTCCTTCCTTATGGCCTTATTAAGCTCCCCATAGTCAACACAAATCTTCCACCTCCCAGTTTTATTGGGGACTAAAATGAAAGGTGACACCCACTCACTATATGAAATAAGATATATGAACCCTACATCTAGTAGCTTTTGTAATTCCTCCTTCACAATGTCCTTGTGAGTTGTGTACATTTCTCTCTTGGGTTCATGCATAGGCTTTCATCCCTCTTTGATGTAAATATGATGAGTACAGACTGAGGTGTGTACACCTTTCATCTCCTTATAATCCCAAGAAAAACCATCCAGGTGTTTCTTCAGTACAATGCATCATTTTTCTTCGTGACAATCAGGTGAGAGAGAGGGGTTGATCCTTAGAGTTCTGGATGGGCCAATCTCCACAGTCTTGGCATGTTCTAGGCTAGAGTGAAGAGATCACAAATGAGTCCAAGAGCTTCTCTCAGATTCTTTCATCAATTCATCAACTGGTATGGTACTAGGAGGTTGACTCTATAAGATATGGTCATTAAAGTCATCTTCATTAAGTTTCCTACCTCATATAACAGTATTTAGAGTGAAGACTAGGAAGAGGGATGCCTGATAAAAGTATTCCTCTTCCTCATCCTCTAACTATAATGGTAAATCATGCTCAATAGAAGGTTTAATAGGATGACACAACACAATTTGTTTCGATAGATCTCCATTTTTAATAGTAATTTTCCTAGCTCTGCAACTAATGTAGCCATCAACAGTCACCAACCAAGGCCTTTCTACAATGAGAGGATATCCATTGAACTTGGTTTTAGGTTGGAGGACTAGGAAATCCATGGGGTACTCCCAAGAGTCAATGGTGACCATCAAATCCTCAATAACTCCCTCAGGAGCTACAATTGATTTGTTTGCAAGTTGCAACACTATAGTGGTTTTCCTCAAATCCCCTTTGAGATTGAGCTTCAACATGGTTTCCATGGTCCTTACATCAATTGCAGGCCCAAGGTCAATCAAGGTATTAGGTACCATAATGCCATGAATGTGCACATACACTACTAGGCTACGAGGATCTAAGTACATAGGGGAGATTACTCTCCCAAGCATCAGATAGGATATTTTTACAACAACATTGATAGTGGGGGTATCTCTTCTTCCTCTCCCAAGCCTTTTGAAACATTCATTCTTAATAATTTTGTTAAATGAGAAATATTTGATGGCCAAGAGAAGGGTTATCTTGACACACAAGTTATTCAATTCTCCTAGAAATTTAGCCTCTTCTGGGGTGTGATTCTTAGTGTGGACCAACCTTTCAGGATAAAGAGTTATATTGGCTTGAGGGGCACTCTCTTCCTTATCTTCTTCAAGCTCTTTAGGTGGAGAAGGTGGGTGATTATCTGGTAGCACCTTCCTGAACTGAAGGTTTATCTCTTGTATTTCCACAACATAAGTAGGATAGGATGTCTCCCACTATAAACATGTTGTTCCTACATATTTTTTGGGTTAGGATTAGGATGATAAAAAATTTAAGGTTGCCTAGGTGGAGTATGGTGAGGAAGATGTGGATGAGGTTGAGGTGGAAGCAATAATGTAGGAGGTTGGGTTGTTTGAGGCCTCCTCCCTCGTGGCGTTTCCCCATTGGGAATATTAGGGTGGATATGCATGGAAATAAATATTTATAGGCTAAGGAGGATAGTAATGGTATTGAGGAGCACAAGGCAAAGGAGGAGATGTGGAGCATGAAGGTTGAGAGGAAAGGTACCAAGGCTGGAAAGGTGCATTATGATTTAGATTGTAATGAGAATAACATGCACCTTGCATGCCATGTTGATATGGTCAAGAAACTTGAGTCCCTCTTTGTTTAATGAAACACAGTTGCTCTGACCCACCTTCTACTGCTCCTTGGTATATAGCCTTTAGACCTGACTGAGATGGAAATTTTTCTATTGCATGATTATTTTCATAGATTGAGCAGAATTATATGACATTGAGTGGGAACTCACTCCTAGGATGTCTCTTATTACATGTAGGGAAAAATATAGCTAGCTCCCTTTACGCTTCCTATTTCATCATTTTAATTTGCATAGTATCCATATGTAGGGAAAATATATGCAAAATTTCACTGTTACAGTACTTCACCATACTTCCTATATCATGCTTGATGATTGTTGTAGAGGTAGAGGTATTGACCAAGCCTTTGCTAAACCTACCCTTTTTCCTAGCAACCCTAGAGTGATTCTTGAATACTGTTTTTATATCATCATAAGGAAACCAATAGATATATCCTCTAGAAAACATGTTAAGGGCTTCCATTATATCCTCCCTAACCCCTCAGAGAAGAACTAACATGAGTGACTTACGATCAAGGGTACAATTGGTCCTCTTATAATTGAGTTGAAATAGTTTATCATAGTCCTCTAAGTATTGATTAGGTCCAACCATCATCATAAATATTTCTTCCTTTCTTTCTTTGGACCTATAATAGTCCATGTATTTTACGTTGAAGACTTATTGTATTTCGGCCTAGGTAGTGATGTTGTCTCTAGGTAAACTCATAAACTAGCGCAAGACTACATCTTTGAGTGTATATGGAAACAACTTCAACTTTTGTGCATTAGAGGCATAGTCATAGGTCCTACAGACAACAACAGACTCAAACATGAATGTATCAAGATCCTCAGAGGTTAGGCCATGGAAGTACAGAAGGGAAGTAGGGATTATATTCTTCATTTGATCCTCTCCATTGGTTTCTCCGATAGGGAAAATCGCATTGTTCCTGTTTTCAGCCATAGTTTGGGTAGGTGAGATTGCTTCTTATTCTCCTATATGTTCTTAAAAAATTTCAGGTTGGTGACCCGAAGGGTTTTCTAACTCTCGTTTAGTTATAAAGGGAATTTCACAGTCAACATAGAAGAATGATGGTTGACTTCTTGAGGGGGTGGCATTTCTTGGTAAGAATTTCCATTGGTTACCCCTACTCCTATGAGGCATCAAAGAAAAAGTTTCTTATTGAATTTTTCACTTTTCTCAAAACAACAAGACTGATGCAAAATAGAAAAGAAAAATAAGCAACTATTAGGTAGAAGCAACACCCACTTAGACACTACCTCGACAAAAGTGCCAAAAAGTGATGATCCCTAGTATTCCACCAAGGATGTTGCAACTCCCAAGTGATTCTCAAATCAAATTATCAACCCAGGGTTCGTACAAAATTAGAGTTGATGG
This sequence comes from Pinus tabuliformis, assembly GCA_031772625.1. Lineage (NCBI taxonomy): Eukaryota > Viridiplantae > Streptophyta > Pinopsida > Pinales > Pinaceae > Pinus > Pinus tabuliformis. The sequence continues at coordinate 882,498,541 of CM062820.1, read as the reverse complement.
TGCTATATCCAGAATAGGTTAGGTTCTACCTATGTCACACCCATTCATGGAATCAGATTAAAGCATTCAGATATCACTCCTCCAACTAATTACAATGAAACAATGTTATTAAAGCATAAATGAACATGATTCTAACTACAAAGGTGAAAATTCCATTCATAAAATTTAAATTCTAATTGAAATTGCATGAAAGGAAATGGGTTAGTCTATTTGTAGAAGTAAATCATGCTACTCTACTTGCACACTTATTCAAATCAATAGCCTACTTTCACGAATCATTTGTCTACTCACACTTGCTTGAAAATGAGGAATCCAATCTTTAACATTCCTATGAAGAAAAATACTAATTCTAACTTTGTTTTCCTATCTAATGGTTGCACGGAGGAAAGGATGTAGTTACAGTGCTCTTAGAGTCTTCTGTAATCATCAAATAATAGATTGGGGGCCATTATTCAGCTAACTATGTTAGAGTCAAAATATGGAGCAAAATTGGTTGAACAAAATAATGCTATATGTCTACTATAGGAGGTTCTAGAGGAGGTCTATTATTGATACAAAAGGCCCTCTTTTGTTATAGGGGGAGGGTTTGAGAGATTTTTAAGGAAAAAAATGGTGCCTTAAAGGTAGAGGAAGGTGTATGAAGGTAGAAGGAGGTGAATGAAGGGTGTGTAAGCCCCTTAGCCAAGCCTAGCACCCCTCAGAGGTCTATCATACACCAACATTGATGCCCACGGTGCTATTCATTTACCTTAACAAAGGGACATAGGAGACAAAGTTTGGAAGCAAGGTGACTTGCCTAGGAGGAAGATGTAAAGGTCCAAGTCGATGCGGAAATGTGTTCCCACCCCTACAAATCAACACAGTTCTTACAACTAGTAAAAATAATGCATCAAATGATCATTGTTGTAGCAAAGTGAATTGACATGGAAGATATGAGTTGAATTTTATTGGATTCTACTCTAACCTAAAACACAATTCCAATTTCCAAACAAATTTTGCTCTCTCCAAATTTGTAGATATTAAACATGTATAAATATTGCAATCTAATACTTAACAATTTCCAAGAAATTGTAAACAAATATTTTTGAGTTGTTATTGTATATCTTTCCAATCACTCTTCCTACAAGAGAGGTTATAGAAAAGCCTATAATTTCAAGTTCTTATGATATAACATCTACTAAAACGGGGAAAGGATTGCAATTCTTTGAATAAGAACAAGAAAGAAATATAAGAGAGGGACTAAATCCTATGGGTTGGTCCCAAACCAAAGGGTTTCAGCCCTCCAAAACTAACTCAAATTCATACCAATGGTAAACTTATCACTAATATAAAATGATAGTCACATACATGATATCAAATATAAGAATAACAATGTTAAGCACTAGGCTCTTAGTAGCTACTCCTCGCTGCAACCAAAATTCTCAACCTAATCAAAATTTTAGTTGGCTTATTTATACAAATGTAATTGAGAGGAAGCTCCTTTGAATGGAGGAATTCTGCCCTCCAAAATCTTCAGATTTGTGGATCTCGTTACCTTTGACCTTCCCATGCACTTGGAGATCCCTGGTTTCTAGTGAATTTTAGTTGTTGGTGAGGATTTTGTGATCTCAAGCTGAGATAGGGAGTTAATGACGTGGGAAATCCCCTTATAGTCTCTCTAGGTGTCTCCATCAATCCCCTGCATGGTAAATATCTCCAAAAGTGATTATTTTTCTTGTGTATTAACCCCATTAGGCCATAAAATATGACAAACACGTTTTAGTCTTCCCAGTAAGTAGATAATGGATAAAAATGTGAATTAATGTGAGAGAAGGAGAATTTAAAGTGCTGGAGAATACCATAATGAACCTCAAAATGTACATATCGATGGGCCCCAAAAATAACCATCTAACAAAAATAAATGTTATCTAAGATACACATTCAAATTCACTACCATCATCTAATTAGATACACCTCTAACATATATAAATGTCATTAGCTAGCACACAAAATTTTTAATCTAATAGGGCATCATCATCGTGATCGGATAAAAAAAAACACAAACATTATAATCTAACGTGATCACCACACATATCCTAAAATTAATATAAATCTCATGTCAAATAAATGTTATCACATACACGTATTTAAAAAAAAACATTAAATGAACATATCGAACATGAATTAACAATATACATATCAACACCATCATATAAAGTAAGTACATAAACATGAACAAAAAAATGCATGATATATATACAAACAATTCAAATATCTACATCAAGTCAAATAAGTGCAATCAAATATCCAATACAGCACATGTACGAGTGCTAGCCTAGTTTGTGGTAGAATATGATGGATGGTCAACAACTGCCTCAATGCGGTCTGTCAAACTCTGAGGTGGAGGAGGAGGTGATTGGTCTGCTTTGTCAGGAGAAACATAAGGCACATCCTCTAGCTCTGGAATCTCATCATTAGGTGACTAACAAGGAGTTGTACTACCAAAGGGATCACTAGCACCATGAAAACCATGATCCAATGGGGTGTAACTACTATAACCACCATGATATCCACTCTCATGATCATGATTGTTCAGCCTCGAATATGCTCATTTTTCCACCGTATAACACCATTATTCATATCCTAAATTTCTATGCCTTTACACTCATTTCATATCATAATTCAAAAAATTGCTACCAATTCATATCCTACACTTCATGGTTGATTATCATTACCTTTCTTAAATATTCTATGATTAGAGATGATTTTATCATCATTTACTGATGATGGTTTATGCTAAGTTCATTTGTCGCAGGGTTACATTGCCGAAATTCTTCATGAGTTAATTAAACTAAGTTGCTACAAGATAAAATATAATTTTTTGCTCAAATGGAGAAGAATATTTCGATTCCAACACATGGGTTTTGTTCATAGCACCCTCGTACAAGTAACCCAGAAATTGTTTTCAAAATTCAACATTATGAGGAAGTTATGATCAGGGAATTTTAAGTATAGAATCAGTATCTATGTAAGTACAGAGTCGCTGAATGGTTTTGGTTTTGAACGGTTCTAGAATCATGTGGAGGAGCATAGTTTGATAAATTTATTTATTCTAAACATTGAAATGGTTCCTCGATCTATGCAATGATTAGGATGAACCCAACCATCACCCATTTGAAGGCTATCTAGAAGATTGCATGTGGCCTCTTTTAGCCTGCTATTGTTAGTCAAACAGTTATGCCTTGATTTTCTCATCAAGTGAACTATATAAAGCATGTATGTTGTAGCAGCTATGGAGGGCACTATTAAGTATTCATGGAGAGTAGAAGTTGTAGTAATATGTAAATACAACAATAGGAGCAGTAGTGATGATGTATACGCCATTTATATTCTGAACTTTAATACATGATTTTTATTTGGCATTGATCTTTGTAAGTATTATGGCATTTGATTCCTGAATAGAAATGACATAATGTAAGCTTACTCCAAGAGTGGCAAAGGCCCACCACCACCTAGAAATATGTTATGCAATTAGATCAGATCATAGGAATTACATTTAAAGAGTAGATCTTGTCAAAAGATTGCTTACATCTTTCATGCTTTCATTTATGCACCTAATATTCTCACTCTTTTTTTCATTTCAACGTTGTAGATCTTGTTTCCTAGTTGTTAAATGATTAAGTGATAATATTCACTGAGGAATGGTCTGCGACCTGAACAATATTCTTGTTATAATTACATGGCATGAAACAAGTAACGAATCAGTGTTAATCACTATGTCACAAGAATAGGAACAAATCAATTATGCTCTATCTATTGTCCATATGTTACCATGTTTTGCAGTATGATTATGTGAGAATTTCTCACGAAAATAGAAAAATGGATGTTGGTTACAAATTGAGTGTGTTGAAGTTAGCATGATTAGAATAGGATAATATTTTTGTTAGGATCGATGTCTAATAGAAATTGAAGTTCCTTAAGTTTAATTTGCAATCACTTTAGTCTATAATAGGGGTTTGATTTATGATATGTCATATTGTTGGTTTGAAGAATCAAATAGAGGTTTCATTTAGTTCTTTGAGGAATGATTATGTTTTTTCATTGATTTCTCATGTCTCGTGATTTAGGCTTAAGTAATTATATTTCATTTGAGTAGAATTTTCTTGCTTTCCCTAGGAGAATTTTGATTCCTTTCGAATTAGTTTCAGTTGGTTTGAGTAGATCTTAGAGTTATTTGAGCTTCATATCATCCAAATAAAGATTAGATAATAGAGTGGTTCATTTTGCACTATAGATTTCAATTCAAGTTGTTTTTTTTAAGTACTGAATCAGAGTGGCTAAGTTGTGATAAAGTATGTCTTAGGATAGAAATGAATTTTCTTGAACAATAATCAAGCACTATTTTCATAGTGATTAATAGTATAACTGATGTTTTGACTCATCTTATATGCATAATTGCTTAATCATTTATATAATAACGTATATCTCCCATGATTGATGGGTTACATTATTTATACTTTAATTATTGAGAGGCTTGTAGACTAGTTGGTTGTTTCCTTTGCTAATAAGTCATCTTTTAATTAGTCAATTTATGATACAAATAGAGTAGTGATTAAGGTTTAAGGATTTAGTTTGATAAGCTTCTTCGCTTCAGCTTGTGTGATTGAAAATAGTTTGAACAAACTAAGAACAATGATTTTGTACTTAAACAGTAAATTTTCTCACTTTAGTTTAGGTTAGATGATATAACCTTGCATTACCTACACTTGTGCCTTGAAGCTTATGAGTCCAGATTGATAATTTAATGTTGGAATTATAACACATATAATTCCCCCAACATCCTTGGCGTCTTTTCCAGGGAGGTGCTAAAGGGATTAGAGCATATTTTCTATTATCAAAAAAATCCACCATGATAGGCTCCTGATCTGGAAGACTTTGAGTGTAACTATTTCAAACCAATATTTTAGCTAAGGCTTAGCCTCCTCATCCTGAGAGGGTTCTTTCAAAGGGTTAATCATTTTGATTAAAGAACAAGATAGATGGCTAACTCTATGGTTTTTGATTATATATGTTTATAGGTTGAAAGATGAAGGCTGGCTACAATTGGGCTATGGAGTCAAAGTATGTTCAGTACCACAGCAAGATTAGCTTAAAATGAAGTCAGAGCATAAGGAGTTTTTATACATCAACAAAACAAAGGTACAATGCAAGGAAACATAGTTTATAAATACATTAAAGAAGTTAGAGCATCATTGATGAGTTCTAAGTAACATGTATTCATACCACTGAAAGTAAGTGAAAGAGGAAATCCATGAGACAATAGGACATTAAAAGCTCTCTTTGAATCCTGAGTAGTGAAGCCAAAACATTCTACCTAGCATGGAAGTCAAGGCATTATAGAGTTCAAGTGCAGAAATGCAAATATAAAACAGTTAAACACAGTTAGTTTATCTATGAAGGAAGCAAAGAATCATTGATGAATTTTGAGTATCATAAGTAAATGTCACTGCAACGTAAGTATTGGAAGATGCCATCAAAACAATAACATACAAGAAATCTTCATAAATCTTGATTTATCTAAGTAGAAATTCTGCATTAGGTTAAAAATATACACAGTCTGGACATAGAGCAGCCGCTGAGCCAAAAAGTCTCCAACCCTTTGCAAATTCGACCTCTTGCTCTATATAAAGCATTTACAATATGTATTCCTTCATCCCTCATCAAGAGAATTCGAATTTTCTATGAGTGACACCTATTCTAACCATAAAACAAACCATTAAATGCATTTGACAGCTAACTAACAGTCCTATAGTTCTAATACAATTAGGAGTGTAACTCCTTATTATGATTAAAACAACCTTATCTAAACATTTAAAGCATTATTTGATAGCTACAACCTCATGAAGTCGAATTTGATGAAGCCTCCCATGTTGTCACCTTGCTGCTGATGATAAACCCTAGGAATTAGGGAACATGTTTCCTTGTTTTTAGGTTTAGGATCATTGAAAATGGCAAGTGTGACAGACCCTTTATCTTCTCATCCATGACACATTTTTCAAAACTGAAGGATGTTTTTGTATTCCATGACGTCTAGAACAAAAACCTCTCTTTTTTTTTTTAATCTTCTCCAGCTGTCCAGAATCTGTCCTTGAAAAACACGTGTAAAACAAGAAAAATCTGTTTTCTGAAATTAGGGTCTAAATGAAAGCCTTGTATCTCCCAACTGAAAACACTTATGAATAAAGGGAGATAGGTTATTGTAGCTAGAGATTTGGTGAAGAGAAACCTCCCTCATAGTTCCAAAATACATTTTTTTGTAACGAGACACTGATCTTGAAAAAGACTGCTAAAACTAGAAGACCAAGCTTGACTTTCAGCAGTTTCATAGTGCAAGTTTAACCATAAATTCCTCCCACCTCAAAACGAATTGGAAGAAACTCAAAGATTTTTTTGTAGTTCAGCATGTTATAAAGAAAAGCCTCTTTCAGTTTTCAAAATTGAGTTCTCAGCTGCTCAGGAAACCTTCTGGAAGTTGACTAGTAAAAGCAGAAAACAGAGTTTTTTATGTTGAAACAGGCTTTTTCGGGGGTTTCGTAGAGCAAAACAAGATTTTCACACTATCTGCACTATGAAAACGTGGATTCATAGCTAATTTGAAAATTTCTCCAAAGTGATGTGAGATATGACTTCTAAACACATGGTGAGGCTTCTAGGACATGGAATGAGGCTGTCAAACTTTATTTAGAAAAGAGATATGACCTTAAAAGACTTCTAACCTTATGATCTAACCCTTAAAGCATGAAATGACCTAGAGACCCTTTCACACCATGACTAGAAGAAGGGTTTGTAAATGAGAATGACACTAATTTTGATGAGATGACTCAAAACTTATAAGACTATTACTAGAAACAAGGCAACTTTCCAAAGCTTAGAGACAAAGATTTTAGGGTGATAACAGTGGCTCCACTAGGGATAGTGTGCCCTTGTGGTATACTAAGAGCTTGTAGCTCCAGTACTGCTATCCATCCTCTAGAATAAAACTCTGAACCTCTGCCCAACTTGCTCCTCAAGCCTTTAATTATTTCTGAATGAAGAATGAAAACTGCACCTACTGAAACAGATGCCCAGTCAACCTACCCTGAGCTTATTTACACATTCCTGCCTACCCTATCAGCTACAATCTCCACTTGTAGCTCAAGGAACATGAAATTTCCAATGAAGCCAATCATCAATCTGATCTGACACTTGAATCTCTGTAATGTGCTTGAAGCAAAAATAAACTAGATACTGAAATAACCAAGGCAGCAGGAGGTGTAATTGTTCTTCAAGATGAACATATAACTGGAAGCTTGAACAATAAATCTTTTCCATGTAGTCAGCTATAGGGGCAAAAAGCACATGGTTAGTTTGATGATTCTCATAACATTCTATATCTTCAAACAACTTATCTTCAGCTACACAACATTTATTTGATATGCTATCCAACTGCTTTTCTGAATGATTCCCACAAACAATGTAATTTTCCTCATTATTAGATCATTCTTTGATGTAAGCTGCTACAAGGAATTACAAAAATGAACAACCTTTATCCCTGCCTGAGGGTTATAAAAAATTTCTTCCAGTATTTCTCCTTGGTCTTTGTAATCATTTGCATCCTCTTTATGATCAAAAGACTGGAAAGTCTGTTGTATCTCTACATCAATCTCGGAGGAGATAATATGATTTTCATAAGTAAACCCCTGTTGATCTTCATGTTGAATTTCATAGGATGTTATACTTTGTTCTTGTTGTTGAAATGTATTGTTATGAAGAGACTCTAAAATTTCTTCATCCATAAATTCATCATCATCATAACAATCCTCCAAATATTGAATAAAACTCATAGAATGTTTACAACAATCTTTGACCAGCAATAAGGAGGGATGACACTCTTTATACATGTCATAGAATACATCATGGAAATCAGCAAGAGAATATAATGAACCATTTTCCAAGCTTTTATACCAAGACCATGCTTTTCCTTCTAAAGTGGTCATAAACATCCTCATGAGACAATCTTCAGGGAACTAAACCTTAAGACTGTGTACATGTATATGGAACCTAACCAAATGAAAAGTAGCATTGTCCTTCTTTTCATATTTGAATATTGGAATATCATCTAACCAATAAACCTTTGGCATAAGATTTCAAAAACCAGGGATATGAGACCGATTCATAGGGGCATACCTGGCATTCATTCTTGCAGTGGAGCTCATTTTGAAAGTTCATCAGCTACTGATCTTCTAGCAGTGGAGTCACCTTCCAATTTGTTATTTGATGTGTGGAGTCACCAAGGTAGTTGCAGCCTCAAAAAATTTCTAAACTCCTGCTACCTTCAGAAGTTCAGATTCTTACTTTCAGGAATGAATAATCTTTAGAATCCCGGCAGACGCACGAAAATGTTATCACAAAAATCCACCCTAATAGGCTGCTGATCATGAAGACTTTGAGTAACTGTTTCAAACCAAACTTTTGGCTTAGTACGAATCTCTGATTTTGGGCTTAGAAGCTTTGTTAAAGTTGAAGGCTAGAAACATTGTTGTTTGTGGAGATTCTGAATTGGTGATTAAACAAGTGGAAGGTGCTTATCAAACCAAGGATGTAAGGATGAGAGCATATAGAAACTTAGTGTTGGACATGTTGGGAAAGTTTTAGACGTATTCTTTCACTATCAAAACCAGAGACCAAAACTCTATTGTAGACTCTCTTTTTGTTTCAACCAGTCTTTTTATTATTCATATGCACTCTTCTGGAAAATATGAGGTGGAGGTTCGTCATCGACCAGCAATCCCAGATAACATTACTAATTGGCAAGTCTTTGAAGACGATCAGCAGGTAAATAATTTCATTGAGTTAAAAGAAGAGTTTGAAAACACTCATATGGATCAACAAAATATGTTTGTGGAGTCAAAGGAAAAATCTGAAGTCTTACAACTGAAAAATAATTTAATACCTAAAGGTCTCATTCCTCTTGAGAAATTGTTTGATCAAAATGATGTGTTTAAAACTCCAAAATTACAGGCTGATGAGGAGGAAGTAGAGAGCTGCAACTTAGGGGATTCAGTAGTACCTAGGATGGTTAAGATTTCGAAATTCCTTTCAGCTGATATGAAGGCTAAATACATTGAGATGATGAAAAGGTTTATTGATGTGTTTGCATGGAGCTATGCTGATTTAAAACAATATGATTCTTCTATTATCCAGCATACCATTCCTATTAAGGAGAATGAGAAACCTTTCAAGCAGAAGTTAAGAAGAATTAATCCTCTTCTTATGCCATTGATTGAAAAGGAAGTCAAGAAACTCTTTGATGCTAAAATTATTGTTCCAATCAGATTCTCAAATTGGCTTGCTAATTTGGTACCAGTTAGAAAGAAGAATGGAGAGATCAGGATTTGTATAGACTTCAGAAATTTGAATAAAGCTTCATTGAAAGATAAGTATCCTCTTCCTAAGATGGATTTAATTTTACAAAACATTGTTGGTTCACAAAGGATGTTTATGCTTGATGGTTTCTCAGGGTACAATCAGATTCTTGTGCATCGAGATATCAGGAGAAGATAGCCTTCAAAACGCTATGGGGAACATTCATGTAAGCCAAGATGCCTTTCGGTCTCGTGAATGCAGGGGCCACTTTCAAAAGAGCAATGGATATTTCCTTTGCTGAGGAAAAGGACAAATCAGTGGTTGTCTGTTGGGATGACACCACAGTTTTTTCAAAGAGAGAGGAAGATCATTTGAAGCACCTTGAAAGAATTTTGCTGAAATGTAGGAGGTTTGGTATCTCTCTTAATCCCACTAAAAGTATTTTTTCTCTAACATCAGGCAAACTTCTTGGTCATATCATTTCTGAGGAAGGAATTAGGATTGATCCTAATAGAGTTATTGCAATTCAAAAGTTAGATCTGCCAAGAAGTAGGAAAGAGATTCAATCCTTTCTTGGAAAAGTTAACTTTGTTAGACGTTTCATTCCTAACTTTGTTGAGGTTGTCAAGAATATAACAAAGATGTTGAAGAAAGGAGTGGACTTTAAGTGGACAGCTAAAGCAAAGAAATCTTTTGAGGAGATCAAGAAGGCACTTACACAAGCACCGATACTTATCAGCCCAGATTTTACCAAGGAATTTCTTATTTTTACATTTGCTTTTGAGGATACAATTGCTAGAGTTTTGCTGCAAAAGGGAAATCAAGGTACTGAGCAACCTATTTCTTTCTTTAGTAAGACATTAGAAAATGCTGAAGTAAAGTACAATATCCTAGAGAAGCAAGCTTACACATTGGTGAAAGCTACTTTTGGCTGAGGCTTAGCCTCCTCAACCTGAGAGGGCTCTCTCAAATTATTAATGATATTGATAATGGATTAGATGGCTAACTCTATTGAACAAATGAAGAAATCTAAGTGGTTGAAACACAATAAAAAACCATCCATTGGACTTATGGAGTCAGAAAAGCTTAGTATGATAGCAGTATCAGCTAAACATGGAAATTAGGGCATCAAAGTTCAATATATCAGTTAATAGTCCATGAATGTATGAAGGAAGTTAGAGCATGTCACTGAGTTCTAAGTATCATACATTCATACTACTGCACATGAGGAAATAAGGAAAAACATAAACAAGCCACCATTGAACTCCTTCTGAATCCTGAGAAGTAAAGCCAAAGCCTGCATTAATAAAAACATAATCTTCTACAATGGCACAATATGAGTCTTTCTCTGAAAATTTCCAACCCTTTGTACGTTAGATCTTCTCCTATATAGAGCTCTTTACATCACTTAGATTCCTTCTCTAGGATGAGGAAAATTCGAGTTCTACCTGACCTGACACCTATTGATGCCTAAAACTAACTATTAAACGCAAATAACAGCTAACTAGCAGTCCTAGAGACCTAAAGCAATTAGGAATGTAACTCCTCATTATGATTAAAACAACCTTATCTAGGAATTAAACACTCCTTTTGACACTTATAACTCCATGAATTCGAATTTGATGATGCTCATAACTCTCCAGCTAGCCCTTGATGACTCATCCTTTTACTGTTCCTAGAAACTAGGAGACGGTTCCTTGCTCTGTTATGGCTGAAAAATAGGTCTTGGGACAGAGCTCATATCTTTTAATAAAAAATGTATTTGGAAAAACTGAAGGACACTTTTGTGAAACAATCCGTGCTGGAAAAAAACCTCTCTTTGTTTTTTCAAAACCCTTTCCTACCTCCCAAACTGGGTCTTTGAAAAACATGTCTAAAACAGAGAAATATGCTTGTGAAAAACTGCACCTACACCAGTTTCGTAACGCAAGTTTGGTCCTTCATTTCTCCCAGATCATAATTGATTTGAAGAAAGTAGAATAGGTTTTTGTACTTAACTATCTTAGGAATGAAAACCTCTTTCACGTTTTAGAGAGCAGTTTTCAACTTCTCAGAAACTCTTCTAGAAGTTGACTGGTAAAAACAAGAAGACAGTTTGACTGATAAGTTGACTAATAAAGTTTGGAGTTAAAAAATGTCTCTCCTTTACCTGTTTTGCCCTTGCTGAATGTTGACACCTTTTAAATTATCCTTTGTAGAGATTCCCCTTCAAGAAGATTTGCCTTTGTCTTTCAACATTGGTCCATGAAATCATAATGTGCAGCTACAGCAGTTTCGTAGCGCGCTACGAAACTGTTGTGTAATTTTAAAAACACAGCTTGTGCCCAAAAATTCAACTCTCTTGATCCTTCCTTTGCTTGAAATGGCTTTTCAATATGCCATGAATTTGTCCAAAACTGAAAACAAGACACCATTCTTTTAAGGTAAGCATCAAAAGGTAATTTGACAAAAAATAGGACTTAGCCTTACTTGCTAGGTGATTTGTTTTAGCTAACTTGATCCTGGTTATTCTTCTTTGTACCGTTTCACCTATGAATTATTCTTGTATCTTTTCTTTGATCTGACCTTTCCCTTTTTTATCCTGCTGGGGTGTTTCTTGAATTAATAATGGTCTTGTGGGCTCCTTTCTTTCTATATACTCCTCCATGGAATTCCTGCAACGTGAATATTGAAGAAGCCTGCACCGTCTCAATTTCAATCACTGCCTCGCTTGCAGTGCATAAGGAAAGCTGCCTCACTTGATCTTCAAAGAATTCAAATTGAACACTTGTCAATGTTATCCTCATGCATGAACCCACAACTAAATCATAACTATGAATACTTGGCTCTTTTTGAAACTTGCAACCTAGGCGTACCAAGACACCTAACGACTCTAATGATGAGGATGAATGGCTGCATGTGATAGGCATGGTTCAAGGACTGACACATGGTGATGAAAAATTAATGAATTTTGATGGAAAAGACAGTTAGACAAGATCTGGCACAAATCCCTGATTTCGTAGCACAACCAGTGTAAATTCTATGTTTTGCGCTATGAAGTCTCCTAGTTACAAAACTGTCTAGGTGTTTTCGTAGCCCATATAGCGTATTTTTGTGAGTTTTCAGTACGAAAACTCCTAGTTGATTTCGAAACGCATGTAATTTTTGAAACAACCTTAACACATGACACTTTGAATAAATGTGGGACCAATGGTGGGTAAAACAAGATTGTTGACCATATTTAACAAAGGGAACAAGACTCCTAGGACTTAGACACTAAAGCAAACATGGAAAAACTAAACCCAAACTAACACCTAACCTTTACAATCAAACTGATGTGAACAATTTAGAAATTTCTTCTTAAGTGATAACAGTGGCTCCACTTGGGATAGTGTGCTCCTGTAGTACACTAAGAACTCGCAGGTCCAGTGCTTTATCCTGTTATGACAAATGGACATTTGCTTGACAAGCATCCCCTTCAAGCTTCTTGGGCCTTCACCGCAGGCTTAAGCTTGATGATCACTATAGGAGAAAGAAATCTATATCTACTAAAAAATGCTCAGTCAACCTTGAGCTTATTTGCATTTTCCTACCTACCTACCAGCTGCAATTTCCGCTTTAGATCAAGAAACATGATATTTCCAATAAAGCCAATCAATGATCTGATCTGACACTTGAATCTCTTGACTACATTCAACCTCAAAATAATGATGATAGTGAGATGACCAAATCAACTTATAATGTATATGATCTTCATCAAGCAAATGAAAATGAAATACTGATGTGCAAAACTTTTCCATGTATAGGGTCAAACAAGACATGGTTATTTTGATGATCATCATAGCATTCTATATCTTTAGACAATTGATCCTCAGCCACACAAAATTCCTTTGATATGCTATCCAACTGCTTTTCTGAAGGATGCCCACAAACAATGTAATGTTCTTCATTATAAAGATCATTCTTCGATGCAAGATGCTGCAAGGAATTACAGAAATGAACAACCTTTTCCTCTGCATGAGGATTATAAAAGCTATCTTCCTGTACTTCTTCTTGGTGTTGAAATGCATTTGTTATGAAGAGCCTCTAAAATTTCTTCATCCATAAATTCATCATCATCATAACAATCCTCCAAATACTGAATAAGACTTAAAGACTATTTACAGCAATCTTTGAGCAGCAATAAGGAAGGATGACATTCTTTATACATCTCATAGAATTCATCATGAAAATTAGCAAGCGAATATATTGAACCATTTTCCAAACCTTTATACCAAGACCATGCTTTTCCTTCTAAAGTGGTCATAAACATCTTCATGAGACAATCTTTAGGGAAATGAACCTTAAGAGTGCATACATGCATATCGAACCTAACCAAATGAAGAGCACCATTGTCCTTCTTTTCATCTTTGAATATTGGAAGATCATCTAACCAATCAACCTTTGGCATAGGATTTGGAAAACCTGGGATATGAGACTGATTCATAGGGGCATACCTGGCATTCATTCTTGCAATGGAACTCATATTGAAACTTCATCAAGCTACTGATCTTCTAGCAGTGGAGTCACCTTCCAATTTATTATTTGATGTGTGGAGTCGCCAAGGTAGTTTTGCAACATCAAAAAAATGTCTGAACTCCTGCTACCTTTAGAAGCTCAGTCTCTTGATTTCGGGAATGAATAATCTTCAGGCTCCCAACAGATGCACCAAAATGTTATCACAAAAAACCACCCCTGATAGGCTACTAATCAGGAAGACTTTGAGTAACTATTTCAAACCTACTTTTGGCTGAGGCTTAGCCTCCTCAACCTAAGAGGGCTCTCTCAAATGATTAATGATATTGATAATGGATTAAATGGATAACTCTATTGGACAAATGAAGAAATTTAAGTGGTTGAAACACCATCAGAAAACATCCATTGGGTTTATGGAGTCATAAAAGCTTAGTATGATAGCAGTATCAGCTAAACATGGAAATTAGGGCATCAAAGTTCAATATATCAGTTAACAGTCCATGAATGTATGAAGGAAGTTAGAGCATGTCAATGAGTTATAAGTATCATACATTCATACTACTACACATGAGGAAATAAGGAAAAACATAAACAAGCCACCTTTGAACTCCTTCTGAATCCTGAGAAGTAAAGCCAAAGCCTGCATTCATAAAAACATAATCTTCTACAATGGCACAATATGAGTCATTCTCTGAAAATTTCCAACCCTTTGTACTTTAGATCTTCTCCTATATATAGATATCTTTACATCACTTAGATTCCTCTTCTAGGATGAGGAAAATTTGAATTCTACCTGAGCTGACACCTACTGATACTTAAAACTAACTATTAAATGAAAATGACAGCTAACTAGCAGTCCTAGAGACCGAAAGCAATTAGGAGTGTAACTCCTCATTATGATTAAAACAACCTTATCTAGGACTTAAACACTCCTTTTGACACTTATAACTCCATGAATTCTAATTTTATGATGCTAATAACCCTCCATCTGGCCCTTGATGACTCATCCTTTTACTGTTCCTAGAAACTAGGAGACTGTTCCTTGCTCTGTTTTGGCTGAAAAATAGGTCTTGGGACAGAGCTCATATCTTTTCATAAAAAATGTATTTGGAAAAACTGAAGCAGGCTTTTGTGAACCTATCCATGCATAACAAAAACCTCTATTTTTTTTTTCAAACACCTTTCGTAGCACCAAAAATGTGTCTTTGAAAAATAGGTGTAAAACAGATAAATATGCTTGTGAAAAACTGCACCTACAGCAATTTCGTAGCGCAAGTTTGGTCCTTCATTTCTCCCATATCATAATGGATTTGAAGAACTTAGAAGAGGTTTTTTACTTAAGTATCTTAGGAATGAAAACCTCTTTCACTTTTCTGAGAGGAGTTTTCAACTGCTCAGAAACTCTTCTAGAAGTTGACTGGTAAAAACAAGAAGACAGTTTGACTGATAAAGTTTGGAGTTAAAAAATGTCTCTCCTTTACTTGTTTTGCCCTTGCTGAATGTTGACACCTTTTAAATGATCCTTTTTAGAGATTCCCCTTCAAGAAGATTTGCCTTTGTATTTCGAAATTGGTCCATGAAATCATAATGTGCAGCTACAGCAGTTTCGTAGCGCGCTACGAAAGTGCTGTGTAATTTTAAAAACACAGCTTGTGGCCAAAAATTTAACTCTCTTGATCTTTCCTTTGCTTGAAATGGCCATTCCATCTGCCATGAAGATGTCTAAAACTGAAAACAAGACACCATTCTCTTAAGGTAAGGATCAAAAGGTAATTTGACAAAAATTAGGACTTAGCCTTACTTGCTATGTGATTTCTTTTAGCTAACTTGCTCCTGGTTATTCTTCTTTGTATCGTTTCACCTGTGAATTGTTCTTGTATCTTTTCTTTGATCTGACCTTTCCCTTTTTTAGCCTACTGGGGTGTGTCTTGAATTACTAATGGTCTTGTGGGCTCCTTTCTTTCTGTATACTCCTCCATGGAATTCCTGCAACGTGAATATTAAAGAAGCCTGCATCGTCTCAATTTCGATCACTACCTCACTTGCAATGGATAAGGAAAGTTGCCTCACTTGATCTTAAAAGCATTCAAATTGAACACCTATCAATGTGCTCCTCATGCATGAACCCAAACCTAAATCATAACTTTGAATACTTGGCTCTTTTTGAAACTTGCAACCTAAGCGTACCAAGACACCTAACGACTCTAATGATGAGGATGAATGGCTGCATGTGATAGGCATGGTTCAAGGACTGACACATGGTGATGAAACATTAACGAATTTTGATGGAAAATGCAGTTAGACAAGATCTGGCACAAATCCCTGATTTCATAGCGCAACCAGTGTAATTTCTGTGTTTTACGCTACAAAATCTCCTAGTTATGAAACTGTCTAGGTGTTTTTGTAGCGCACATAGTGTATTTTTGTGAGTTTGCGCTACCAAAACTCCTAGTTGATTTCAAAACGCATGTAATTTTTGAAAAGGCCTTAACACATGACACTTTGAATAAATGTGGGACCATTGGTGGGTAAAAAAAGATGTTGACCATATTTAACAAAGGAAACAAGACTCCTAGGACTTAGACACTAAAGCAAACATGGAAAAACTAAACCCGAACTAACACCTAACCTTTACAATCAAACTGATGTGAACAATTTAGTAATTGCTTCTTAAGCGATAATAGTGGCTCCACTTTGGATAGTGTGCTCCTGTAGTACACTAAGAACTCGCAAGTCCAGTGCTTTATCCTCTTATGACAAACGGACATTTGCTTGACAAGCATCACCTTCAAGCTTCTTAGGCCTTCACCTCGGGCTTAAGCTTGATGACAATTGTAGGACAAAGAAATCTATATCTACTAAAAAATGCTCAGTCAACCTTGAGTTTATTTGCATTTTCCTACCTACCTACCCGCTGCAATTTTGGTGCGTCTGCCGGTAGTCTGAAGATTAATGATTCCCGAAATCAAGAAGTTGAACTTCTGAAGCTAGCAGGAGCTCAAAAATCTTTCGAGGTTGCAAAACTACCTTGGTGACTCCATTGTTTAAGAATCTGAAATTCATAGATTCATGGTGATTCCACTAGAGTTATGAAGAACTCAAATGCTACCATTTTTATTTCAAGGTATGCATGCATAAATTTTTCAGTAATTCATGGTTTCCCAAATCATTTTCCCAAGGATACATACTTTATAAGGAATGGTCCAAAATTCAATGGAGAAGATTTGAGTTTAACTTTGAAGCATATATCAGATTTCTGTGATTTTACTGAGCTTCTTAGAGTCAAACATGAGGATGTTTGCATTATGTTGTTCTATGATTCATTTCAAAGGAAATGTAAACAGTGGATTGAAAGCTTTCCTGCCAAATCTATTATGTCATTTGAAGATTTTTGGTTTATGTTTTTGGAGGAATGGATAGATAGATCAGATTTGGTGGCCAACTCTCCTTCAGTTCAAGGTTTCAAACAATGGAATGATGATCATATTAATGAAGAAATAGATGAAATTTTTTCTTTGTCCTTATCTTCTTATCTAAATTCATTTGAGTGCAAGACAGAAGATAAGATGAAATTTTTGGATGACGTTGCTTAGGACATTGAGAAAGACATTGAAGGTTTACAAGGTCAAATTCAATCATATAGTCTTCATGATCATGATCATACTTTTCAAAAGCTTTATGTGGCAGAAGACAAGGATAGGGTGTTGCCTCCTTTCTCTTTTATGATTGAGGAAGAATACATTGTTATTGAAGATTAGTTTGCACAACCAGAAAGTTTTGAGAATCATCAAACTAACCATGTGTTTTTTTGACCCTATAGCTGAATACATGGAAAAGATTTTTTGTTCAGGCTTCCAGTTATATTTTCATCTTGAAGAACAGTTACACCTCATGCTGCCTTGGTTATTTCAGTATCTGGTTTATTTTTGTTTCAAGCACAGTCAAAGGATTCAAGTGTCAGATCATATCGATGACTGGCTTCATGGAAGTTTCATGTTCCTTGAGCTACAAGTGGAGATTGCAGCTGATAGGGTAGGCAGGTAGATGCAAATAAGCTCAGGATAGGTTGACTGAGCATCTATTTCAGTAGGTGCAGTTTGAATTCCTCTTGTAGCAAATCATTAAAGGCTTGAGGAGCAGATTGGGCAGAAGTTCAGAGTTTTGTTCTAGAGGATGGATAGTAGCACTAGAGCTGCAAGTTCTTAGTGTACCACAGGGGCACACTATCCCAAGTGGAGCCACTGTTATCACTTAAGAAATGATTTCTAAATTCGGAGCATCAGTTCTATTCCAAAGGATTGGTGTTAGTATTGGTCTAGTCTTTTCATGCTTTCTTTAGTGTCTAAGATCTAGAAAAGAGTCTTGTTGGTATGGTCAAATAGGGTCAACAGTCCGTTCTTGCCCATCACTCGTCCCACATCACACAATATTTCCATGTGTCAAGCTTGTGTCAAGATTTACATTTTACATTTGTTCCTAAGTCATAATGTTAGATGGTGGTTAAGTCGCTTTTATGGTTTTTAGAGTCTAAGTCATAGGGTTAGAGTCTCATTTCCATCATCAAATAAAGCTCAACAACCTTGTTTTACACTTTATGGATCTCATATCATGTTTTGAAAGTCATGTGCTTAGTCATTTTAAATTTTTTTTGAAACTTGCTATGAATCCATGTTTCATAGTGTAGACAGTATAAAAAACTAGTTTTGCACTACGAAATCACTAAACTAGGAGTTTTCGTAGCGCGCTATGAAACCCCTGAAGCAGCCTGTATCAGCAAAAAAACTATTTTTACTAGTCAACTTCCAGAAGGTTTCCAGAGCAACTGAAAACTCAATTTTGAAAACTGAAAGAGGCTTTTCTTCCTAACATATTTAACTACAAAAACCTCTTTCATTTTCTTCATATTCGTTCTGAGGTGGTATAAATTTATGGTTAAACTTTCACTATGAAACTGTTGTAGGTGCAGTTTTGTCTTCTGGTTTTAGCAGTCTTTTTCAAAATGAGTTTCTCGTTACAGGAAAATGTATTGTAGAATTCTGAGGGAATTTTTTCTTCATCCGCTCTCTAGCTACAATAACCTATCTCACTTTCTTCAGAAGTGTTTTCAGTTGGGAGATACTAAGTTTTCATTGAGACCCTAATTTTAGAAAATTGATTTTTCATGTTTTACACGTGTTTTGCAAGGACAGATTCTGGACAGCTGGAGAAGTGTTTTAAAAAAAAAGAGAGGTTTTTGTTCTTTACAACATATACTACAAAAAAATCCTTCAGTTTTGAAAAATGTGTCATGGATGAGGAGATAAAGGCTCTATCCCACGTGCCAATTTCAGGGATCCTAAACCTAAAAACACGGAAACATGTTCCCTAATTTCTAGGGTTTGTCTTTAGTAGTCAGATGACCACGTGGGAGGCTTCATCAAATTTGACTTCTTGAGGTTGAAAGTTTTCAAATAATGCTTTAATTTTTTAGATAAGGTTGTTGTAATCATGATAAGGAGTTATGCTCCTAGTTGTATTAGGTCTCTAGGACTGCTAGTTAGGTGTCATTTGCATTTAATAGTTAGTTTAAGTATCAATAGGTGTCATAGTAGGATGAATTCGAATTCCCCTCATGCTGAAGGAGGAATATCAGCTATGTAAAGAGCTCTATATATAGAAAAATATCTAATGTACAAAGGGTTGGCAATTTTCAAAGAAACAAGCACATTGTGCTATTGTATATGACTGTATGTTTTCCGGTTAATAAAAAAAGCTACTTTCACTACTCAGGATTCAGAAAGGGTTTCAATGTTTGATTTTCCTCATGGCTTCCTTCATATACTTACTTGCAGTGGTATAGACACATGTTACTTAGAATTCATCTGATGATGCTCTAACTTCCTTCATGCGTTTGTAGGCTGTGTTCTCTATATTATATCTCTATTTTTCTTTTATGTTAAAACCCTCTATGCCCTGATTTCCATGTGAAATTGATCTTGCTGTTGTACTAAAACACACTTTGACTCCATAGCCCAATGGAAGTTTGTTAATTGGTATTTCAACCATTTATACATTGTTTTTCGAATTTTCCATAGAGTTAGGCATCTAATCTTCAAAGTAAAATATTTAATCCAATGAGAGAGCCCTCTCAGGTTGAGGAGGCTAAGCCTGAGTCAAAAGTTTGGTTTGAAACAGTTACTTAAAGTCTTCCTGATCAGCAGCCTATCAGGGGTGGGTTTTGTGATAACATTTTCTTTGACAAATTTTTGGTGTGATCTTAGTTACAGGGCAACTAGAGGGCAGAGATGAAGGTAAGGCGTGAGTGAAGAACCACGCATCTACTTTAGTTTGGGGTCGCTCCAAAGTCTCATTTTTGAGTAAGTGAAGAGTTCAAGTTTGGTAATTTTTATTTCAATTAGTATTTTTAATTCATTTAGATTAAACTTTCAAGCTCTTTAAAGATAAAATGTTTTTGGTGTGTTGTAAGAACCCCCAGGTACTAGTCCATGTTGCGAGATGGGGATCACCATCCTGAAGGAGAAAATCAAGAATTATTGAGAGATTGAAGAATGTTCATCGAAGCACTTTCTCATATCCTAGAATTAGTTGGGATATATACTTCTTAGGAAGTGTTCATCCTGAACACATTCAGGAAACTATATATCTATCCACAACTAGAAAAGGATTTGGAAGTCTCTTTTGATTCCTCTTTCCTATCAACCAAGGAGATTGAGAAATCATGTACCAAATTTGATGAGGAGCATCCTATTGAACCTAAGATCGAAGAAATTTCACCATACCCATCAAAAAGCCTTGTATGCATTCCAGAGACCAATTATCCATGTTTCCTGGCATGACCGAGGAGGACTTTCAGATTGGTCCAAATGAAGAAATGGGCCAATACCACCAAGATTACATCGAGCATTTGTTTCAGATCATAATCTAGTCAAAGTACCACTCTCATCTTCAAGTACTCTTTGTATCACATCTTTCAAAGCTACTAATTTTTCATGCTCATGTACTTCTAAAGTTTATATGTTAAATCTAAGCATGAATATATCTTTGTACCTCATCCACAGATGGCTTCATTGAAAGTTATATTTCACTTGAAGGATGACATCTTTTCTCCACTATTGTAGGAATGTTAGTATTGTAATAAATAAATAAATGAAAATCGTAAACAGAAAAATAAGTCCTTTTGTGATAACCAATTTGTCTTGTGCAACTAAATAGGGACTTTGCTCGAAAAGAAGGTAACTGGCGGGCAAGGTTACCAATAAAGTTTGTAAATTTGGATGATTTCTTAAAATCATGTATCTTTTAAGTCATTATATCTTCTACTCATGTTGGTTGATCTGGGATCCCTTATTGCCCACCTTCCAACAAGCCTTTTCCCATCGATATTAGCAAATTATCTGGGACCAAGGTTAAGGTTAGATAAGGTACCTGAGAGCCTGTGTGCCTTAATGGCAGGTATCCTTGTTATCTACTAAGGAAATACATCAATGTTTCTTGGTGGATTAATTCTATATTCCATTCGACTTTGACAAATCCATTCATGGCTAGTGGAATGTACCTAATGCCTTGATTCCCATTGACATCAAAGGTGAGATATTTTGCATTGGTCACCAACATCCTCAATGGTCAGTAATCCAATGATTCTTGCTTATGTTTCACATCGACACGATTTATTCACATATGAAATATTGCACATGGGCGTGAAGCAATTGAAGAGTATATGCTTTTATGATCTCAACATAGATTTGCAACAGTTTGGATCTTTGTATCATCATTTCCATTTTCATGTGCAATAATATATTAGTTTTAGTAAAGACCGTCATATAGCAGCCTGGCCATTCATTTCCTCATTTGTTTTGGGACATACAACTGCTCATGCATGTGGGAGAAGGGGACCTTGAGTTCATCCTTCAACCTTCTTTTGCAGGTCAGATGAACGATCATGTTAGCTCTAGTCAGTCCATCCTCCACTTCATTTTGCAGCACCGAACACATCAACAACAAAGGTAAAACTTGAGGTAAATTTGGCTTAACATTCTCTAATTCATTAGATGGTTTAGGAAACTTAATGATTCACCACTTCTCATTACATGCATTTCATCTTTCATAAATCATTATCCTTCTGTTTTCCTTCCATTCACCACTCATAATAAAGAGGCACACTATCATTACAAGACCATGTTAAAAGAAAATTATCATGGTATATTAATAAAGGCATTCTCTATAGTTTCTTCTACTTCTATTATAAAAATAATTCTATTCGTAGGATGAAATAATTACTTCCATGAAATGATAAAGGAAACCACCTATAAGCATTGGACTTGCGATGACAGAGTATACAAGCACCCATCCACATACTTACCATCTGCATCACCACCTCATCTCATCCATCATCTCTTCCTCATCCATCCCCTTTTTGTCCTTAATTTTCATTTCCCAAAAATTAGTATGATATGTTAAATGAAAATAGTGTTTCCACATAAGAACAAACCCCTCCAAATACTCAAGTAGTGTTGCTCCACAAGAACCAACACTTCTCAATATTCAAGTAATGTTGTCCAAAGAACCAATATCTACAAAACAATCTCAAGAATTTTTTAATGAGAAAGGGATTTATTTACATAATTCCATTCAAACCCTAAAAAATGGGGGAGTTTTGCGGCTCGAATATGCCCTTTTTTCCACTGTATAACACCATTATTCATAGCCTAAGTTTCTATACTTTTACCGTCATTTCATATCATAATTTGACAACTTGCTACCAATTCATATAAAACACTTCGTGGTTGATTATCCTTAGTTTTGTTAGTTTTTCTATGATTAGTGATTAGTTTTTCACGATTTACTAATGAAATTTTTTGCTAAGTTCATTTGTCGGAGGGTTCCATTGCCGAAATTATTCATGACTTAATTAAACTAAGTTGCTACAAGTTAAAATCTGATTTTGTGATCCAATGGAGAATAATATTAAGATTTTGACAGGCGAGTTTTGTTCAAAGTACCATCATTCAGGTAACCCAGAAACTGTTTGGAAAAATTAGGCATTATGTGTAAGTTATGATCAAGGGAATTTTAAGTACAAAATCAGTGGCTGCGTAAGTACAGAATCATTGAACAGTTTTAGTTCTAAACTATTCTGGGTCCATGTGGAGGACCATGATTTAATTATTTTTTTATGCTAAACAAAGAAATGGTTACTCCATACATGCAATGATCAGGATGTACCCACACATCACCCATTTGAAGGCTTCCCAGAATATTGCATGCAACCTATTTTAGCCTATTGTTGTTATTCATATGGTTATGCCTTGTTTTTCTCATCAACTGAACTGTATAAAGCATGTACGTTGTAGTAGATATGGGCAGTAGTAATAAGTATTCGCAGAGCTTAGCAGTTGTAGTAATAGGTAACTACAGAAATAAGAGCAGTAGTGATGATGTATATGCCATTTATATTCTGAACCTTAATACATCATTTTGATTTGGCATTAATCTCTATAAGTATTATGGTGTTTCATTTGTGAATAGAATTGAGTTAATTTAAGCTTTCTCCAGGAGTGGAAAGGGCCCACCATGACCTCGAAATAAGTTTTTCAATTAGTTTAGATCATATAAACTACATTTAAAGAGTAAATATTGTGAAATGATTGCTTTCATTTCTTCTATTAATGTTCTCACAATGTTTTAAATTTGAATGTTGTAGATCTGGTTTCCTAGTTGTTAAATGATTAAGTGAGATATTCTTTGAGCAACGATCTATGACTTGAATAATATTCTTGGTATAATTTCATGGAAGGAAACAAGTAATGAATGAACGTTTATCACCGTGTCACAATAATAGGAACGAATTGATTATTCTTTGTTTATTTTCCGTATGTTACCAAGTTTTGAAGCATTATGATTATGTGAGAATTTCTCAGGAAAATACAAAAATGGATGTTGATTACGAATTGAGTCTATTGAAGTTAGCATGATTAGAGTAGGATAAGATTTTTTTTTAAGATAGAATTTTGATAGAAATTAAAGTTCCTGAATTTTAATTTGCAATCACTATAGTCTAGAACAGTGATTTGATTCCTGAATTATGTTATATTGTTGGTGTGAAGAATAAAATAGAGGTTGCATTTAGTTGTTTGAGGAATGATTATGATTGTTGATTGATTTCACATGTCCATGATTTAGACCTAAGTAATTAGATTTCATTTGAGTATAATTTTCTTGCTTTCCCTAACATAAGTTTGATGCTTTTCGAATTAGTTTCAGTTGGTTTTAGGTAGATCTTATCATTGATTTTAGATTCCTATCATCCACAGTGAGAGTAGATAATAAAGTGGTTCATTTTGAGCTATAGATTTCAATTAAATTTGTTTTTGTTTAAGTGATCCAAAATGGATGCTAGAAACCCTTTAAATCTTCAAATGTCAAAAAGTATCACATAAGGAAAAACCTTACAAAAGGAAAATTACACTATTAGACCTGAAAAACATGAAGAAATGGCCAAAAACAGAGTTATCGGAGGTCAAAGGAGTGATGCACAGGGGCCGTCGGATCTAGCTGATCAACGGTCCAGATCCAATCATTATATTGCAATCAGTGATGGCAGGCGGAGGCTATCGGAGGCTACCACATGAACATTGTGACAACGATCAATGTGAGTCAACGAGGACTGTTGATCAAGCAGGCAGATCGATAGCCTAGGTTAACTCGCAATATCACGTCGGAAACATATAAAGGAGCATTACCAAAGGTCCGGGGACTATCCAGTGTGCGATTATGATATCGCAGTATCGCACTGGAGCAATGCAAAGGAGCGGGTCCGATACAAATGCAACTACGATAGCTAGAGCTGATAGGATTATAAATAAAAATAAAGCGCTTTTTCTATGTAAAATCACATTTTCGTTAAACAAACAAAAAACAAAGGAAATTCAAATTGGGCGATAAAACGGACCCGAAAGGGTTTTTATATGAAGCGATATGTGTTTTGAGTTCCGAAAAAGTGGGATTTTCGGCGGGCCTTAGGAGGTAAGTGGTATTGGCCAGGCTCCGCCCGAGTCCATACACTGACTGACATGTGGGTAAGTGTCGGAGAGAGGAAACCAACCTTTTCAGGTGGGTAATCTTTGGGTGCATAAGCCACCTGAAATGAATAGTAACCATTGGATCAATGATCATATAGATCAATGATGGACATGCAATAGTGATGTAAAGGTGGACCCGATGGAGTTATAAGGTGGAACTAATAATATTTCAAATCCGATAGAAGGCGTTTGGGTAGATTTTCTTGTGTTTTTGTGTATTCTCCGTGTACATAGAGAACGACCATTTTGGTGATTTCAAAGGGCGCCGATGGTCCCTTCCATTGCAAAAAAAGTGGCCACCTTCCCTAAAGGCATTAACGAATGATTACTTAATGCTTAGAGGGGGATTTGGGTCGACAGAGGCCGGGAGCCAGAGAGCCTAGAAGAGGAAATGAATAGACAACAACAATTGGCTTAAAAGCCACATAATGATAGAGATAGAGGCAAGAAGTGTCGAGACAGAGGAAAGACATAAATAAAGAGTGAGAGAAAGAGTCTGTGTACTCAGAGAGACTTGAGGGATTCAAGCAAAATCCTGTTGTTTTATATATGTTGTGTTGAGACTCAATTTGAGCTCACATTTTGTAAAACTTTGCTCTTGAAGACATAATAGAGAGTTCAACACTGAAGGCTGGACCAGGAGACGTAGCCCAAGTGTTTTGGGTGAACCCCATATTAAACTTGTTGTGTTATGTGTGTTGTCTATTAAGTTTCTCTAACCGCTCATTGTCTATATTATTCGCAATCTTATCGATCCGTTGCACTAAGTAATATAGGGAAATCCATTCACATGAGACTGTAATACCTTAAAAGTAATCTAAGATCTCATTTTTAGATCAAGTGGTATCAGAGCTTTAGATTTACTAATGTTAGACAAGATTGTGCTAGATTGTTGATTGCTAACTAAGTCAAAGCTCAAATTAGGAGAAGGAGAACTCGTTGAGGCTAATCCAGAAATTGGAAGAGTCTATCATAGGGGGAGAATGGCAGAACAAACCCTATTGGCATTAGAATGTCAGTTCATAGATGGTTTCATGACTATGAGAGCCATGGTTGAAGAGATGTATCGAGAATTTAAGAAAGGTCGAGGTAAAAGCACTTCAACCTCCAAACAAGACAAAGGAGCAGAGGAACCTTCTCTAGATGCCCTAGAGGGCAAAGGGAAAGGAGAAAATCATCCTCCGTCATCTCCTCCACCATCACCTCCATCATCCTCATCTCCTAGCCCTGAAAAGAAAAATAAGAAAACATCTATGATTAAATTAGATGTAAAATTCAATTTGCTAATCTATGATGGATAATTAAATGCAGAAAAGCTAGATAACTGGATTAGACAGATTGATGTATATTGCAAGGTGCAAAACGTTGATTCAAAGAGGAGAAAGATTCAGTTGGCTAGCCTTCACCTTGGAGGAACTGCCCTAGTGTGGTGGGAATGCAAGACACACGCTGATCTGAAGAGACATGGTAAGATTCTTTCTACCTGGAATGAATTTTTTCTGCCATTAAAAAACAATTCTATCCCCTAGCTTATATGCAACAAGCAATGATGTGTTGGAAAAATTTTCTCCAATTAAAAGGGCAATGTGTACAAAGCTATACCTAGGAATTTAGAAAAAGAGCTTTAACTCAAGGCATTTCTCTAGACTCACCTAAAACTTTGTTGAAGTATATAGGTGGTTTGCATAGCTATTTGAGGCACACCATTCTCATGTTTAATCCCACTAACCTATATGACGTATCAATTCGGGCTACACATCTAGACGCAAGAATGTGAACCTAGAGATTGGAGGATCATCAAAACCCTCTGCAAGCAAGAACAAGGAAAAGAAGAAGCAGAAATGGAAGGAGAGGAAGCCAAATGTTGTACAAAAAAATAAACCTTTATGCACTCACCGCAAGAAGGATGGACACGATGATGAGCACTTCTGGTCTTTGCATTAGGAACTACAACCTAAGAAGTTCGGTGGTAAGAAGAAGAAGAATGTTTCTACTATTCATAAGGACTTGGGGTTAGACTTAGGTGATGAAACAACAGTCACAGCCACAGGTATAAAAGGTAAAAATTCTGAAGCATCTACAAGTAATTCTGCATAGTCTATTGCTAATGAAGATAATGAGAGGAAAAGACATGAGATTTTTCATATTAGAGTTATTTCCAAGCATCAAAATATTGATACTTTATTTGATAGTGGATCACAAGTAAACTTGATTTCTGAAACAATTGTAAAGAAGTTGGGCTTACTAAAAACACCTCACAAGAAGCCATATCCATTAGGTTGGGTATGTGATAAAGCAAAGCTACAAGTGACTAGACAATGTAAACTTAGGTTTGCTATTGGGTCAACATTTGTAGATGAGATTGATTTAGATATAGTTCCCTTGGATATATGTGATATTGTTTTAGGAAGTCCTTACTTGTATGATAGAAAACCCATTTTTTATAGAATTAAAAATAAGTGTCAACTCACAAAAGATGGAATAGAATATATTGTAAGAGCTCATCAACTCAAAAATAACTATTCTCTCATAAATTCAGGGCAGATGAAAAGAATTGTAAATTCATGAAAGAAATTTTTACTAATGGTTGTAAAGGAAAAGACCCCTAATAAAACCAACGTATTTGAAGGTTGTGATGCTAAATAGAAAGTTGATTTAGATAAAGTTGTTTTAGAATATGATATCCTATTTCAAGAACCTAAAGGTCTACCACCCAAAAGGGAAATAGTACATGATATTCATTTGCAGCAAGATGCTCCATTACCTAACATCGAAATGTACAATTTATTTTCTTTAGAGAATGCAGAGATCAAGAAGCAGGTACAAGAGCTGCTCGATAAAGGGTTCTTAATACCAAGCACATCACCATGTGGATCTCCAATTGTGTTGGTGAGAAAGAAATATGGTTCGTGGAGGATGTGCATTGATTACAAAAGACTGAATAAAATAATGATCGAGAATCATTATCGTCTTCCTCGCATAGATGATCTATTAGATCAGTTGAAAGAGTCAGTTTACTTTTGCAAGTTGGACTTGTGTAGTGTCTATCATCAGGTCAAAGTTGCAGAACAAGATCCATGGAAGACTGCTTTCAAGACAAAGCAAGGGCTGTATGAATGGCTAGTTATGCCTTTTGGCTTAACTAATGCTCCTGCCACTTTCATGAGAGTTATGAATGATGTCCTCAGACCTTTTATTGATGATTTTGTAATTGTATGTTTAGATGAAATTCGTGTTTTTAGTAAAACATGGGAACAACATTTGAAGCATGTAAGGTAGACTTTATATGTTTTGAAAAGAGAAAATCTCTATGTGAAGTTATCAAAATGTGAATTTGGCAAAACATCTTTAAATTATTTGGGTCATATCATAGGGGGTGGTGAATTGAAGATAGATCCCTCTAAGGTCGAAGTCATTGTGAACTGGCCTAAACCCAAATCTGCTACATAAGTTAGGAGTATCCTAGGAGCAACACAATATTGGAGAAATTTTATTGCTAACTTTTCCTTGATTGTAGCTCCCTTACATGCTTTAACAGGATTGCATAAGGTGTTTCAGTGGGGAGGCAAACAGCAAAAATCCTTTGAAACCTTAAAATAAAAAATTAGTACAACACCAGTACTAGCATTTCCAGATCTTAAACGACCATTTGAGAATGAAACAGATGCCAGTGACTATGCCATGGGAGTAGTGTTGTTGCAACATGGTAAACCCATAAGCTATCTTGAGACATTTAATTCTGTAGTACTTAGTTATCCCACATATGATAAAGAATTATATGCATTAGTACAGAGTGTGAAAAAGTGGAAACATTACCTAATGGGCAAAGAAGCAATTATACCTAACAGTCATCAACCACTTCAATATTTTCACTCACAAACTAAATTGCAGCAATCAAGACACTATAGGTGGATGGGTTTTCTACGACAGTTTCATCTTGTCATTAGATATAAGAAGGGCATACAAAATAAGGTTGTAGATATGCTATCAAGACCAATCATAAATGAATCTACTATACTTAAGCATAACTCAATAATGCATGAAAGCTACATTGAACAATATGCTCAAGATGTAGATTTTGAAGATGTATATGCAACCTTAAGTCATAGAAAACAAGTAGAAGAATTGGATTATTATGTTAAGGAACAACTCCTGTATCATTTGGGAAAGTTATGCATTCCACAAAATGAAAGAGTTAACATAATCCGAGAAACACATACTTCTATTATATCAGGCAATTTTGGGGTAAGTAAAATAATTGCACAACTACAAAGATTCTGTTATTGGCCAAGAATGCATGAAATAGTTTCTAGATATATAAAAGGGTTTACCATGTGTTTTAAAAGGAAGCCCAATAATAGAAAATTAGGCTTGTACACTCCACTTCCAGTTCCTTCTCATCCTTGGGAAAGTGTTTCCATGGACTTTGTCGGGGGATTGCCAAAATCTAGAAAAGGTCATGATTATTTATATGTTATTGTGGATAGGTTTAGAAAAATGTGTATTCTGATATCTTGTAACAAGCAGGTTACAGCTGGACAAATAATGAAGTTGTTCTTTCAGCATGTATGGGTTCATTTTCGGTTACCCACTTCTATTATATCTGATCGAGATTCTCGATTTTTTGGGAAATTTTGGCCAAGTCTATGGGAATTGATGGACACCATATTGAAGAAGAGCACAACATTTCATCCACAAACATATGGTCAAACAGAGGTAGTCAACAGGACAGTGATCTAGTTGCTCAGGGGCTATTGCAGCAAGCATCACAAGCTTTTGGATGAACATTTGTGTTATGTGCAACATGCTTACAACCATGCCAAGCACTCTTCTACACACAAATCTCCTCTTGAGACTTGTTTTGGTTTTACACCAAGGTCTCCCTTGGATTTTGTCTTTGGAAAAGACATAGTAGTTGATGGACACAGTGATGTGGACAAAGAAACCAAGTTCATTGAATAGATCCAAGAAATTCACCAGGAAGTGCAGGAACAACTATAAAGAAGCTAGGCCAAGTACAAGGCAAGGCATGACAAGCATCGAATTGAGCATAGCTTCCATGTTGGTAAGCAAGTTTGAATGTACATCATCAAAGACAGAATGCAAGGTGAAGGTAAGAAGTTGAAGCCAATAAGGTATTGGCCTTTCAAGATGATTGAGAAAATTGGTGAAAACAGTTTTCAACTTGATTTGCCAGCTTATATGCATATCTATTCAATCATTAATGTAGAGAACTTGAGACTATATGAACCTTCATTGATTGAATATCCCAAAGAGCAAAGTCAATTGCCTTCTATTGATGATCTGTTGCCTGAATATCTCAATGAGTTGCAGGAATACATAGTTTTGGACAGGAAGGTGAGAAATACGCGTAGAGGGGATGTCGAGTACTTGAGAATCAGACTCAAAGGTTCAAAATGAAGCAGTGCAAGATGGATAGAGATTGGACAAGTGAGGAAGTTGTATCCTCACTTGATTAATGCTTAAAAACCAACTTTTGGTGGTCCAAAATCTTTTTCAGTGGGAAGGCATGATCCAAAATGGATCTTAGAAACCCTCTAATTCTTCAAATTTCAAAAACTATTGCATAAGGAAAACCTTACAAAAGGTGTATTATGCTATCGAGCCTAAAAAACATGAAAAAATAGCGAAAAACAAAGTTAATGGAACTCAAAGGAGAGATGCATAGGGGCTGTCAGATCTGGATGATCAACGGTCTAGATCCGATTGGCATATCACAATTGGTGATGGCAGGCAGAGGCTATCGAAGGCTACCACATGAACGTTGCGATAGCGATTAGCACGAGTCAACAAGGACCATTGATCAAGCATGCAAATCGACAGCCCAGGTTAATTCGCAATATCGCGTCGACAACATACAAAGGAGCATTACCAAAGGCCTGGGGACTATGCGATGTGCGACTGCGATATTGCAATATCACATCGGAGTAATGCAAATGAGCGAGGCTGATACAAATGCGACTACGATAGTCAGAACCGATAGGATTATAAATAAAAATACATATAATTTTAGATCCATAAGAAGGGCTTTTTCTATGTAAAATCACATTTTCGTTAAATAAACGAAAGACAAAGGAAGTGCGAATTGGGCAATAAAATGAACCCTATAGGGTTTTTATATGTAGCAATATGTGTTTTGAGTTCTGAAACAACCGGGATTTCAGGCGGGCCTTAGGCTGTAAGTGATATTGGCCGAGCTCTGCCCGCGTCCATACACTAGCTGACACGTGGCTAAGCGTCGGAGAGAGAAAACCACCCTTTTTGGGCAGGTAATCCTCGGGTGCATAAGCCACCTGAAATGAATAGAAACCATTGGATCAATGATCATATAGATCAATGGTAGAAATGTGATAGTGATGTAAAGGCAGACCCAATGGAGTTATAAGGCGGAATTAATAATATTTCATATATGATAGAAGGCGTTTGGGTATATTTTGCCGTGTTTTGTGTATTCTCTGTGTAAATAGAGAATGATCATTCTGAGGATTTCGAAGGGTTCCGATGGTCCCTTCCATTGTAGAAAAGGTGGCCACCATCCCTGCAGGCATTAACAAATGATTACTTAATGATTAGAGGGGGATTTGAGTGGACAGAGGCCAGGAGCCAGAAAGCCTAGAAGAGGAAATGAACGGACAACAACAATTGGCTTAAGATCCACAGAATGACGGAGACAGAGATAGAGAGTGAGACAAAGAGTCTATGTACTCAGAGAGGCTTGAGGGATTCAAGCAAACTCCTGCTGTTTTATATCTTTTGTGTTGAGACTCAATTGGAGCTCACATTTTGTAAAAATCTACTCTTGAAGACATAATAGAGAGGTTACCACTGAACACTAGACCAAGAGACGTAGCGCAAGAGTTTTGGGTGAACTCCATATTAAATTTGTTGTGTTATGTGTGTTGTCTATTATGTTTCTCTAACTACTCATTGTCTATATTATTCGCAATCTTATCGATCTGTTGCACTAAGTAATATAGGCAAATCCATGCACATGAGTGTATAATACCTTAAAAGTAATCTAAGATCTCATTTTCAAATCGTTAAGTACTGAATCAGAGCACCTAAGTTGTGATAAAATATTTCTTAGGTTGTTATAGACATTTTTGGGCACTGCAACCACAAGCATGAAATGTCCATAAACCAAGGGCTCCCAAGTCCCTAAAAGTTTTGTTCTAACCCCTAAAGGAACAAGGTCAACTGATTACAACTTCTCCCAAAAGTTCTCCATGAAAAACTGCTTAGAATTGGTCAAAACAGGATCATTTCAGCCGCTCCACAGGCCAACTGCGTTGCATCTCACCTAAGTACACTGTGTGGGTGCGTTGGATTTCAAAAAGCCCTTCTATGGGGTGCGATGGGCAAGAAATGACAAATGGCAGTGTCATTCCGTGAGGTGGAGAGGCAATGGAAGCTTCCAGAAACTTCTCCTGTGACACTTGCCTCTCTGAATTCGACCAAGGATGAGTAAGAGATCATCAATCTCCAAGTGGAAGCAAGAACTATCAGAGGGAAGACACTAATCAAATCACAAGCTGACTCATCTCCCTTACAGATATCTATATATGGATCCCTCATCCCAGAGATCCGGGGCGCTGGAATTTTGCATATTGTAAGGAATTGCTATTGGTTTCTTGAGACAAACATCAAATTTTTGGGTGATCTAAGCTTTGTATGAGGTGAAGAGGGGCTTCCTTGCTAAGAGGTTGATGCTGGGTCAGAACAACTGGTTGTAACTCCTCTTGGCTTTTTCTTGTTTATCAATAAAAGCTATTCAAGTTTTCCTCCATACTCTTCTGTCATTTATGTTTGCTACATTTGTATGGTCAATTTACATCTGATCCTAGATTGTTTATGATTATAGATCCATGTCTTTGTATAGTGCTATGCTACTGTGATCTTACAGGTACTCTGTGAAGCTGGGCGTGCAAGGGAACAAGTAGCGAAATACTATCAAGGAAGAGAGGAATCAAACAAGGAGATTACCGCAAGACAGAGGTTGGTCTTCTTTGTTCCTCTCTATCTATACTTTATAAAGGAAAAATGAAAGTAGCTTTACTTTGTTTGTTTCTAAGGTAGCTATCACACCTTAGTGGGATAAGTAGTTCTGAGTAGACACTTTTCCCTGTAACAAAATGGCGACTCTGCTAGGGATGAATTAGTTTGTTTGTTTATCTTCCTTGTTTTCTATTTCATAAACTTACAGACAGAATCTGAAGTCATGCCAGGTAGCATTCGAACTGCATTTGCCATAGCAAATGCAAAGTAGATAAATGCCACTTCAGTCCATCTCCGGGATCTGTTTATGATTTAAACAACTAATTCACAAACTCTCTGATTGCCCTTGTGATAGCTCTTAAATCCTCCTTAGATCTACCCCTGATTATTGAATTACTGATTACCTTTTGCTCGGCCAAAACCCATGAACTGAACCACAAACTGTGACCCAGAACCCAAGCAAAGTCTCGTTTCTGGCCTAGCGCAGGTACTGTTCTGAGAATCTGAAATTCAGTGCACTTCCCGAGTGTAGAAAGTGCACTGCATTTCAAATTCCCTATGTTACAGGTGCGTTGATCAGGCTAGGCTTTGTGCAGTTTTGGTTTCTGTGATTCATTCTTTCCAGTTCTATTCATGAATTTTGCTGCCTGTGATCAATATATCTCTGTTTGAAACCCCTTTTCCTTGCTGTTATTCTGCCTCCTTTGTACAAAAGAACTGTAAATGTTTTTGTGTGTTTGTTGAGTCATTTTCAGTTCTCCTTTGCAAAAGTAGCGTAATCGTACTGTCGTCCTTTGATTTGAAAGTGTCGCAAGTGTCGATTTCAATCATAGGAAAGAGTTTGAATGCTATTGATAGTTGATTATCCTGTTACTATTGTTTTTGGTCTAAATTTGTAATTTTTCTAGTGTCAAAAACAAGTATTCATTTCAAAATCGTAAGGTGTTGTGATCGTCTCCATTTTTGATTTCGAAAAGAAACTTGTTGATATTTGTCGCTTGAAAAGAAATTCAGATTTGTGCATCAACTTTCTTCTTATCATTCATATACTAAGAAAGTCGAAAACAAATACATGCATGTGCATTTGCATTTACACAGTCTGATTGGTTTGATTTAGGAAAGTGCATTTAGAGTGTGCTCTTTGCTCTTTGTGAAAGAATTCTGTCTTTCTTTCCTTAGTAGCTAGGATTTTCATTGCACAAAGAAGATAAAAAGATTGTTTATCATCTTAGATTGCATTTTAGGAATTACATCTACATCTCGCGGTGAACCTGAAAGGAAAACTTCATAAACAAGATCAACTATAAAATAAATTCAATGAATATAACAACGCTTTGGAACCTAACGCACAACATTTAGAAGTCTAGGATAGAGACATATTCCGGCATCGTAAATCCATGTAACTGTTGTTCTCACTGATGGTTGGGTGATTCCTCCACTTTGAGACTGTTAGAACTCAAAATTGACCATTTTTGACCTTATATTTTTGCTATAATATTACCCTTTTTTAGTTCATAAGTTGAAAGCTTTGATTACATAATGACCTAATTACCCCAAGGTATGAAGTAACTCTCCGCATGACTATGTGTTTAATTATTCATTACATATTCATGTTATCTTTATATTTATCTTTAGAAAATTTAACCAAGTTGCTAAGTTGAACTGTCTAAAGTCTGCAGGAATTATAATTCATAGTTGCTGTAACACTAGAAACAGCAACTACGCAGTTGCTGCAACACCAGAAGCAGCAACTAGGCAGTTGCTACAGCCAGCAACAGCAACTATATAAAGCAGGGAAATGTTATTTTGCAACAACTGGAATACCGGAAATAACAAACGGCAACTATCAGAAGATCACCAGAATTCCACGCTGACGCAGCATGATCAGCAACTGTCCAAAAAGGGTAAAACACAGTTACAGTAGCTAAAATATCAGGAACAACATGGGTTTACTAAATCAGCAACCATGGGGAAGCGACAAAGGATAGTGTGAGGATTCCAAGAAGATGGTCGAAGTTCGGTTACCAGCTGTGTAACAGTAAGAGACCCAAGAAAGAATACATTGTCACACTGTTGTAACAGCATCCTATAACAAGGATGGATTTCTTATTTTTGAAAGAAAGGTTTAACTGAATGAACTATGACAGTCTATTGTAATAGATGTCTCCTCTATAAAGAGGAGACATCTACATTAGAGAAGGGGGGAGAAAAATAGTTTGTAAGGGAAATTTTGAAAGACAACAGCAAATTCTGAACTTTTATTGTAACTGGATCTTTTGGCAGATGAATAGAAGATTGTTCTGAGCATCTAATCTAGCATTTGTGTTCTGGGGAATCTTGTGAGAGGGTCCAGGCCCACCTTCCTCACAATATTCACCCATTTATTTTTCTGTCAAGTGTGTAAGTGTGTTTGGTAATTTCTTTTTGCTGATACTCTGTTTTGGATTCTGTAGCATTACCTCTGATGATTTCCTTTTTGTTGGTACTCTGTTTTGTTAATTGCTTGAAGCTGTAAAAGGATATTTCACCGGTGAATTAGAGTTGCAGTGTGTATTAGCAATCTGGTTACAGGGGCAGGTGTTGAACATCCTTACCTGGAGGATAGGGTCCTAATCCTCTGCTAACAGAGCATCCATCACTTCTCTTTTTAGATTTGTATTCTTAGTTAACTGCTTTCATTTTATCTTTGCAATGCACTGTTATAACATAGAGTGAGAAACAGAATCATGTATACTACAACTCTTTATTGCTTTTAAAAATTAAGTACATACAGTACGCGGTAGCCTTTGAAATAAAAGACTTTCCCAGGTTGACAAATTAATGTGGTACTTGAATGTTTAATTAATAAACAATTCAACTAGCCAACATTTTGGCGTCGTTGCTGGGGAAGGCGACAAGATATTTCTAAAAGCATTAATGATTTCTTTTTGAGAATAACAGGTGCATGAGAGGACGCAGGAAACCCAATTTCACAGGTGGAAAAGGCAGAGGAGGAAGAAAAACCTTTATTGACGAAATCATCTCAAAGGCCGAAACATCACAGAGGACAAGTTCCCGGAGACCTCAGATCTAGTATTCCTCACAAACAGATCGACAGACGGAGGAAGTACTGGGACCTGAAAGCAAGCTAGAAGTACCAGAATACACTGAGGAACTGGTAGAAGAACCTGAAGAAACAGAAGATACAGAAGATAAAGCAAGTGATTCAGGAAAAAGACCAATGGAGGATAAAAGAACAGAAGGAAGAGGGGAAAATTTGCTCTCTACCCTGGAGTTCCCTATTGGGGAGCTCCCAAGAGGAGCAACCCCCATGAAGAACATTCCACTCTCAGCATTACACAACTTTCATGGGTTATCCTCTGAAGACCCGGATGAATTCCTCTTTGAATTCGATATACTATGTAGAAGTTATGATTATGTGAGCCCTAATCAGAAACTAAAACTATTTCCATCAACACTGAAAGGGAATGCGTTAAGGTGGTTTATGAGCTTAGGAGCTCAAGCAATCACTACCTAGGATCAGATGAAAGAAATCTTTCTGGCCAAGTATCAAGATTACTGCCGGACAAGAGAAAGGAAGGAAGAATTGTTTAAAATGGTTCAGAAGGAGGACGAGAATCTGGAAGATTTTGTGGAAAGATTGCAGTATAATCTGCAGCGGTCTGACCACCCTAACATGAGTAAAGATATTCTGAAAACTATATTGCTGAAAGGGGTACGAGATGGCTGCTTGGACATGTTGAACATGCTGGGAAAAGGGGACATTGCCAAGGAACCATTTGATGAAATTATCAATCTCTGCATGAGATGTTCAAGAGGAGCAGTGAGCAGATCAAAAAGCAGGGACAATGTATATTCAAGAGTTCAGAAGTCAGCAAGTGGAGAAGCAACAAGGGCCGAAATAGGTAATTTGTTGGAAGAATTTAAAACTGAGATGTTAAGCTCTTTTTCTTCACAAATTGATGCTCTGCAGGTAAAGAAGCAACAGGCAGAAGCAGAAGCTGCCCTAGCTATTTTTTGTTCCAAATGCAGAGAAAAACACCCACTCAGGGAATGCCCACTAGATAAGGTACCAATCTGCACGATCTGCGAAAAGGACCATGAGACCCAGCAATGCCCCTCTCTGCCTGGAATTAAAGCAGCATTGCAGTCAACTGAAGAAGAGGCTAAAGAAGTGTACCTGATGACACAGAGGAGGAAATGGCCACAAAGACAAGGTATGAATTCTAACACAGCATTTAGTCGTTGGAATAATCATTCTCCTTTTCAAACAAATTACCCACCCATGAACCAAATGCAGTACCCACCCTTTAACACAATGAATTTTCCACCTATGCAGCAACCAAATCTTCCTTTTCCTGATCCTACCATATGGAATCCTTGGGATCCCCAGCAACCATATTTTAATCAATGGAATCCAAACTGGGCAAGCCAACAGATGCCATTTCCTCAACATCAACAGTCTCTTTCCTTACCATCCAATACTCCTCCAAATAACCAGGCAATTAGACCGTAGCTGCCTGTGCAACCCAACCCCAACCCGAATAATAATAAAGCCTTGCAAGCAATTGATATTCAAAGTCAGTCTGTCTCCCCCATGCAATGTAACGATATCCACCTTCGCTCAGGGAGAATTGTTGAACCAATCATTGATGACATTACTAACTCTGATAAAGAGGAAGTTACAAAAGAAAAACCAGCTAACAATAATGCTGAAACAGTGGAATCGACATCTAACAACAAAGATCAAACAGCAGATCCGCCATTTCCTGAACGACTGGCTCTCACTAAAACACTTGAGCAACCTTCTTTTAACCTTTTAGGCGAACTACAGAATTTATATGTTAAAATTCCATTACTGCAAGCATTAAGAGATGTTCCCATTTATGCTAGGATTGTTAGAGATATTTGCATAAAAAAACCTGGAAGAAAAGCTAAGGACCCCCTCATAGTTCATGTGATGGGAGAACTGACTGCTTTAATGACAGAAAAAGATCATCCTGTGAAGTATGGTGACCCTGGTCACCCTACAGTAACATTTCAGGTTGGAAAAACTTTTGTCTCTAAAGTTCTAGTAGATTTAGGTGCTGCAATAAATATTATGACACTTGAAACAGCACAATTGCTTCAGTTAAAAAACTTTATTAGGGAAAGTCCAACCATCCTAGAATTGGTTGATCGCTCTACAATTAAACCAGAAGGGGTCATTGAAGATTTAATAATTTCTGTAGAATCCTGGAATTACCCAGCTGACTTTGTGGTGTTACAAACTAAAACAAAGTTGGGGGGTCATCCGCTGATTCTAGGAAGACCTTGGCTGGCTACAACAGATGCTTTCATCAGCCGTAGATCAGGATCAATGACCATCTCTAATGGGCAGGAAACCAAACAGCTTACCCTTTATCCTCATGCTACACCCATGATTAATAATG
Organism: Pinus tabuliformis; assembly: GCA_031772625.1. NCBI lineage: Eukaryota > Viridiplantae > Streptophyta > Pinopsida > Pinales > Pinaceae > Pinus > Pinus tabuliformis. The sequence goes on along the minus strand of CM062820.1, from coordinate 882,460,137 downwards.
ACAATTCTGTATGGGTAGATTATGAGGATGAAGAAACCCAACCTATATTGACTATCGGACAAGCCTTAACTTTCAAAGACTCTACCGAAGATGAATTAATCAGCAGCTTCATTTCTGAACCTTCTTCAGTCAACCCAGAAATGTACAATCACTTCACTGCAATCTTGGAATCTGAATCTCAGCAGAACCTGGAAGATAAAAATTTATTTCAGACAACAGTAGGCAGCCCCTCCAAAATTACAACAATAGAAATTGAGCCTGGAAAAACATTAAATATAAATCCTAACTTAACTGATAACGAAAAACAGCAGTTAATAAAGTTACTCTACGAAAATAAAGAAGCATTTGCATGGGACTATACAGACATGAAAGGGATCTCCCCTGAGCTATGCACTCACCGTATTTATATTAAAGAGGGATCTCGGCCAATATGTCAACCCCAGCGGTGGATGAACCCCAACCTAAGGGAAATTGTGAAGGAGGAACTTCAAAAACTGTTGAATGCAGGATTTATATACCCTATATCTGATAGTGAGTGGGTTTCCCCACTTGTAATTGTACCCAAGAAAAATGGCAAATGGAGAGTATGTGTGGATTACAGAGCACTGAATAAAGCCACCCAGAAAGACCATTTCCCTTTACCATTCATTGATCAGGTATTAGATAATTTGGCAGGTAAGAAATTCTTTTCATTTTTGGATGGATTTAGTGGATATAATCAGATTAAGATTGCACCCCAAGACCAGGACAAGACCACGTTTACTAGCCCATGGGGGACCTTTGCTTACAAGGTACTTCCATTTGGGTTATGTAATGCTCTAGCAACATTTCAAAGAGCAGTGATAGGGATCTTTTCTGATATGCTAAATGATTCATTAGAAATATTTATGGATGAATTTACTCCTTATGGAGTGACTTTTGAGAATGCACTGCAGAATCTTGAAAAAGGACTTAAGCGGTGTATAGAAGCACACCTTGCCTTAAGAACTGAAAAGTGTCATATGATGATGAATCAAGGTATTGTATTGGGTCACTTCATCTCATTCCTAGGAATTCAAGTCGATCCAGTTAAAATACAAGTAATTCAGACCCTCCCTATCCCCAAAACACAAACTGATGTAAGAAGCTTTTTAGGACATGCTGGATACTATAGAAGATTTATTAAGAATTTTTCCAAACTAGCTTCTCCTCTATTTGTGTTATTAACGAAAAATGCTGAATTTAAGTGGACTGATGATTGTGAAAAATCATTTAATGAACTTAAACATCAGTTGTCTGCAGCTCCCATTTTGAGAGGACCTGATTGGGCACTACCCTTTCATATATCCTTTGATGCCTCAGACACTGTAATTGGAGTTGTCTTGGGCCAGGAAGAAAGTAGTCTTCCCTATGCCATTTATTTTATCAGTAAGAATATGACACCAGCTGAATTGAATTATACAGTCACTGAGAAGGAATTCCTAGCAGTCATTTATGCCATCAATAAATTTCGACATTATATTACTGGCTACACTACTTTTGTGCATACTGATCACTCGGCCATTAAATATTTGATGAATAAATCAGTTACAAATGCCCGAGTCACCAGATGGTTATTATTATTACAAGAATTTGATATCACAATTGTAGATAGGCCAGGAAAAGAAAATGTAGTTGTTGATTTCCTTTCTCGATTAAAAACTAATGAAAATGCTCCAGTAGATGATTCTTTTCCTGATGAGTATTTATTTGCAGTATCTGCTCACTCACCTTGGTATGCAGACATTGCCAATTATCTAGTTGCAGGAAAATTACCAACACACCTATCACACAGGGAAAGAAGAAAGATCATCCAGCAAAGTGCTAGGTACAGCTGGATAAGCGGGTGTCTTTTCCATACAGGAATCGATCAGGAAATCCGGAGGTGCATTGGTGAAGATGAAATTTATGATGTACTAAAAGCTTGTCATGATGGCCCTTGTGGAGGACATTTTGCAGATAAAAGAACAGCACACAAGGTACTCAGAATGGATTATTATTGGCCATCACTCTTCAAAGATGCCAGAAAATATGTGAAGGCCTGTGATAGCTGTCAAAGAATGGGCCAGCCTGATCACAGGGATGAAATGCCACTCAATCCCCAGGTAATTCTTGAATCTTTTGAGAAATGGGCATTAGATTTTATAGGTCCCATTAATCCTCCATCCAATCAAAGAGTGTACATATTAGTATGCACAGATTATATGACTAAATGGGTAGAGGCTAAGGCACTCCTTAAAGCTAATGAAGAAGCAGTACTAACATTTTTATTTGAAGAAATCTTTGTTAGATTTGGATTGCCCAGAGAATTAGTCACGGATGGAGGACCTCCTTTCAACTCTCATGGCTCCAAAAATACACTTCAGAAATATCATATTAAGCACAAAATGACTACACCTTATCACCCCCAAGCAAATGGGCAGGTAGAAAGCACCAATAAAGTCATAGAAGCCATCCTAACAAAAAAAATAAAGGAGAATAGAAGGGACTAGTTTCAAAGGTTGCCCGAGGCATTATGGGCCTATAGAACTACTTGGAGGAATACTACGGGCTTTTCACCTTATGAATTAGTTTTTGGAAAAAACGCTATCTTCCCTGTAGAGTTTGAGATCAAAACTTTAAGAACAGCTTTAGCTGTTAACCTTGATTTGACTGATGCACAGACAGCCAGGTTGCAGCAACTTCAAGAATTGGATGAGAAAAGATTGGATGCCATCCATCAAACAACCATGATACAGCAACAAAGAAGCAGGTGGCATGACAGAACCATCAAGCAAAAGCAGTTCCAGAAAGGTAATTGGGCTCTACTTTATGATTCCCGTTTCGAGAATTTCCAAGGTAAGTTAAGAACAAGGTGGTTAGGGCCTTATGAAGTGGATCTGTTTTTCCAAATGGGACAGTCAGACTTTTAACAATTGATGGAAGCAGAACACCACTACTTGTGAATGGCTATCGACTCCGTTTATATCAGCGGCTTGTTTCTAAAGAGTATTTGAAAGCCACTTGCATGGCAATTAAATAGTATTCTTTTCCAGGGGAACTTGCTGTCCCTCAAAGAATTTAAATTTCTATTTATTTATGCATTTTTAGATTAGATATTCTTTTTTTTAACTAATAATCCCTGCCAAGGATTGCCATATTACATTTCAGTATTTTGCAGATTTGAGCTGTGGAAAATAGCTGAGAACGAAAGCTTCAAAGGAATCACTTTGCGGACTTGGAAGCCTTGTTGCTGCAACACCAATTCCCGTTGTTGCAACACCACTTTCCCGTTGTTGCAACACCAATTCCCATTGCTGCAACACCAATTCCCGTTGCTGCAACACCAATTCGCGTTGCTGCACCACCAATTCCTGTTGCTGCAACACCAATCCCCGTTGCTGCAACACCACTTTCCCATTGCTGCAACACCTTTTCCCGTTACTACAACATCTTTTCCCGTTGATGTAACATCACTTCCAGTGGCTGCAACACCAACCCCGTTGCTACAACACCACTTCCCGATCCCGTAATACCTTTTTCAACAATTCTCTCATTTATAAAAGCACCAGTCTCTCCACTTCAGTCCCCAAGAAACAAATTTTTTATAAAAACCATTTCGTGTGATGATTACAATACTCCAGTATCACTTCCCGTCATTATTATTAAAAATCGTCGGTATTCTCATGCTCTTAGACCCGCTGTAATCATTATGATCTAGCAAAGGATAAGACAAGACTTTTCGACGCAGCAACCAAAAAGGTAAAACATAAAGGTACGCATGATTATGTATGGACATTAAATAATAGTTAATGCAGAGATGATGATAGGACTACCGAATAATTGTACTTCCAATCATATCACTTACGCATAGGGGGGGGATCACCAAAGCGCTCTCATAATTGCATACTACGCCAACTGCCGTCGCTTTTAACTCTCCCGGTAATATGTAAAAGTCACCTCATCACGGCATGTTACCATTTGCAACGTTTACTCTGAACTGAACTTGGAAGCTCGGCTCTGAACTGAGAATTTCACTGAAACAACAGCTATGGGAGGAAATCTCATCACATATGAACCTGGCACAACAGCACTTCTTGAGCTCTATCCTGAGGTTTATCAAATCTTTCTGCAAGCGGGATGGCTAGATTATTTTAGGAGACTTCCAGACTTCGACGTGCAGCAAGTCCTCGAGTTTGCATGCAATTTAACAGAGGGATTTTCTGTCGTTTAGGGAGTTCAAATCCCAGTCACAGAGGAAGTCATAGCCCAAGTTACCAGGCTACCAGCTAATGGCATACGGTGGTTCAGTAGGAAGCACTTGATGCTTAATGCGCAACAGGATTTTCTTCAACCAGGTGAGTAGGTGGAACCCAAGGGCAGAGGCGTAGCACTTCAGTCGTTGCCTCAACCGTGGCCGAAAGTTGCTGAATTTGTGAAGCGATACCTGACGTGCGAAGGCCGGTACCAGGTAATTTACCATCACGATTCCGTCTTGTTGAATCATTTGAGGAATGGTCAATTGATAAATATGCCATATTATTTATTGGGATGTCTTAAAAATATGTCACGTTACACTGTCAACGCAAAGCGCCCGCTTCTTTCCTTGAAACACCACCGTCTAGCTCAATTGTTGATAAATAGGGGCCTCGCCTTAAATAACCCTCCACCCCCCATTAATCCCCATCAAGAGGCAGAAATCCCCCAGCCGGAACAGGAAATTCCACATCAAGAAGAGGAAATTCTTCATGAAGCTGAAGACATACCTCAGCAAGATGTAGAAATTCCTCAGCAAACAGAGGACATTCCTGAGCAAATACCCGAAGAAATCCCTCAGCAAGCAGATGACATTCCAGAACAAATGCCCAAAGAAGTCCTCCAGCAAACACCCCCACAAGTTGCTGAAAATGAACAATCAGCAGTAGAAATACCCACGGAAACAACTCCATCCCCCAATAGAATCAATCCATCCATTCCCATACTTGGTATTTCTACCGATGACTCTGATGATAACATCCCTATTACTCTCCTCAAATGAAAAACATAGCAGAAAAAGGGAACCCCACCAAAAAGAAGAAGAACTAGGGCTTCGGCTAAAGCAGCTGCTATTTGCGCCACTGCCCCTATTTTAAAGAAAGCCAGCCTGAAAATAAAAATATCTGAATTCCCTGCTTCTCTACCCAAGCAAAGGACTCGGTCGTCTGTAATAGTTGAATCTCCTAGCACACCCTCCCCAGCTCACCACCCATCACGTTAAGAACCCGTATTCCCACCAGCCCTGAAAACTCATCTCCCTCACCCTCGGAGGCTGAGATGCAGAGTGTTCACAGTGTCGCGACATCATCTTTTAAGGCAGCTGTCACACAAGAACCAGCTGCCGACACCCAAGGTAATATTGGCCAAGTGGCTACAACACAAGAAATAGCCACTACCCCAGGTGACACACAAGAACCACTAGTTGGGGATATAAGTGATCAAAATGACGAAACACAACCTCTGCCCCCACTAGAATCTACAGCTCCACAAGCTCAGCTACCATATCTGCCCTGCAGGAAGAAATTGAATTTCTGAAGTCCCAAATCTAGGAATACCAGGAGGAAATAATAAAGATCAAGGAAGCCTATCAAAATGAATTTAGCCTACACATTTTAGCATGAGTAGCATCTGCAGCAGAGAAAAGTAAGGAGAATGAATATATGTGTGCCAATTGTGGCGAAATATATACTCAAGCAGGATACAAAGTAGTGGCAGAACCAATGACTGAAGTCCCTGCTGTTGTGGTCGAAACAAAAGAACCTGTTGTCACACAAGAACCAACAGGCTCTCCAGAAAAGGTGCAGGAGCAGACAGAAGAACCTGCTGTCACACAAGAACCAGCAGGATCTCCAGAAAAGGTGCAGGACCAGAGAGAAGAACTTGCTGAAACACAAGAACCAGCAAGTTCTCCAGAAACTGCACAGGAGCAAACAGAAGAACTTGCTGAAACACAAGAACCAGCAAGTTCTCCAGAAACTACACAGGTGAAAACAGAACAACCTGCTGTAACACAAGAACCAGCAGGATCTTTAAAAAGTGTGCAGAAAGAACCGGAAGGATTTGTTGTAATACAACAATCAGCAGGGAATGAAGAGGAAGATATAAAGTCACCACGGCCCACCCAAACTATTGTGAAGAAAGAAAAAGAAGCAGTTACACAGGAAGTAACAGGGAATAAAGAAGAGGAAGATATAGACTCACCCCGGCCTACCCAAATTGCTATGGAACAAGAGGAGGAAGCAGTTACACAAGAATCAGGAAATGAAGAAAAAGGCATAGACTCACCCAGGCCTACTCAAATTTCCATGGAACGAAAAGAAGAAATAGTTACAGGAGGAAATGAAGAAGAAGACATAGACTCACCCCGACCTACCCAAATTGCTATGGAACAAGAGGAGGAAGCAGTTACACAGGAATTAGGAGGAAATGAAGAAAAAGGCATAGACTCACCCAGGCCTACTCAAATTGCCATGGAACGAGAAGAAGAAGCAGTTCCACAAGAATCAGTACAAGCTATAGAACAAGAAGAAGAAAAAGTAGCTAGAAATGGAAAGGAAGACATCGGATCACCCCGGCCTACTCCAATTATCACAGAGTAGATTATCCTTGTTGATGCCTTTACACAAACAAAACCTCCCTCTATTAGTGATGCATGCACATAAATCGATAGTTTTCAAGAATTAAAAGGAAAATGGTGGAGAGAATATGAGCTGTCACAAGGCAAAGCATTCCAACAGCAAAAGGGGATCTAGTTCAATTATGCATATAAGAACTGGGAAGCACTTGAGTAGTCTAGAGCTCAGTACAAAGAAATTAAGGAACTAAAAGCCAGATTGTCCCAAATGTTTGAGTTATTCAAAAAAATACTTGCCACAAGGAAACCCTCTTTCAATTATGCAACATTTTTGAGGGAACGACTGACATTCTTACAGATAAAGGCAGTTAGAGAAGGTAGACCTCATCAGGTAGGTACATCAGAACAATTTATGCAAACCTTTGCAGAGGCACCTAGAAATGATCAGAATTTGTTGTGCGAGTTTTATCTCCACAATGAAGCCATGTCCGAAGAGAGAAACATGAATATACTACCTGTTGTTGGTGACATACAGCTCAGAGCTTTCATTTCCTTTTTAGCCAACCAACTCACACGGCAAAACGCCTTTATCTCAGCACAACATAATGAACAGAACTGCCTTCTGTGGATCAGGGCTGAACCTCAAAATGCAGCCACTTTCATTGCACAGTACCAAAGAATGTTAAGTGATCCTGAAATGAAGGATCATGTCAGACAACTACAAGCAGTGGTCCTGAGAGACTGTCAACACTATGTGAGAACCAAGGCACCCTTGGCTATCAAGGCAAACAACCTATTTTGGGAAAACTGTCCCAAGGAAAGGCAAGAGTATCATCCTTATAATCCACCCAATTTACAGGCAGCAATCTCAAGGGTACCTTACTATGTTAGATGTATGGAACAATGTGCTGAGAATTGGATTGGCTACAGATTTAAATTTCCACTTCTATGGTTATCCGGTCAGCAATACAAGGGTCATTTTGGATTATCAAAGAAAGAAGAAGCGACAGCATGGAGGCAAATACAGACTGTCTGTGGGTTCAGAGACAAGTTTGATACCACTTCCTATAACTATTGTCTCAGTAATTTACACTGTTCATCCCAACACTCCGACTTAGATTCAGAGTAAGCATTGCATGAGGACATGCAATCTCTTCAGTTGGGGGGGATGTTAGGACTCAGAATTGACCATTTTTGACCTTATATTTTTGCTATAATATTACCCTTTTTTAGTTCATAAGTTGAAAGCTTTGATTACATAATGACCTAATTACCCCAAGGTATGAAGTAACTCTCCGCATGACTATGTGTTTAATTATTCATTACATATTCATGTTATATTTATATTTATCTTTGGAAAAGTTAACTAAGTTGCTAAGTTGAACTGTCTAAAGTCTGCAGGAATTATAATTCATAGTTGCTGTAACACTAGAAACAGTAACTACGCAGTTGCTGCAACACCAGAAGCAGCAACTACGTAGTTGCTACAGCCAGCAACAACAACTATCTAAAGCAGGGAAATGTTATTTTGCAACAATTGGAATACCGGAAATAACAAATGGCAACTATCAGAAGATCGCCAGAATTCCACGCTGACGCAGCATGATCAGCAACTGTCCAAAAAGGGTAAAACACAGTTACAGTAGCTAAAATATCAGGAACAGCATGGGTTTACTAAATCAGCAACCATGGGGAAGCGGCAAAGGATAGTGCGAGGATTCCAAGAAGATGGTCGAAGTTCGGTTACCAGCTGTGTAACAGTAAGAGACCCAAGAAAGAATACATTGTCACACTGTTGTAACAGCGTCCTGTAACAAGGATGGATTTCTTATTTTTGACAGAAAGGTTTAACTGAATGAACTATGACAGTCTATTGTAATAGATGTCTCCTCTATAAAGAGGAGACATCTACATTAGAGAAGGGGGGAGAAAAATAGTTTGTAAGGGAAATTTTGAAAGACAACAGCAAAGTCTGAACTTTTATTGTAACTGGATCTTTTGGCAGATGAATAGAAGATTGTTCTGAGCATCTAATCTAGCATTTGTGTTCTGGGGAATCTTGTGAGAGGGACCGGGCCCACCTTCCTCACAAGATTCACCCATTTACTTTTCTGTCAAGTGTGTAAGTGTGTTTGGTAATTTCTTTTTTCTGATACTCTGTTTTAGATTCTGTAGCATTACCTCTGATGATTTCCTTTTTGTTGGTACTCTGTTTTGTTAATTGCTTGAAGCTGTAAAAGGATATTTCACCGGTGAATTATAGTTGTAGTGTGTATTAGCAATCTAGTTACAGGGGCAGGTGCTGAACGTCCTTACCTGGAAAATAGGGTCCTGATCCTCTGCTAACAGAGCATCCATCACTTCTCTTTTTAGATTTGTATTCTTAGTTAACTGCTTTCATTTTATCTTTGCAATGCACTGTTATAACATAGAGTGAGAAACATAATCATGTATACTACAGCTCTTTAATGCTTTTAAAAATTAAGTACATACAGTACGCGGTAGCCTTTGAAATAAAAGACTTTCCCAGGTTGACAAATTAATGTGGTACTTGACTGTTTAATTAATAAACAATTCAACTAGCCAACAGAGACGATAAGTGCCAGTATGGACTTGTGCTCCCACATACCGTCGAGTATATTTTGGGAGACCACAATAGGCTTAATCCTTTATCCATAGGAAGCCGTGTCTGCCACCCTATCAATCGCAATGCACTGAACACAGCATTCAGGAAGATTGACTGGCGTACCGTAAAAAGTATTCTGCAGTTTTGCGATTGGTTTGGTAATCCCTCTACCTAGGTTTCCAGAGCAGTCCCTTTCATTCCTTTTCAGACTCTTTAACGGAAAAGGTCCATCTGAGCAATTGTCACTTCAGGCTCATTAAAAATCGAAGGAGACTAGAGCCATCTTTTGTTTTTTCTTGACTCTTAAAAATTGAAAAAACAAGTTGTGTCAAAGCGTCTAAAATTTATTTTAAACAGAATATTCATTACCCTTTCCTACGTTGATCTTGGGTTGAGAAAATGGAATCCACCAACCAAGGAATTCCCCTTGGAGGAAATCCAAGTCCCTTCTCCTCTTGGGGAGATGTTGGTGCACCCCATATGGCCACATTGTTGCTTCCAGGACTGACAATCGACTTTCCTGTATGGCTCTTCTCAACCTCTTTCGTTCAGAACACCGCAATTCCTGAACAATCGAGTTAGCAACTAGACTATTCCAGAGTTACCCACCAACCTTCTACTTCCTCCAATTCTTCCTCTCCTCCTTCCTCTTTGCTTGATGGGGCTGGTAAAGCCAAAAGTCAAGTACCTGAGAAGAAGAAGGAAAAGAAGAAGAAAGAGAAGAAGAAGAAGGAGCCAAAAGCGAATGGGGGCAAACGAGCGTCGTCTAGCGAAAATCCACACACTGCACCGACCAGGCCTAAATCGCTATGTGTCATTTGCAAAGGAGACCACTATCATAGAGATTGTCCTTGCATCCCTCAGATCTTAAGGGACTGGTCTCCTCGTTTGCACAACCCGGTGTCGTCAACCTTTGATGATCATGTTGAAAACACACTGTCAACTAGTGAAAGTGAAGCCCCAGGACAAAAAGGAAAATATAGATTTCCTTGTAAACTGTTCGAAGGCGATCATGTCATCCACCGTTGTCCCTTCTTAGGCGAGGCTAAAAGAGTTTTGGACGATCGTCCGATTTCACCGTTACGACTTCCTCCTGGATATAAAAAACTCTTGCCGAGTCCGTCACTAGTTGAAAATCTGACTGGCCCGCTCAGGTGGTCAGCTGAAGCATCTACCATTGAAGACAAACCATCTGAACCCATACCAGATGAAAGTCAAAAGGTCGAGGCGGCAGTTGACCCGGTCTTTCCTTCAGAGGTTCCATCTTCAGATGATACAGTCACCGAAGAGAATAAGGATGACACCTTCCAAATTCTTTTCGTAAGCACAGACTCCAATGAACATGGGGGCAATTTACCTATTCCTTTACCGCAGGAAGGAAGTTTGTCAGAGTCATACCCGGCCATCTATTCGGTCCCACCTCCAAGCAACCTAGTTGTCTCCTTTGATTGGAATCAACTAGGCAGACCCCATTTACCAGCTAGTATACCATTCCAAATCATTGTTCAAATATATAGAATGGTTATGGCTGGTACCATCATAGATGAAAGGGCTTATATGAATATCCTTTCCTCAACTGCATGGAAAGAGCTTGGTTCACCATCGCTTTTGCCTGAAATGAGAAGTCTAACAGGCTTTGATAAAGGAACCAGTCGACCGTTAGGGATCCTTCCCAATGTACCCATGACATTGAGAGGAAAAATTGTTCAAATGAACGTAATGGTAGTTCAAGGACCCCTGGATTATAATATACTCCTTGGATGAGACTATATTTATTGCATGGGAGCGATTGTCTCCTCGCTCTTTAGAGTAATGTGTTTTCCGCATGAAGGAAGAGTGGTCAAGCTCGTAGACCAACTTTCATTTCCTAGATCACATAGAGCAAATAGTCATATACCATCCCTGAATGGTCTTTTCATGCAAGAAATGTCTCAACCTCCAGTCCGTTCACTTGATGAGCGTGAGTGATTCGGGGGACATGACTGAAACCCAGGGGGCATGCACCCTAGCCTGCTTCGACAGGAAAACTTTCGGTATAGGTTAGGTTTCCGCAAGAAAATATGACTAGTCTATACTCCCATCCATGATTGGAAGAGGGGGTTAATCTGGAATAAGATTCTCTTGTCAAAGTTATGTGGGTTGGCAAGCATCGCCACTCACCTTTGTTTATTTCGGTAAACATCGTCGAAGAAGTGTTTTGCTTACACCGTAAATAGAACAATCTTTTGTAACCTGTCAGAGGTAGACCCCTCCCAGTAAAACAAATGTTTTAACGGAAGGAAGAAGGGGTAACCTTGAAACTTTGTTTTATACCTGGGGGCATGCAAACCTTTTGGCATGCAAGTGAAGAGCGACTATTTATTTTTTAAATTTGTAGGTCCTCTAACCCTTTAAACTCGTAGGATTGGTCGTTTCCTAACTTGCATAAAGAAAGGATGTGGGGCAAAACTCTAAAAGTTGCCATTTTTATATATGAGACATTCTTATCACACGACTGGATTAATCGAGCAGTTTTAGCGCGGACTTCATGCTCGTTAAAAAATAAACATAAGCAATGAGCACATGTTCCTCCAGAGTTTAAGCTCATTAAAAAATGAACCAATTTCTGGTAAATAACCATCGTGAATGTAATACTTCAGCCTTTAAAACCTTGGTCATGTTTGCACCGTCACCTACACTTTTGCATTGGTCGATCATTCACCTCTGTCTGATTGTTTACCCATTTTGAGGAACAGCTACGAAGAGTGATCATGTTAGCCATCCTTGTAACACTGCCGTGATTGGAAAATTCCAAACCTTACCTGGAATCAGTTGCTACCCATTTTATCACTCGTTCCTCAAAAGACGAGTCTCCTTTAAGCTCTTTTCAATTGACTCGTAAAATATGAAAAGATTGTTGAGCCATTGGCCTCTCCAGCTCGTTAAAGGGACTGGAAGTGCTATCCCTCCTCTAAATTTTAATCTTTTTGGACCTGAGGGATTATTACACAAAACGATCGAGTGCTTGTTTTGTTCGGCTCGTTAAAAGTATCGAAAATTCATCCCTTTTGTATTGTTTTATACTTTTTCGGACTTAAGGGATTAGATGATGAAAAAGGAATTTTGGAGTTTCCTTTACGTTCCTTTTCAGACTCTCTAAAATTGAAAAGGACCGAGTTATCTTTGTCGTTAAACTCGTTAAAATTTTAATAGCGAAAAACTTGTCTATAGACGAGAACGAGTTTCACTATCGCTAGGCTCATTAAAACATAGCGATATGTTTTCCCGAACGGCAAATTATAGAACAAGCATATGTTATCCTCCTCAAGCTTGATAAAAATAAAGAGGTACTGGTCAGCAATGACTGGGGAAAAATTGGGAAGAAAACTTGAAGAATCTTTGTTGGTATCAAGTCGCTCTTGAACATGACACTTTCACTCCACATCCAAGTCGGGTTGGGTTGTTTCATTCACCGGTCACATCACCATGGTCCCATCATACCATCCACATTTGGGGTTAATGCTACCAATCCATCACGTCAGTGTCACCGATATGTTCAAGAGAAGTCATTCAGAGAATTCACCTGTGTCTCACCCACTACAATACATTTATACTCCATTCTTTCATGACCGCCACACTGAACCTTATATCACCAGATCGTTTTCACCTCCATTAAAATCATTTGCTCCGTTCCGTGTCATTGATGTGGGATTCATTAAGGCCCTCCTGTGACAGATCACTTCTTGTCGACATCAGCTCATTATCCAAGAAGTTGATCTAGGAACACCCCATTCAGTACTTTGAAGCTTGCATGCCTCAATCGCAAGTTTCTCACTTCCGGCGATAGGTTTACATCAATGACCTTCGACCGAAAGATTTTGTGTGGTGTTCGATGCCAAGTCCTCCCAGCTTGAAAGAACTTCGGATCCTCATAATAAAGCATTTCACCTGACATCAAAAGATTAACGACCTCATGCTTTAGGGGGCAACTGTTATAGACATTTTTGGGCACTGCAACCCCAAGCATGAAATTTCCATAAACCAAGGGCTCCTAAGTCCCTAAAAGTGTTGTTCTAACCCCTAAAGGAATAAGGTCAACTGATTACAGCTTTTCCCAGAAGTTCTCCATGAAAAACTGCTTAGAATTAGTCAAAACAGGATCATTTCAGTCACTCCACAGGCCAAGTGCATTGCATCTCACCTAAGTACATTGTCTGGGTGCGTTGGATTTCAAAAATCCCTTCTATGGGGTGCGATGGGCAAGAAATGACAAATGGCAGTGTCATTCCGCGAGGTGGAGAGGCAATGGAAGCTTCCAGAAACTTCTCCTGTGACACTTGCCTCTCTGAATTCGACCAAGGGTGAGTAAGAGATCATCAATCTCCAAGTGGAAGCAAGAACTATCAGAGGGAAGACACTAATCAAATCACAAGCTAACTCATCTCCCTTACAGATATCTATATATGGGTCACTCATCCCAGAGATCCGGGGGGCTGGAATTTTGCATATTTTAAGGAATTGTTGTTGGTTTCTTGAGACAAACATCAGATTGTTGGGTGATCTAAGCTTTGTATGAGGTGAAGAGGGGCTTCCTTGCTGATAGGTTGATGCTGGGTCAGAACAACTGGTTGTAACTCCTCTTGGCTTTTTCTTGTTTATCAATAAAAGCTATTCAAGTTTTCCTCCATACTCTTGTGTCATTTATGTTTGCTGCATTTGTATGGTCAATTTACATCTGATCCTAGATTGTTTATGATTATAGATCCATGTCTTTGTATAGTGCTATGCTACCGTGATCTTATAGGTACTCTGTGAAGTTGGGCGTGCAAGGGAACAAGTAGCAAAAGACTATCAAGGAAGAGAGGAATCAAACCAAGAGATTAGCGCAAGACAGAGGTTGGTCTTCTTTGTTCCTCTCTATCTATAGTTTATAAAGGAAAAATGAAAGTAGCTTTACTTTGTTTGTTTCTAAGGTAGCTATCACACTTTAGTGGGATAAGCAGTTCTGAGTAGACACTTTTCCCTGTAACATAGGTTAGAAATGAATTTGCTTGAACAATAATCAAGAACTATTTGCATAGTGATTAATTGTATAACTGATGTTGTGACTCATCTTATATGAATAATTGCTCAATCATTTATACAATAGCATATATATCCCATGATGGATGAGTTACATTGTTTATACTTTAATTCTTGAGTAACATATATCTCCCATGATTGATGAGTTACATTGTTTATACTTTGATTCTTAAGTGGCTTGGAGACTAGTTGCTTATTTCCTTTGCTATTAAGTCAGCTTTTAATTAGTCGAGTGATGATCGAAATTGAGAAGTGATTAAAGTTTAAGGATTTAGTTTGATAATCTTCTTTGCGTCAATTGATGAGATTGAAAATAGTTTGAACAAACTAGAAATGGTGATGATGTACTTAAATAGTAAATTGATTTTCTCACTCTAGTTTAGGTTAGATGCTATGATCTTGTGTTACTTTCACTTGCACCTCGAAGCATACAATTCTCAATTGATAATTTAATGTTGGAATTATAACACATATAATTTCCCCAACAATGATCATGATCATCACCACCCTCATTTGATGTATCTGTAACTACATGATGCCCTACATCCAACTTTGCTACCAGTACCCTACTAGCTCCAATGGTATGTTACATAAGAGACATCATCTCACGTAGAAAATCCCTGTTGAGATCCACCAACATCAAATCTGTGTTGATATCTTGAGGCCTTCAAAGGTGAATGCTCTCATGAACCAAAACTTTGGTGAATATTTCATGGTAGTCCAACTCAAATCTGAGACTAGCCTTACGACCCTGGACTCCAACATGCCCCTGAGGATGTTCCTCACCCTCTTAGGGCTCACCCATCTCCTCATTTCCTCCATCTAACAATGGGGGAGGAGGAATGTCCCCATAAAATGAGTTGATTTTTATAAAATATATAGTAAAAAAGTAATTATGCAATTTCATTAAATAATTTAATAAAATAAATTAAAGAATGTTATAGAATCAATTTTATTCTAATTCATTAAAATAATAAAATAAAACTAGATTAATTTAAAGAAATCTAATATTACCTCTATCATCTAGAGTCACATCTGTTGTGAAGAGGATGTTGGCACAATATTTCCAATCAATCCCTGTGTATGGAAACTCCAACGCGACAAATGTATGGTCGTCCTCACTAGCCAGTAGCACTAGTGCCTCGATAGAATTTTTCGTTAGATACTCGACCAGGCCCCTCTTGGGAATTGTCTTCCCCCACATGTGCATATGGACCTTAGTGATCGACCTAGGATGGTGACGGTTAAATGTAGGCCTTGTTTATGGAAACATTTCAAAAAATAAACAAACAATCTTGGAAGTGAAAGGGAAGGTGAGCCTCCCATGTCTCAATGCATGACATCTATCTAAATCCATGCAAAACAACCTCAAAAAAATGGCCAACTATCTAATGCAATGTGGCGCTCAAATCAAAGAATCAACATAATACAAAAGATGGAAACTAATGCATTACCCATCACTAATACAGTGTGCAATTTTGGTGACTAATAACAAGAGGCACCTAACCTCTTGTGCAACAAAAGAAGAAATTCGTAGTTGTCCACCACAAACCTGAAAATTTGATGAATGAAACGCATGAGGCTCGACATATCTCTAGTTGTACCCAAGTTGAGAATTACTTGAAACCTCGTGGGGGACATGGGGAACTAGAGAAAATCCTTCCCTCTCCTTGATAGGCTAGTGATAAAGTATATTTCCTCCTAAATGGGCCTATACCATACCCCAAGAACAACAAGGAAAGACTGCTCCTAGGAACTCCATCGACAGATCAAGTGTGCTAATAAGATAGAGTGCACTTTCAGGGATGTAGTCTCCTCAAAGTACTTGATGAGGCCTAAATTCCTTAGGAACGCTTGGGTTATTATAGTAATAGGACATAGGTATAAATCCATATCCCTCTTTATGGCCTCCCATGGTAGGACCATATTTTATGGGTCCTCCTGTTATTTCTCCCTTTGTTGACATCTCTACTACATGATTGACGTATAAAATACATTATCCTCATACATAAACTATATTTTTTTTGATTAAATGAAACATTTATTTATAAATATGGAAATATAACTTTCAATTAAAAAATAAATCATTGGTGTTCTCAAAAAACATTCATGCACCAGCTTTGCTGTGCTTACAACTGTAACCACACCGATATTAGTGTGCACATAAGTATGATGCACCTCTATTGGTTCAAAAATGTAAATTTTGATAATGGCGCATCACACTTGTACATCGGTGCACACAGATAACCTTTTTTCACTGGTATGGAATTTTTAGGTTATCAAACACACCGAGCTATAGCTATATTTCTAAATATAATTTTTTTGGTGTGTTTGGTAAATATAAACGCACTGGGTGTGGCAAATTGATGTAAAGATTATACCTTTCTTGGTGCATTTTCATTTACAAAACACACCGCAACAACCGCGATGCATTATATTCATGCATTGAAATGTAGTGCACCCTATAAATTTATAGGGCACACTATTATCACTGCAAGTGAAACATATCAAGTGCACCGCCTAGTGATTTTTTTATTTAAAACAAAAATTAGAAAATTTTACCTAATTTGCAAGTGTAATCTGCTAGAAAATTAAGTTAGAAAGAAAAATAAACATTACCTGGACATTTGGTCTTCGACGAGGAATTGGGGACACGTAATGGAAAAAATCAAATTTTAGCACAGTTTGAAAAAAATGGAAACTTAGTCAGTGATCATGGTACGTGTTATATGATATTTACAATTGTGGACAAAAGTATATCCCCTAGGTCGATGGCTAACCTAGAACAATAGAGAGACCTAGAACATAATTTTTCCCTAAAGTAAATAAATGACGGAGTGAGGCCTCCCTGGAATCCTTCACACACTTCACTCCTTTGGGTTTGATGCTCCATTTCCATCTCTGAATGCCGAAATTAGAACCTATAAAGTTAGATAACACAAGCCAAGAAATTACAAGATCTATGCAGTATCATCTAAGTACTTCATTTAATATATCAACATGGTATTTAAATAAGTCAAATAACAACATCACATGTATTAAAACGATGAATTATTTGCATTAATATAAATGGAAGAAGATTACAACCATAACTAACAGTTGATCTTGTAGAAAATATCCTCCAAGTTGTTGACTTGTCCTGTCCTTGTCACAATATGCACCTCCAATCACCCTAAATGCATGAGATGATAATGATTCCCTACAACAACATAACGGAAGAATCGCTCTCCAAAGGCCCACCACCAACCACATAGAAGGTTGGGAATATATAGAGAAGTAGGGTAAGTTGGGACTTCTTATCCAATTACCAATATAGGGTAAGATATCCATCTTTAATGGACGGATAGGATCAAAGGATAAGTGGTGAAAACTCCAAAGTAGGGAAGGAAAGAATCTGATTGTTATATTAAAGGTAAGTAGTTAAAACAACTTCTAAAACTCCTAGAAGAGAAAGCTTCTGGAATCTTGACCATTCTCCTAGATTTCTAGAGCAACCACAGGTGAAAAGGGGAGCAAACTACTGGTGACCAACATAGCCCACAGTGGAGAAACCTATAGGTGAACACACCCTAGTAGGCTTACAAGGAGCGTTGCTCCTCAAACTAGCTCAGATGATGCAGTTTAGGGATGAAATTTTGGGGGATGAAGAGAACATGCTTAGAGCGTTGTGGAAGATGGTGACAATGGGGAATAGGATGTTGATTGATCCTATTAGGAGGCTCACTGATAGGATGTGACAGAATGGCCTATAAGAGAATGCCCCCTAAAACCCCATGTCAAATATGATAACTGATGACTGAAGTGCTTTACCTTGTGACAAGTCGGGATCAAGGACAACTCGTGAGCTTCACCTGTTACAATACATTTACAGCATGAAATATTTCTTTGCTAGAGGAGGCATACCCACACATAGCTCATATGCTAACATAACATTTACAATGATCAAAATATGCATCCAAAGATGCAACTATTGGAACCATGGCTGGATGATTGTCTATATGATCATAGCCATCATATAATGTGATTTTTGTATAACTCCTAAAATCACAGAGCAGATGGATGAAATTAGATCTCAGGTCTTCTATCTCTTTCACATGACCAACCAATGTACAAGTCTAACCATGTGAATCAATGAGCCGGAGTCAAACATGGTAGGCACCATATGATTACTGAAAAATGATGTAATTTTTTAATAGATGCGAGAGAAGCGACTAATGATGTTAATGGTCCCCAAGGTAGTGAACTATAATTCGTATGGTGTGAATAAATGAGTTGATGTTGAACACCAAACAAAATATTTCAGTCAAAGGCAAATGATATAAACTTGTCGCCAAGAGCAACGAAACTTTCCATTGATGTATGCAAGCACCAAGGTACCAAAGATGTGTTTCTAGATCAACTTCCTAGATGATGTGCTTATGTCAACAAGATGTTACCCGTTGCAGTAGGGCCTTGATGTATCCCCCATCAATGACATGAAATGGGAATAGTGATTGAGACAAAATTATGAGAATGATGTTGACATGGAATTGGATCAGGAAATGCAGACATGAAATAATGGCTTAACAGTATTGTAGAAAATATCAATTGAATGACTTCTCTTTAATACACTGGTGACACTAAATGGAGTTGGCAGCATTGACCCAAAACCAAAATGAAGGCTCTAAAAATGGTATGATGACCAAAAAACAAGCAAATTACCCAACCCAACAGCCACAGAGATGAACTGGAATAGTTTCGCATTCAAGAGCGACTTTCTTCCATTAGCAAAATGGAATCTCTTGTTTTCCCCATTTCCCTAACCATATTGGTCAGTACCTCTTTATTTTTTAACAATATTGAGGAGGATAACATATGCTTGATATGTAAGTTCATCCTTCAAATCAATCTGTCCGAGTATATTTAACAAACCTTGAGAAGGGGTTGCTCGAACTTGTCATGTTTGATAAGTCCATCACTGTTTGATGTTTTAACAAGTCGAGCAAAGGTAAAAATCAACATCCTTTTCATGTTTAGAGAGTTTTAAGAATAGGTGAAAAAAGAAAACTCCAAATTTCCCTTTTCATAGATAGTCCCTTAGGTCCAAAAGGGTAAAAACAGTACCCAAGAGAACCTCTTAGCCATCTTCAACTAAGCTATTCATTTTTTGTAGAGAGCCTATCTCAGTCTAGAAAAAGGTTAAACTTATATTGAGTAGACATATTTTCATTTACTTTTCTGAGATCGAAAAGATCAGTGCTTCACAATATTTTCATATTTTGGGAGTCTGAGAAGAGCTGAAAGAGGGCTTTAAGCAGGTTCCTTTTTCATCGGTTTAAAGGGCTTCAAAAAATAGATAAAAGTATACTCTGTGGTCAAAGTAACATGTTCAAACATAATGAAAACCTACTAACAATTGTCGACCTACTCAAAACACAACAAGAAGGATTAAACATAAATGTTTCATAGTAAAAATCAAGCATATCTTTGTCAAACTAGTAAAAATGAATATAATAATGAGAAAATGACCATAAATATCCAAAATGACTTCTCATTTTTACCATTTCACATTTTACCTTCAACAATGTGTATTTGGAGCCTGTTTACCCTTGATCTTCTGTAGCTTACTGTGGCCAAGCCAGGGAACCATTTCATGTGTTGTCGCTTCTAAGTAGGAGCTAAAACCTTTCTTTATCTTTCCATGGTTCATTTTTTTTGTTTTCATGAAAAAATGCCTTGGTACCAACGTACTCCAAGTGTCAAAAAATGCATTGCACATAGGTAGAGAAACATTGCAGACAGAGTTGCAACGTTGTGGTAAACAATTCTAGGATGCATTGCGTGCATTTCTCGAAGTTTTATTTATATTTTTCCTCAACTTTTCTGAGGTTTTTGCATGGGAAAGAGCCTAACAGATTTATTGTTGATGTTTCAGGTACCAATTAGCACAAAATGGAATTCATTTGGGGAGAAAGAGAAGATGAGGAACAAGACTTAAATGCAGCAAACACCCCTACTACCATCCAGGTGCTAAAAAATTGTGGGTTATTGGAATTCTTCTGGCTTCCTGGTATGATGTAATAGATGGAGTTTTTGAAATAACTTATCTGTTAATGGGATATTTAGGCACACACATTCAAGTTTGGGTTGAATCTACTCGAGATACAGATAGAGGATACTTATTTTCCAAAAGGATTGTCAAAGTGAGGTGCCCCCATTTCTCTAGATGGTGGAAGAAGTGGCAGTGAGACGATGAAAGACTATAATGCTACCTATTGCTGACCTCGATCCCTTCCTACTAGGCATGGAAATATCAACATAAATTATGTGACCCCATTACCTTTGAGAACGATCTTGTCCATTATTGCAAGGTTGATAGGCAACTCAACACTACATGAAGAAAGCAAATCATACATGCAATATGTGATAGAGTGTCTAGAGCCAACAATAGTCAACTGGAGTGAGGGTATCTTGGTCAATTTGAAGGAACAACTTACTAAATTAAAGAAGGGGAAGTTGAGGAACTTCTTCTATGGCGTGATCTTAGTCTCGTTTTCTCTAGAGTGGGTACCATTATTGTAGCCTTAGCAGATTGTCCTCAAGCCGATCGATCTGATGACCCCTTGGATGATGAGGTGGATAGACCACATGAACCGACATGCAATCCCATTAGCAATCAATTTTTCACAAGCCTTATTTGGGTGGCTACGAAGACAATTCATCATTATTGATAATTACCCTAACTGTTATGAGGAATTTGGCATCTACGGATAAATACTAATTCCCTAGGTAGGTAGCTATACCTAGAACAATAAATTTAAACCGCTTATCCTTTTTCTATAGATGATAAATAATACAAAAGGGATAAAAGGACCTACTTTTTCTTTCAATTTCTTTTTGCTTCCTTTGTATGACTCCCATCACTCCTTCTCAAACTTAACTCGCTCAAAAAGTACCTGCAAGCATAAACAAAAGACAGAGAACCAATCAAAGCAAGAGATCTATCGACTATAAGTAAATGGAATCATATACATTGACACATATAAACATCATATATCAATATAAGCATATGGAAAAAGGTGTAAACAACTTTATTAAGTAGAAGGAAGAATTACAACCATGAAGTCCAATCAATTGTCAATCTTACAGCTTGGGTTCCAACCAACATCACATCAATACCACAACACTTCGGCAACATAACAACACTCGCTTATACTCTCAATTATCACACCAAGAGTATTTACTTACAAATTCTCAAAGTCCAAGCCCTGATCACTTAGATGAGTGCTCAATTTATAGGCAGATGGAGGAGGTTTCGTCATAAATGAGGGTATTGAGTGGCCTTCCAAACTTAGAGTTATTTTCCATGGAGGAAGGGATGAGAGGATAGGAGTTACTTAACTCATTCCCTATCCAATTTTGATCTCATAAGATATGATAAGTGCGGGAATCTTCTAGATGGATCCATAAGATAAAAATATTCCCAGAAACCTATGTGAGTTTCGCTCAATCTCACCCAGTGCAAGTCAAAGTGGGCCTAGGTGCTCTGCAGAGTACCCTGACATGGGCCTACCTACACTGAAGTGTACTTACCCCTATCCAAGGCTATTCTAGTCCCTCAAGGAGGCAATTTGGGAGGGCTTCAAGCCAAGAAACTCTCAGGGAAGGAGGCATTCAAAATGGTGACTTATCTAGGGCATGTAGCAACCAAATTAGGGTTTGATGAGCCCTAATGGTATTGATATGAATAATGGGAGTGATGTGCCCAAATGGATCTGTAACGGCTGCCCCCTAAAGCATGAATTCAGAAATAATGATGTCAAGTGATATGCTTTACAGTGTGATGAGGAGGTTCTAAGGTGGTTGGTGACTTACATCGATTATAATACATCATATCATGATATTTTGTTTTTTTCTCATGAATCGCTAAGGGAAGGCATACCCATGCTCAACATATAAACTTTCGTTAAAGGTACATACACAGTCATCTACAGATATAGACGCATGATAGGATTACCATCAATGTAAATCCATTGTACGGATGATTTGGTACATTTTCTAAAATTGCAACCCAAATGGATGAAACTAGATCCAGGGTCTTCTATCTCATTAAATCTTTCTCTCAAGTACAAGTCAAACCATGCAAATATGTGATCTGAAGTCAAACATGGGAAGACACTGTCTGATTTCTAGCCAATGATGTAAGCCATTAATAGACGCGAGAGAAATCACCGATAATGATAATGATCCTCTAGGTACTGCAATACATTCTGCAGGGTGTGAATGGATGTTTTGATGTCGAGCACCATACAAAGTCTTTCAGTCAAAGGCCAGTGATGTCAACCTATCGCCGGAAGTGAGAAACCTGCCATTGATGTATGCAAGCCTCAAGGTACTGGAAGGGTGTTTCTAAGTCAACTTCTTGGATAATGTGCTGATGTCAACACAAACTAAGTCATCGCAGGAGGGCCTTAATGTATCCCACATCAACGACATGAAACAAGCGTAATTATTTTGGACATGGAATTTGACTGATGACACAAGTTTCAGGAATGGTGGTCATGAAAATAAAGGTTCATGAGTATTGCAAAGGATGAATTTTAACTGAGTGACTTCTCTTGAATATGTCGGCGACACTGAATGGATTGGAAACATTGACCCAAAACAAAAGTAATGAATGGTAGGATAGAGCAAGGTATGATGACCATCAAGTAGATAACCCAACCCAAATATTCTCAATGGTGAAGTGAAAGTGTCATGTTCAAGAGCGACCTACTTCCATAAAGAGGTCTACCCATTTTCCCATCTTCCCTAGTCATTATTGACTAGTACCTCTTTGCTTTTATCAAGCTTGAGGAGGATAACATATGCTTGTTTTATAATTCCACCCTTCAGGTGAATCCATCACTATGTTATGTTTTAACAAGTCTAGCGAAGTTGAAACCTGGTATTGTCATGATGGACAAGTTTGTCACTTTTTGATGTTTTAAGAAGTCTAAAGATAATGATAACTCTGTCCTTTTCATGTTTAGAGAGTTTGAAAATGGAAAAAAATAAAACTTCACAAGTTCCTTTTTGTAGATTTTTCGCTCAAGTCTGAAAGCGTAAAACAATACAAGGGAGAACCTATTGACCATGTTTTATCAACGTAGTCCTTTTTCATAAATAATCTATCTCAGCCCGAGAAAGGGTTAAACTTATATTGAGTAGACGTCATTTCCAATCCATTAACGAGCTGAAAAGGACAAGCACTCGACAATATTTTCATATTTTGAGAGTCTGAAAAGAGCTTAAAGAGGACTCCAAGGGGGTTCCTTTTTCAATGTTTAACAGAGCTCAAGAAAGAGATAAAATTATGCTCTATGGTCAAAGTACAATTCCCAATTTTGCACGTCAAATTTCATAAGTCAGTTGTAAATCTGTTCAAAGCAACATGAAATGGATTAAGCATACCTGTTTCATTGGTAAAAATAGGTAAATACTAATGTCTATTCATTTAATATTCATGAAATAAACATAAAAATAAGAATTTACCATGTTATTTTCACAATTTGATATTTACCATTTAGTTTGTGCTTTGACCCTATTTGTTGCCTCGATCTTCCTGAGTTGATTGTGATAGATTTTGCATATCATTTCTCATGTTGTTCAAACTAGGTACGAGATCTAACCCTGCTCTTTCGTTCCATGTCATTCTTTTACTGTTTCATGCAAGTTTTTAGGTTTTTAGGGCCCCTAGGGTTTGAATTTTTTTCCCTGGGACCAATGCAGGCTTGCATGAAAACTGCACTGGGGAGCACCTAGATAGAAGGGATTCAGCACTACAATGTAGTTTCTCCTTTCCTAGGCTGCTCTGGGCGAGATTCACAAACTTGTTTCACCAAATTGACCCAAAATTTCTCTAGTTTCTTGCATGAAGAGGATCCTAAATAAGCTTATAGTTTGATTTCAGGCTTTCATCGTATCAGAACATCTATTACTTGGTAAGAAAGAGAGCATGAATAACTAGACATGGTTTCCCTAAATGATCCAAGTACAGTCGAGTCCCTCAAAAACTGTGGGTTGCTCAAATACTTCAGGTTGTCCAGAATGAGGAAAAAATAAAAGCTATTGTAGTTCCTAGTTCATACATGGGATATGACAGATCAGGATTTTCACATAAGAGACAAAGTTGTCCCTATTGTGATCGATGATGTGTACTTTCTTATAGAATTGTCGAGACGTGGTGCCCCCCTATCTCTTTAAGGTTCTACTTGTGGAGGGGAAATAGTGAGGGACTATGTTTGACAATTCTATCAGCTAGGTACACAACCTAGCAAGGACAGAAAGATAATCATCAGAGATATTCATGATTTTCCTTTGAGAACAATCCCTTTTAAAATCACAAAGTTGGCAGGTAGCGTGACACTGCATTTGGCGAACATATCATATGTGCAATATGCTCTTGAGTGTCTTGAGCCAACTTTATTCAACTGGTGTGAGGCAGTATTTTCTTCACTGAAAGAGCAGCTGACAAAGGTAAAGAGGGTAAGACCAAGAACTTTAGCTATGTATCACTCATAACTGCTTTTACCTTAGAAACAATTCCATTGATGCAACCCCAATATCTAACACTGGGTGTAGCAGTCAGTCGAATTGATGTATAGACATGCTGGTCAGTCATCGATTACATTTTCGATTGCATTCTTTAGTTGGCTCGATCAACAACACATTTTCATCGAGGAGCATCCATACTCAGGGATGGACTTTTGTGGAGATCTAGAATTGAGTCTACTAGTGGGCGCTCAATGGGTTGCTATAGGTAAATTGTTTTTGACGAAAATGTTTTTTGATTTTTAAGTTTCTAAATGTTTTTGTGTTTTGATGTTCCCAAAATAAACTAATATCATTCTCATGCATGCAGATGTGGGTATTGTTGGACCTATCAGGCACCGACAGGAGGCAAGTGGGCCAACGTGGAGAAATGTTGGGAGTGCAGTTCTCTAGGATTTGGATTTGGTTGAGACACTGGAAGAGTTGCAGGATCATGTATAGGGATTAACCCTTGGTATTCCGGATGTCCGGATCGAGGAGTCACCTATGAGGCTGCAGCATCATACTATTGGCATTCCAGGTCGCTGGATGCAGCTATTGCACATGATAGCTCAGGCTGCAACCTGTTATCATGAGCATTAGTACGTCTACTTAGGATGTTTTTTGCATGCATTTTGAGTTTTTAGGTTAGCTAACCAAACATGTCTTGGACACAAATTTCGTAATTTTTTTTTAAAAGATCTATCTTTCTTTACTTTCAGAGTTTTACATATATGGTTATGTGCAATCCTTTTCAACTAATGATGTGAATTGAAAATTTACTTTTACATGTCTCGCAAATGTATCTTTAACACATAGTTTGCTAATGAGTCAGTTAATGTGTTAATGTTTCTGGAAATATGTTGATATTGAATGTACTCAAAATGTATTTCCAAAATACGAGCTCTAAGGAACATATCAAGAACTTTTGGGTTTCAAACGATATAAACATTTGTTAGTTGTAGTAGGACGAGTTGTGAGTCTAGCCTAATGATGATTCAGTGAATGCCAAGTGAAATGGCATCAGAGGGAAGTTCAATCAATGTGCTATACTCAACGATATTGCTCGTCGATAGACCGATACAAATCCCTTGAAAACTCACTAACTTGCGACTTGGAGCGAAAATGGCCCATGCTGCACAAGATAGGTTCTGCATACTATGACTAGCACCATCGGCATAACCAAAAAATGGTTCCAAAGGTTCCGACATCTGCAAAAAATGTAGAGTGGATTACTTAACCACATAAAAGCTCTAAAAGACACACTGACACACACACATGCAATTAAAGCATATATAAAGTGACTTTTACTACACTCAATTAAGCATAGTAATGTTTGAGGTATAGCCCATTTTGGGGCTGCAACAATCGAATTCCATCATAATCCACCAACTCGTTAGCACATTTTTCTAAAAAATTCTTGACAATATAAGGACCCATCTAAACCGGTTCAAATTTTCATGCTCCTAGTTTATCAGCTTCCTGATCGTAAATCAAGACAAGGTCTCCTTCTGAGAAAACGTGAGGCTTGACATTTCTTTCATATTGAGCCTTGATTAATTTCTTATGCACTTTGTTAGCCAATGTCGCTTCAGAATAGGTTTCATCCAGATGGATAAGTTCCAAGAAATGCACTTCTTCTTCAGAAGTTTCAGGTAACAGGTCAATCGCAAGTTTGAGAGATGAAATTTCGCATTGTATCGGCAAGATTTCCTTCAAACCATACACCAATTGAAAGGGTGTGAATCCAGTTACATTTATCACTAAGGTTCGATATACCCACAAGGCAGAGTATAGGATTAAATGCCAATTTCGTTTATGAACCCCTATCATTCTTTGAAGCATTTGTTTTAAGACTTTGTTGATGGCCTCAAATTGTCCATTCACTTACAGATAATAAGGAGTAGAACTATCATGTGACAATCCTAACTTGGTAGTTAACTCAACCATCATGTGATTGAAAAAATGCGACCCATGATATGTAACTATAGCCTATGGTACACCAAACAAGACACCCACATGTTTGGAAAAGAAATGAGCAGTCATCTCACTGTTGTTATTTAATGTTGGCATCACCTTTGCCCATTTTTTGAAATAGTCAATGTCGACTGTATTGTACCCATGAACCCCGGCCGAGGTGGGGTTACATGTCATGAAGTCAATGCCCCATTTGGAAAATGGTCCAAAAACAACGACGGGATGTAATGGTGCAGGTGGTGATCTAGCTTTACGATCATAGATATTGCATGCGTGACAGCTTTGGACAACAAGTATGCAATATTTGAATATGGAAGGCCATAAGTAACTAGCACGAAGAATTCTTTGTGTGGTAGCATAACTAGATAAGTGTCCACCACAAGCACCTGAATGAAAATCATTCAAAACTTTCTCAGCTTCCTCATGAGTGATGCACCTTCATAAAATCATATTGATACCACAATGATAAAATATTTTCGCCAATGATCAAATAATCTTTGGCTTGGTATCGGATACATCGCTATTGCGAGTGAGAGGTATCAGGCCAGAAAGTTTGGGTCTACAGACAAATCAGTATATCTACATACCATGCATCAGATGATGAAATCAGGAACAAAGACTCATCCATAATTGATGGTTTTGATGTTAAATCAATGGTGTTTGAGGGAAGGTCGCAAAGAAGCTTGACGAAGACTCGAGATTTCTTCGATTTGGAGTTGATGATTTCCATATCAAACTCCTGAAAAATGACGATCCATTTGGAGTATTTTCCTTCCAACAATTGACGTGACAAAATATATGTCATAGGGTTGCAATCTGAAATGACAGTGGTCTTTCAGAGCAGAATGTAATGGTGAAATCTATGTATAGCTTGAACAACAATGAGAGCTAACTTTTCAACATAAGAGTACTTAACTTCTGTATCATTGAGATTGTAGCTCAAATAATATATCAGATGTTCAATCCCATCTTCTTCCTAGACTAAAACCATTCCAATGGTTATATCTGTAGCGGCGAGATACAGGAAGAAGTCATTTTGATAATTTGGGGAATACATTAATGAGGCTCCAATAAAGGTATCTTTAAGAGCATCAAAGGAAGCTTGTGCAACTTGGACCCAATGGAAGGGTATCCCCTTTTTTAATAAACGAATAAATCCTTTAGCCATTTCAACATAATTGGGAATGAATCTCCTAAGAAAGTTAGCCTTCCCTTGGAGTCTCTGTAACTGTAGTAGATTGGAAGGTGGAGGAAAATCAATGATTTTCTGAACCTTGAGTGGATCAAGTCGAATTCCCTTCTTAGACACTATGAATCCTAGAAAATGACCAAAACCAACACAAAACACACATTTGTGTGGATTGAGTCATATTTTGTAGTTTCAACACTATAAAAATATAGCTCACAAATGCTGCGGGTGATCAGTCTGCTTTCGTGAATGAGCAGGTAAATCGTCAAGGTATGGTTGAACAATATGTTTGATGTAATGGAAGGCATAATTAGTCACCCTCTGGAATGTTTCCCCTATGTTCTTCAAACCAAATAGGAGATTCCTATAAGCAAATGTTCCCTATGGACAAATAAATGCATTTTTAGATTGGTCCCGTGGGCAGATATTGATCTGATTATAGCCGGAAAAACCATCCATAAATAATAATATTTCAAATCCGACACATTAATCAATAATTTGGTCGATAAAGGGAGTAGGATAATTATCTTTTGGACAAGGTTGATTAACATCCCTATAATCGACACACACTCATATTGTCCCTTGTTTCTTCATGATAGGAACAATATTGGAAACCCAATCAGTAAGAGGAAGATGGTAAACGAAACCAGCATGCAAACGTCTTTCAACTTCTATTTTAATAGCAGCATCCTTCTTTGGATGAACAGGATGGAGGCACTATCGTACTGGTTTGAAATCAGGATACATTTTAATTTCATGTTCAACTATATAGAAGTCAATTCCTGGCATCTCCTTGTATGACCATGCAAATATATCTCGAAATTCACGAAAGGGAGCATGGTAAATATCATGTTCTAATGGAGAACAAGATTTGCCCACATGAATGTTTTCTATAATGTTAGGTTTGGTTGAAATATTGATAGAAATAGTTTCTTCAATATTTGATAGGTTTCGGTCAGAATCTACTGTATCTGTGAAAACACAATTCGAAAGGAAATTGACAATCGAAGGGTGACTAAATTCACTTGAATAATCTTCTATGTGATATTGAAGATGGGAACAATGATGATAATCTTCCAATGGTTCTCCTTCCATCATCATTGATTGGATGATTCCTTCATCAGTAGAAAATATACGTGAAAAAGGATCGGAGGAAGTACCATATTCTAATGAATGATCTACCCATACAATTGACAAAAATGGATTTGGATTCGTCGCATAAGATAGAAAGATTGATTGCTATGCTAGCTCAACAGGGATTAATGGCTTGATTTCATTACTACTATCAACTTCAAAACTATTGGTAATCCTCCTTAAGTCAGATGAAGTAGAAGATATCATGTTGCAAGTCTCAATTTTTTCCACTTCTACCAAATTTGATGGTGGTGGTAGTGAAAAGGTACCCATTAGGGAAGGATCTTTAAAGAGACCTACACCAATGTTTTGAAGAGATAGCAGGTGTCCGTGTACCAATGGAATGATTCCAGTAGCCTATGAATTAGAGGTGAAGAAGGTGAATTGGTCGATAACTATGACTCCACCTTTATGATGGAATGGAACCGTACGAAAGTATATTGAAACCATAGCAGCCATAGCATGAACCCATGGTATTCCTAGTAAAATGTTGTAGTCAAGGAGTCTGTCAACAACCTCAACTTCAACAGTAAATGTTTTGCCTCCTAGTTCAATTTGCAGATTACTCAATATTCCACAAGGCATATATGTGCGTCTGTCAAAAGCTTTTAACATTGTTGGTGAACATGACAAAGGCAGTGAGCCAAGTGTTTTCCAGCAATTAATAGGCACAATACAAGTAGATGCCCCCTCGTCAATAATGGTTTGATGAACAAGTTTATTCAAGGAATTTACTTGAATCAAGAATGCTAATTGCACTAGTAACTGTGGCATATAGCCCGCACGGTTGGAAACCACACTATTGAAATCAGTAGGATCGTTTCCACCAATTGCTGACAACAAAGCCTGCTTTTGGGAGGGACAGTTCTTAAGTACCTCGAGCAT
Organism: Pinus tabuliformis; assembly: GCA_031772625.1. Taxonomy (NCBI): domain Eukaryota; kingdom Viridiplantae; phylum Streptophyta; class Pinopsida; order Pinales; family Pinaceae; genus Pinus; species Pinus tabuliformis. Next base: position 882,430,107 of record CM062820.1, on the reverse strand, counting down.
TGACATAGAAAAAGGTGATTGAGCCAAATATTCTATTATGTTTTAATTCTATGCAGCTCGAGCTCGAGGGTTAAATGTTGATTTATGTACAACTCCCTTGGGCGGTTTTATTGTTAACTTTGGTGCAATAGGTGGTGGAATAGGATCAGTCGAAGTCTAAGTCGAAGAGTTAGGTTGATCAGCTTGGTTATTCGATGACGAAGGTTGATTTCCATAATACTTACTTCATGTTGACACCAAAACTTCAATTTTAGGCTTAGAGGCGGATAGCATAAGCACTTGGGAAGTGGAAGCATGGTATGTAGCAACCATATTTGTCTCCAGCTTTGGAAAAGGGTCAGTAAATACTACAGATGTATTAGAAGTCTTTAGAATCTTTGAGACTTCAGAGCGGTAAGGACAATCTCATGTAAAATGCTCATCATTACAAATCAAACATGGGTAACGAGGTTTCCTAACTGTTGGAGAGGAATCAAATGATTTCTCTTGAGGAGAATTATTTTTCATCTTTGTGTTTTTCCCTTTCCTCTTACTTCCTGGTTTCTTTTCATTCTTTCCCTTGTCAAATGACATGGCATTGATCTTGGAAGTAAGACTGTTATCAAGTGCATTTGTAGTTTGATTGGAAATGGAAAGTGTTTGACCATATGGTCTAACTACCATTTTTGTGCTCGAAGGACCAATCACACCTTCACCGGCATGAGATTCCTTACTCAATGGAAGATTATGAATAGTGAAAGCTAGTCGGGGTGCATTCAGGATCTTGTCATAGAACATGCCAGACTATGTATAAATCAAGTCCAAATATTGGGTACGAGCAATTACTTCCTCTTCAGTGATAAGTCCACCTTTTGCCATATCCTCAATGATATATGGCAGCAAGGATTTTATAAACCACTCAGCTAGAAGCTAATCAGGAACATAAGTTTTAACCCTTCAACAAAAACAATGCCACTCATGAATATGATCAGAGATATGAGTAGTAGTAGTCTGTTTAAAGTTGGTTAAAATTTCCGTTCCTGTTTCAGGTTGTATGGGTAATTGGAAGTGGGTTAAAAATGTGGTAGCTAAGGCCGTGAAGTTATCGAAATAAGCTCTTGGTAACTCAATGTACCACTTCACAGTCGAACCAATACACGTTCTCTAGAAAAGACGTAGTCTAATATAATCATCATTCAAGGAGTTTGATGAACACCATAAATGAAAAGTCATGACATGGTTGGATGGGTCTTCTCTAGGGTTTCTATTGAATTTCATAATATCGGAAGTTAACTTATGAGGAATCACTAGCCACCAAGGTGCATAATGGATTGGGTCACTAGGGAGCCAGTTTAGATCTGGTAAGTCAAGTGTCACAATGAAAGGAAATTGTCTATTGAGGTCAGGTTGAACATATCTAGGGTAATATGGGATTGCCTGGGAAATAGGCCTTTGCATACTAGCATAAGGCATTTGCTGTTGCTAACCTTGATAGGGGTAAGTTTTTTGAGAAAATATAACATAAGACTATTGTTGAGCACTATGATACATTTTTTGTTGTCCAATCCCAGCATAGGCTTGCTGACCAAGACCTGGATAAACTTGTTGGTAACCAAACCCGGCATAGCCTTGTTGTCCAAGTCCATGTTGAGGTTGGTATTGCTGGAATTGTTGCTGTTAATATTGGGGTTTCCAAGGCTGTTGAATCAACTGTTGTTGTTGGTAGAATGGTTATTGATTTAACGGTCGTCGTTGCCCACCGATGTTAGATTCACCAGGTTGTGAATACACTAAACTAGTGTAAGTCTAAGTCATTCCAGTAAAAGGTAAACTAAGTTGAAGTTGTTGGACTCTAGACACAAGTGGTTGTTATAGAACTCCCCGAGAAGGATGGATTTGTATACCTAAAACTTGGGGGTCTCAGGTTGTAGGGCAAGCTTGCACAAGTTGAGATACAACAACCTGAGCCTGCGAATCTTGTAAAGTTGTAACAACAAGTATTGTAGCTATGGATGAGACAGATTGCATAGGTTGTGATGGATACACAAGCCTAGGTTGAACGACCATAGTTAGCTGCCACTGACAGACAGTCATTCCAAGCTGCCCTAAAGATGACAGCATACTGACATATTGTTGCCCCCCAGAAAATGGACGATAAGGAGAATATGCATATTGTTCTACATATGGGAATAGTCTAGGGTTGAGTGGATACATAGGATGGTAGCCAGATGAACCCGCTTGATATGAACTTGATGGGTCTAGCTATTCGGTATCCATTAATGAAAAACTAGATAAAATTCTAGTAGAGGACATTGGTGAAGACCAAGGGCTAGAAGCAACACCTGAGTGGGTTCCTGATAAAGATTGGTAACCTGATGGGATGGACAAAACACCATACAAGTGTGACTCAGGCATCGTAGTAAACATCGAAGAGGTTACAACAGAAGATTATGATGTATCCGTAATAGATGGTATGATTTGGGATGTTGACTCTACCATAGTCAAATTTCCAAATAAGTTTGCTAACGAATCAACAGGCATCTGAAAGTAATCAAGATCAAAAGGAGCAGTGACATGAGGAGCATGAGGATACAGATAAATTCCAATTCCAAAATGGAATGGAGTTCTGGGTGATTCTACCTCAGGTTCCTGTTCTATTGAAATCAAACTAGGTGGAATAATTTCACCTTCTAGTCCGTAATAGATTTCTAGTATTTGTTGCTGAGGTAAAGATGAAGTCTCTACAGTTACAGATTTCTAAGGATGTACCCGTTGATATTCTTCAGGTAAGGTAACAACTTTTGATTATTCAACCTCAAGATCCAAATGATATGGTAAAAGAACAAGTTCAGGTTGGGCTTCGTGAACAACTTCTGGTTTAGAAGTAACTTCTGATTGAACAGTGATGGGTTTAGAATCCATTTCTAGTTGAACAAATTTGGGTTCATAAGTAATTTCTTGTTGAAAAACTTTGGATTGAGAATCAAATTGTTGTTTAACAACTTGAGTTACCATTTCACTAGATTTTGTTCTAGTTTCCTTATGTAATTGTGGAGATTCCACTTTAGTAACATATGTACCGGTAACCCTAGGAGTAACTGGGGTCATAGTACTTACCGATATAGGTGTTTTTGATAATTCAGATGAAGAACCAGGGGCTTTTGAAGTACTAGATCTAGTCAAACGAGACTTCTTTCACTAAATAAGTGTAGCTTCGGGTGATAAAGGCGGTTTACTCGCTGCTCTCCATGAATGACGGGTAAGGGTTGATTTTCCTACACGATTGCTGATTAATTTTATTACAAACATGAAATAAACCAAAAGGGGTTATCTAGGAAAAAAGGTTTACCAAGCAACCGTGAACTGCAGAATACCTCTTGGCAAACCAAGAAGTACGAGCATTGAATCTCCCCGAATGCTGTGTTCGGTGTATCACAATGTACATGGCCGTTGACTGAGTTACCTAAGGATGGATAGAAACCTAGTGTTGTCCTCCCATACATACCTGAAAGTACGTGGAGGCCCAATCCATATTAGCGATGTCTAATGTGAAACTACAGATTGAGAGCATTCCCATATACTTTACGTACTGTAACACTGCCCTATATACCATAAGGTACCTGGATGAGCTACGATATACTCATGTACGTGGAATGAGGTATCACACTCGGAATTATCGTAGAAAAGTTAGCAACAATTGCTATGTTTTACGATGCTAGAACACGCCTCTAGCCTACAACCTCTAAATGTTTTGCGTTAGGTGACAATGCTCCATTAGGTTAATTGATGTTAATTTTAAGTTTATCTTGATTAAGAATTTGCCTTTCAAGGTTCAACACGTAATGTATTTTCAACTCCTAGAATGCAACTAAAATGATAAGCATCATTTTCATTCAATTTTGACAATGAAAACCTTAGCTAATATGGATAGAGCAATCATATTTATTTCAATCAAAGAGCAAAGAACACATCCAATGCAATTTCCCTAAACTATTGCTATGAGCACACACAAACTCTTTTAATTCACAATGCAAGTTTTTCTTTTCAATTCCCTTAATGTTGTGATTAACAAAAGGAAACTAATACACATACAGTCAATCAATCTTTTTGCAAGAATGAAGACTTTATGATAGTTCCGTTTCGAAGGAAAGGAAGACTTTTACGACACTTTCTTTTAAGCAAAGATTGATAGACTATAAACTAACTTTGACAATGAATTGATAGTGATAAAGATATCATTTAAGAAAAACTAAACAATCAAAGAAAAATTAGGGCTGGCAAAGGAAACACAAATTGATTTCAGAGAAACAAGTGTCACTGACCTTTCATCAAGTAGAAACAAAAGTAATTTTGGCAAAAAATCATCTCAAAGGAGGGATTTTTGTCTAAAGTAGGATCAGCACAGCCTTGAATTGGAGATAATGTGCTTCAAAGCACTGTCCTGAAGCCAAGGGTGGTCTGGAGTGCTCTATCTCTATACCAAGCCTGTGATGGTGCCAAGGAGGCCATCCTAGGGGCTTACAAGTAGAATATTCACCAAAAAAACACTTCAAAGGGCTGAAATAAGATCAATGGAGGCAAGTAAGGTCTACTAGAGTGTACTAGGATGAAGGTAAACTACCCGAAACAATGATAATTCCCCAGTAGAGTCGCCAATTTGTTATGAGGAATTATGCATCTACGGATAAATAAAATTCCCTAGGTAGATAGCTATACCTAGAACAGTAGATTTAAAGTGCTTATCCTTTTCCTATAGATCATAAATAAGACAAAGGGGATCAAAGGACCTACTTTTTCTTTCGCTTTCCTTTTTTCTTCTTTGTATGACTCCCATCACTCCTTCTCGAACTTAACTCGCTCAAAAAGTACCTGCAAGCATAAACAGAAGATGGAGAACTAATCAAAGCAAGAGATCTATAGACTATAAGTAAATGGAATCAGATACATTCACACATATAAACATCATATATCAAGATAAGCATATGAAAAAAGGTGTAAAAAACTTTATTAAGTAGAAGGAATAATTACAACCATGAAGTCCGATCCATTGTCACTCTTCTAGCTTGGGTTCCAACAAACATCACATCAATATCACAACACTCTGGCAGCATAACAACACTTGTTTATACTCTCAATTCTCACACCAACAGTATCTCCTTACAAACTCTCAAAGTGCAGCCCCTGATCACTTAGATGAGAACTCAATTTATGGGCAAATGGAGGAGGTTTTGTCATAAATGAGGGTATTGAATGGCCTTCCAAACTTAGTGTTAGTTTCCATGGAGGAAGGGATGAGAGGATAGGAGGTTACTTAACTCATTCCCTATCCAATTTTGAGCTCATAAGATATGATAAGTGGGGGAATATTCTAGATGACTCCAAAAGATAAGAATATTCCCAAAAACCTATGTAAATTTCCCTCAATGTCGCCCAGCGGAGGTCAAAGTGGGCTTAGGTGCTCTGCAGATCACCCTAACATGGGCCTACCTCCACTGAAGCACACTTACCCCTGTCCAATGCTACGCTGGTCCCTTAAGGATGCAATTCTAGAGGGCTTTAGGCCAAGAAACTCTTAGGGAAGGAGGCATACAAAATGGTGACTTGTCTAGGGCATGTAGCAATAGAATTAGGGTTTGATGAGCCCTAATGGTACTGAATAATGGGAGTGATGTGCCAAAATGGATCTATAACACTTATACGGGGATGGATTTTCATGATGATGTTGAGCTCGAGTTACCTGAGGGTGAGAAATGGGATGCTTTAGGTAAGATACTTTGACCATTATGTTTTTGAGAATTTTACGATTTTTTTTTGTGTTTTTTTATGTTTCCGAGAGTAAAATATTTGATGTTTCATGCAGATATGGGAGCTATTTGACTAGTACATGTCACATATCTCTATCGCATAGAGAGACAACCGTAGGAGGAGGTAGTGCGACCAGTACAAGTCGTTGCGGTAGGATGGAATGCACCAGATATTGAGGTAGTTGAGATCCTATTACATGTGGAGTGCCACATGGAGGGACTAACACATGAGATTGATGAGACCATGGTTGATCAACATCCATTATGACTTCAAAGACACACACTTAGAGTGTGCAATCCTATTGGTCCATTATTGTGCAAGATAGCCCATGCAGTGTCATCGTATCATCAACACCACTCATATGTCTACTTAGATTTTTTTCATGTAGTTTTTACATGGGCAATGTAGCCATATGTGTCACAGGCCACACATTTTATAAAACAAAACTTTATATATATATATATATATATATGTATATATATATATATATATATATATATATATATGTATATATATATATATATATATATACATATATATATATGTATATATATATATATACATATATATATATATATATATATATATATATATATATATATATATATATATATATCTATATATATATATATATATATATATATATATATATATATATATATATATATATATATATATATATATATATGTATGTATATATATATATATGTATATATATATATATATATATGTATGTATATATATATATATATATATATATATATATATATATATATATATATATATATATATATATATATGTATACATATATATGTATATGTATATATATATTCAATGTTTCCTATTCTGTTTTGAAATATCATGTGATGTGAATTCGAAAGTTATTTACATTCATTCTAAATGTCGATATAAAAAAAAATTAGCTAAGGCATCTACTAATGTGTTAAGATTTCTAGAAATATGGTCATATCAAATGAGATCAAAATGTCTTTCTAGAAGATGCACTCTCAAAACCATGCAAAGGATGGCAGGATTTATTAGTAAATAGATATGAGTGAGTTTTAGTACTACGAGATGTGATTCAAGTCTAATGACTATACAACAGATACCATGTGAAATAGCATCACATAGTAGCTTAACCAATGCACTATACTCAGCTATGTTTTTAGTAGAGAGACCAATGCAAATCCCTTGCATGCTCACTAGCTCGCCATTCAGAGCAAAGATACCTCGCGCTGCGAAGGATAGGCTCTAAGTACTATAGCTAGCACCATTGACATATCCAATATACGGTTCAAGAGAGGTAGAAATTTGAAATACAAAAGTAAAAAGAATCAACAAAAACCATGGGAAACTCTAAAAAGCACACTACAAACATACTCAACACACCTATAGACAATATGTACATAATGTACTACGTATGGGATCAAGCATAGATTTTTTTGAGGTACAACCCATTTCTAGGTTGTGCCAGTGGAACTCCATTGAGGTCTACTAACTCATAAGCCACTTTTGCAAGGACACACTTCAAAATTTATGGGCCCAACCAGATAGGCTAGAAATTTCTTGGTCCTAACTTGTGGGCCTCCTCATCATATAAGAGAAACAAATCTCCTTCCAAGAATACACTAGGCATGACACTTTTGTTATATTGCACTTTCATGCATCTTTTATGACCTTCGTTGGCTTATGCAGCATCGCATCGGGTTTCATCCAAATGATTTAGATGTAAAAGACACTCATCCTCTATTGAAGTAGTAGGAATAAGTTTGATAGCTACTTTCAGAGATAAAATTTTGCATTCGATTGGGAGGATTGATTCCAGACCATAGACAAACTAGAACGGTGTAATCTTGTAGTGGTCCTAACTGAGGTTCAATATGCCCACAAGGAAACAAAGAGAAGCAAGTGCCAGTCTGATTTGTGGACCCCTATCATGCATTGAAGCATAATCTTAAGAACTTTTTTGATGGCCCCAACTTGTCCATTAGCTTGAGGATAATAGGGAGCAGAATTTTCATGTGAAAGTCCCAATTTGGAAGCTAATTCAGTCATCATATGATTCTGAAAATGTTTCCCATGATCAGTTACTATTTCTTACGGAACACCAAACCTAGTAATCATGTGGTTGAAGAAAAAATATGTAGTTGTTTTGCTGGTGTTGTTGAATGTAGGCATTGCCTCGGCCCACTTTTTAAAGTAATTAACAAGGATAATAATATAGGCATGCCCCCCAGCTGAGCGAGGGTTACATGTCATAATGTTGATACCCCATTTTTTAAAGGGACCAACAACAACAATGGGATGCAATGATGTAGGCAAAGCATAAATTTTATGATCATAGATCTGGCATGCATGACACTTCTAAACTACGAGAATACATTTGCGGAAAATGGTGGGCCAAAAGTAAGTAGGGTGTAAGATATTTTTCATGGTAGCGTAACTAGATAAGTTTCCACTGCATGCCCCCAAGTGGCATTCATTGAGGACATTCTTGGACTCCTGAAGAAGAGGAACCTCTATTAAATATTATCAATAACATGATGGTAAAGAGTGTTGTCGATAATCACATAATTTCAAGATTGGTATTGGATATGTCACCGCTCTAATTGAGAGGTATTAGGTTGGAAAGTATGGATTTGGAGATAGATTAGAAAACCTCCATACCATGGGTCAGATGACCATATTAGAAAAAATCACTCATTTAGGATGGAATCTTCAGATGTAGATTCAACATCAAGGGAAGGGAGATCGCACATTAGCTCGACAAAAACTAAGTGTTATAGACATTTTTGGGCACTACAACCCCAAGCATGAAATGTCCATAAACCAAGGGCTCCTAAGTCCCTAAAAGTGTTGTTCTAACCCCTAAAGGAACAAGGTCAACTGATTACAGCTTCTCCCAGAAGTTCTCCATGAAAAACTGCTCAGAACTGCTCAAAACAGGATCATTTCAGCCGCTCCATAGGCAAAGTGTGTTGCATCTCACCTAAACACACTGTGTGGGTGCATTGCATTTCAAAAAGCCCTTCTATGGGGTGCGATGGGCGAGAAGTGACAAATGGCAGTGTCATTCCATGAGGTGGAGAGGCATGGAAACTTCGAGAAACTTCTCTTGTGACACTTGCCTCTCTGAATTCGACCAAGGATGAGTAAGAGATCATCAATCTCCAAGTGGAAGCAGGAAATTTCAGAGGGAAGACACTAATCAAATCACAAGCCGACTCATCTCCCTTATAGATATCTATATATGGATCCGTCATCCCAGAGATCCAGAGGCTGGAATTTTGCATATTGTAAGGAATTGCTGTTGGTTTCTTGAGACAACATCAGATTGTTGGGTGATCTAAGCTTTGTATGAGGTGAAGAGGGGCTTCTTTGCTGAGAGGATGATGCTGGGTCAGAACAACTGGTTGTAACTCCCTTGGCTCTTTCCTGTTTATCAATAAAAGCTATTCAAGTTTTCCTCCATACTCTTGTGCCATTTATGTTTTCTGCATTTGTATGGTCAATTTACATCTGATCGTAGATTGTTTATGATTATAGATCCATGTTCTTGTATAGTGTTGTGCTACTGTGATCTTACAAGTACTCTGTGAAGCTGGGCGTGCAAGGGAACAAGTAGTGAAAGGCTATCAAGAGAGAGAGGAATCGAACTAGGAGATTAGCGCAAGACAAAGGTTGGTCTTCTTTGTTCTTCTCTCGTCTATATTTCATAAAGGAAAAATGAAAGTAGCTTTACTTTGATTGTTTCTAAGGTAGCTATCACACCTTAGTGGGATAAGCAGTTCTGTGTAGACACTTTTCACTGTAACAAAATGGCGACTCCGCTGGGGACGAATTAGTTTGTTTGTTTATCTTCCTTGTTGTCTATTTTATAAACTTACAGACGGAGCCTGAAGTCGAGCCAGGTAGCTTTCGAACTGCATTTTCTATGCGAATGCAAAGTAGATAAATGCAGCTTCAGTCAATCTCCAGGATTTGTTTATAAATTGAACAACTGATTTACAAACTCTCTAATTGCCCCTTGTGATAGCTCTTGGATCCTCCTTAGATCTACCCCTAATTGTTGCATTACTGATTACCATTTTCTCGGCCAAAACCCATAAACTGAACTGCAAACTGTGACCCAGAACCCAAGCAAAGTCTCGTCTCTGGCCCAACGTAGGTATTGTTCTGTGAATCTGAAATTCAACGCACTTCCCGAGTGTAGTAGGTGCACTGCATTTCAAATTCCCTGTGTTACAGGTGCGCTGATCAGACTAGGCATTGTTTAGTTTTGGTTTCTGTGATTCATTCTTTCCAGTTCTATTCATGAATTTTGCTGCCTATGATCAGTATATCTCTGTTTAAAACCCCTTTTCCTTGCTGTTATTCCACCTCCTTTGTACAAAAGAACTGTAAATGTTTTTGTGTATTTGTTGAGTCATTTTTAGTTCTCCTTTTCAAAAAGTAACGTAATCGTATTGTCGTCCTTTGATTTGAAAGTGTCGCAAGTGTCGTTTTCAGTCATAGGAAAGAGTTTGGTTGCTGTAGATAGTCGATTATCTTGTTACTATTATATTTGATTTGAATTTGTAATTTTTCTAGTGTCGAAAGCAAGTATTCATTTCCAAATCGTAAAGTGTTGTGATTGTCTCCATTTTTTATTTCAAAAAGAAACTTGTTGGTAATTGTCGCTTGAAAAGTAATTCATATTTGTGCAATAGCTTTCTTTTTCATTCACATACTAAGAAAGCCCAAAACAAATACATGCATGTGCATTTTCATTTAGACTATCTGAATGGTTTGATTTAGGAAAGTGCATTTAGAGTGTGCTCTTTTCTCTTTGTGAAAGAATACTGTCTCTCTTTCCTTAGTAGCTAGGATTTTCATTGCACAAAAAAGATAAAAGACTGTTTATCATCTTAGATTGCATTTCAGGAATTACACATCTACATCTCGCGGTGAACCTGAAAGGCAAACTTCATAAACAAGATCAACTATAAAATAAATTCAATGAATCCAACAATGCTTTGGAACCTAACGCACAACATTTGGAAGTCTAGGCTAGAGACGTATTCTGGCGTCGTAAAGCCTGGTAACTGTTGTTCTCACTGATGGTTGGGTGATTCCTCCACTTTGAGATGATAAGTGCGAGTACGGACTTGTGCTCGTACCGTCGAGTATATTTTGGGATACCATAATAGGCTTAATCCTTTATCCATAGGAAGTCGTGTCTGCCGCCCTATCGATCGCAATGCACTGAACACAGCATTCGGGAAGATTGACTACCGTACCATAAAAAGTATTTTGCAGTTTTGCGATTAGTTTGGTAATCCCTCTACCTAGATTTCCAGAGTAGTCCCTTTCATTCCTTTTCAGACTCCTTAATGGAAAAGGTCCATCTGAGCACTTGTCACTTCAGGCTCATTAAAAATCGAAGGCGACTAGAGTCATCTTCTGTTTTTTCTCGACTCTTAAAAATTGAAAAAACAAGTTGTGTCAAAGCATCTAAAATTCATCTAATTCGGAAACATACTTCCCCTTTATTTTTAGTTGATCGAGTAATCCGCAATCGTGGAAGAAAGTCAATTGAAACCCCGTCGTTCGTGGAGGCTTACGAGTCAACCATCTTTGTCTCTGGAATTGAAGCTAGTATGGAAAAAGCGAACTCGTTTAACCAGTTCCAAATCTCCTGTTAAAGTTAGAACAAGTGTTCCAACAACATCAGAGATTCGGGTTACTCCAAACATTTCTGGTATCCCTGCCTTTACAGAAGAAGATCAGCAACCACAGAAGGACAGTGGTACTGATCCTAGTCTGAGGGTAAACACTTGTATCACTGAACCAATTCCATCTATAACCAGTTCGGAGAGTGTTGCTCCCCAAACATTTGTCGCTGTTGATTCCATACCTTCTTCGGCACCAGAAATATTCTACGGATCGGACGGTCTACCCCTTCCTCCTGGTCTGATTGCTATAGAAGAGATTGTGGAAGATCCTCCATCTAGTACTCCATCACAATTTGGAGTCGAGATCACTCTGTATCCTTCTTCATCAGAAGTTAGCCTACCGCCAGCGGAAGCTCCTGTAGAATCGCTAGGTAATCTTTTGGATAGACTATAAATGTCTGAACAACCATCAACATCTAGGACTATGTCGTCTGACACAGCGATGGCAGAACTCCCTTCTATCACTCCAACAATGTTCGCCGGTATACAATCTGTCCCAACTAGCTCTCAATCGCTAGAAGGAGCCCACTCAGGGGCCATTTCGATGGTATGGTCTGTTCCTATTTGTTTAATCGGGGTAATATCTGGAAACTCTTATGTTGAGTCTCAACAAATTGATCCATTTGGAGGTCAATTTGGGCAGTCCAGCCCTCAAGGGCAAACCATTCCCTTAAGTACCGGATTACCACCGTATGGGGGGCAGTATGCCCTTTCATTATCCCCTCCGGGAGGACAACCTTACGGGAGTTCACAACAAAATTCGGGTTACGTTGGAATTACGTCAAGCGGTTGGGTACCAATACTACCTCAACAACCAAGAGTTGTATATTCGATGCAACAATGCTTACCTATGTCAAGTATACCAACTACGCCAGCTATTGTGACGGTGTCGCAAGTTCAAGCGCTGCCTATTGTATGCCAACCTCAGGTTTCTCAGGTTGTAATGCAACAACCCCTTGACCCTGCAACTCAACCACAATCACAGACTGGTGGAATGAAACAGGTGCAAACGGGTACAATTACCCCTCATCTTGGTCAAACAGTTAGTATGGAGCAACAACACATGGCTTCACAACCTTGGCTAGTGCAATACCAACAACCGCAGTTCCAACAAGTATACCAAGGTTATGAGCAACAAATCTTTGCGAATAGTGGGCAACTGTATATTCAAAACGGTCAAAATCAACCATTCTACAATGGTCATGCCCACCAACCCTACCAGAGTTACCAGCATCAAATGCACTATGATGGTATACAAAGACCAACTGCTCAAGCAATCCCATCTTATCCAGGGTATGCTTCGCCTAACCTGAATCAACAGTTACCCTTCGTGGCAACTTTAGAGTTACCTGATTTAAATCGGTTAACAAACGATCCAATCGCTTATGCCCCTTGGTGGCTAGCGATTCCACATAAACTTCCATTAGATATTACTAAATTTAGTGGAAATCCGAGTGAAGATCTGTCGAATCATGTCATGACCTTTCATCTATGGTGTTCATCAAACACCCTAAACGATGATTCGATTAGGCTTCGCCTTTTTCAGAGCATGTTAACTGGTCCGGCAGCAAAATGGTATATCGAATTGCCTAGAGCTTCATTTGATAACTTCAGTACCCTAGCCACAACCTTTTTAACCCAATTTTAGTTACCGATAAGGTACGAAATGGGAACAGAACTTCTTACCAATTTCAAACAAACGACGGCCACTCACATATCTGATCATATACATGAGTGGCGACGTCGTCGTAGAATGGTGAAAACGTATGTTCCCGATCAGCTCTTAGCTGAATGGTTTATCAAGTCATTACTGCCTTCCATCACGGAAGATGTGGCAAAAGGGGGAGTCGTCACAGAAGAGCATGTTATCGCTCGTGCACAATATTTGGACTTGATTTACACTCAATCCGGCACTCTCTACGATAAAATACCTGACGCTCCTAGGCCGGAATTCTCAGTTCCTCCTCCTAAATCAAACAATGACTCTCATGCCGACGATGGCGTGATTGGCACAACAGACACGAAATCGACAAAGGCTACATCTAAAAAGGCCCGTAAGATTTCCGGTCAAAATGCAAAAGAGGAACTTCTTGCCTCGGAAGTAAATGCCATATCGACAGATAAAGGCAAAGAAACCAAGCAACTAGGGGGCAAGAAGAAAGGCAAAGGGAAGAAGAAGAAACAGGAAGAATCATCACCTGAAAAATCTTCAGGAAACCCTCCTAGAATAGGAAACCAAAAAATCCATGCTTTATATGCGATGACGATCATTGGACCACAGATTGTCCACACAGAGCTGAGCTCAAAAAATTCTTCAAGAATTCAAAAACCTTGGCAGTATTAACTGATCCATTTCCAAATCCAGGGACAAATCTGGTTGACAGTGGAAACGCTTCCCCGTCTCAAGTTCTAATGTTGTCGGTCACCAAATAGCAAAATGATGCTTTGATATTGACAAGAAACAAAGATTATGCGAATCCACAACTGTCGAACAACAAGGATAAAGATCAACCTAGTAGTTCGACAACAACTTCGACAGAAGTTGCGCCACCCATAAAACCGCCAAGGACATGAGAAGGACCATTTTCCAGTATTCACAAACTACCTGGTGGGAGGAGGTCCAATGCCATTGAGACCAGAGGCACAAGCAGGACCGAGCATGGTACCTGCCTTATGGTGCACGATTTGTCAGATAGGAGGGAAGCATGCTACAGATAACTGCCATCTATTACAGAAGTATACGAAGATGTCCCAATAGTTTTTCTATAATTTCTACACGTTAGTAGGACATGATGAGTGCACCTGTAGAATTTATGAATTGATGATGGATCGGACTCCTACCTACAGTACTCAAACCGAAACATGGGTCGTTGATCAAAATGTAGGGATTGCATGCACTGGATTTTAGTGGCGCAGATGAGGTCGAGGTGGAATGGGACCAGGAAGAGGTTGCGAATAGCTGATCTATTATAATTGCAGAGGGCCAGGACATTATGCCTGTGATTATACAAATCGATCGAGCGGCGGGCATTTAAGATGTGATTTATGGGAGAAATTTGGTAAAATCTACTGCATTAATGAACTGGATTTGGGGGTAACGGTCGAATTCAAATTCAAAAGTGTTATAAAACACAAAGGGCTTCCCAAAAAACAACACTTGGCCATTTTCGAATTGAGAAATTGAGTAGAACCATGAGTATTGTGAGCCAAGCATTGATTGAGCCCCTAAATTCGCGAATGATCGATTGTAGCACAGCTACAATGACAAAAACTAAGGATGGTCTAGGAATAGAAGAGGTAACCGCTGGGAAGGCCACGTAGGCCCTAACCATGGAGGATGCTCCAGAAGGTGCTGGGGTTATGGCAAAGATCCCCAAATCACAGCGTACACCAAGACCCAAGAAAGATAAACAAGCAGTAGCTCCTATACACGTGTCCCTGTGGAACCCATTACATAGAAAACTATCAGTGGAAGAGAAGGCGAAAGTTGTCATGATCGAAACAGATGAAGAACAATAAGATTTTTAGGCCCTTATCATCACAGAGGAAGAAGACGAAGGCCTGAAGGTGGATATTCAACCTACGCCAAAGGGAGTAGTACACAAGTCGACGTTTAATCCCCACGCTAGAGCGGCACAGCATTATAATATAGTGGAAGATTTGGTCCAATCACCATCCACTATGTCGACTCTTGAGGTACTAAAAAATTGCCCATCCCAAAAGCAAGCTTTATTATCAGCCATTGGTGGGATAGACCCAAAGGATTCCAATCTTGTATCCTTCGATCATAAAGGATACGATCCTCAGTTACCAGCTCAACTAGCTTTCCTCGTTCAAGTGAAAGCCCTCAACAAAACTGTTCATCGAACAATTATTGATGAGGGGGCATCTACATGTATTATGTCGATGAGTTGCTGGAAAACTTTAGGATCTCCAACCTTGTCGCGATCTTCGACGACATTAAAATCATTTGACAGACGAACGTATACCCCATATGGTATTCTAAGTAACTTGAAGGTTGAACTAGGGGGGAAAACAGTAGAAATAGATGTTGAGGTAATCGACAGAAATCTCGATTGCAACATCCTATTGGGAAGACCATGGATATATGCTATGGCTGCTGTTGTGTCGACCTATTTTAGGAAGATTGCATTTCCCTTTCAAGGAGGGATTACAATTGTCGATCAACAAAACTTCGTCCCCAATGGTTCTCGAGTTACCGGAAGCATTCCAATGATCCATGGAATCCCCCATTCGCTTCAAAATATCGAAGTAGGCCTACTAAAAGATCCTATATTAATGGGAACTTTTGCCCTTCCACCTCCAATCAATTTGGCAGAAGTAGCTTCGGTAGGAACTTGCAATATGATATCTTCTAAAAAGATCTCAGAAAACGATATTGACGTGGATCATGCACAGGTTTTGCCTCCAAGCCCAACAGAAATATTGTAGCAATAAATGTTCCTAGCATGGGAGGCAAACCCAAATCAACGCTCATGAAGCGTTTGGATAGATAGGTCTAAGGAATATGGTACCCCTTTAGATCCTTGGTCGCGAGTGCATGTCACCGACGAAGGAATTGTTCAATCAATGATAATTGAAGGGACACCATGGGATGATCACCACCATCGTTCCCTTCTTTCGGATTGTGAAGAAAACACTCCTGATGACCTTTATCATCCTTCAGATTTTGATTTTCTATCAAATACTGTAAACACGGTGGATTCCGAGCGAAACTTGTCCAACATTGAAGAGACTATCGCCATAAATATCTCGACCAAAATAGATGTTGTAGAGAATATTTATGTTGGCAAATGTTGTTCTCCTTCAGAACTAGTAATATATAACGCTCTTTTTTGCGAATTCAGAGATGTCTTTGCTTGGTCATATAGTGAAATGCCAGGGATTGACTTGAGTATCGTTGAACACGAAATCAAGATGTATCTAGATGTCAAACCAGTATGACAATGGCAACGGCAGGTGCACCCCAAGAAAGCCGTTGCCATTAAGGTAGTGAAAAACTTCTCCATGCTGGTTTCATTTACCCGGTTCCTCTGACCGATTGGGTATCAAATATTGTCCCTGTTATGAAAAAACAAGGAACAATTAGAGTGTGCATCGATTATAGGGATGTAAATCAAGCTTGTCCAAAAGACAACTACCCTACACCCTTCATCGACCAGATAATTGATGAATGCGCTGGATGTGAAATCTTTTCGTTCATGGATGGATTCTCCGGGTATAATCAAATAAATATCCGCCCACAGGACCAGTCAAAGACTGCATTTATCTATCCGTGGGGCACGTTCGCGTATTGAAAATTACCCTTTGGTTTAAAGAACGCAGGGGCAACATTTCAGAGGGCAATGAATTATGCTTTCCATGGCATCAAAAACATCGTTCAACCATACCTCGATGACCTTCCGGCTCATTCGCGAAAGCGGACTGATCATCCGCAGCATTTAAAAGCGATATTTCTATGTTGCCAACACTACAAAATACGACTCAATCCACACAAATGTGTATTTTGTGTCAGTTCTGGTCATTTACTTGGCTTTGTAGTCTCGAAAGACGGATTCATCTCGACCCATGTAAGGTTCAGGCAATCATAAATTTGCCTCCACCTTCAAATTTGCTTCAGATTCAGAAACTACAAGGGAAAGCAAACTTTCTGAGGAGGTTCATTCCAAATTACGCCGAACTTGCTAAAGGTTATACGCGTCCTTTGAAAAAGGAAGTACCCTTTGTCTGGGATCAGGTTGCGCAAGCTTCCTTTGATGCTTTAAAATAATCCCTAATGAAAGCATCATTAATGTATGCTCTTGATTATCAAAAAGACTTTAACCTGTATTTGGCTGCAGCAGATACAACCATCGCAATGGTTTTAGTTCAAGAAGACAACAGAATTGAACATCCTATATATTATTTAAGTAAGAACTTAAATGATACAGAAAGTAGATATTCTTATGTTGGAAAGCTAGCGCTCGCAGCTGTTTAAGCGATACAGAGATTTCGACACTATGTCCTCTTTCGAAAGACTACCATTCTGTTAGATTGCAACCCCATGACTTATATATTGTCGCGGCAGTTGCTGGGGGGGAAATATTCAAAATGGATAGCAATTCTACGAGAGTTTGATCTGGAATTTGTAAAATCCAAGTCAAAGAAAGCTCTGGTTTTCGCAGAATTATTATGCGATCTCCCATCGTCGTCCAACAATGAAACATCTGAAGAAATGATCGTGGACGAAAATTTGTTTCTGATATCTTCAAGCAATCTATGGTACGGGGATATAATCATTTATCTCCAAACCCAAAAATATAGGCCAAATACCTCTCGCTCCGAACAAAAACGTATTCGATACCAGGCAAAAGACTACATGATCGTCGGTGGTACACTATACCATCATGGTATCGATACGGTTCTGAGAAGGTGCCTCACCCATGAGGAGGCCGAAAAAGTCCTGAATGATTGCCATTCAGGCACGTGTGGGGGGCATCAATCTGGTTATGCTATAGCGCAATTTTTTTTATGAGCAGGATACTTCTAGCCAACAATGTTCAAATATTGCATAACCGCAGTCAGAAGTTGCCATGCTTATCAAATTTTCGATAGCAAAACCAGAAAACCACTCGCACCTCTGCAGCCAATAGTTTCTGTCGGGCCATTTGCCAAATGGGGCATCGATTTCATGACATGTAACCCCACCTCGACCGGGGGGCATGGGTATATCATAGTCGCAGTTGACTATTTTACCAAATGGGCCGAGGCGATGCCTACATTAGATAATACTGGTGAAACAGCTGCCCTCTTCTTTTTCAATCATGTAGTCGCCAAATTTGATGTCCCACAAGCTATAGTCACAGATCATGGATCACATTTTCGCAATCACATGATGGTCGAATTAGCTGCCAAACTAGGGTTGTCTCACGACAGCTCTACTCCATATTACCTGCAAGCCAATGGACAAGTTGAAGCCATCAACAAGGTCCTGAAGCGCATGCTGCAAAGGATGATTGGAGTTCACAAAAGAAGTTGGCACCTAATCCTGTACTCAACCTTGTGGGCTTACCGAACATCGGTAAAGAATGCAACCGGGTTTACGCCTTTCCAACTGGTATATGGCTTGGAAGCAGTTTTACTAATCCAGTGTGAAATCTTGTCCCTCAAACTTGCAATTGACCTTATCCCCAGAACTTCAGAAGAGTAGGCTCGTTTCCTGGAACTAATCCAATTGGATGAAACCCGTCGTGATGCCGCTTTGGCTAATGAAGCCCAGAAGAAATGAGTCAAAGTGCAGTTCGACAAGAATTTCAAACCCCGTGTCTTCTCAGAAGGTGACTTAGTCTTGCTTTATGACCAAGAATCCAATAAATTGGGGGCAGGTAAATTCAAGTCTTTATGGATGGGCCCCTATATTGTTAAGCGAGTGTTAGCAAAAGGAGCCTACGAGTTAATGGATTATGACGGGATTCCACTGGCACAACCTCGTAACGGGTTGTATCTCAAGCGTTACTATGCGTGATTCAGTATAATAACTTGTATGCTTTTGTTATGTTTTTGTTTTCCCTAAAGTGTTTGTTTTGGTCAAGTAATCCACTTTTTACATTTATTGCAGATGTCAAACCTATTGGAGTCATGTGTTGGATATGCCAACGGGGCAAGTCGTAGTTCGCGGAACCTATCTTCCGCGGCCTGGGCCATTTTTGATCCAAGCAGCGAGTTAGTAAGTTTCAGAGGGGTATGTATTGGTTGATCAACGAATAACATCGCTGAATATAGCGCGTTGATAGAACTTCTCTCTGATGCCATCACACATGGTATACGCTGACTGATTTTCAGGCTAAACTCACAACTCATCATACTACAACTCACTGGTATTTACTCTGTCCAAAATCCAGCTATTTATCGCATGTTCCTAAGGGTTAAGATTTTGGAAAGACAATTTGATTTTATTCAATATCAGCATATTTCCAGAACCTTAAACACATTAACTGACTCATTGGCAAATTATGTGTTAAATAGAGATTTGCAACATCTATAAAAAGAAGCATACCATCAATATTTGCATTTGGATCATGTAACTTATCCAAAATAAAGCTTCAAAAATAAAAAATATATATATAACTGTTTATGGTTTACACATAATGTTTTGTAACCAAGACAAAATTGGTTAAATGACCCAAAACTCAAAACGCTAGGGGGCACCCTAGTCTAATGATGCTCGTGATAGCAAGTCACAGCCTGTGCAATCATGCGTAAGAGTCGAGTCCATTATCTTGGCACACCAGTGGTATGTCGCTGCAACCTCAAGGGCAGCTCGTCAGTCCTCACATATGGAATACCAAGAGTGAGGCCCTCAACCTGTTCCTGTAATGCTGTGAGAGTCTCGGCCACATCGAGGTCGCGAAGGATAGCCCTTCCAATAGCCCCTCCTGCTGGGGTGGCAGCTGGCACTCTCGGGCATACTACCGGCTAAATGGGACTAACATCTGCATGAACACATGAGTTTGATTATGTCTTGATAGAGTAAAGAACAAGGAAATTATAAAAGAAAAATGATAAACAGGAATATGGTCAAAGAATTTACCAATGGCACCCCACTGTTCGCCAACCGGCAGTACTAAATCTGGATCACCCCGGAAGTCCATACCAGCATATGGATACTCGGAATAAACCATCTCCTGATGATCAAACCACCCGAAGAAGGTATCAGAAAAGGAAATATGAGACTGATCAACATGCCTAGACATATGGTCGACCCATCTCTGCATACGTCGTTCAGTCGGTGAAGGTAAGTCGAGTGCAATATACTATGGCTGCATTAGTGGTATCTTTTCCAAGGCAAAGGCAGTCAAAATAGAACCATACCCAAATTTATTCAACCTCCCACTCTTCACCTTGGTCAACTGTTCTTTCATCACAAGAAGTACTGCATCGTACCAGTTGAACACCTTCGGTTGGAGACATTCCAAGGCATACTGCATATAAGATCAGTTGGCTACATGAAGAGCCGCACCACCAGCCATCCTACCAAAAGTGAACAGAATAGTCCTGAGGGACCTGTCAGTGACATCACGGATGATGATCTTGCCGTCTTTACTTGGCTGAGATCCCTCTCTGCAATACCGGCGAACATAATCTCTCACAGATTCACCTCCTCGAGCCGAACCTGATAATGAGATGTGGGCACCCCGCCTCGACAAGCCAGTCAAGAAATAGATGTCCACTACAGTCAAGGGGATGGATTTGCCCCTAATCTAGAACACCTGGTTGGTAGGATCCCAAGCATCAAGCAAATACTGCAGCAAGTTGATTTGTTGTCTCATGCTGGAAATGCAGAAAAACTTTAGCAAACCACAGTTCCGCAATGCGTTTACTGTAATCGGATCATGTAAGGCAAGCATGTCATCTTCTTCATGCTCACGTTCTCACCATGTAATAGTCGTCTTGCTCCAAAAATCTCTGAAAACAAACAAGAGAAGAGTTAGATCCTGATTTTGGTAAGAAATAGGCAAAATTTCCATCAAAAACTGTGCATAGAATTCCTTCCTTGTGCCCATCGCACCTATAGTAGTGCCCTAGGTGCATTGCATGTCAGATGGCCAGTAGACAGGCCAACATCCAATGCACCTTTCGACACACAAGGGGTGCGCTGATGCCAGGGCGCGTTTTTCAAACCCCAGAGGCTTAGAAAAACCAGGAATCAAGCTCAGAATGCAAAATGGAAAGCATGAAATGAAAGAGCTCAAGTTTAGCTCCTACCTGGTCCAGACGACGCCGAGAATCGTCCACAGAATCTCTCGAAATCAGCTGATGAAAATCAAGGGGGAAAAGCACCTCCAAAGCTCCAACAAACCAAAGTTCAAATGAAATGGTAAAATGAGAGGTAAAAGCACTTTTACATTGCTTTTTACGTAATTCGAGTAAAATATTAGTGTTCTAACTCATTTTTCAAAAATGTATTGTTCATTTCTAACTAGTTTGATGAAGCAATTGAAAATGCAGTAAAATCTTTGAAAGAACAAAGCTATTTATGTTAAAGTCAAGAAATGACCGTTGCATCAAGCAGTTTTAGTGCATAGTTCAAGCTCGTTAAAAAATAAACATAAGCCATCAGCAAATGTTTCCCCCGCGTTTAAGCTCCTTAAAAAATGAACTATTTCCCAGTAAATAACCATCGTGAATGTAGTACTTCAGCGTTTAAAAGCCCTGGTCATGTTCTCATCATCACCTCCACTCTGTATTGGCCGATCATTCACCTCCATTTGATTGTTTACCACTTTTGAGGAGCAGCTGCGAAGAGTGATCTCACTAGCCATCCTTGTAACACTACCGTGATTGGAAAATTCCAAACCTTACCTGGAATTAGCTTCTACCCAATTTTATCACTCGTTCCTCAAAAGACGAGTCTCCTTTAAGCTCTTTTCAACTGACTCGTAAAATATGAAAATATTGCCGAGCCATTGGCCTCTCCAGCTCGTTAAAGGGACCGAAAGTGCTATCCCTCCTCTAAATTTTAATCTTTTTGGACCTGAGGGATTATTACACAAAAGGATAGAGCGCTTGTTTTGTTCAGCTCGTTAAAAGTATCGAAAATTCATCCCTTCTGTATTGTTTTATACTTTTTCGAACTTAAGGGATTAGATGACGAAAAAGGAATTTTGGAGTTTCCTTTACGTTCCTTTTCAGACTCTCTAAAATTGAAAAGGACCGATTTATCTTTGTTGTTAAACTCGTTAAAACTTAATAGCAACAAACTTGTCCATAGCAGACAAGAACGAGTTTCACTATCGCTAGGCTCGTTAAAACATAGCGATGGGTTTGCTCAAAGGGAAAATTATAGAACAAGCATATGTTATCCTCCTCAAGCTTGACAAAAGTAAAGAGGTACTGGTGAGCAATGACTGGGGAAAATTGGGAAGAAAACTTGAAGAAACTTTGTTGGTAGCAAGTCGCTCTTGAACATGACACTTTCACTCTGCATCCAAGTCGGGTTGGGTTGTTTCATTCACTGGTCACATCACCATGGTCCCATCACACCATCCACATTTGGAGTAATGCTACCAATCCATCATGTCAGTGTCGCCGATATGTTCAAGAGAAGTCATTCACAGAATTCACCTGTGTCTCACCCACTACAATACATTTACACTCCATTCTTTCATGACCGCCACCCTGAACCGTATGTCATTAGATCGTTTTCACCTCCATTAAAATCATTTGCTCCGTTCCGTGTCATTGATGTGGGATTCATTAAGGCCCTCCTATGACGGATCACTTCTTTTTGACATCAGCTCATTATCCAAGACTTCGAGTTAGGAACACCTCGTTCAGTACTTTGAAGCTTGCATGCCTCAATGGCAAGTTTCTCACTTCCGGCGATAGGTTTACATCAATGGCCTTCGACCGAAAGATTTTGCATGGTGTTCGACACCAAGTCCTTTACTCACACCACATGAATTGTACTGCAGTACCTTGAGGGTCATTATCATTATCAGTGATTCCTCTCACGCCTGTTAACAGCTTACATCATTGGCTAGTAATCAGGCGATGTCTTTCCATGTTTGACTCCAGAACATCTCTCACATGGATAGACTTGTACTTCGAGTGAAGATCGAACGAGATTGAAGACCCCGGATCTAGTTTCATCCATCCGGGCTGCGATATATATTCAGGGAAATAAAGACATCAAATGTACATCATTGCTGCACAGATAATCATCCAATCAAAGGGATGATGGCTCTAGCAGAATCATCATTCTACACTCAGACGATTGTCTGTCCTATGTACATGAAAATGAATTTATAAAGCTGAGCATGGGAATGCCCGCCTCAGCTAGATCATGAAAATATTATGAAGATAATGTATTTTATTGTATCTTATTATAGGTCTCCTCCCAGCTTGAAAGAACTTCGGATCCTCATAATAAAGCATTTCACTCGACATCAAAAGATTAACGACCTCATGCTTTAGGGGGCAACTGTTATAGACATTTTTTAGCACTACAACCCCAAGCATGAAATGTCCATAAACCAAGGGCTCCTAAATCCCTAAAAGTGTTGTTCTAACCCCTAAAGGAACAAGGTCAACTGATTACAGCTTCTCCCAGAAGTTCTCCATGAAAAACTGCTCAGAAATGGTCAAAACAGGATCATTTCAGCTACTCCATAGGCAAAGTGCATTGCATCTCACCTAAACACACTGTGTGGGTGCGTTGCATTTCAAAAAGCCCTTCTATGGGGTGCGATGGGCGAGAAGTGACAAATTGCAGTGTCATTCCGCGAGGTGGAGTGGCATGGAAACTTCTAGAAACTTCTCCTGTGACACTTGCCTCTCTGAATTTGACCAAGGATGAGTAAGAGATCATCAATCTCCAAGTGGAAGCAAGAACTTTCAGAGGGAAGACACTACTCAAATCACAAGCTGACTCATCTCCCTTATAGATATCTATATATGGATCCCTCATCCCAGAGATCCAGAGGCTGGGATTTTGCATATTGTAAGGAATTGCTGTTGGTTTCTTGAGACAACATCAGATTGTTGGGTGATCTAAGCTTTGTATGAGGTGAAGAGGGGCTTCTTTGCTGAGAGGATGATGCTGGGTCAGAACAACTGGTTGTAACTCCGTTGGCTCTTTCTTGTTTATCAATAAAAGCTATTCAAGTTTTCCTCCATACTCTTGTGTCATTTATGTTTTCTGCATTTCTATGGTCAATTTACATCTGATCCTAGATTGTTTATGATTATAGATCCATGTTCTTATATAGTGTTGTGCTACTGTGATCTTATAGGTACTCTGTGAAGCTGCGCGTGCAAGGGAACAAGTAGCGAAAGACTATCAAGAGAGAGAGGAATCGAACTAGGAGATTAGCGCAAGACAGAGGTTGGTCTTCTTTGTTCTTCTCTCATCTATATTTCGTAAAGGAAAAATGAAAGTAGCTTTACTTTGTTTGTTTCTAAGGTAGCTATCACACCTTAGTGGGATAGGCAGTTCTGTGTGGACACTTTTCCCTGTAACACTAAGGATCCCTTCGACTTGGATTTGATGAATTCCATATCGAATTCATGGAGAATAATGATCCCCTATGAGTATTTACCCCCCAACAATTGAAGTAACAATATGTATGTCATAGGGTTGCAGTATGAAACAACTATAGATTTCCAAAGCAATATGTAATGGTGAAACCTCTGGAGTACTTGAACAGTCACCAAAGCTAATATTTCTACTTGAGAAGACCGAATCCTTGTATTATTGAGATTCTGACTCAAATAATAGATGGGATTTGCACTCCCGATATCATCTTCTTGGACCAACACCATAGCTATAGTAGAGATGGCGGTAGCTAGCTACAAGAAATAGTCGTGCTGATAGTGAAGGGGATATAAGAGAGATGCCCGAATAACTACATATTTCAAGGCATCAAATGATTTTTTTGCAGCATCATCCCAATGGAAGGGAATCCCTTCTTTCAGTAAGAAAATAAATCTTTTGGCCGGTTTAGCATAGTTAGGGAAGGACCTCCTTAGGAATTTATCTTTCCCTTGGAATCTTTGTAACCGAGCAAGTGAGGAAGGTGTAGGCAAGTCAACAATTTCTGGAATGTTTAAAGGATCAATACAAATTCCTTGTTTTGAGATGACGAAACCAAGGATTCGACCAATGGAGAAAAATTGTGTGTAAATGCATGGGGTGATCAGCCCGATGCTTGGAGTGAGCATGGAGATCATCCAAATAGGGTTGCATGATATGCTTGATATCGTGGAAATCATAATCCATCACACGTGAAATGTGGCTGCTGCGTTATTTAAATCAAAGGGAAGATTTTTATAAGCAAAATGATCCCGACTTAAACAGGAACGCAACCAATTACAGAGATAACCATATACACAAAGATGCAGCGGAAATAATACTTCATTTCATTAATGGAAAATACTGAAATATGCTTACAAACAGTAATGGAAATAAACCAGCTAGGGCGATGGTAGCTTATCTCTGAGAAGAGATGTGGTGGCTACATGCCTCTGAACTGTGTTACAATGAGGCTCGAAGGCCTATTTATTGTTGAGAAACAATGAAAAACCCTTAACATTCCAAAACCTAACCCTAGAAGATGAAATGCCAAACTGTGGGCCCTGTTTGGGTAAATTGGTACACCAACTTCTCGGGGTCGTAACTTTGGCATACGATCTCCATTTGACGCGTACAATAGCTCGTTAGAAAGATCTATCCGAACACTACCACTTTGGGAGGCAGCATTCGTCCATGGACCCATGCTGCCCCAGATTTCCCAAAAAATGTCGTTTAGGGCCTCAAAACGGCTCCGGAAGTTCAGGACCCGAAAAACTGCTAAAAGTAGTAAGTTGCGCTACAATTAAGGAAAATAAAAATGCTGAAAGAGATAGTTGTGGGGGTCCAAATGGGATAGGTGGGTGGCCACCAACATTCACCTGGATCATTCCTCCCCCCTTAGGAAGCAATGGTCCCCATTGCATTGAGTTCATCCCTGAGATGAGGAAGCTTCTGTTGATCTGGGTCTCTGGTGACCTGTTCTGCAATCTTTGATCTATCCAAAAATGGTGGGAAGCATGGTCGACAATGGTCCGCATTGAACACTCGGTGCAAGAAAAGGAATGGGGGAATCTTGTGCTTCAAAGCATTGTTGCCCATAGCCTTGGTATTGGTGTAAGGACCATGTCGGAGTGGTCTGAGTTTCTGATGGGTTATGGTAAGGCGTTCTCTGTGCAGATGTAACGAAACTTTGTTGCCCACCTGAGACTTATGGCGTACCCCTGTGGGTGAGGAGAAGTTGTTCCTGTGTTCTATCATGACCGTATCCCTTTGCTGCTGCTGTTGCGTGGAGGAACCCTTTGCAGGGGTCATGGATGTAGCAACGATCTTCCCCTTACATTGGGAGTGAACCAGACAGATGAATTTCCTGGTCTGGGAGATTAGCTTACTGCCTTTCTTAGTAGTGATCGAAGATGTGGCGGTAGGTGGGGCTACCTCCGGTATCCTGTATAATGAATTTTTCAAAGAAATAATGACAGCACGAGGCCTTGACTCATACACAGCATGTCACCTCCATAAGTATGGTTGGCCTAGTAATACATCACAAACATCTAGAGGTGTAACATCACATAATACCTCGTCTGTGAAGGGCTTAATGCTGTAGGGAAGGCGACACTGCTGGCGAACTTTCAGATCTCGTCCTTCATGAAGCCACCTGATACTATATGGCTGTGGGTGTGGTGTAGTCGGTAGGCCCAACCGCTTCATGACCTTGGCTGAAATGAGGTTCTTTTGGCTGCCACTATCGACAATGAATTGTAGCGACGAACCCTTCACCCAAATCTGTGAGTGGAAAAGGCGCTCCACTTCCTCTGGATTTTTGGGCTCATATTTCTGGATCTTGGTAGTGGCAATAGTGGCACTGGGATCCGAATCAATGATCTGCTTCCCTTTGCCATTCCCCTTGTCGAGTTCTGGCTCAGGGTCGGAACATGCATCTGATTTGGAAGCCTTCAACTCAGCCACCAGTGACTGCTTGGTCCGACACTCACTTGTGTTATGAGTGGGACTCTTGTGGAACTCACACCACTTTCCTGTGTCCTTCTTCGGTTTCGTGGTGTTGTTCTTCTCTTGCAGCTTCAATGGGTTGTCTTGGGTCACCCCGCCTTGGCTTTGTCCTTTGGGCTTCGGATTTGCAGATCCAAAGTCTCGCTTCTTCTGTTTGAACTTTTGCTCGATTTTGACAGTGTATTGGTATGCTGTGCCGAGTGAGGAGATGTTCAAGAACCCCATCTCTTCCTGGATGTATTTGTGTAGGCAGCCACGGTATTTGAGTACCAGATGTAGCTCAGGATCTTTGATACCCAACTATGTGCGAAGGGTATGAAAAATGTTTGTGAACTTCAGCACATCTTGGTCTCATCCCTGCCGCAGTGCTGTCCATTTGATGTATTTGTCCTCATAGCTTCTGACAGGGTAGTACTGCTCCTTGATGGCATCACAAAAGTCATTCCAAGTGGGTGCGGCTGAAAATAGTGAGCCTGTACTTTCATCCTTCTGGTCGCAGTAGGTTTCCCACTAGTCCTTGATGTGGGGGGCTGCTTTGAGAAGAGTGAAAACAATCTTTTCCTCACTTGAAAATTCATGAAAAGAAAAATACCCATCTAGCAAATTTAGCCATTTATCTACGGCATCTACGTCTATTTGACCCTCAAAGATGGGGATTTCAAAATTAACTTGTACCTTAAACAGTGTGGCGTTTCCAGAGTAGCTGTTGGAAGCCAATGCATCGCCTCTGGGTAGCCGCTGAAGGATCTGCGCAAAGCTATCCATCATTGCGTTCCTTTGCCGCTCGAGCGCTTCTTCGAGCAAGATTTTGATAGTATCTCCTGCCCCCTCGTCTTTCTTCTCATCCGCCATGGGAGGCCGTCGGGATTTGTGAGGCTGGTCTTACAAAGGTTCGACCAGTTCAAGCCCTAACTCCTTATATCCCGACCTCGTTGGGGACATGCAAAGAAAAACAGAGAAAAAGCAGACCACTCTGATACCACTGATCCAGACTTAAACAGGAATGCAACCAATTATAGAGATAACCATATACACAAAGATGCAGTGGAAATACTACTTCATTTCATTAATGGAAAATACTGAAATATGCTTACAAACAGTAATGGAAATAAACCAGCTAGGGCGATGGTAGCTTATCTCTGAGAAGAGATGTGGTGGCTACATGCCTCTGAACTATGTTACAATGAGGCTCGAAGGCCTATTTATTGTTGAGAAACAATGAAAAACCCTTAACATTCCAAAACCTAACCCTAGAAGATGAAACACCAATCTGTGGGCCCCGTTTGGGTAAATTGGTACACCAACTTCCCGGGGTCGTAACTTTGGCATACGATCTCCATTTGAGGCGTACAATAGCTCGTTAGAAAGATTTATCTGAACACTACCACTTTGTGAGGCAACATCGGTCCATGGACCCATGTTTCCCCAGATTTCCCAAAAAACATCGTTTAGGGCCTCAAAACGGCTCCAGAAGTTCAGGACCCGAAAAACTGCTAAAAATAGTAAGTTGTGCTATAATTAAGGAAACTGAAAATGTTGAAAGAGACAGTTGTGGGGGTCCAAATGGGATAGGTGGGTGGCCACCAACATCCACCTGGATGACAAAAGTATCCCAAGGACAAATAAATGCAATTTTTGGTTGATACGTTGGGAGAACTATTGATTTGATTATAGCCTGAGAATCCATTCCTAAATGAAAATATTGTAACCAGCGCATCCAACATTAATTTGGTCAATGGAAGGGGTTGGGTAGTTTCCTTTCAAACAAGCACAATTTACGTCCCAATAATCGACACATACTCGGATCGTGCCTTGTTTCTTCATGATAGGGACAATGTTCGATACCCAATTAGTTAAAGGAACGAGGTATATAAAACCAGCTCAAAGAATATTTTTGATTTCAACTTTTATCCTAGCTACATTCTTGGGAAAGACTGGATGAAGGCACTACCAGATGGTTTTGGCATCAGGATACGTCTTTACTTCATGCACTACTATGCTTGGGTCGATACCTGACATTTATTTATATGTCCAAGAAAATACATCTCTGAACTCATGAAAAAGGGCTTGATAAATATTGATTTCAAATGAATAATAAGATGTTACAATGTATAAATTTTTTATTGTTCTTATTTTAATCGAAATATCGAGAGGATTCATTTATACGATATTCAAAAGCTTCTTTTCAGAGTCGATCTCATGAATAGAGATGGAATCCATAAAGGGTTCATCAAAATTAGGGAAGTACAGACCACAGAGATTATCTTAAATGGTACTTGGGAAGGACGAAGGATGATGATGTTCATCCCATGGCACATCGTCTGACATCATTATTTCCATGATGCTTTCATCAATAGAGAATATACTCCAGAAAGGATTAGAGGGCATGCCATAATCAAGTGATTGATCTACCCAATTGATCGAAGAAAATGTATGGGTCGAAGAAGCCGAATATATGGCTTCATAATCTTGCTCAATATGGTTAAGTGGCATTTGGTCGCCAAAAATTTTGATGTCATTTTCATCAGATACAATCCATGGATCAGCCAGGATCGTAGAGGGTGATACCATGTTGATATAAGCAACCAAAGGGGAGAAGCTAGGAAGGAGAAGGGGAGGGATTGAAAAGGTTCCCATAAGTGATGAATTCTTCAACAAACCAACTCTGACATGCTAATAGGAGTGTAGGGCTTCCCCTACAAGAGGGACACTTCTAGTAACATTGGAATCAAAGGCGAAAAAGGTGAGTTGATCTATGTCGATGCTCCCACCTTTATGAGGAAAGGTGATCATTTGGAAGTAAATTGAAATGATGGAAACCATAGAATAAACCCATTTACGTCCTATTAGAAGATCATAATCAAGAGGATCATTGATAACTCTTACTTCAATGGAGATGACTTTTCCCCCTAGTTCCGCTTGGATGGAATTTAAAATCCCACAAGGTTTGTATGTCCTTCCATCAAAGGATTATAATGTGGTGGTCGATTCACTCTGTTGGGGTGAACCAATCCCCTTCCAGCAACACACAAACATGTTTAAGGTCAAGGCTCCCTCATCCAAAATAGAAAAATAATGTTCTTACCATGGACAATGACCTCAATCATAAAATCTAATTAAGTCGAAAGTCGAGGGGTATCATTTTCATGAGAGAAAACCACTAGGTTGCAATTCAATGGATCCACACATCCCATAGGTAATAATAAAGCTTTCTTTTGGATGGGGAATTTTTGAAATACCTCAAGAGTTGACATAGCTGATGGAGACTAAGCCAAGTCTTCAATTACGTTGTAATTTTGAGCAACTCTCAAACGAGGGTTGAAAGAAGACTTATGGATAACACCCTTCCGAGGCTTTATAGTCAATTCCATAGGAACGAGAGGTGGAACATGATGAGATGAAGTTGTTGACAAACTTGAAGGTTGATCAGTAGCCTAACTATTAGATGGATTCGTATTACCATAGTCCTTATTCCAAGTGGCCACCAAACATTTGATTTCATCTTTGAGGAGGAAAGCATCAAAACTATGTTAGAGGAAGAAGCTGTTATGAAACTAGCTCACAAAAAGATAGAAAAGAAATATCAACGCCTTAGAATTCAGCCTCTTCAAGGGGGCAACCTCCTTCACATTACAAAATAAATAATTCTTGGATGATACAAATGCAAAAACCTCCTTTTTATATACGAGTCTAACGGGTCACAATATAACCAAAGCCGACCTATCAATAATAATATAAGGGCACAACAATAACAATAGTAGGCTTCTATGCGGCACAATAATAACAATAGGGGAAAAATAATAACAATAAAGGCTACAATGACAAATAGTAATGGGAGAATCACTAGTATTATAGGGACCTAACATTCCCCTCTCCTTTAAAATAGTGTTGTCTTCAATGCTTGGGTAGTTTTGGATGCTTCTATATAAAATTCTCATCCTCTTGTGTGGAATCTTCAGTGGGTAAGTTCTTCCACTTGACAAGATACTCCGAAATTGATCGATTTCGCAGCTGTCGAGTTCTTGTTTCTATGACTGCTTCAAGTTCCAATATGATTTTTCCTTCCTTGTCAAGATTTGGAAATATTTTTTGAACTGATAGCTTGTCTCCAATAACCTTCTTTAAGCATGAAACATGGAAAACTAGGTGCACTCAAGAAGTTGCAGGAACCTCCAATTATTATGCCATAGTACCAATCTTTTGCAACACCTTGTACAGACCATAATACTTTGGTGATAATTTATTCTCCTTCTTAGCTTGCTTGAGGGACATTTTTTTATATGGTTGTAGTCGTAGAAATACCCAGTCACCTATATCAAAACTTCTTTTGCTCCAATGTTGATCTTTCTGTTGTTTCATTCTATTTTGTGCCAAAGTTAGGTTATCCTTTAAGAGTTGGAGATCTTGTTGTTGATGCTCGATATGATCTCTCACTGCTTGAACCTTATAATTTTCTCTCAAATATGATGTGATGGATGGTGGGTGATATCCATAAAGTGCCATAAATGGGGTCATTTTTGATACAGTATGGAAGGAAGTGTTATACCACCATTCAGCGAAAGGCAACCATTTATCCCATTGTGTCTATTTATCAGAGAAAAAGAAATGAAGATATCCTACCAAACATTTGTTTTTCTATCTTAGTTTTCCCATCAGATTGAGGATGCTAAGATGAGCTATGAGCTAACTGAGTACCAAAACAAGAAAATAATTCTGTGAAAAAATTTCCTGTGAAAATGGGATCTTTTTCGCTTACAATAATCTTTGGGTTTCCATGTAGCTTTTGAATTATTTACATAAAAGCAATAGAAACTATATCAGCCTTAAATGGATGAGATAATGCACAAAAGTGTGCATATTCGGTAAGTCTATCAACTACCACTGTGATGACACTCTTTCCTTCAAACTGGGGTAAACCTATGATAATATCCATTGAAACCTCCTCGAGACATTGATTTGGAATGGATAAAGGTTGTAATAGACACGGGGTCTTAATTGTTTCAACTTTATTTTGCTGGCAAACAAAACATTCTATCACAAAATTTTGAATATCAGATTTAAGGCCATCCCAAAAAACCTTGTGGTATGTTTTTCAAAATCCTAAGTGCCCTCCTAAGGGAGTGGCATGCAATTCCATAAGAATATTTTGTTTGAGTTAGGAATTCTGAGATAGGTATAAGCAATATTTGTACCATAACGAATCATTTTTTCCAGCTAAATGTATCAAATGTACAGGGATCTTGTTGTAACTTTTGAATGAGTGCCCACAATTCTTCATTATTCTTCCATTCATCCCTTGCTTCGTTTATCCAACCTGGTTAGATAATAGAAATGGCACAAAGGAATCCTTCCACATCCTCATCCTTTTTAAGAGTGCATATGCCACAACATTGTTATTCCCTTTTTTTTATATGATTTCATTGTCATAACCCAACATCTTTGTGACCCATTTTTGTTGCTCTTTTGATGATAATGTTTGTTCTAAAAGTATTTAAGTCTATCATTATCCATTTTTACCTTGAAGTGTCTTCCCATTAGGTAGGGTCACTGTTTCTTAAGTGCATGTAGTATTGCCAACATTTCCTTCTAATAAATAGATTTGTGTAAATACTTTCCTTTGATTGGATGAATTTCGAAAGCAATGAGTCTTTCTTCTTGCATTAAAATAGTACCAATTCCATTTCATGAGGCATCACATACCACAATAAAGGTTTTTATGAAGTCTCGCATAACTAAGAGTGGTGCTTGGTACATTACCTCTTTAAGATGTTCAAAGGCCTTCATTTCTTCTAGAGTCCATAAAAATGAATCTTTCTTCAATAATGTTGTTAGGGGTGTTGTTATTCTCCCACAATTCTTACAAACTTGTGATAATATACTATCAACACGAGAAATCCTCACAGATGCTTTATGGATGTGGGGATTTTCCATTCCTTAATGGATTTAATTTTGCTACAGTCTACCTTAACACCTTCATGAGATACAGTATGACCCAGATATTCCACCTCTTGTACTCCAAAGAAAGATTTGGAGCTTTTTTCATATAATTGTTTCTCCTCCAATAGTTTGAGCACCCTGTCAACATGTTGAACATGATCCTTCCAAGACTTGCTATAGATTAATATATCATCAAAAAATACTAACACAATTTTTCTAAGAAAGAGTTTGAAAATGGAATTCATCAAACCTTGAAACATAGAAGGTGCATTGGTAAGGCCAAAGGCCATGACCAAAAATTCATAATGACCCTCATGAGTTCTAAATGTTATTTTCAAAATGTTTGCAGTCTTCATTCTAATTTGATGGTATCCTGAATGAAGATCCAACTTGGTGACATAAATTAATCCATGCAATTCATTCAATAGTTCATCCGAACACATGCGCCATCATCCATCCATCTTGTGCACCAATACTACTGGAGCAGAGAAAGAAATTTGACTAGGTTGAATTATACCAGCCTCTCACATTTATGCAACCATACGTTCACTTTCACTCTTTTGGGCATAGGGATATCAATAAGCCCTGATGTTTGGAGGAGCATTTCCTTGAATCAAATGAATAGTATTATCATGATCATGAATAGGTGGGAGACATTTGGGGGTCTCAAATACCCTGGAATAATTGTCCAAGGCTTTTTGGATATCTGGAGAAATAGATTATTTTGATGTGGGAACCTCTTGTGAACATAATTGTGAAATTAGGACTCGTTGTTATTTCTTTAGAAGATTTTTCATTCCATTAGAGATGATTATCTTTCATGGTCTCCCTGCGATACCTATTAATTCAACTTCCTTTCCTTCCGAAGAAAATTTCATGAAATGTTCTTGAAAATTAAAAGCTATTGTACCCAAGGATTGTAGCCATTGGACTCCTAGTACAACATCAACACCACCCATTGCAATGGAAAGAATTGGGCTATTCAATACATATTATGACATGGATAGCTTGATATTATGACACTTTCCAGAGAAATTTATGGTTCCTCCATGTGAAACCATCACTTGACACTTTGGTGTTGGATATAGGAAGCAATTCAATTCCTTGGCTATCTTACAATGAATAAAACTATGCATACTACCTGAATCAATCAACACTATTACCTTTTACTTCTTGATATGTCCTTCTATCTTGATAGTTTGAGGAGTGGTAATTATGGCCAATGCATTACAATATATGGTCGGATTCCTTTCTTCTTCCTCTAGGGTTTTTTCCTGGTGTATATCCTCTTCTTTTGATGTTTCTTGTTCCCTTCCTTCCTCCTCTTTACAATCTATGTAAATAATTTATTCTCAACACACTTATGACCTTTAGTGTATTTACTATAACAATTGTAACAAAGCCCTTTTTCTCTTTGTAGGTTGTGGAAGGCTAGTGGAAACAACACTTCAATCCTTATAGTTGTGAGTGGTAGGCTTCTTTGTTTACATAATTTTTCTTTCCATTTTTCTTGCCAACCTGAATGCCTTCTCCAATGAGTCAGGTTCCCAAAGGAGAACCTCATGTTGGATGTAATCCTTTAATGTCCCTATGAACACATTAATCCTCTGCTCCTCTGGAATATATTTTACCCTGATATTCAATTTTTGGAAGTCCTCAATGTGCTCCATCATTAACCCCTTTTCTTTGAGGTTTATCAATTGGCTAAAAAAAGTGTTGCTTTTTGTATCCTCATAATGTGCTATCATTTCTTCCATAAAAATTTCCAAACTTACAATTTTTTTACGAGAGAAAATCCATCGATACCATACAAACTAGTTTGGTTCCAAATATAAAGTTTCAATGCGTACCTTTTATGTGTTTTGCACATTATGGAGATCAAAATATTGCTCCGTTTGTAGTATCCATGTCACGAGATCCTTGCCATCAAACTTCCTCAAATCGATCTTTGGAACAAGGTGGGTCTTCAATCCAACAATAGACTCTATGAAATCATGATTAATATTTCTTTTGTTCTCATCTTGAGTTTCCTTTACTACCCTTTCACCATTACTAAGTATTTCTTGTAGCAACTTATTCAAATATATCTTCAAATCTTCCATCTTAGAGTTCATTCCATTCATCTTAGCTTCCATGCCATCCATCTTAACTTGCACATCATTCATATTAGCTTCCATGCCATTCATCCTAGCTTCGGTTACCTTTTGTGAGAGTGAAATTTGTTGCACTTGGTCTCGTAATTTTGACATATCATGTTGCATCTCTTCCTTTTCTTCATGAGTCTTGCTAGAGCTTCCATGTTGCTTACTAGGAATTTCCATTTTCTTTCTTCGAGGCATAAATTAATGATAATTATGCTTCACTGTGCCCTTTGAACCTCAACCTATTTTTTCAACCCAAACCTATGGAAAATTTTAAAACGACTACACACCTTTTTTTCACTTTGTAGAAGCTCGATATTGAATTTGTTATATCTCTATAATTGGAGATCTCCAAGGTTTAGAATTGATTCTTGCAGTATCGCTCTGAGTCCTCTTTCCAATGCCGCCACTCTGATCAAAATTGGATTATACAAGAAAGAGTTATGCCCAATCTTCCATGATGACCTGATCATATAATTTTTCAGTAGAGAGAACTTGTACGATGGGCCACGTGTCACATTCTCGACCTCGGGATCTTAAAAATATACACAGAAAACTAAAGTCTGACCTATTTCTGTAACCTCTTACGAAATTTCAATATGATGCTCAGAGACAAAGTTATCACAATTTTACCAAGGTGATGTTTTTGGAATGTAAGTCAGGAGTCTGCAAAATCCCTAACTTCCTCAAATCATATCTCCAAAAATATAGCAAGACAAAATCTGAAATTTAGACCTGAGTTTTGATTTCAGGTCAAATGGGTTTTTGTTTTAGCTTCTGAAACATCGCATAAAAATGTTATAGAAAAAATTCCATGATGACCTGTATGTAGAAGCAAAACCCTAGAATCCAAAGCTCTGATACCAAATCTTATGAAACCAGCTCACAAAAAGATAGAAAATAAAGATTAACGCCTTAGAATTTAGCCTCTTGTAGGGGGAAATCTGATTTATATTATACAAATGAACAATTCTTGGATGATACAATTGACAAAACCTCCTTTCTATATATAGGAGTCTAAGGGGTCACAATATAATCAAAGCTGACCTAAAAATAATAATATAAGGGCACAACAATAACACTAGTGGGCTTCTATGGGGCACAATAATAACAATATGGGGACAATAGGTGCACAACAATAACAATAAGGGCTATAATGACAATAGTAATGGGGTAATCACTAGTAATATAGGGACCTAACAGAAGCATCCCGAGCAACCTTATGAGTCTCCTAATTGGGAAAGGGGTTGATCAACATAGCAAGAAAAGTGGATGATTTCAAAAATTGATTCACTTCAGTGTGGTGTGGACAATCACGTGTAAAGTGATCCTCATTAGAAATCAAGAATGGGTATTGATCCTTTCATTTAATTCATCAGAAGATGATTTTGTTTGTCTATCCTGCAGTGAGGAATATTTATTATTCTTACCTTTACCTTTCTTCTTGCTTCTAGGTTGTTGTTGAGACTTCGCTTTATTAAATGAGATGGCATTTATCTTGGAACCAGAAGTTGTAGGATCATGGGATGGTTTTGTGTAGGAATGGTAAGAGAAATACCAGATGGTTTACATGAGGACTGTGAATTGGGAGAACCTACAATTCCATTGAAAACATGATATTCTTTACTAGGTGGAGGAGGAACAAAATTTTAGGGTCTCAGAGCATTTGGTATCTTATCATAAAGCATGCTCGATTGGGTATAAACTAGATCTAGATATTGAACATGAATAATGACTTTCTCTTCCGTCATGACCCCACTTTTGGCCACATATTTTGTTATGGGAGCTAACAGAAATTTGACAAACGATTCTTCCAACAACTGATAGGGAACATAAGTCTTGACTAGCCGACGACAGTGCCTCCACTCAAGAATGTGATCCAAAATGTGAGTTGAGTCTGATTATTTGAAGTTATTCAATAGTTCCATTCTAGTTTTGTATCTGATGGGAAACTAGAAATATGTGAGGAAGGTAGAGGCTAAAGTGGTAAAGTCATGAAATGATGCTCTAGGTAACTCAATATACCATTTATTTGCAGTACCCGTAAGCATTTGCTGGAAGAGGCAGAGTCAAATGGAATCAACATTAAGGGAGTTGGATGAAGACCATATATGATAAGTCATAACATGCGTCGACGATTCCTTTCTAGGACTCCCATTGAGTTTTTGGATATCAGAAGGAAATTTAGTGGGAATAATCGGCCACTATGCTGAATAAGCAATGGGGTCATTAGTAAGCCGAGTTAAATCTGGTAATTCAAGAGTAGCCATAAAAGGAAAATATTGATTAAATTCTGGAGGTGGATGACCTCGATATGAGGGGATGTCATAGGCAACAGATACTTGCATTCCTAGGTATGGAGGTTTATGATAATAAGGAACCTGGTTACCAGAATATCGAGGGTTCTGATAAGCAGCATACAAGTGATTTTTTTGCCCAACCCTAGGATGGTAATAAAGTTGTTCGAATGGGTGAGTTTGGATTTCCTAGCATTGAGGAGGAACTTTATGCGATCCATACTCTTTCCCGATAGGGGTTTTCATTGCCCCATAGTACAGGTTTGATTGAGACTGCGCCAAATTTTGAATAATTTGACCTGCTAAAACTTTACGAGTACCTTGTGAAAGTAATTGAGAAGGTGAGGGACCTTGTACAAGTTTACTAATCAAGACCGAGAGGGAACTAGACACCATTGGAATGGGATGTAAAGGTTGGATCACATGTATTTGAGCTTGTTGACATGTTCATATATAGGTAGGAATTTGTGACGAAGAGTGTATACCTTGAGGATACAACAATCAATCTCAAAATGAACCACATTGAATGGGTAAATTAGGTTTCCAAACACTCGAAGCCATTCCAAGATAAGGAGGACTATAACTAGGCAGGTTACCATATTGAGGTATACCAACAACAGGTTCCCCCCTGCCATGGCAGGAGGGGATGGTGGAGGAAATTGTAATCTAGATCGAGGGTACCCAACATAAGGAGCATTGGGTTGTTGACGATAGATTTTCCCACTAGTATATGGGCCAGCCTACTACTCTAGTGTAGGTGTAGATGGAGGAAGAGAAGAAAAGTGTGTGGCATTCATAAGAGAAGTACCAGACATTATTCTCAAATTGAATGACATGAGAGAGGTATGACAACTAGAAGCCACACCAGTAAGGGTACGAAATAATGATTGATAGCCAAGTGGGGTGGACAGGCCACCATATAAATGTGTTTTTTGTGATTTTACAAACATTAATGAGTTAGTGACACTTGATGTCTCAACCGTAGTGGTGGTAATAGGTTGGGAGTTTGAATCAGCTCCAGTAATGGTTAACAATCCCAATGAAAATTGTTGCTAGAGATCTAGAGATAGGCCCAAATTTCTTCCTAGTGAATGGGAGTAGAAGGATGAGGCTCTTCTTGAGGGATCTCTTCAATAATCATAACTTCATGTTGAAGAGGCTCACTGTTAGGCCCAAGATATATTGGTTCTATATGTTATGAAACCAGCTCAAGAAAAGATATAAAAGATAGATCAACACCTTATAATTTAGCATCTTCGAGGGGGCAACCTCCTTTACATTACATAAATGAACAATTCTTGGATCATACAAATGAAAAGACCTCCTTTCTATATATAGGAGTCTAAGGGGTCATAACATAATCAGATCCGACATAACAATAATAATGTAAGGGCACAATAATAACAATACTGGGCTTCTATGGGGCACAATAGTAACAATATGGGCACTACATGGGTACATGAATATAATAATTGGGTTGTACTAATAACAATAAGGGGTTACACTTGTAGTATAGGGTCCTACCATGCCCCTCTCCTTCAAAAAGCGTTGTCCTCAACGCTTGAGTAGTTGTTGATGCTTCTGTATAAAATTCTTGTCCTCCCATGTGGAATCTTTAGTGGGTAAGTTCTTCCACTTGATGAGATACTCTGAAATTGATCAATTTCGTAGCTGTCGGGTTCTTGTTTCAGTGACTGCTCCAGGTTGTAATATGATTTTTCCTTCCTCTTCAATTTCTGGCAATATTGTTTGAATTGGGACCTTTTGCAACTTTTGAATAAGTGGCCATACCTCTTTGTCCTTCTTCCATTCATCCCTTGCTTCGTTTATCCAATCTGGTTGGATAATAGAAATAGCACAAAACAATGCTTCCACATCCTCATCCTTGAAGAGTCTTCCCATTCGGTAAGGTCGCCATTTTTTAAGTGCATGTAGTATTGCCAACATTTCCTTCTCATAAATAGCTTGCTTGAGATGTAGCAGTAAAAATACCCAATCACCTACATCAAAACACTTTTCACTACGATGTTGATCTACCTATTGTTTCATTTGATTTTGCACTGAAGTGGTGTTATCCTTTAAAATTTGGAGAACTTGTTGTTGATGCTCAATGTGATCTTTCACTGCTTGAACCTTTTTCTTCTTGATATGTCCTTCTACCTCTGGAGTTTGAGGAGTGGTAATTTCTTCCAATCCTTTACAAGATATGGTCGGATTCATTCCTTGATGCTCGATGTGATCTTTCACTTCTTGAACATTTTTCTTCTTGATATGTCCTTCTATCTTGTTAGTTTGAAAAGTGGTAATTTCGACCAATAAATTACAAGATATGGTTGGATTCATTTCTTCTTTCTCGATGTGATCTTTCACTTCTTTCACCTTTTTCTTCTTGATATGTCCTTCTATATTGAGAGTTTGAGGAGTGATAATTCTTGTCAATGCTTTACAAGATATGGTCTGATTCATTTCTTCTTTCTCTGGGGTGGGGTCCTGGCGTATATCTTCTTCTTTTGATGTTTGTTGATCCTTTTCTTCCTCCTCTTCATATTCTATGTAAAATAATGTCTTCTCGGCACACTTATGGCCTTTAGTGCATTTGCTATCACAATTGTAACAAAGCCCTTTTTCTCTTTTTTCTTCCAATTGTTGTGGTGTAACCCTTGTAGGTTGTGGAAGGCTAGAAGAAACAACAATTCTATCTTTATAGTTGTGAGGGGTATGCTTCCTGGTTTCCATAATTTTTCTTTCAAATATGTCACAAAGCCCTTTTACTCTTGCCAATTGTTGTGGTGTTGCTCTAAAGAAGGTGTTGCTCTTTGTATCCTCATAATGTGCTATCATTTCCTCCGTGAAAATTGACCACGTAACAAGTTGTTTACGAGGACAAAGCCCTTCATACCATAAAAATTGATCTGGTTCTAAATATTAAGATGCAATACATACCTTTTGTAACAGTGGTACACCATGTCGATCAAAATATTGCTCCATCTGAAGTATCCAATTTACCGGGTCCTTGCCATTAAACTTCTTCATCTTGCTTTTTCCTGATTTTAGGAGCTCGATCTTGAAACGACTGTAACTCTGTACTTTCAGATCTTTAAGTTCTGAAATTACGTCCTGTTCTAGCCCTCTGTGTCCTCTTTCCAATGCCACCAGTCTGACCCCAATTAGATTTTCCAATGAAGAGTTATGCCAAACCTCCCACAGTGACCTAATTATAGACTAATTCAGTAGAGCGAAATTGTATGACGTGCCACGTGTCCCTGTTTTGACCTTTGGCTTTGAAAAATATCTACAAGAAGCTACAGTCTGTCCTCTTTCTGTACCTTCTGACGAAATTTCAATTTGATCCCCAGAGAGAAGGTTATGATGCTTTTCCCCAGGTCACTTGTTTGGAATGTAATTCAGGAGTCTAAAAAGGGACCAACTTCCTCAGATCATATCTCCGCAAATATAGTGCAAAAAACTCTGAAATTCAGACCTGAGGTTTAGCACGATTTCTTCTCAAATGGGTTTGTTTTGCAACTTCTGAAACATCACAGAAAAAAAGGTTATAGCGAAAATTCCACGATGACCTGTTTGGAGCAGCGAAACCCTAGAACCCAAAGCTCTGATACCAAATGTTATGAAACCAGCTCAAGAAAAGATAGGAAAGATAGATCAACGCCTTATAATTCAGCCTCTTCGAGGGGGCAACCTCCTTTACATTACATAAATGAACAATTCTTGGATCATACAAATGAAAAGACCTCCTTTCTATATATAGGAGTCTAAGGGGTCATAACATAATCAGAGCCGACATAACAATAATAATGTAAGGGCACAATAATAACAATAGTGGGCTTCTATGGGGCACAATAGTAACAATATGGGCACTACATGGGTACATCAATATAATAAGTGGGTTGTACTAATAACAATAAGGGGTTACACTAGTAGTATAGGGGCCTAACACTATATGAGACAAAGGAAGAGAAGAGGAAGTTCACAAAGAATCAACTGAAGATGGATGACACTCCTCAAGTTCAATAACCTCAGGAACCAAATGTTATGACTCAAGGAGATTAGAGTAAATGACCTCTGGTAACAAAGACTCAAGAACTTCTTTTTCAATTGTGTTAGTGTCACCAACATGAATAGATGTGATCTCGGATTTGGAACTCAAAGGGATAGATGATTCTAGCTGATCAATATCGAGATGAGGGCTAAAGGTAGTTCTCGATCTTCCTGATTCGGTAGTTTTTGTTTTCCTATGCCTTGGACGATAATTAGGAGTAGACTTTGAAGCAAGAGGATGATTATTTTTCATTCTATGTGAATGACGGGGAGGGGGATTTTGTTCCTCCACATTGGATAACTAAATTTATTAACAAAAAAAGAAATAAATTAAAAAGAGGGTAATATAGGCATAAAGGATTACCAAGCAACCGTGAAATGCAATACACACCTTGGAAAACCAAGGACTTAATGTACTGAAAATAATGTCCTTGAATGTTGTGTTTGGTGTATCATGGTATACAAGGCGACAAACTCAATTACCTATGGATGGATAACAACCTATTTGGGACTCCCAAGATATACACTACAATACGTGGGAGTACAGTTTGTAGTAGTGTTGTCTAATGCATAACCGTTCGATGAGAGTGTTCTGATATACTTTACATGTGGAGCACCATCAATATACTCGAAGGTACTTGGAGTAGGATCCTATACACTCACATACATGGAACGAGATTTCACCGCCGAGATGTAATGTTGATAAAAGACGACAACTCCTATGTTTAATGATGCTAGAACACGTCACTAGCCTAGACCCCTAAATGTTTACACTAATGTTACAAATGCTCCTTAGGTTGATTCAATAAATTTTATTGTTTATCTTTGAATATGTTTCAATTTTAGCGCTCACCACAAATGTGAACTAAATATCCTCAAATGAAAATATAGCATGAGAAATTATAAATCATTTCTCTTTCAATGCAAATATAGCTAATGAGGGGAATAAACAATCAAGATGCAACACACAATATGCATCACACAAGATGCAAGATGCAATTTCTTTTCCAATGCAACTGTCCCTATGCTATTGCACATGTAAAACCTTAAATAAATGATGCAAAATGTTTCCTCTCAACACACTTAATTTCTGAAATGAAGAAACTTAAGATGAAAAATTTCAATTAGTGATTCAATTACACTTTTCAGAATGCGTACTAGAACCAAATTTCATCTAAGCGACCAGAAAGCAAACAAAATCAGTTTGCATGGGAACAAATGATAAAAATAAAGAAAAATCAAAACCAATTCTTACCAATGGAAAACAACAAAAATTCAAACAAAATGGAGGCTTTAGAGATACCACAAGACAATGAAGACCTAGTGAATTTTAGCTGGAAGTAGGTTGACCAAAGAGAGGCTCAAGAACCAAGGAAAAATTGATGCAAAAGCACGGGCCAATGCTAGTGCAAAGGAGGCACCAATGCATTGCAACATAGATGCAAAGTGGGCCATGGTGATGTGAAATGCTCTGTTAAAGGTAGAGGGGGTTGCATTGGAACTAGGAAAGAGGGTTCCAACACAAAAATTGTAAAATAATCTTAATGAAGTCACTTCCTAGGTTCGTTATTGGTTGGATGAGATGATAAAGGTCTACCAAGGAGGTAATCAAACACAATGGATAAGGAAATGAACCCCAGATTATTTCGTTCCCCAATCAATTTGTTATACAAGATTTACAATTGCGACCAAACGTATCTCCCCTACGTTGATGACTGATGTAGAACAACATAGAGACCAGGAACACAATGATTTTCCTCAAAGTAAATAGATGACAGACTGAGG
The DNA here is from genome assembly GCA_031772625.1 of Pinus tabuliformis. Classification (NCBI taxonomy): domain Eukaryota; kingdom Viridiplantae; phylum Streptophyta; class Pinopsida; order Pinales; family Pinaceae; genus Pinus; species Pinus tabuliformis. The sequence goes on along the minus strand of CM062820.1, from coordinate 882,386,812 downwards.
CCTACCTAGAATCCTTCAAACACTTCGCTCCTTATTTAGCTTGGAAGCTCCAATTCTAGCTCTGAATGCCAAAATTAAAACCTGCACAGTCAAATACCAGAAGCCAACAAACTACGATATCTATGCATTATCATCGAGGCACTTCATTCAATATATCAACACGATATTGAAATAAGTCAAATAAAAACATCACATATAGGAAAACAATGCATTTTGTGCATTAATATAAAGGGAAGGAGATTACAACCATAAGTAGTAGTTGATCTTATAGAAGAGCTTCTACAAGTTGCTGACATGTCCTTTCCTTGTCACAATATGCACCTCCAATCACCCTAAATGCATCAAATGATAACCACTCACTATAACAGCATAAGGGTAGAATCACTCTCCAAAGGCCCACCGCCAACCACATAGAGGCTAGGAATATATAGAGAAGTAGGGTAAGTTAGGAGTTCTTATCCAGTTACCAATATAGGGTAAGAGAACCACCTTTGATCGAGGAATATGATCAAAGGATAAGTGGTGAAAACTACAGAGTAGGAAAGGATAGGATCTGAATGTTTTATTAAAGGTAACTAGTTAAAACAAATATTGGAAACTCCTAGAAGGGGAAGCTTCCAGAATATTGATCATTCTCTCAAATTTCTAGAACTAACGTAGGTGCAAAGGGGAGCAACCTCGTAGCAACCAATGTAGGCCATAGTGGAGAAACATGTAGGTGAGTGCACCACAATAGACTTACAAAGAGTGTTGGTCCTCAAGCTATCTCAGATGATGTAGTTTAGGGCTAAAATTTTGCGGGATGAAGAGAACATGCTTAGGGATTCATGCAAGATGGTGACAAGGGGGAATATGATGTTGATTGATCCCATTAGGAGGCTCACTAATAGGATGTGACAAAATGTCCTATAACACTACGAAAGGATGGAGAGTAAGACAAAGATCAATGTCAGGGTGCTTGAATGAGGGAAGAGTGGCAGTGGTTCTTCATAGCTCTCCAGCACTATAGATGGTATAACTAAAACTTACAGCTCAAAGTTTTTTTTATTTAATGCTCCTCCAATGCATTTTACTAATTGTGTTGGTGCGGAATAAATCCAAAAGAACCATTTTTTTTAATTAAAAAATTGTCATTTTTATTTTATTGACATGTCATGAGGAGTTTCTATATAGGTATTAGACTCATTTTTTTTATTATTATATCACCCCTCTATTTTTAGAAGTTAAAAACTCGTGGTGGTGCTCTTTAGAAGAAGCCCCGGGGAATTTTAGTACATTTACTGCATCGGAGTGTCATTGGAAAATAACACCGCATTTTTCTGAAATTTAAAACTATAGTGTTACTTGTTAGTGGTATGCAATGGGTTGTTCTACTACATGAAGGACACCTATGCTATTGATTATTCAAGCATCAATGCCTCTTTTTATTTAGTGCACCAGGTTTTTCTATTTTATAAAAATAAATTTTCCGCAATGCACCATCTTATATGGAGCATCGATACTCGTACGTATAGTAAAGAACCAGTGCATCTATAGATTTGAGATGCATCGTCCATAAAACATCCACGTGCCTACCCCCACTATTGACCTCTGCTATAAATGAATTTTTGGGATATTTTTATAGGGTCCTTAACAAGACCCTCTACTAGAATGTCTTTTCCTTGTAGTGTTAACAACTCTAAATAAAAGGAAATTACAAACCAAAAAATCAAGAATAAACCCTTATTCGGGGCATTAAGTAGTAAGGTCAATTCTAAAATTTTGAGAAAATAGTGATAAGGAAGCCATTTACATTCTGGTGGAATGGTGAGATAAAATTTCATTCAGGAAGTTTAAAAGGGGTTCTAAAACCCCAACAACCTTTATACCTTACATACACCACAAAATTTAAAAATATGATATCATAACAAGTGGATACAAAGTGAAAAACCTTTATCAATAAACATAGATTTGACTAATTAATATTAAAAGGTACAAAATGAAATTTAAACTTTAATAAAAATAATTTACAGCATGGACTAAGGCCATGAAGGCATTAACTAAATCCTGGTGCAGAGAAGAATTCTTAATGCCATGATACCGTTTCATAATTAACCACAATGAGAATAGTTACAAAGACTTTTATTCACATAACAAAGCCATAATAGCCTTAACAATAGTTTACGGTTCAGCGTATGTAGTTGATTGACAATAGTGATTCCTAGCCATGATCAATTCAAATGTATATATCACCTAATTCAAAGAAACCCTAGGTTGGAGGATGAATTATAGCCTCACAAATGCCTCAAGAAAGAAAAAAGTTTTAATTAGAACATGGAAGCTTGCTTAATTATAACCAAAGCCACCCTCTTGAAGCTAAATTAAAGTCTCACCTATAAGGCAGAGAAACCCAAATGCTATTAAAATATGTAAGAAAATAACCAAAAGGGAAAAGTGTTTGATCATATGAAAGATAAAGTTTTTACCTGAGAAATTTTGCAACTCAACAATTGCTTCGAGTAAGTCTGTTCGAGAACCCAAAAATCAAATTTCATTCTAGAATTCCTTTAACAACCCCTTTGGTCAATATTTTGGGGCCACGTGGCTAGTATCCATTTTACAAATTAAATAGCCTAATTTGGTCACCTTACCAATACCTGGAAAATTATGGCACCATGAAAGAGTATCGAACATGGAAGGCTTTGCTTAAATGATAGATGTAATTGAAATAAACCCTTGACTGCAAGGATACCTACGAGAATAAGAGTGACCAATGTATTAGAAATTACCACTATAATTACAAATGGAACAACTGTAACAAAACCCTAGAATTTAAGGTTGTAATCCCCACCTGTAAAAGTAACTTCGGCAAGAAATCGTAACCCCAACACCTACAACAACCAAAATATAAACTCAGTCTAACTAGGGAACAAGGGTTGCATTCAAAACATTTCACAAGGGAGTTATAAAAGGAATTATCATTCACTATTAGTCCATTGAGTAGGTTCTAGGTCACCCTGATTAAGGAGAAAACTCCAAAAAATTGTCGGCTTCTAACAAACCCTTCGTTGAGTTAAATATAAAAGTAGAAAAATGCACCCAATGAAAAGAAAGGGATAACAAAACTATGAACTGTAAAAATTACCCAACAATAGGAAATGATAGTGGAAAGATACCTATGGGATGCAAGAGGATTCTCTAGTTGTAGATCCACACTACAAATTTGCAAAGGTCTAAATGAGATGGATTGATGTCATAAAGAAGAGGTGGTTATTCCCATAACCACCATTTGCAATCCTTACCATCCATTCCAATCCTAAGAAATCAAGACCATAGATCTTGTAGGTGTTGCTAACCCCTAGATTAGAGAAAATCCCAAAGACGGATGATCGCGATACAGTTGTATACATCTAGAGAGTTTGAAAAGGGATAGGTATATATCACCTTAATGAAGGAGTAAGCATGTAATGAAACATTTTAGGTAACAATAAATTCAAATGAATGTCCAATAATTTCCTATGGTATTTGTGACATTGTTGGATAAGAACTGTCAACAAGACCAACGCCATAATGGAGAACCTAGATATAAATCACTTGAGACATAAATAACATAGAAAATTATACAATCATAATAAGTACTAGTGAATGAAATTAATAAACTTTATACATGATGACAATACCTACAAAGAGGAAGTAATTGTCTATTGCATATATATTTAACACAAGCTTACATTGATAAGTAGACTATGGTGGGGTCAAAGAAACCATCGTACTATGGGAATAATAACATTAATTGAAATATAAAAAACTAAACAAGTAAAATATATTTCAAATATATCCATACCTTCCTAGTTAGGGTAAGGTTGATTACAATTTGTTTTTTCTTTAATGGGAAATTACAAGTGGTATCAGAGCTAGGTTACAATGTTTTGGCCTGTTTAGGGAAAACCAAGAGTTTAACGGGTTGTATTTTCTGCTCCACAAAGAAATATGGATGAGAAGAGGAAGTGGAGCGATGTCTACAAAACCTATAAGACCGCCTATAGGAACCAGTTCAATGCCATTTTTAGGACCCAATCTAGAGATGTGGATACATTTTGGGGAGGAACTTTGGGCCACAATTGCTATCCTACTAGAAATAGTGCAATAGTTGAGTACATAAACGACCAATATAATGGGTGATAATGGACACCTAATGTAGGATTAGGAATGAATAATAAAGAAGCTAAATGAAATATACAATCATAAGGATTTTGTCCCAACTTCTTGCAATAAGAACAAAGTAGATTGACATCAACGAAGAGAGGGGACTATGTGTGAGAAACGTAATGCACTGGAGTCAGAAGGTGGTAAGGACACAAATGAGGAAGAATCTAGAAATGCTTTCGAGAAGAAAGGGACAAAAGGACAAAAGATAAAATTACAAGTGATATTTATGAAAATTAAGCCTCCAAAATTTGATGGTGAGTTAGAGGAGACTATTGAAGCTTGCCTAATAAATATGAATAAATATTTTCATATTTTTGAATATGATGATAATTTGAAAGCACTTTTGGTAATCCACCGACTCTAGGGAAAAGCCACTATGTGGTGGGAGAAAGTAAAATTTGTGTGTGGAGTAAATGAATAAGAGATAGTATGAAATAATTTCTAAAAACATATTAAAAATAAGTACCTAAATGAGTGATTCTATGATGAGAAAGCCATGGGAATCCATGAACTTAGATTAGGTCAATCAAGCATGGATGAGAATATGGAAAAATTTACTTCCTTACTAAGATATGTCCTTACATACATGAGGAAAAGGTTTGCATAAGTAGTCTACCTGTGCTAATGAAAGAACGTTTGGAATGATAACCCTAATACTATGGGCGAAGTTGTACATAAGGTGTGGATGTGCTATCAACAGATGAGAAACAAAGGGGATAGTAACAAAGTTTGGACAGGAAAGAAAGGGCGGAAAAATATTCAAAATTCTAAAAATACAAAAGCTACCAATACCAAGAATTTCCAAACAAACCAGCAAAATAAATTTTCTGGGAAAATCAACAAAGGCATTGACTACAAAGTGATTCCAAACCAACCTAACCATCAAGAAAATATGAATTTACTCAACCATAGAAACCCCCATTACATTTTTTGGGTTGTGGAGAACCATACTATTATAAAAATTGTCCTCATCATGGAAGAATCGCACAAGGTGCAAATATTCAAGGGGAATCTATTGTAGGGGGGTGGCAAGGAGTTTACCCAAAATCAATGCTACACTGAAAGACCATCAGGCTGAATACCAACCTACAATGGTTGAATTTAAAGGCAATATTTTCAACAATCAAGTATCCATTTTAATAGACCTTGGACCAAGTTGAATCTATATAAGTCCTAAAGTAGTCGAATCGTGTCATCTGCAAAGATAGAAAGTTTAAAAACCCATGGTTGGTATAGTTGAAAACTGGGGAAAAAATAAGAGTAATGATAAGAGTGGAAAATTGTCCCAGCAAATTAGTTGGTCAGCCAATCAAGTTCAATCTGAACATGTTTCCCTTAAGATCTTAATACATTCTAACTAGTATGGATTGGTTAGAAAAACATTGGTCCCTTGTAAACCCGCAAAGATAAAACCATTTGTTTCCTTGACGAAGGGGGATCTAGATAAGAATTCCAATGGATAGTGAGACCTTTGAAATTAAGACCAATCATGGCATCTTAGCTAAGAAAATGAATTAGGAAAGGTTTTCATATTCATGCAGTCCAGGTGGGGTATACTAACTCAAAAGATAAGATAGTAACCATAGAAAAAAAAATTGTTGTCCATAACTTTGTTGATGTCTTCCCAAAAGAGATACTACGGTTACGTCCTAAGCGGGATATTTATTTTAGAATTGAGTTGGTCCTTAGAGCCAGGATAGTGTTGAAGAAACCCTACCATATGGGCATACATGAATTAACAAAATTAATTATGCAACTAGAGGCATTGTTTGATAAGAAATACATTTGACCAAGTGTATCATCTTGGGGAGCCCCTATGATTTTTGTTAAAAATAAGGATGGAACCTTAAGGCTTTGTACTGACTACCAACAACTGAATAAGTTGACTATTAAAAACAAATACTCTCTACCTAGGATTGACAATTTCTTTAAATAGGTTAAAGGCGCTACTATTTTTTCCAAGATTGACTTACACTCAAGGTACCACCAAATAAGAATCATAGATGAATACATATAGAAAAATCCATCTAGGACTCGCTATGGAAACTATAAATTTTTGTTCCTACGTTTTGGGCTTACTAATGCTCGAGATACATTTATGCTCTTCGTGAATATTATATTTCACCAATATATTGAGAATTTTGTACTAATTTTCATTGATGATATCCTAATTTATTCAAAGAATATGGGAAATCAAAAAAGGCATTTGCATATTGTATTCAAAACTTTGTGGGAACATCATATTTGCACCAAATATAGCAAATGTGAATTTCATAAAGACCAAATACAATATTTGGGTCACATAATCACTCAAGAAGGAATAGCGGTAGGCCCCAAGTATATTAAAAATCTCATGAAATGGTCTATTCCTAAAAAGTTTGTATATATTTCATCCTTTATGGGCTTAGTAGTCTATTACCAGCACTTTATGAATGGTTTCTCATGAGTATATTACCCCATAAATTATTTGCAGAAAAGGGGAGAGCTTTTCACTAGAAAAAAGAATGCCAAAATAGTTTTGACCAATTAAAATACCTATTAACTGAAACACATGTTCCCATAATAGTAGACCCGAAAAAATAATTTGTTGTTTGTACTGATGCAAGAAAGCCATGTGGTCAACTACAAGTTTTAGAAGTTAAAGGATCATGAGCAAAGATATTCATCTTATGACTTGGAATTAACAACAATAGTTAATCCTATAAAGGTATGTGGACATTATCTATTGTGAAAGAAGTTTATATTGTTCACTTTTCACAATAGTTTAAATAATTTCTTCAAACGTCCAAACCTTAATGCTAGTCAAGCAGGGTGGACTACTTTCCTATGTGAGTTCAACTTTGATTTAAAAAATTTGGATGGCAAGGAAAATTGGGTAGAAGATGCCCTAAGTAGAAATTTGAATTGTATATATTAAATTACATATATTCAAACAAAATTTGAGTTTATAGATCAAATTAAAAAGAATTTGAAAGAGAATCGGAATATCATTTTTTATGAAAAAAAACTAAGCAAGATGGTAGTTATGGAAAATAGTCAGAATAAGGCATAAATAAGGATAACATACTAATCTATAAAAATAGAATTTATATTCCCAACCAACAAGCTATTAAGCAGATTCTTTTAGATGAATATAACAAAATCCCCTATGCTTCCCATTTTGGATACCAAAAATTCATTTCTACATTGAAATTTTTTTATTTTTGGTCTGGTATGAGGAGGGAGGTGGCAGCATATTTAACTAAGTTCCTAGAGTGTTATAGTTCAAATATTAAAACCAAAAGGTTTACTTCACCCACTACCCATCCTTGAATGGAAATGGGAAATCATCATAATGGATTTCATTATAGGATTACCTAAGTCAAAGAGGAAAATGATTCTACAATGGTTGTTTTGGATAGGTTAAGAAAATCAACACATTCTATTCTTACAGAGTCAAATTATAGAATTGTTCAAATTGTTGATATACTCAAGAGCGAAATCTTATGTTTACATGGTATACCTAAAGTAGTAATTTATAATAGAAATGTGAAGTTTACCTCTGCTTTTTGGAAGGAACTTTTTACAGTATTAGGCACTCAGGTACAATTTGTTACTACCTACCATCCACAAATAGATGGGAAAACTAAACGGCGGAATCAAGTGTTGGAGGATATACTTTATGCAGTAGTCAACAAAGTGGGAGGATTACCTCCACTTGGTAGAATTTGCATATAATAAAAATTATAATGCTTCATTAAGAATGAGCCCATTCGAAGTATTGTATGGGAGAAAGTGTAGGACCCCTATTAACTGGACCAATAATGAATATAAATTAATATTGGGACCCAACATATTAAAATGAATGGAGCACATTTTGAGGAATGTATGAATGAATTTGAAAGTTTCCCAGGATTGACAAAAGGCTTATGTAGATAGAAGGAGAACATACAAATAATTTTAGGTGAGATATCATCTTTATGTAATGGTAAAACCTAAAAATAGGACTCTGAGGTGGGTAAAGTGTGCAAAATTGGCTCCCTGATTTTGTGGTCCTTTCCAAATACTTGCTCAAACTATACTAGTAGCATACAATTATCCTTGCCTATTCACATACATATACATAATGTATTCCATGTTTCCTTACTAAATAAATACATATATGATCCTAAAGAGACCATTAATTTGCAGGATATACATGTAAAAAGTCAAGCGGAAATTATTTTGTATTTAAGTTTTTGATTAATGTTTAATGGAAAACTAATTGTAGCTTTGATGATTGTAATTGTAGGTTGAATTAGACATAGAGTTTCTAGTCAAAAATATGTGTATTATCGATTAGAGAGAAATTGTTAGGATATTCCGACACATAGGAAATAGTTAAGTATAATTTGGTCTAGTGTAGAGTTAGGTAAAGTGTGTTTCTTTACTATGTACTTTTGTAACTTACTATCCAACGGTCACGATATGTTCTAGACATGAAGTGATCCGACAGTTCATTCTCTCCTCGGTATTACTAACACTTGATCCATGGATTAACACCTGATTTGTCCATGATATCTTTTTAAAGAGCATGGAGGGTCATTTCTAGGGTAACCATTCATGAGAGAATCTTATTTAAATTTTCATTCTTTTATTAATAAATTTCCTGAAGTGGCTGTGTTGGCTCAGGCCGTGGATTATTTCCCTCTTTGATGGTTTTAACCACGTCAAGAATACTGGTGTATTGATCTGTGATCTATTTGTGAGTGGTGTCTGTTATGATCCTATACCAATAGGTGTCATATTTCATGATTGACTGATGAAATGCAAAATATGTTCATCCTTGCCATGTTGCAAAGGTTCTATATTTTGAGAGAACCAAAAATTTAAAAAATGAAAAGAGGTTATGCTCTAAAAGAAAAATCAAGGGGCAAAAAGAATGAATTGGTCAAAAAGAGAGAAAATGAACCCCAAAGAAAAGACCAGGAAAGTGTGCTAATCCAAAATGCCACTACTATCCTATTTTTGCAAAAGAATCTCACTTGTGTGCAATCAGTTTACTCTTCCCACAATTGATGGATGGCCAAAACAGCTTAATCCTAGCCAGTCCATGTTAAATTTATTGTTTTAGAACTAGAGAATAAGATCTGTCCAAATAGTTCAAGCTTGGAAAATAAGTAGTTAGGTAAAGAAGCACAGGTGCTCAACAGCTAAATCTAAGCCCTTGGAAGAAATAAGGGCAGACTTAGATAGGAGGGCAGTTAAAAGAAAAGAAGAGAGTAAGGGTCTGCTAGTTTAAATGCACCCAAGGAAAAAGGAAGAGAAAATGTTAGGTGTATTAGGCTAGGTAGGCGGTTTTGGTGTTGCAGAAGCAAGTTTGCGAGCAATTTGTCTTTTGAATATAATTTATCTCATGGATACCACAAGTGCCATGGCAAGATGGATATAAAACAGATGAAGCATGACTAATTTCCCTCCTCATTTCTCCAAGAACATTTACTAATTTCCCCACAAGGACATTGAGATCTACTCGGTGCTCCTAGTTCACTTCATTTCATGAAAAGAAATAAGTGAAACTCTATTTTTACGTAGGATAATAAAGCCACATTTCTTGTGTAAAAATGTCTTTCTTCCATGTTGCTAAGTTTCTAAAATTCATGATTGAATCCATTTTTATTTCCCTAAGCCTAAGTTTTACTTTTTAAACTTAGTGTCCTGATCAAACCTACCTTTCATATTAACATGCTAACTTTACTATATAGTTCCTATATAAATGTTTTCGCTGCCCCCATTATATAAAATACATAAAAACCCTGAAATTTTTAATATCCCATCTCGGGCTTATTTATAGCCATATATTAATGTTTTAAAGGGGGTCCGAGGTTTATCCGAAACCTTATGGACAACCCTCCCCGCGTGCGCATTTATCAGGTTTGATTAACGCTTGGTTAATAAACACTTAAGCCTCCCCGTAATCAACCACAATAACCCCGAAACCCTTGAAAAATGTTTTAAATTGATGGCGGGTCCCCACGCCATACTCCTCCACCAACTGCATCCACTATCGACCGTCCGATCTGGGCTTTCCCATTAGACAACCCACAGCAATATCAGAACCCCTCTGATGGCCGAAGATTAGCGCTCGGGAAAATGGCGGTTTTGTTGTAGTACAAGAAACACGTGGCACCCTCCTGGTGTTGTCGCGACCCCTACGCCCAAAACAGCTTTTGTCCAAAAGCGATGCAGGATAAAACCATTTACCGCCCCCCGCTTCCCACCCGCTGATGTCAACACCCACGTCATCTGCCACTTCACCTCCATGTAATTTTCCACGTCATCCGCCACCTAACCCATTGTACCCCACTACACGACAAGTATTACGTCATGCTGACATCACCCAAAAAACGCGCCAAAAGCCCGCAAAGCCAAATTTCTTAAAAAAGCCCGTTAAACTATCATTTTCGCTCATTTCTGTTCATTATTATTACAAAGCCATTGCATAGAAATTTACATCCAGGAAACTACAGGAGCTCCAGTCTGCCACCCGGCCTCCATAATCCGGCATCCTGCTCTGCAAATCATTGTCCAACCTGCCATTTACTCTCGTATACGTCCCAAAAACACAGGTATTTACTTAATTACCTCCAAACCCTGTGTATTTCTGGTTTTTTCTCTGAATTACATCCATAAAACCAAAAATCACACAAATTCAGTCTATAGCTCTTGAAAAATACACCCCAACCATCCTTGTTTTTTCCATTTTCCGCAAAAAACTTGTTTTGTCCATTTTTCTGCAAGAAACCCGACTTCCACAACTAAAAACATAGTGAGAAAACATGGAAACTCCTGCAGCTGTTGCCTTCAATATTGCACCCCTCAATGCACCACACAAAGAATTGGAATGGTTTCCCCTTGCTGACAGATATTTCCAGATTAATGACTTAATTGGTGACAAGCCTCACCTCCAGGCTTTTTGTGAAATTATAAATAGCCACCGCAGCAATACCGATGTCTATGGAATTTGGGAGTCTAACATGCCCATGTACTACCTCCCCTTAGTAAATGTGCTCCCTGATATCATCCACTTATGCTGTGCCAATTATGACCCCACTCAAAGAGCAGTTATGGCTCCATCTCGGACTGTCTTATTTTACATTACCCCTGAATCCATAAATGAGATGCTACACTTTAAGCCAACTTAGCCTCTGGCTCCTCTTTCCATGGGATTCTTGCTTGACCAAGGTGCCAAACTGCCCAATTCAGAGATAACTAGAATAACTCAATTATTCCTGAAACCAAATTTCCAACCCCAACAACCTCCTCCTAATCTGCATACCTGGTTCACTGAAGCAAGAAAATTCATTGTAGACATGGTTTCCTACATCCTAGGATTTAAAACCAGTGAGTATGTTGATGAGACTACCTTAGTTTTTTTGTTCATGTTTACTCCAGGAGAGCCCCGTGCTGTCAAATATGATTATGCCACCTTTATAACTGATAATATCCATGAGCAATTTATGAACCTAGACCGAGAAAGAGTGTTTAAATACACATCATACATATATCATCTACTGCTGTACAATCAACCAGATAGTTTTCAAATTCCCCTTAGAAAATTGGATCTCAAAGGAGAGCGAAGGTCTGTAATCTTATGGACCTCAGTCTTCCACCATGTTAGTGACTCCCCTTATACTTATTATGAATTCATTGACATGTTCATACATCTAGCCTCTTCTTTATTGATGACAACTCCTCCTGCCAGACTCTCTGGTGAAATGCAGAAAATTTTACAGCTCCCTAAAAGCTACAGTATAGGTGACTGGTACTTTTACTAGAATCACAATGAGATCAGGATATATGGCTGTGAGCTATGCCCCTATAAACTGCCAAAGTATGTGCCTATGAGAATGTTTGCCCTGGAATACTTCAGGCAATTTATTAACTCAGATTTGACTCATTTCTATGCTGCCAAGAAAAAGGCACATCTAAAAATATGAAATCAATTGAGCCCGTTTGTCTTCAATAAAAGGGAAGCCTGGGAAGAGGCTGACAAGATTTTAGGGGAGAAACTTAAGTTGAAACAAAGTTTTTATTGGGCACCATATGACCCCGAACATTTCATAAGTTATAGAAAAGTAAAAAACAAGCTAACAGCATATGTTCATCACAAGATCCCTGAAATTCAACAATATGCTAACCAACAAGAATGGGTAGAAGGCACATTAGTTGAAGAGATTACTGAGGAAGAAAAATTGGAAAATCCATGAAAGAGCTTGAAAAAAAACTTGACTTGGACTCTTTTGGACAAGTATCCTTCAAGCTGCCTCAGCGCACAGGAGGTGATACATCTTTTGCCGGGACTTCTCAGCAGCCCACACAAAAAGCCACTATAGGGTCAGCAAAGGGCAATGAGGTAATAGGCTTAGAGCGGGACATAATGACAGACCAACCAGCTACATCAAAGGAACAAGGCCAAGGGCAGGTTCCTCCAACTCAAACAAAGGCCCCAAAAATCCCTACACTACAAACTCCTCTAAATGAGGAAAGAGGCAAGAAAAGGGACAGGAAACAAGACACGTCGATCAACGGTTCTGCAGAGCAACCAGGGGAGAAAAGGTAGAGATTGAACCCCCTATTAGAGCAGGAGTTTATTTAGGAGACCACAGATAGTCTAAGGGAAGAAAGGGTAGTCAGCTAGGATACATCCCCGGTCACCGAAACATTGGCCAGTTCACAGAGGCAGGATATCGGAAGACAACATACTGTGGAATTCTCTTTTTTCAGGCCACAAAGCAGGCAAGGCTCTGACATTAAGAAGACATTTACTGAAATAAAGGTAAAGAATGAGCCAATAATAATTCAACTTTATAATCACTTATTGAAGATGGCCCCCACAAATCAACAAAGGTTAATGTCAGCATATGAAACTCAAGAAGGAAAGATGATTCTTAGTCACTTTAAGCCCAAGATGCAACAACCACAGTCAGCTGCTGATTACATCATGACCAATCTGGAAGTATTAGCCAAAGACATTCATCCAATGGACTAGATTGAGTTTCATAAACAAACTGGAGAAATGGTATACTCCACATTGGCAGATAAGGTATTCTTGGCCCATAAATTGCACAATTCATTAAATAATACCTCTACCCAATTAGAGTTGGAAAAGGCTTCCTCTTTAGCCAAGGATAACAGGATAAAATCCTTGGAAGAAATTATCATTGAGATGGGACATGATCCCAAGGATGCCAAAGGCATTAAAGCATTAATAAAAAAGAAGGAAGAAGACATTGCAGCTCTCAGGAAACAACTCAAGCTTCCCATTACTATGTATCCCCAAACTACAGAGATTGTTGAGAAGAAATAACAAGAAGATATGATGGACTTGCTAATGAAAATGAATAAGAGATTGGTAGAAACAGAGCATGCATTGGAGAAATCACTACAGGAAAAGCATGGAGTGTCGACCTCCCTACCATCTCAAATAGCTCCAATAGTTACAACTGCTCCTCCTACAATTACAACAGCAGTCCCTCCTATTGTCCCGGCATCAATAGCACCAAGTACTTCAACAACAACAGCAACAGGCAGCAGCACTACCATGACCACTGAGGAATTAATAAAGGCTATGGAGGATCTAAGACTCCAAGTATCAGAATTAAAGGATGCTAAAGAGAAATTGGCCAAGTTGGAAATAAGTTATGACAAATCTAAAATGACTGTGGCAGAAAAAACAAGGGAGGTAAAAGCATTAGAGAATAAAGTAAAGGCATTGGAAAATGACCTCTCTTTAGACAAGCCTCTGGGAGAAATCAGGGGCATTTTGTGGGCTAACATCAGTGAATCAATTAGTAATGAATGGAAATCAATATAGATAATTCATGAGCATATTGATTTGGTAACAACGGCTCAAGTAGAGATTCAAAAGGCGAGGGATTTATTAGGACACATGCCCAAATAGACCAATAGGCTAATACAGTTTTTGAACACCCACATCAAGGAAGAGCTAGTAGCACTGGATATCAGGGACAGGACAAGCACAATCCTAACAATTAAAAGAGTTCTAACCATGAGGAACTTCATACAAAATCTGGAGAGGAAGTGCCAGGACATGCAAATGGAGATAAATGCTTTCACACAGAAGTTTACAGCTTTGGAGGAAAATGGTCTGCCCAGTTTATTAACCAATGACTATAGACTGATGACACATGCAGAGTATGTACACAAGTTGAATATATATGTGGATAATCAAGTCACAACATCATCAAGTTCTGCAGGAGAGAAGGCACTCCCATCTGGACAGAGCCTATATGACCATTTAGAAAATTTTCTTTTTATTGACCATGAAGTGAGACATCTTTTTGCATTCCAACCTACTTTCTTCAGGTACACGGATGGTGATGAAACTCTAATAAAAATGCGTATACACCAATTACCAGATGACCAGTGGTGGTAAAGCATGTTAGAGATCCTATAGGCATATCTCTGATTTCTTTGTATCTTTAGGAAATCAAAAGATCGTGTCACGCACCATAAAGTGGAAAACAGGAAGGGACGAGAATCAAGCTGGAGGAACAACATATTATAGATGGTTCAGATGCAGCTGAGAGAGCTGGCATAGTAGCATGCAATATCAGCGGAAATTTCCACCGACCTGTTAGCGCTCGAATCTGCCTCAGGCTGAAGAAGGAAAAACTCGAGGCAACATCAAACCATGCTCAGCCTCGTAGCTAGCCCTACGAGGACGGGAGAGGGCTCTCTCTGGGTCTATCTCGATAAAATGATCAATAGAGTCCGAGATGACTTAAAATGGGATCTGATTTAGGCTAGTAAAATGAATTCGAATGAGGGATATTTGATTTAATGACTAAGTTGCTGGGCTGCATGGGGCAAGGACAACATGAGCAAAGATTTAACCAAAGGCACAGGATATTTCATAAGGCAAGATAAGCATGAGGTTCTAGCAATCGAATTGAATTTAAATGGGGTGAAAAGACTGTTTAAGAAAGCTGAAAAGGGCATTAATGTATGAATCCTTTCCAGGCAGAAGAAAACACATAAGGACTGAACACTTCCTCAAGGCAGAGCAATGACTCAGTTCTACCTTTCTCACTTAAAAATATTCACCTGGAAACAATCATGAATGAAATGTAAAACATCATAGGATACATATGAAACAGAAAAAAAAAACTCATGCCAAAACTCATACCACAAGAATCTTATAAATCAGAGCTGCACCATTTAATTATTTCTCTGTCAAAACCGTACAGTGATAGTGCTGGGTTTTTTCTTCCCACACTTTTGCCCAGAACTCAGAACCCTTTACACATAAATTTTCATACAATAAATAGACTCAGGAATGGGAAAACAGATCGATGAGAATAGGGGCCGTTTCACCTAAAATCCTAAGGATAGGAAATGAACCATCCATCTGTTCTATAGATAGAAAAGCGTTACATTATTCCACTTGAAACTTTTTTGATGATCAATAAAAAGACGACAACTGTAGCTGCAGATCATAACTGAAGTGAAAAATAGGAAATCGAATCCTGTTTCTCTACCCTGGTAGATGTCTCTGATTTAAATTTTGGCTTTTCGGTTTCCAACTTTTTGCCTTCCCTGTGCCTTTTTCACCGCTTGGTTTTTGACCTTTTCACCTTTTGTGTCATTCAAGGCCTTCTCCTTTATGCACTGCTTACAACAATACTGATGTGTTCAACGCCTTCCCCCCTTCCCCTATATTATGGACTGGAAATGCGACAAAAATATACGAGCAAGGCTATACAACAAACAACTCCAAGCACTATGAAAAGGCCCCAGAATCTGTTCAGGCCAAACCTACTAGAGTTGCCTTGATTGCTGTTTGTATCACATGTATTATTTTTAAACCACTTATCATGAATTTTCTGAAGTTCACCATTCTCAGAGAGGTTCAGGATTGTTGTCGAAAGGTCGGTTGCCAGCGGGGAATCCTTTGGAAAAGCAAATCCCCATCCACTTTTGGAGAATTTTTCACCCACAATAGTAAATCCACACTGCTTGGATAAAAACAATTGAATATAGGGAAGCTCGTCCACAACTGCTGCTACACCTCCTTTTTTTGGTCCCAAAGACAATGCTCTAGCATATCTCTCTGGTGAATCAAAAGGAACAAGTCTGTATTGGGCTATATTGAATGTTTCTGATAGATACTTTTGAACATATGATCCTGTTTGATATCCTATTGGTAAATTGCTTGATACTAAACTATCAATTCCAGTTATTGTTGTTGAAAGCCGCTGCACTGTGAGGATTGATGTTAGACTTGCAGTGTAACTTTGACTGATGATTAAGATCACAAATAGCCATATGAGAAGCACGGCTCGCCCAAGAGTGCTCTTAGTGTTTTTCTTGTGTGCGAAGAACATTGTAGAGAAAGAAAACTAGAGAACATTACTAACTTGTCGCTGTGGAGGCCCTCGAAACTCAGGGTTTACTCTATGCTCCACAATCCATACAACAGCTCCCATGATGAAAAAAAACACCAGTCGTACACCACATCCCTGGTGAAAATGGATGCAAGAAAGCCCATGGATTCGATTCTATCTCGTTTGCACGAACCACTACAACCAGGCCTGTTTCTATGTAAGGTTGTGTGAAGTCCACAATTTTCGACCGATTTTTCACAATAAGAACGTCTCCAACGACTGCATCATATTTCTGTAAAGCGACCTGCTCCACGAGATCGTTGTAATTGGGTGTAGAATCCCCTGTTCCATAAGGTCTAAATGTGTACTGAACAGTATAAGGAAGCGATTTCACTGCAGCCATAAACACATCAATACAATATCCTTTTACCGCGTTGCTGCCTTTCACTGTTGTCACAAATTCTTTGAACCCTGTCTTTCTTGGCACCCCAATCACAAGTTGGCTGCCATGAACCCAACCCCGTGGCACTGTTTTGCTTTGACCAGGCCATATAATACCAGAGACTGTTAGATTTATATGAGATTCATTATTACTGATGGTAGCTGTATATTCTGGAGGGGTAACTGATAAACCAGTTTGTTTTGACCAGAAACCAATGCTGCGGAAGCCTTTATCAACTACATTGATAATCTCAAATGCGGAGCTCATCAAGTTCCCATTTTTGTCCAAGAGTACAGGACCTGCAATGCCGTTGAAATTAGTTTGTAATATTATCTTTTGTAACTGTGCTCCTCCTTCAAAGACCTTCAGTTCTGCTAGTTCTGATTTGCCTCCGCTCTGACTTGATAGAGAAGATGGTTCTGCAAAAGAGATATTTCCTCCTTGTTTGAAGTAGGTGTTGAGAGAGTGAGCAATCATCAGTATACTGTCATAAGCATATAGTCCAAATGCATTCAAGGAGGCGTTAACCATATTGTCTGTTTGTAATTTTTTCCACCTTTGTGCAATTACACGCTGCTGTCTTGAATTTGGAGTATGTGGACGCAGGCTGATTAAACCTTGAAGTGACTTCATGATGCCTTCTTCAAGTAAACCAGAATCTAAAACAGAAGATAGCCAATTTGTGGCTATCCAGACATAGCCGGTGCTCAACATACCAATGTCCTTGACTTCAGAAAAAAGTTTAAGGCCAGCATTTGAAAACATGTGGACTACAAAAACTCGTGTATCCATCGAAGCCAAGTTTGCCAACACATCACCCATCTGGCTTGGGCCAACTCCAGGAATCATAGCTGCCTTATTGGAAATCTTAGCTCCCACATTTGCCAGAGCATCCCCTAATGCAGAAATTCCATTTCTCCCATGGTCATCATCCATATACACGGCAACAACTTCTTTCCAGCCAAAGGAATCCACAAAATCTGCAATTGCTTCCATCTGAGAAACATCACTGTAGGTCATACGATTAAAATAAGGGTATTCATATGATGTCAGAGTTGGATCAGTAGCTGCAAAGGACAAAAGTGGTATTTGAAGTCCATTTGCTATATGAGATACAACATGAGCAAGGTCGGAGTATTGTGGACCTATTATTGCCACCACATCCTTTTTCATTAACTCCAAAGTTGTATTGAAGACTTGTGTCATTCAAGGTTGCCTCCTCTTTAAGATTGAATCTCCTAGATGTAGATGCAATGTTTAAGGAGTAAATATGTGTGGGTGTATCCTTGTAGGGTATAAATAACTCACACAAGAACTTGTTCACTGCATACTCATCTGCACCATCACTGTAAGAAAGACTCCGAATTTTGAAATAAGTGATTTCATCCAAAAACAGATGGCAATAAGCCAACCTGCCATCTCGACCTGCATGGCCTGTCTCCTAAACATAATGCTCCAAACTTCCAGGCAAACTATAATGAATCACAGCTTTCCACATCGCTCTTGTCAAAGCCCATACCAAACGCTACAGTTGCAACCACCACACGAAGCTTGTTAGAGCAAAACATGTCCTGAGTTTTCCTTTGATCCTTTGCAGGTAAGCCACTATGATAGCTATTTGCATGAATATTATTATCACGAAGAAGCTTTCTGACAGAATCTGTCTCAGCCCACAATATTACCGAATCAAAGTTATCCATTCAATTAAGCTGCATGGAAATGAATATGGATTCCCCAGGACTTTTAGAAAGCTAGGATCTTCTCTTTGTAAATCTCTGGAGTAATTTTTAATATATCCTTTGCAAGCCCATTCAGAGAAAAGTGTAGCTAGACCCATGTCAGCGACAGGAGCTGCTAGGCGCATGTCTTTGAAGCATTTCCTTTGATTCCTTTTCACTCAGCATTGCAACAAGCCATGGTAAAACACATTCCAGTAATTTCAATGGTGTCTTTAAAGATATCTCAGTTGTCTGCTGATGGACTATCTATTTGGAGGCCGCTCTGCGAATTGTTTAGTTTTCTTTTACATGTGTCATCTGAAAAAAATGATTTTCCATTAAAATTTTGCTTTTAATGAACGCACCCAGCTGCCATTCTCCTTTAATACCACGTGCAACCCAATCACAACAAATTCATTACTCTGTTTAGCAGGATCAAAACGTATGATTATGCGCCCTTCATCCCTCTGAACAACGCATTGGTTTAAAAAAGGCAGCCTTTGCGTGCCCAGTATGGAGATAGCCACATTGGAACCTCTTGGTTTGCTTCTTGCATGAGTTCAGACAATAGCCAGCACGACCTGTACGCACTATGTGGTGGACATAGTCATCAATATCATTTGGAAAATCAAAATTAATTACATGCACCACAGTATATGATTTGAAGGTCCAAACTCCCATGAAGAAATCATATGGGATTTGTAGTAGAGATAGAATCCTCCATAGACTATCGGCCAAAAGCAATGTACTTGCTATGTGCAAAACCATATCGAGAGATACAAAACCTGTGCCTAACAGGTTTTAGTGAGAGGAGGATATTGTTCTCATGAATTTGATATGATTTTCAGTTCTGAAATTAAAGTAGCCCCTCGTTTCATCTCCATGCTTGCATCCATTTTTCCGGTCCATACCACGTGCTCTTCTCGTGTAATGAAAATTGATTGGGACAGGAAGGTGCATGTAGGTGTCCAAAAACACAACTTTCACAATCTTTTCGCTTATGCTAAAAGGAGGCCCTATCCCCTATGCTTGGTAACCTTCACTTTTGCAAAGATAGGATCTCAAATTTTAACCCTAAGTGTGGATTGACATGACAAGAGAATCTGCTTCCTTTATAGGGATAAGAATAATTGTTCGGCCCTGAGAAGAATAAGTGTTCAGCCCGGGGAATATTGTATCCAAATAAAAAATAGTGTAGGGGAATGCATGCGAGCGAGCACTTTGAAGCAGATATAGATGATATTACGCCTAATGATACAATGATGATTATGATGAATACGAGGGCAGAAGTAGCATATCGAGTCCACGTGCAGCCACATCTATCGCAACTAAAATAGGCGCATCCCTACTCTTGAAATTTCTCAGAGATTGCTCGCGCTCCTGTTGAGATTTATCTCCATGAATACTTGTTGGAGGAAACCCATTGGACGATAGCCAATATTCCAATGCATCAGCTCCCCTCATCATTATCCGTGAGAAAAAGGAAATGACATGATCTCCCATAAAACTGGCTTGTAGCAAAAAATTCAGGTCCTTTCGGAAATTTGAGGAAGAAATGGTGAAAAAGTTCTTTGGAGGCTCTGTGCGCCACACCTAGTGAGTGCGCCATGCCAGTTTTAGTTTTACACTACGCAGGAGCACCCAGTGCGCCGCGCTACGCCTATGCACTGTGCCTACCTTCTATGTGTTGCAGGACTGATCTTCACATAATTTTGGCCTTTAAAACTCTATTTTCACTTCTCCACGATCTGCTTCATAATTTACTTGGCCTCTTGCAGATTTTACTATGCCAATAAATTAATGAAAACATCTTTCAGAGCAATGGATTTTGATTTTGACTTAGCAAATCGATTATTTGAAGACCTTGACATTTCTTATAAAGAACTTTGTTTTTGATCGGACTGAATAATGAATCTCTTTTCTTTCTTTCTTTGGGATGGTGGCATGTCTTGGCGAAAGATAGCCAAAGGTTACTTTTTTGAAATACTTCAAGGCATGAAACTTTAAAATTCAGATTTATTACAAAAACAGATCTGACAATTTCTTATTCAAAATAGAGTTTTGAACAAGAAATGTCCTTGAATACGCTTGATGATGAAATTTTGAACTAAGAACCTCTTCGAAAACCCTCCTCATGGCCTGCGGGCATTATTCGACATGTTTGAAGACCAACCACTAGACCCAGACTCTAAAAATTACTCTTTTCGACCAAAATGGTATTTGATGACTACAAATGACGAGAAATGAACCTTGGTGAATTTGACTCTGACAGAGGACTGACAAGACTGAGTCTAACATGGCCAACTCACTGAGAAAATAGTCAACTCTCCTTACCAACTAAACGGCCAGCACTGCAGCATTTACTTCTGCATTAATTTCTCCCTGTTTTCAAGATCATTTAATCCTCCTGTAGAGTAGGTGGAAAACGTTATTGCTAGATATTATCTCATTGAGATATTTTGTAAACATTTTTGTAGAAATACCTCCCCAAGCTAAGTATTAGGGGTTGGTGATACCATTCTGGAACTGCACTGTAATTTTGAAAACTCTTCTGAATAAAAAGTCACCAGAATGCTATATTGCTGAACTCTCTCTTTGTGGAATTGATGGTAGAAGACTATGTTGCAGAATTATCGAATTATTTCATGGATCAATAAGTCTTTTTAACTCATGTTTTATTGTTTCTGTGTTTTTATATATCATCTATGTTCATAATCTTAATGACAGAGAAAAATAATAACCCAGAACTTACTTAACTGTACTCTCTGTTCATTTTCTGTTATTATTTATTTTTTCTTCAGAATTAGCATAAGCAGGAATTCTTAATTGCTCATGTTTCCCTGGTTCTTACATCTTGAATATAGTTAAGGAATTCTTAACTGCTCCCTGGCAATATTCATCCACTTTCCCTCTGTTAGCATGATGAAAGATTCTTAGTTGCCCTTCACCCCCTGACCCCATTTCACCTGATTCCAGCTTACAATTTGTTTCATTGTTGATTACCTTGCTCTATAGTACCTCCCTCTATCAAGGAAACAATATCCAGCAGTTTATCTTCATAGACTCCATTAACCCAATGGAATTAACTTCTCATGTTTTTCACCCCTGTTCTATTAAATATCACCATCCAAAAATCAAACAAATACTTGCACTTCATAACTAGCCTAATATACCCAAAAACAAAGCTAAATCATAAAGAGAGAGCCCTCTCTGGCTGCAGATTGGCTAGAATCTGCATCTAAAATATTGGTTAGTGGTTACCTCGACCGTATTCCCTTTTCTTACAACTTTTGGGGAACAACCTGAGTGATAACATCATTGGCGACTCCACTAGGGACCTGAATGATTGTTTGTTACTGCTGTCTAGTTTCTAAAGCTACAGATGGAGCCTGAAGTTAGCCAAACAACCTTTGAAACTGTGTTTGCTATTCAATTACATGAGTAAATAAACACTACTTCATTCTATCTCCAGTCTAGTTTTAGGCTTTGGACAGCTCTCTCAAAATTTGATCAGTTTCCTTATTTCAACATATATGAAGGAAAGGCCAAAGCCTCCTATATTTCAAAAGCTTCCTTCGAAATATTTTCAAACTTGTATTCTTCACATACTTTCAGAAAATACCAAAAAATAGATTTAGAAGCTGGCTCCAAAGAAGAAAATCCATTACACTAGATCAAATCCAGATCCAAATCCTCCAGCTATCTTTGAAAATCTTAATTTGATGCCTAGGATCCATAGAAGCCGAGACAATCAAGAAAATTCTATTGATTTAAACCTTGACACACCTCAACAGAACTCTATCCAAACTGAGCTTACTGTTGGAAAATCATTTTCTGCCATTGCTGCAGCTTCTTCTAGTTCACCATCATCACTTCAAAGCATCTTTTCCACTCCCCCATCCACAACACATATTTCCACTGTTATCCCTATTCTTCCAGTTGTCCCATTTACACCTGCAAGTATGGCAAACCGATATGCTCCCCTGCAATTGCCTGCAAATCCAGGGGCTATGCCACAAGATTATCAAAGCAAGATTACCTATTTTGATGGTACTGGCACCTACAAAGCACAACAACATACTAAGAAAATGATGGATTATTTTAAAAATTATGAAATTGATGATAATGATGTCATAATGAAAATTTTTGTTCAGAGTTTAACCGGTGATGTAAGGACCTGGTTTAGGGCGCTCCCTGTAAACACTATTTCTAACCCAGATGCCCTTTATCAAACTTTTTTAAACAGATGGGAAAAGAAGAAGGACCCATTACACATCCTATCAGAATATGAGAGCTTGAAAAGAGGCCCACAAGAAACTATTCAAGATTACTGTGCCAGATTCAATAATGTGTACAATGCTATTCCTCAGAATCTTAGACCTCCACCAAACTTGGCCTTGATCAAATTCCCTGATGGATTTGATTCTGACATGGCATATCAGCTCAGGGAAAGAGCTCCTCCAAGCTTAGAAGACATGCAGAGTATAGCTGTCAGTGTAGAGGCCAATCTTATTTCTAAATGAGCTCGAGCTAGAGCTGAAAGAAGGACTCCCTTCAAAGAAGAACCTTCTGCATTTGAGCAGAAACTAGATGCAATTATCAAAGGAATGGATAGATTGGGTGATAGAGTAGAAACAATTGAGAGGAAATCTTCTTGGGAGGGTCAACCAAGTAACACCGCAAGAAATCCAAACTTCAGGAAAAATCAGAATCCTAACACCGGGAAGGTTGGTCCTGACCAAAACATTCGACCTCCATTCCAAGAAAACTATGCTGAAGCTTCAACCTCTAGTGAGCCAACAGAGGATACTCAGATTAATTTGATGGGTTTAAACATTGAACAACAAATCTTTTTAACCCAGGATGACCAAGAAGCTCATAGTTTCAATCAACTTAAACCAAATCGGGAAAAACATTTGATTTCAGAGAGGGATATGTTGCAGCTGTCTATGAGGTTCATAAACAATATAAATTAGAAGCAGAATGATAGATGTTCGTGAACCCAACAATTAGACAGATACCAAGCAGCCTAGAAAAGCAAAAGATAAAACTTCCCCTATAGAACTCCCTACTAGAAAAGACCTCAACCCAAAAGAGCCCACGGCTGAGGACATATCAGACTTACAGCCATCAAACAATCATCCATCCACCTCCTTTCCTCCCAAAGAAAATACAAACAAATCTCCTGAAATTGACTTTAAAGTAGATTTAGTTCATAACAGCACTCCTGATAGAGAAAAAACCATTGAAAACACAACAGAAAAAGAAAATCTTGCTGCCCGGAATGCAAAGATTCAAGTGGAAAAACCTTTCAACCTAGAAACTGAAATAGGCAAGTTAAAAATAGCCATTCCACTGTCCGAATTGGCTAAACATGAGGTCTATAGAGAACAAATCAGCAGGTCACTTCAAATTTCAGAGAATAGAGATGCAGTGAATGTCCTAGATGACCAGCCAGAATTAATTTTTGGCCCTGAAGTAAATGGTAAAACAGTAGATGGAGGAATTCCTCCATTCTATGTAAGTCTAAACATCCATGACAAAGTACTTCACAATGCAATGTTTGATTCAGGAGCTTCCCATAATCTAATGCCTAAGTCTGTGATGGAAAAGTTGGACCTAGATATCACAAGGCCATATAAAGACTTGTTTTCATTTGATTCTAGCCAGGTCAGGTGTCTAGGCCTAATCAAAGATTTATGTGTATCTCTAGTTCAATACCTTGCCAAGACAATTTTAATGGATGTGGTGGTAGCTGATATCCCACCAAAATATGGAATGCTTTTGTCTAGATCTTGGGGTGCAAAGCTCCAGCGATCTTTGCAGTTGGACATGTCCTATGCTACCATCTCAGTCTTTGGCCAGCCAAAGAGATTGTACCGGGAAACTTTGATGAAATATGTGGTCAGCAGTCAAAAGAAGCCTCAAAATTTTCCTATGTATTCCAGGCATTCTGATATGGACTCTTTCATTCTATATAATGCTGAAATGTGCCCCCCAACTAATGACAAAATTTTTGAATCAGCACAAGGAAGAATCATAAATGAAGAATCCACTGCTCAAGATTTATAAATTGTTGAAATAATTGATGCAAAAAACACACAAGGCAAACCATATGAGTTACAAAATCCAAATCTGCCCACTAAGAGAGTTTCTAAAACTCCTGATGCTGGTTGTCATCAAGAAATCCTATGGTATCTATAATTTGATGGGTCAATGAATAATCTAGGAGTGGGGGCAGGGATTTGGATACATAACATTCAAAATGATCATGCTGAAGGACATGCATACAAACTTAATTTTAGATGTACAAATAACATGGCTGAATATGAAGCCCTCCTACTAGGACTCAAATTGATCAAAAGTCTAGGGGCAGCAAGGATATCAATTTTAGTAGACTCGGACTTGGTTATTCAACAAATGAGAGGAAACTTTGTCACAAATGATCTCAGGCTAAGAGCTTATAGAGGGGCAGCAATTGAAATACTCAATACCTTTCTAGAGTCACAGCTTACCAAAATTCCAAGAAACCACAATTTGCATGCTCACAGTTTGGCAACATTTGCCAACATTTGTAAGCTGCCATTTGAGCCTAATCATCATTTTTCTGCTGAAATTAAACACAAACCTGTTGTTCCAGACAATGTTAAAAACTGGCAGATGTTTGAAAATGACACTCAGATCAATAATTTATTGACTTTAAAAGAAGAATTTGCAAGCACAAATATAGACACAAGAACCATTTGTGAAGATCATCAAATAGACAAGATTGAAAAACATATTTTAGCTAAAATAGCGAATCAGATTTTGCATCCAACAATCTTTACCAGCAAAGAAGTACAAGAGCTGAAACAAATAAACTTTGATGAAATTACTGAAGGAGAGTCTGAAGTAATTGAGTTAAAGGATAATTTTTTACCCACAGGCTTGACTCCTCTGGAGGATATTTTTGACTCTAATGATATTCCAAGAAAGCCAAAAATGCAGCCATTAAATGCAGAAATTGAGGACTGCAACATAGGCACTGAACAGAAGCCTAAAATGATAAAATTGTCTAAAGCATTGCCACCTGACCAAAAACTGAAATACATTGAGTTGTTTAAAGAATTTCAAGATGTTTTTGCATGGAGCTATGAAGACCTTAAGTCCTATGATACTTCTGTGATCCAGCATACAATACCCTTAAAAGAAAATCAAAAACCTTTTAAACAAAAACTTAGAAGGGTCAATCCTGTCCTCCTTCCCCTTATTGAAAAGGAAGTCAAAAGAATGTACGAAGCTGGAATAATTGCACCCATTAGATTTTCAGAATGGATCTCAAATCTAGTACCCACTAGGAAGAAAACGGGAGAAATAAGGTTGTGTGTTGACTTGAGAAATCTGAATAAAGTCTCTTTAAAGGATCATTACCCCTTACCCAAGATGGACCACATTTTGCAAAGGGTAGTAAGTGCCTCAAGAATTTCACTACTAGATGGATTCTCAGACTTTAATCAGATCCTAGTTCACCCTGATGATCAAGATAAAACTGCTTTTACAACAACTTGGGGAACTTTCATGTATGTAAAAATGCCTTTTGGACTTAAGAATGTAGGGGAAAATTTTCAACGAGCAATGGACATAGCTTTTGCTAAGGAGATTCATGACTTCCTAGTCATATACCTTGATGATCTCACTGCTTTTTCCAAGTCAGATCAGAAACACCTAGATCATCTTAGACACGTGTTTTTAATATGCAAAAAATATGGCATATCACTCAATCCTAAGAAATCATTAGTTGGCCTAGAAGAGGGCAAACCGCTAGGTCACATAATCTCAAAAGATGACATCAGAATTGACCCAGATAGAATACAAGCCATTTTACAAGTTCCTCACCCTAGAAATATCAAAGAACTGCAAGCTTTTCTAGGAAAAATCAATTTTCTAAGAAGATTCATACCCAACTTGGCTGAACTGATAAGATTTCTCAACAACATGCTGAAGAAAGATTCCAAAGTCAAGTGGACAATGGAAGCTAAGCAAGCCTTTGAAGAAATCAAAATAGCTTTAACTAAAACACCAGTCCTCACAAGCCCGAAATTTGATAGGGATTTCATAATCTTCTCGTTTGCATCAGAACATACTATTGTTGTTGTCCTATTACAGAAAGATGACCAAGGATGTGAAAAACCAATAGCCTTCTTCAGCAAAGCACTTAGAGATGCACCTTTAAAATATCAAATCATGGAAAAACAAGCTTATGCCCTTGTAAAAGCTATTAAGGATTTCAGAGTTTATATCTTATACTCTCATGTAATAGCTTATGTGCCAAATGTTGTGGTCAAGGATATCCTAACTCAAGAAGGACTTGAAGGCAAGAGAGGCAAATGGATAGCTAACATCTTCGAATATGACATTGAAATCAAACCAAAAAAGCTGATAAAAGGTCAAGGATTAGCCAGATTAATGATTGAAACCAACTTTCAAGTCCTTGACATCAATGAACTGGATAACGAACAGGAGATGGCGACTCCACAGATCAATCAAGTCTTTTTACAATCACCTTGGTATGTTGATATAGTCTATGTTTTGTTAAACGTGCAGGCTCCTCCAGGGTTATCTAGAACTAAAAAGATATTTCTGAAAATGAAAGCTTCAAAATTCGGTCTTATAGATAATGTTTTTTCTTGGAAAAATCATGAAGGAATTCTACTAAATTGCTTAACAAAGAATGAAACTGACAAAGTGCTGAAATAATTTCATGCAGGGGACTGTGGTGGACATTTGTATTTGGAATCAACTGCTGATAAAATCCTAAGAGTTGGGTTTTATTGACCCTCCCTGTTTGCTGATGTAAAGAAATTTGTAGTTTCTTGCGATAAATGTCAAATCTTTGAAGGCAAGAGAAGGCTGCTACCTCTACCCCTAAAACCCATTTCCACTGAAAGACCATTTCAACAATGGGTTTAGATTTCATTGGGGAAATTCACCCTCCCTCTTCTGGTCAGCATAAGTGGATTTTGACTGCGACATATTACTTCACTAAGTGGATAGAAGCCATCCCTTGTAGGCAAGCTAATGATTCAGTCATCATGCAATTCCTAGAGACCAATATTTTGTCTAGATTTGGTTGTCCGGAAAAGATTATAACTGACAGTGCTGCTGCTTTTAAATCCAAAAGAATGATCAATTTTTGTCATAAATACCACATTACCTTAGGCCACTACACTGCCTATTACCGTCAAGGTAATGGTCTAGTTGAATCATCCAATAAAAGCTTGATCAACATCATTAAGAAAGTATTGGAGGAAAACACGAAAAATTGGCATTAGAAGCTTATCAATGCACTCTAGGCAGACAGGTTGACAACCAAAAGATCCATTGGAAAAAGCCCCTATGAATTGGTTTATGGCATGGAAGTTGTATTCCCTTCATCTTTGGGAATCCCTATGATAAAATTCTTGCAAGAAATGCAAGCAGAACCCAATGACATTCAGAGGAGAATTAATCAAACTATTCATTTACAGTAGACTAGAGAAGAAGTGCATCAAAGATCTCAAGTTCTACAAGAAAAACTTAAGAAGATTTTTGACAAAAGGACAAAGGTAGAACACTTTTTCATAGGATACAAAGTACTCAAATGGGATTCCAGAAGGGAAGATAAAGGAAAACATGGGAAATTTGACTTCCTATGGAAAGGACCTTTCGCTATTCAAGCTGTATAAGGAAACAACACCTACTTTTTGAAAAGACTGGATGGTACAGAAGCAAAAGATAGGTCAGTCAATGGCTGGATGCTCAAGCATTATTTTGATCCCCTTTGCTGAGATTTCAGGACTGTAATTTGTACATAATAGTGTCTATTTTCTGCGGTTTATTACAGCAATAGGATAAGGAATATGCAGCAAATTTTGAGAAAAAGCCAAGGAACTGTGCGACCTTTTTATAGTACCTTTTTAGTTTATCAGAGGAATTGAAGAAGAAGACTTCGGAGCTGAAAACATGATGGAAAACACTAAGACAAACTATTAAAACAGGGCTACAATTGTTTCAATGAATCTATGAAAAATATATATGTGTTGCAGAAATACAGTTTGGTTATTTACAGCTAAGGAAAATTTTCAGGTTGCAGCAAGAGTTGAATATAAGGCTATCTGACCTCCTATTCTTGGCTTTTCACCTGGAAAATCCATCCCCAAGTGGAGCCACTACTATGCTCCTATACCAATAGGTGTCATATTTCATGATTGACTGATGAAATGCCAAATATGTTCATCCTTGCCATGCTGCAAAGGTTCCATATTTTGAAAGAATAAAAAATTTAAAAAATGAAAAGACGGTAGGCTCTAAAAGAAAAATCAAAAGGGAAAAAGAATGAATTGCTAAAAAAGAGAAAAAATGAACCCCAAAGAAAAGACCAGGAAAGTGTGCTAATCCAAAATGCCACTACTGTACTATTTTTGCAAAAGAATCTCACTTGTGTGCAATCAATTTACTCTTGCCACAGTTGATGGATGGCCAAAACAGCTTAATCCTAGCTAGTCCATGTTAAATTTCTTGTTTTAGAACTAGAGAATAAGATATGTCCAAACAGTTCAAGCTTGGCAGATAAGTAGTTAGGTAGAGACGCACAGGTGCTCAACAGCTAAATCTGAGCCCTTGGAAGAAATAAGCGCAGACTTAGATAGGAGGGCAGTTAAAAGAAAAGAAGAGAGTAAGGGTCTGCTAGTTTAAATGCACCCAAGGAAAAAGGAAGAGAAAATGTTAGGTGTATTAGGCTGGGTAGGTAGTTCTGGTGTTGCAGAAGCAATTTTGTGAGCAATTTTGTCTTTTGAATATAATTTACCTCGTGGATATCACAAGTACCATGGAAAGATGGCTATAAAACAGATGAAGCATGACTAATTTCCCTCCTCATTTCTCCAATAACATTTACTAATTTCCCCACAAGGACATTGAGATCTACTCCGTGCTCCTAGTTCACTTCATTTCATGAAAAAAACTAAGTGAAACTCTATTTTTACTTAGGATAATAAAGTCACATTTCTTGTGTAAAAATGCCTTTCTTCCATGTTTCTAAGTTTCTAAAATTCATGATTGAATCCCTTTTTATTTCCCTAAGCCTAAGTTTTACTTTTTAAACTTAGTGTCTTGATCAAACCTACCTTTCATATTAACATGCTAACTTTATTATGTAGTTCCTATATAAATGTTTCCCCGACCCTATTATATAAAATACGTAAAAACCCCGAAATTTTTAATATCCCGTCCCGAGCTTATTTATAGCCATATATTAATGTTTTAAAGGGGGTCCAAGGTTTATCCGAAACCTTATGGACAACCCTCCCCATGCACGCATTTATCAGGTTTGATTAACGCTTGGTTAATGAGCACTTAAGACTCCCCGTAATCAACCACAAATAACCACAAAACCTTTGAAAAATGTTTTAAATTGATGGCAGGTCCCCACACCATACTCCTCCGTAAAGTCCATCAACTATTGACCATTTGATCAGGGCTTTCCCATCAGACTACTCACAGCAATTTCGGAACCCCTACGACGGTTGAAGATTAGCACCCGGGAAAATGGTGGTTTTGTTGTCGTACAAGAAACATGTGGCGCCTGCCCAGTGTTGTCGCGACCCCTCCGCCCAAAACAACTTTTGTCCAAAAGCGGTACGGGATAATACCATTTACCACCCCGTGCTTCCCCCCCGCCGATGTCATCACCCACGTCATCTACCACTTCACCTCCATGTCATTTTCCACATCATCGACCACATCACCCACCGTACCCCGCTACACGACAAGTATTACGTCATGCTGACGTCACCCGAAAAACGTGCCAAAAGCCCACGAAGCCAAATTTTGTTAAAAAAGCCCGTTAAACTGTCGTTTTTGCTCATTTCTGTTCATTATTATTACAAAGTCGTTGCGTACAAATTTACATCCAGGAAACTACAGGAGCTTCAGCCCGCCACCCGGCCTCTGTAATCTGGCATCCTGCTCTGCAAATCATTGTCGAACCTGCCATTTACTCTCGTATACGTCCCAAAAACATAGGTATTTACTCAATTACCTCCAAACCCTATGTATTTCCAATTTTTTTCTCTGAATTACATTCGTAAAACAAAAAATCGCACAAATTCAGTCTATAGCTCTTGAAAAATACACCCCAACCATCCCTTTTTTTCCATTTTCCGCAAAAAACCTGTTTTGTCCATTTTTCGGCAAAAAAGCCAACTTCCATAGCTAAAAACATAGTGAGAAAACATGGAAACTCCTGCGCCTGTCACCCTCAATATTGCGCCCCTCAATGCACCACACAAAGAATTGGAATGGTTGCCCCTTGCTGATAGAGATTTCCAGATTAATCACTTAATTGGTGATGAGCCTCACCTCTAGGCTTTTTGTGAAATTAGGAATAGCCACCATGGCAATACCGATGTCTATTGAATTTGGGAGTCCAACATGCCCATGTAGAACCTCCCCTCAATAAATGTGCTCCCTGATATCATCCACTTATGCTGTGCCAATTATGACCCCACTCAAAGAGCAGTTATGGCTCCATCTAGGACTGTCTTATTTTACATTACCCCTGAATCGATAAATGAGATGCTACACTTTAAGCCAACTCAGCCTCTGGCTCCTCTTTCCATGGGATTCTTGCTTGACCAAGGTGCCAAACTGCCCAATTTAGAGATAACCAGAATAGCTCAATTATTCATGAAACCAAATTGCCAGCCCCAACAACCTCCTCCTTATCTACATACTTGGTTCACTGAAGCAGGAAAATTCATCGTAGCCATGGTTTCCTACATCCTAGGATTTAAAACCAGTGAGTATGTTGATGAGACTACCTTAGTTTTGTTGTCCATGTTTACTCCATGACAGCCCCCTGCCATCAAATATGATTATGACAACTTTATAGCTGATAAGATCCATGAGAAATTTATGAACCCGAACCGAGAAAGAGTGTTTAAATACACATCATACATATATCATCTGCTGCTGTACAATCAACCAGATAGTTTTCAAATTCCCCTTAGAAAATTGGATCTCAAAGGAGAGCAAAGGTCTGTAATCTTCCGGACCTCAGTCTTCCACCGTGTTAGTGACTCCCCTTATATTTATTTTGAATTCATTGACCTGTTCATACATCCAGCCTCTTCTTTATTGATGACAACTCCTCCTGCCAGACTCTCTGGTGAAATGCAGAAAATTTTACAGCTCTCAAAAAGCTATAGTATAGGTGACTGGTACTTTTACCAGAATCACACTGAGATCAGGATATATGGCTGTGAGCTGTGCCCCTATAAACTGCCAAAGTATGTGCCTATGAGACTGTTTGCCCTGGAATACTTTAGGCAATTTATTAGCTCAGATTTGACTCATTTCTATGTTGCCAAGAAAAAGGCACAGCTAAAAATAAGAAATCAATTGGGCCCATTTGTCTTCAATAAAAGGGAAGCCTGGGAAGAGGCTGACAAGATTTTGGGGGATCAACTTAAGTTGAAACAAAGTTTTTATTGGGCACCATATGTCCCCGAACATTTCATAAGTTATAGAAAAGTGAAAAACAATCTAACAGCATATGTTCATCACAAGATCCCTGAAATTCAACAATATGCTAACTAACAAGAATGGGTAGAAGGCACATTAGTTGAAGAGATTACTGAGGGAGAAAAATTGGAAAAATCCATGAAAGTTCTTGAAAAAACACTTGACCTGGACTCTTTTGGACAGGTGTCCTTCAAGCTACCTCAGTGCACAGGAGGTGATACATCTTTTTCATGGACTTCTCAGCAGCCCACACAAAAAGCCAGTACAGGGTCAGCAAAGTGCAAGGAGGTAATAGGTTCAGAGCAGGACATAATGACAGACCAACCAGCTACATTAAAGGAACAAGGCCAAGGGCAGGTTCCTCCAACTCAGACAAAGGCCCCATAAATCCCTGCACTATAAACTCCTCTAAATGAGGAAAGAGGCAAGAAAAGGGACAGGCAAGAAGACACACCGATCAGTGGTTCTGCACAACAACCAGGGGAGAAAAGGTAGAGATTGAACACTCTATCAGAGGAGGAGTTTATTCAGGAGACCACAGACAGTCTAAGGGAAGAAAGGGTAGTCAGCCAGGATACATCCTCGGTCACCGAAACATCAGCCAGTTCACACAGGCAGGAGATCGGAAGACAACATAGTGTGGAATTCTCTTCTGCCAAGCCACAAAGCAGGCAAGGCTCTGACATTAAGAAGACATTTACTGAAATAAAGGCAAAGAATGAGCCAATAAGAATTCAACTTTATAATCACTTACTGAAGATGGCCCCCACAAATCAACAAAGGCTTATGTCGACATATGACATTCAAGAAGGAAAGATGATTCTTAGTCACTTTAAGCCCAATATGTAACAGCCACAGTCAGCTGCTGATTATAGCAGGACCAATCTGGAAGTATTAGCCAAAGACATTCATCCAATGGACCAGATTGAGTTGCATAAAAAAACTGGAGAAATGGTATACTCCACATTTGCAGATAAGGCATTCTTAGCCCACAAATTGCACAACTCATTAAATAATACCTCTGCCCAATTAGAGTTGGAAAAGGCTTCCTCTTTATCCAAGGATAATAGGATAAAATCCTTGGAAGAAATTATCTTGAGCTGGGACATGATCCCAAGGATTCCAAAGGCATTAAAGCATTAATAAAAAAGAAGGAAGAAGACATTGCAGCTCTCAGGAAATAGCTCAAGCTGTCCATTACTATGCATCCCCAAACTACATAGATTGTTGAGCAGAAATCACAGGAAGATATGATGGACTTGCTAATGAGAATGAATAAGATATTGGCAGAAACAAAGCAGGCATTGGAGAAAGCACTATAGGAAATGCAGGGAGTGTCGACCTCCCAGCCATCTCAAATAGATCCAATAGTTACAACTGCTCCTCCTATAATTACAACAGCAATCCCTACTACTTTCCCTGCATCAACAGTACCAAGTACTTCAACAACAATAGCAATAGGCAGTAGCACTACCATGACCACTGAGGAAGTAATAAAGGCTATGGAGGATCTAAGACTCCAAGTATCAGAATTAAAGGATGCTAAAGAGAAATTGGCCAAGTTGGAAATACGTTATGACAAATCTAAAATGACTGTGGTCGAAAAAACAAGGGAGGTAAAAGCATTAGAGAATAAAGTAAAGGCATTGGAAGATGACCTCTCTTTAGACAAGCCTCTGGGAGAAATCAGGGGCATTTTGTTGGCTAACATCAGTGAATCAATTAGTAATGAATGGAAACCAATACAAATAATTCATGAGAAGATTCATTTGGTAACAACAACTCAAGTAGAGAGTCAGAAGGCCAGGGATTTATTAGGACACATGCCCGAACAAGCCAATAGGCTAATACAGTTTTTGAACACCCACACCAAGGAAGAGCTGGTAGCACTAGATATCAAGGACAGGAAAAGCACCATCCTAACAATTAAAAGAGTTCTGACCATGAGGAACTTCATACAAAATCTTGAGAGGAAGTGCCAAGACATAAAAATGGAGATAAATGCTTTCACACAGAAGTTTATAGCTTTGGAGGAAAAGGGTATGCCCAGTTTATTCACCAATGACTATAGACTGATGACACATGCAGACTATGTACACAGGTTTAATACATATGTGGATAATCAAGTCATAGCATCATCAAGTTCTGCAGGAGAGAAGGCACTCCCATCTAGACAGAGCCTGTATGACCATTTAGAAAAATTATTTTTTATTGAGCATGAAGTGAGACATCTTTTCACAGTCCAGCCTACTTTCTTCAGGTACACGGATGCTGATGAAAATCCAATAAAAATGTCTAGACACCAATCACCAGATGACCAACGGTGGCAAAGCATGTTAGAGATCCTGTAGGCATATCTCTGATTTCTTTGTATCTTTGGGAAATCAAAAGATCGTGTCATGCAGCATAAAGTGGAAAACAGGAAGGGACATAATCAAGCTGGAGGAACAATATATTATAGATGGTCTAGATGCAGCCGAGAGAGCTGACACAGCAGCATGCAATATCAGCGGAAATTTCCACCGACCGACTCACTGAGCAAATAGTCAACTCACCTTACCAACTAAACGGCCAATACTGCAGCATTTACTTCTGCATTCATTTCTCCCTGTTTTCAAGATCATTTACTCCTCCTGTAGAGTAGGTGGAAAACATTATTGCTAGATATTATCTCGTTAAGATATTTTGTAAAAAATTTTGTAGAAATACCTCCCCAAGCTAAGTATTAGGGGTTGGTGATACCATTCTGGAACTGCATTGTAATTTTGAGAACTCTTCTGAATAAAAGGTCGCTGGAATGCTATATTGCTGAACTCTCTGGTTGTGGAATTGATGGCAGAAGACTATGTTGCAGAATTCTCGAATTATTTCATGGATCAATAAGTATTTTTAACTCATGTTTTACTGTTTCTATGTTTTTATATATCATCTGTGTTCATAATCTTAATGACAAAGAAAAAGAATAACCCAGAACTTACTTAACTGTACTCTGTGTTAAATTTATGTTATTATTTATGTTTTCTTCAGAATTAGCATAAGCAGGAATTCTTAATTGCTCCTGTTTCCCTGGTTCTTACATCTTGAATATAGCTAAGGAATTCTTAACTGCTCCCTGGCAATATTCATCCACTTTCCCTCTATTAGCATGATGAAGGATTCTTAGTTGCCCTTCAACCCCTGACCCCATTTCACCTGATTCCAGCTTACAATTTGTTTCATGGTTGATTACCTTGCTCTGTAGTACCTCCCTCTGTTAAGGAAACCATATCCAGCAGTTTATCTTCATAGACTCCATTAACCCAATGGATTGAAATTCTCATGTTTTGCACCCCTGTTCTATTAAATATCACCATTCAAAAATCAAACAAATACTTTCACTTCATAACTAGCCTAATATACCCCAAAATAAAGCTAAATCATAAAGAGAGAGCCCTCTCTTGCTGCATATTGGCTAGAATCTTCATCTAAAGTATTGGTTAGTGGTTACCTCGGCCGTATTCCCTTTTCTTACAACTTTTGGGGAACAACCTAAGTGATAACAATTTCCTTTGATGTTCTATCTAAGGAACTTACCATGTAAATTCCTACATGGTATCAGAGCAATTTGAGGGCCGCATCTGTTGTTGATCCAAATCTAAGGCCAGTACAACTGCATCCGACTGTTTCTTCCTAGATATACTATTGCTAACTGCTTTCGGGCCGAGGGGACTGTGCTATTGTGTTAGGATCATCTATTCCAGTGAGGAACCCCTTTGGTTTATTTAGCTCTCTATTTTTTATTACTGGATCTATACCTTTCATTTCTGTGTATGCTCTTTGCCCTGCGAATTTGTGCGATCTGGGCAAATAAGAAACAGAAGAAAAAAAAAAGGATTTTTCTCATGTGTATGCTCTTTTCTGCTGTGCCTTATTTTGATCTCAGAAAATCAGAAACATTGAGGAAAATATTTAGTTTCCAGCTAAATCTAAATTCAAGCAGTAAGGTTTTCTTTTTTGTATATCCATGTTAGGTTTTGTGGTTTCTCAAGTGACTAAAAAAAACCCTTCCTCTTTTCCAAAAATTACTAAATTTTTAAACTAGCTCACTTGGTCCAAAGTTACTTTATGAGAATAGAGGTCTTGAGTTCAAGTTTTTCTTTTTGTGGAGTTATTTTTTCAAAAAACACATGTAACTTATGTTTTAAAGCTACTTTATGTAAAAGTGTTCTCACCCATTATAAAAATTGAGTCACTTACAATTCTAAAGTCTCTTTATCTTTTATTTAAGTTACAATTTAGTGGCTAGCTCATAAAGTACCATTGTAAAAATGAATTTCGCTTATTTATAAAATAGAGTCACATATTGTTTTTTGATGTGATCTAATTAGGTTAAGTTTGGAGGGGGGGGGACCTTTTTAATATAGCATTACCATTCATTTCCACACATTCATGCACTTTGTCAGCATCTTCAACAACGTTTCTTCAAAAATCCATAACTTCTTCATTTCGTTATTATTGACAACACCAACTACTTCCAATGGTGGTCCTACATTGTGGATTTACTTAGAAGTAAAGGTCTTTACAGAATAGCCTCATGCTAGAAACCGGACCTCAAGATGAACATAAGGTAGACAAATGGGAAAATAGGCAAGATCAAGCATGTGGGTTGATAGGGATGTCTATTTCTCCAAACCTTAGATTCCATATCATAGAATTTGATACTCCTAATGAAGCAATGAAACATCTCGCTAAAGTTTTTAGAATTAAAAACTGAATTAGAGCCCATCAACTCGAAAATGAGTTGCTTACATTGGACCCCAATAACTTTTCTTCCATTAAATATTTTTTATCCAAGTTCAAGACCCTAAGACTTCTCTTGGAAGGTGCTAAGGTTAAGAAAGAAGATGGTAGCCTTATCTATTCCATTCTTACTAAGTTGGGACTAGCCTATTCTGTGTTTGTTTCCTCCTTCCATTCTACTAGAGAAGCCTTTATTTCCCAAGGACAAGACTACAAGTCCCCCACTTTTGATGGCTTTTGTGATTCTTTAATAAGAGAACAAGAAAGCCTCTTATATCTTGGTCTTATTAATCTTGGAAACTCTTCTAAGAAAGCCTTAATTTCCCAGCAACAACCAATTTCAAAGAATCCTAAGAAGAAATATCCTAAAAATAATGGTCCTAAGCCAAACAAGGGTCCTAAGCAATTTCAGACTCAAAATGAAAAATCATTTCAACAAAATGATAAGGAAAAAAAGACAAAAGGAAGAAGATTGATAGACATTGCCACTTTTCTAATCGAGATGGCCCTTTAGAATCCAAATTCTTCAAGATGATGGAAGCCTTGGATGCAGAAATGAAGAATCATAACATCCATTTGGAGCACTGTTCAACTTCGACTTCATCTTTAGGATTAGTACTTTCTGCATGTGGTTGTCAAGCATCTCGGTCTGGTTATGCACTAAATGTATCTTTTTCTTCTCATTTTCATGAGTAACTCATTGATTCTAGAGCTTCTTATCACATGGCCAAAAAAAATCCAGGTTTTCTCCTTTAAATGATTGTAACACCAAAAATATATATGTTGGCGATGCTATATCTCTTAGTGGTGTAGGTATTGGAACTGTTCATCCAGACAATGGTCAATTTAATGATGTATTATGTGTTCCAACCTTATCTTGCAATCTTCTATCTGTATATCAGATAACTCATTCAAGTGAAGGTAAAATTGTTGAATTTTCACCTCACGCTATTGTAATTAAGGACCTAAGAGATCCTAGATAGATTTTAGCTACTAGTATTGCTGATGATTCTACAAGGTTATATAAGTTTAACAACTTTAGGTCTTCAAATCTTCCCTCGGTATTTTTTGCTCATAATGATAAAGTGAGAAAAATTTGGCATGAGTGATTTAGTCACTAAACTATTGCTCCCTTTAGAATCTATGTAAAGAAAATATGGTGATAGGTATTCCAATGGTATCTTGCAGAGATGGTGTTTGTTCTGGATATGTACATGGAAAAAATCATCGAGATAGTTTTGAAAAACGTGCGTCTTGGCATGCCTCAACCCCTTTACCGCTTGTGCATAGTGATTTATGTGGTCGAGATTTTTCACGAATCGTGTCTCCTTTGCAAACCATGATTAAAAAGAACTCAAATTTTAAATGGGACCAAGATGAACATGAAGCATTCGACCTGATCAAACAAGTTATTATTAATGCTCCATCTTTAGCAACTCTGAATTTTTCAGAGCCTTTTATTTTATACACATTTACCTCAGATAAGTCATATGCTGCGATACTCACTCAAGCAAATCAAGAGAAAGCAGAAGCCCCAATTGCTTTTTTCAGCTCAAATTTATAGGGTGCTGAATTAAATTATTCAGACGTGGAGAAACAGGCTGATGCTGTTTTCAAAGCGGTCAAATACTTCAGACCTTTCTTACTCAAAGCTCATGCTAAAGTTATAGTACCATTTCCAGCGATAAGGAATCTTCTAGTACAAAAGGATGTGGGTGAGAAAAGGGCCAATTGGGTTACTGCCTTACAGGAATATGACATTGAAATTAAACCAGCGAACATTGTAGGAGGTCAAGGCTTCTACAAAATGTTGGCTAGAGCGTCGCAAATTTCTGAAATTCCATCTGCAGAGGCACAAATGTGCGAGGTAAGCCTAAATGATGCAGAGTCAGTATACACTGATATCATTTATTATGTTAAGAATGGGTATGCTCCTTCACACCTCGATCATACTAAGAAAAGAGATCTTAGGTTGAAAGCCAAACAATATCAGCTCATAAATGATATTCTTTTTAGAATAAATTATGATTCTGTTCTTCTCAAGTGTCTTGAGAAATCTGAAGATGAAAAGTTTTTGCAGGAACTCCACGATGGGCCGGCAGGCGGACACTATGTTGGAGATGCTACTGCACATATAATCTTGCGCACAGGATATTACTGGTCCATGTTATTTAAAGACTCGCACAGTTACGTGAGGAGATGTTAAGTCTGCCAAACTATTGCTGGAAGACAAAAGAAGCCATCCTTGCCACTACAGCCGGTAAACAATGACCAACCTTTCAGTCAGTGGGGATTGGACATAATAGGTGAGATCGTTCCTCACTCTTCTAAGCAGCATAGATACATCCTCACAACAACGGATTATTTTACTAAGTGGGTAGAAGCAGTTCCACTCAAAACAGCTAATTCTGAAAATATCATTGAGTTCATAGATCAATTTATAATCATCAGGTTTGGATTCCCTTCCGCTTTAATGTTTGATAATGCATCATACTTTTCTGGAAATGCAATGACTGAATTTGCACTTAAAAGAGGATTTAAACTTAAATATTCAGCCAATTATTACCCACAAGGCAATGGGTTAGCTGAGTCCACAAATAAAAACCTAATCAGGATTATCAAAAGAATAGTTGACCAAAATCATAAGAATTGGTACAAGACTTTGATATATGCTTTATGGGTAGACCGAATAATGCAAAAATCTTCTATCGGCACTTCTCCCTTTAATTTAGTTTATGGGAAAGAAGTGGTTCTTCCGACTCACTTAGAAATTCCCTCTTTGTCTCTAGTTCAATACATTGATGAAGTACCCACTTCCTCCTTACAGCTAAGACAAATGGAAATAATCAAATTAGAAGAACAACGGGAACAGGCTAGGAAAATGCATGCTCATCATCAAGCACTAGTAAAATCCTCTTTTGATTCAAACATAATGACCAGAAAAGATTTTCAGATGGGCGATTTAGTTTTAAAGTGGGACAAAGCTCATGAAGAGAAAGGCAAACATAAAAAATTTCAAAGAATGTGGCTTGGTCCTTTTCAAATTGTAGAAGTCATAGGTCCATCAATGTTTGTGTTACAAGATTCAGTAGGTAAGAGGGATCCTTTGCCTGTTAATGGACAAATTCTCAAGAAATATTTTCCATAGAAGATTATTCTTCTATTTTGTAGAGTATTGGTTTTTCTTTTCATAATAAAACCAGTTGTGAGTGATTACAATAGGCATTTACAGAAAAGATACCAATTCTCTTTCAGATTTTGAACTTTTCACTTGTATAAATAGCAAATCTTTTGGAAAATTGATCTTTATTATTGATAGATATAGTTAAAAACTCTAGCCTGGATATGATACTAGTTTCAACTTTATAAAGTTTGATGAAAACAACCTTTAGTGAAGAAATTGTTTTACCTCAGTACAATGAAAGGTATCAATAACAAAATAAAGATTCTTTGTAGAACAGTTGTTTCCAAAAACTCTATTATTGTCGTCCAGAGCTATCTTAAGGAAACAATGACTTCCTCCCTGCTAATGAAATCACAACTTTCAGAGGAACAACCCAAGGATACACTTTATCTTGAAGAATAAGAGGTCTCATCACGAGCCAGCTTGTTCAGCAAAGTTATAAATCAAGTGAATGACTGTGTCATAATTTGGCTACCAAACCAAGACATTGTTCTTTAAGAATAAAAAAGAAAATCAAAGCAATAAGTGTGGATATGGATTTTTCTTTGAAAGTTGTAGGCTGGTTTATGTAAGATACAGGATCATTGCTGGGTAATAGGTAACCCTGTCGAGGCTATAAACGCCTGCTGGCAGCAGAGGCTCTACCTATGACAAATGAGCATATTTATAACTAGTTTACAGAGGAGACTTTGTTTTATCTTTACAAGACCAAGTAATGACAGATGTAAATACAAGGACTAGCCTGAGGAAGAAAATAATCAAAGTGGAAAATAGTTGAAACAAAATATCATTGACAGGTTAGAGCATATTGTACTTTATCTTTCCATAATAAAGTTTAATTTTCTGAAAATTTTTCTGTTTTGGAAGTTTAGAAAATTCAATAGAAAAATAGAGATAACTGGTTCTTCCAAGTGAATCACCAATTGTTGTGGCCACCAACAACCCCCCTCCTTACTTAGTATTAGCAATAAGACTATGTAAGTGGCGACCCTTAGTCAAAAAATTCAAAAAATCAATTAAGTGCTCATGTATGTTACTCCTTAAGAAACATCGCATCGCACAAAGAATGATAGGGCATTTCCTTATGAGTAAAAATGATAAACTGCGAGATTGGGACGCGAACTCCATCGCATTGCATACATTAAGAAAAATTCACGTTGGAAAACCTTAAAGAATCGCCGATATGCGATATCGCATATCGCATCTCGCAAAATTTCATAAAAGACACATAACGATTTAACGATTAGAGAAATCTGCGATATTGCGATAATGCGATACTACGATCCGCGATCTTGTGATAGAGAGATCAACTAACCTTGCAATAACACAGCATAATGAAATTGCGATAATGCGATACTCCGATGAAAATTGCAGAAACATTTCATCGCAGATTTTCCTGGCTCAATATTCAAGAAAAAGTTTTCCATAAACAAAGAACTGGATACGCACTTTAATGATAATTAATGAATTATATGCCAGTTGTTACTGAAATATGGTTTTCAGTTGTTCGAAGAGTCAGTTCACGTCAGGTGGCGTGTTTTTGCACATCCGTAGAGTTTAAAGCTTTCCTGTCGATTTTTATTGTCATTACTCTTTCCTCACTTGTGAACTGTAGGAACGAAAAACAAAAGTTACACAAAGTAATGTGCAGGAAGTTATGAGGAAAAAGGGTAATGCTCCAATGTCTAAAGACAGAGAAAAGATGCCCTCATAAATAGATACCGCATGCAACAGAGCGACAGATTCACAGAATGATGCTGAGCCATCCATTACAGATCTTTCATATACAGCCATGGTTGAATGGGTACTGAGCGATGCTGATATCAGAGACAGATAGTTTAATGCTCAGGGTCAAGAGCTCATGAAAACCTTATTTTTACAAGTTTTGAATCTTTATACCCGGTGAAGAAAAATGCGCAAAAGGAAAAAAACGCATCAGAGAGGCCCGGATCAAAGAACAGAGGCAGTTTCCAATGCACGATTAGCATTAATCGCGCAACGCTGAGAAAATTGTGTGAGAAGGAAAGCCTCTAACTACTCAATCACCTGTAAGCCCAAGAAATTCAAGAAATCAATGGTAAAGAACAAACTGGAAATAGAAAGCTAAAGAAAAGGCAAAAGTGATTCAAGGGTTAACCAAGTTGAACTCAGATTATTACTGGGCATACGCAGTAAATCCACAAGTTAGAGGATGACTCTCGAGTATATCATCGATTTTGCTGAAAATATGGTGCCATCTCTTACCATTTTTGTTTTCTTAGCTCAACCAAAAGCGTAAGACAGTCATCCGACTCTACCCAGGCAAATACTGAATGCTTGCAACATTAAGGAGCAAATGCAGAAATAGTTAGATATCAGATTTAAGTTTTAGAAATAGTTTTGTTTTATTTTTTCTTAGAAAAAGGGCGGTCATTTAAACCGTATGCTGAATCTGTGTAACTAAGTTATTTAGTTAGTAGCATTTAAACCCTTCTCGTGCATTTAGAGAAGGTTCCAGAAATTTATCAAAAACTTGTCCTCAGAATGTGCACTTCTGCACCCTCCGAGGAGGTTTTGATGAATGAATGGAACAAGGTTTGTTGATGTTTGCATTTGATATCTGCTACTGATGTTGCACTTCTATACTCTTAGTGGATGTTAGAGCAAGGAG
Source organism: Pinus tabuliformis (assembly GCA_031772625.1). NCBI lineage: Eukaryota > Viridiplantae > Streptophyta > Pinopsida > Pinales > Pinaceae > Pinus > Pinus tabuliformis. Next base: position 882,343,941 of record CM062820.1, on the reverse strand, counting down.
AGATAAATCATTGTCGCTTGAAGCTCATGAGTAGGACTAGTCATAAATGGTACTTTTATCTCTTGACCATTGCTGCTTATGTGTTAAAGTGATATACAGTTTTTAGTTGTTTATGTATTATTGCATGAATGCCTGAGTTATCATTTGGCACTTTTGTACGGTGATAGCTATTTATTTATGCTTAATGTATGAATAGCTCATTATGCGATATGTTTTTCACAACTGTTTCGTCTAACTTTTTATGCGAAGTGGTTCATCTTTATTGATTTCCTTTCTTATAATCGTTGAATGATATTTATTACTAGTTGTTATTTGAAATCTCTTTAGATCGCATAATAGAAGAATTGCATCCCAGGTTAGTATAGAGTTAGATGTGTTGTTTATTAGAATACAATAGCATAGAATTATATTAAAGTTAGAATTAGAAAATCTTAATTAGGAACTGTTCGATCAGCAACATCAAATTATACACACACACACTCATAGATTGGGAAACTAGTCCCATTATCCCCAGTCGGACCCGCTATACCAAATGGATAAGGAGCTGCCAACCAAGGTCCGGACCAGGCAGGTATCCCCCTTGTTGTCGACCCGATTTTCAGGGCTTCAACATCTGGCTACAAGTATTTATTAACTTTCATTGATGATTTCTCCAGACGCACTTGGGTATACTTCTTAAAACTCAAGAGTGAAGTATTTAACATGTTCCTGGCCTTTAAGGCCTTTGTTGAAAAGTAATCTGCACATCAAATTCTTAAGCTAAGATCTGATAATGGTGGAGAATATGTTAACAACAAATTCTTCAACTTTTGCACTAAGAATGGAATTCAAATGCAACATACTGTTCCATATACTCCACAACAAAATGGTGTAGTTGAAAGGAAGAATCGCAGCTTAAAGGAAATGGCTAATTATATGCTTCAATCTGAAGGACTTAGTCTTAATTTTTGGGCAGAAGCAATTAAGTGTGAAAATTACATAGTAAATCGCACTCCTACTAAGGTTTTAAAGAATATCACTCTAGAATAAGCATGGAGCACCATTAAACTAGATGTAAGTCACTTTTGTGTTTTTGGAAGTGAAGCATGGGCCCATTTTCCAGATGAGAAACATAAAGCTTTAGAAGCTAAGAGTGAAAAATGTATTTTTATCGGATATTCTGAAGATGTCAAAGGATATAGACTTATTCCACTTAAGTCCAAAAATGTTATCATTAGAAGAGATGTAATGTTTGCCAAAAATATATCAGCCTACGAGCCTAGTTCGGCCACCTCTCTCTATCCCTTCTCCTTCTCAAAATATTTCTTCTTCAGATGATGACAGTGAGGATGACAATCCTCCCCCACCTTCTTAGGATCCTCCTTCGACTCCTCAACTTCCAAAATGTGCACGTTCTACTCGAGATGCAGCAGGTGCTCTTGTTGGTGATCCTACAGATCAGTGACGCACACGTTCTTAGTTTGAGAGAACCTCTTCTTTACTGACTCAAGCTTTAGCGAATTATGATCCTGACACCTTTGCAGAAGCTTCAGGCCATCTAGATTGCGACGCAGCTATGACTGAAGAATATTGTTCGTTATTGGCAAATGATATATGGGATCTTGTTCCTCTTCCAAAGGGATGAAAACTTCTTAGATGCAAATTGGTTTATAGAACCAAGTATGGACAAGATGGAAAAGTTGATGAACATAAAGATCGTCTTGTTACTAAAGGTTTTTCACAAGTTCAAGGCATTGACTATACTGAAACCTTCTCCCCTATTTCCAAAATTAACTCTGTCCGCCTTGTTCTTTACCTTGTTGCATCATTCAAATGGGAAGTCCATTATATGGTTGTTGAATCTTCCTTCTTGCATGGGGACTTGCATGAATAAATCTATATGGAACAACCTACTTGCTTTATACAAACAGACTCCAGCCTTATATGTCAGCTTAAGAAATCCCTTTATGGTCTCAAGTAAGCCACTTGGGCTTGGTATGCCAAAATGGATAGCTTTCTCTTAGAAACTGTCTTTTCTAGGTGTCCTTCTGACAATACTATCTACGCCAAGAAAGTGGGCAAGTCCCTTATCATTCTTGTTCTTTATGTTGATGATATTATCCTTACTGGTAGTGATCCCAACCTTATAAACCATGTGAAGTCCATCCTTAAAAAGAAGTTTGAAATTACAAACTTAGGACACTTGCATTATTTTCTTGGTCTTCAAGTCTTACAATCCAAGGAAGTTATTTCCCTTTCCCTGTCTAAGTATGCCTGTGATATTTTACACCATTTTCACATGGAAGACTATAAGCCATCCCCTTCTCCCTTTTAGTCTATAGCCAAACTTTCAGTCATTTGTACTTCCCCTAAAGTTGATGCTACCTTATACCGCCAACTTGTAGGAAAACTTTTGTATCTGACCCATACTCATCCTGAACTTTCCTTTGTTGTTGGCCTTATTCCTCGGTTTATGCAAAACCCACATGAAAGTCATTGGAAAGAAGCTAAAATAATACTTCATTATGTTCGAGGTATAGTTCAATTTGGGATTCATTACAGTGCAGAAGCATCTCCACTATTGGTTGGTTTCAGTGATTCCGATTAGGCTGGTGACCTTGATGATTGAAAGTCTACTCCAGGTTATATGTTCACTCTTTGTTCAGGACCTATTACATGGGATTACAAGAAACAAAGTTCCATTTTTCTTTCTTCAGCAGAAGTAAGTATTGTGGTGCTGTAGAAGCTAGTAAGGAAGCTCTGTGGCTTCATCAGATCCTGTCAGAGTTTGGGTTTCAACAGCAGCATCCGACTACACTTTGGTGTGATAATCAAAGTGCCATTCAAATATGAAAATATCCAATCCAACATCAGCACAACAAACACATTGAGTTGCACATGCACTTCATTAGAAAGCTCATTCATGACCATGTTCTTGAAGTGTAATATTGTTCAACAAATGATCAGGTTGCAGACATCTTTACAAAGGCTTTCACAAAGGTGAAGTTTACTAAGCTTCGATTTATGGTTGGAGTTCAAGAAGTTTTCACTAAGGGGGATAGGCTCTAATGCTTCCTTCCTTCTCTTATTGTGTCATATTTGTACATCCTTCAATCCTATCCCAAGTTTTTCTGAAGGTGGGATTTTAGGATATTCCGATACATAGGAAATAGTTAAGTATAACTTGGTCTACTGTAGAGCTAGGTAAAGTGTGTTTCTTTACTATGTACTTTTGTAACTTACAATCCAACAGTAATGATATGTTCTAGACATGAAGTGATCTGACGGTTCATTCTCTCCTCAGTATTACCGACACTTGATCCATGGCCTAACACACAATTGGCCCATGATCTCTATTTAAAGAGCATGGAGGGTCATTTGTAGGGTAATTGTTCATGATAGAAGCTTACGTAAATTTTCATTCTTTTATTAATAAATTACCTGACGTGGCCGCATTGGCTCAGGCCATGGATTGTTTCCCTCTTTGATGGTTTTAACCATGTCAAGAATACTAGTGTATTGATCTGTGATCTGTTTGTGGGCGGTGTCCTTTGGTGTTCTGTCTGAAGAACTTACCCTGTAAATTCCTATAAAAATCATGCTACGGAAGTGAGGTAACACCCAGGTTAAAGTGCAATGGAGGCACTTTAAATTCAAAGAGGAAATATGGAAAGATCAAAATTTCATGTGTGAAACATATCCCATCCTATTTTGAAGGGCTAGAAGAAAGCACCGAGGACAATGTATTTATTGAGGTGGAAGACATAATACCCATCAATAAGGTGGAAACATTTTAATTACCTTTACTGGAAATGACTTGGAAGATCGTGGTCCATATGGAAGGATTGATATGAATAGGTAATAAAAATAAGTGTTTATTTTATTTTTCATAAATAATATCAACTATGGTCAGCCATAAAATTATGGGAAAAAGTGTTAAATGAGAGTTTCACTTACCATATAGTTAGAAGACATGTATTCCTCTCCTTAGAGATAAATAATTTTAGTTGGGAAAAGGGAGCCAAAAGGGTGAGATAGAATAAAAACTAAGGAAAAAATATAAACTTGGTACCTTGCTGGAGGAGGTCCAAGAGAGCTGAATAAATTTGTAAGCTTGTAACCCTCATAGAGAACATCGTTGAGGGACATCAAATTTTTCCATGTAATGGATTATGGAGATGGTTGGACATTAGAAACCCAAATTGTAGCCTCGATGTTTAGTTGAAATCCTATACTAGACCTAGAAGGGCTCAAGGAGAGTCTTGGGACAAACTTGATATGCTCATTGTTTACAAAACATTTATGGAAGTGAAATTGGCTCTAGGGGAGTTCTGGTAGTGGATACCATGCTCACTAGTTGGCAGAGAACTCTATTTTACCTGTTGATTTTGTGGCGCATTTAGACATTCAAGAAAAATAGATAAGTATTGTTGATATTTTTATTTTGTATGATGTTTCCCTTTGAGATGTGTAAATTTTTCCTGTTTGTATTATGTTATATTTCTATTCATGAAGTATGAATTATGTTGAATGGTCGTAAACTATAATTTTACATTACTCCTTATGAATGCAAGATGTAAATATACGTTAGAATTGTGAACTAAGTTAGTTCTAGGACAAGATGGATACTTTGTAGCCCAAAAAAAATCCTTAGTTAGAGATAGGAATTCTGGAATAAATTGAGTAGGTCCCAAGGTTAGGTCCCACTTAGAAGTCTCAAACCAAGTAAAGAAATTCAAAGACTAGTTTTGAGAAAATTGAGAACTATATCGAGATGTTATCATTTGGTATATGTTTAAATATAAGAAAACAATATAAAACATTCAACCATCTTAATAAATCTACTTAAAAGGAAATTACATATTGAATGATGAAGAATAAATCCCGAGTCAGAATATTAAGTCATAATGCTAATTATAAAACTGAGTCAATAGTGATAAGAAGGAAACCATTTACATTTAGGCATAATGTTGAGATAATATTTCATTGAGGAAGAGTAAAATGGGTTCTAAAATCCGAGCAACCTTTGTATCATACAAAAACCAAAACATTTACAAATACAAGATAATAAGATGTGGATACAAAGTGAGAAACCTTTAACAATAAATATAGTGTTGACTAATTGATATTACAAGGTACGAAATGAAATTTAAAGTTTGATAAAAAAAAATTATAGCATGGACTAGCCATCAAGGCATTAAATAAATCTTGGTGTATAGAATAATTTGTAATGCCATGAGACCCTTTAATGATTAACCACAATGAGAAAAATTACAAAGAAATTCACTGGGGCCAAAATCCATAATATCCTTAATGACATTTTATGGATGAGTGAAAATAGTTGACTAATAATAATAATTCCTAGTCATGATCAACTCAAAGGTATATAACACCTTCATTAGAGAAACCTTGGGTCAGAGGATGAATTATATCCTCGCAAATGTCTGGAGAAAGATGCAAGTTTTTGTTAGAACCTGGAAGCATGCTTAATTATAACCAAAGCCACCATCCTGAAGTCGAATGCAAGTCTCACCTATAAGGCATAAAAAACCAAAATTTATTAAAATATGTAAGAAAATATCATAAAGGAAAATAGTCTGAGCATAAGAAAGAGAAATGTTTTACATGAGAAATTTTGCAACTAAACAATCGCTTCCAGTAATTCTATTCGACAAGGAAAAAATATAAATTTCATTTGAGACTACCTTTAATAACCTCTTCTGTGAATACTTTAGGGTTGTATGGCCAATATTCATTTTATAAATGAAATAATCTAACTTGATCGCAATGCCAATACCTGAATAAGTATGACACTATGAAAGAGTATCAGGACTTTGAAGGCTTTGTTTCAACGATAGAGATAATTGAAAGAAAGCCTTGAACGCAAGGATACCTACAAAAATAGAGTGAGATAAGTATTAGAACTTACCACTGGAATTATAAATGAAGCACCGGTCATAAAACCCTAGAAGGGAGGGTTGTAATCACCACCCTTAAAAGTAATGCTAGCAAGAATTCATCAACCTAATGCCTACAACAACTAAAGGATAAACATAGTTTAACCAGGGAACAAGGTTTGTGTTCGAAACATTTAAAAATAGAGTTATAAAAGGAATTGCAATTTATTATGAGTCCATCAAGTATGTTCTAGGTCACCTTGAGTGGGGAGAAAACTCTAAAGAAATGTCAACCTATAATAAACCCTTCATTGAGTTAAATCTAGTAGCATGAAAATGCACCCAATGAAAAGAAAGGGATAATAAAACTATGAACTGTATAACTTACCCAACAATAAGCAATGGTAGTGAAGAAAGTCTTTTGGTGTGCGAGAAGTTTCCTCTAGTTGCAAAGTCACATCACAAATTTGCAATGGTCCAAATAAGCTAGAATGGTACAATGGGGAGGAGGTGCTTATTCCCATAACCAACATTCCCAATCCTCACCTTGAATTCCAACCCTAATAGATTTAGAATGTATATCTACTCAGTGTTGTGAATCCCTAGAAGAGAATAAATCCAAAAAATGGATGATTTTGGTAGTACTGTATACCTCTAGCGGAATAAAAAATGGATAGGTGTATATCACCTTAACGAAGGAGTGATCATGTAATGAAATAATTGATCTAAAATAAATTCAAATCAATAGTCAATGATAGGGATAGTATTCATGAGACTACGAGATAATAACTATCCACAAACCCCAAGCCATAATGGAGAACCTAGATATTAATCACTTCAAACATAAATAACACAGTAAATTATATCACCACAATAAGGATTGGTGAATGAAATTAATAAATTTGATATATATTGCCAAGTCTTAGAGAGAGGAAGTATTTGTTTATTTCAATACAACCTTACATTGATAAGATAGACTATGGCGGGGTGAGACAAACCATGGTAGTGTGGGAATAATGGTTTGCATTCAGTAATTGAAGTATAACAAACTAAACAAGTAAAAACTATTTTAACTATACTCATACCTTCCTAGTTAGGGTAAGGTTGATTAATTTTTATTTTTTTTGGGAATGTTACAAAAACCAATAAGAAGTGAGGAGTTTCAATGGCCCTATACCATTGCTAAAAAACTCAAAGAAATGTGCCTAGAATTGAAAACCAGGGCATGTGACGTTGAAACTAAGCCAAGGAAGGACTACATCATGTTCCATTTGCATAGGCACCATATCCATTCCAAGAAACACCTTATGGGTTAATATAGATACCTTACCTATTAACAACATACAAATACATTGATCATTTCATACCCACTACGCTTAAAAATGTGTATGTGTTATAGCATCAATTACCACCTTTGTATGCTTGATTCTCTGAGTCATGGCCTTGGGCATCCCTTTCCATTCAGACTTGTTCCAAATATTAAAAGATATTATTTTAAATTCCATACACAACTCTACCCTGCAAAAATTGCGTGCACAGGCGGGTTTGGGTATACCCAACTGCGTATATGATTTAAAATATGAAAACAATATGAAATCCCTATTTTTTTTGGTGGGGTTTATGGGTTACAATGGAAGCCTAAGTATGGGAGCCCGTGGCCTATGTGTTTCCCAACTAAAAAAACTGTTTTGAGGTCATATAAATACACCCCATGGGGAAAGCTTAAGGGGAGAGGATGATAGGATATTGATATTATATACAACTTGTACTTCATCAAGTCTGATTTATCCCTATGCCTCCTACACTATCATCTATAGGAAACTCTTGTTTCCTCATTGTGATGTCCATCTCCTTTATATGGCATCCATGTGTATGCATTTGAACGAGGATTGTTGAGGCTTGGGCTTGACAGATCTGGAGGAAGGCTTCTCTTGGAGTCGTGGATGAATCAGGTTTTATTCTTCCACATTCTTTTGGAGTCATCAATAAAGAAGCCATGTCGTGTTCCTGATGTTAAGATCTTAATGCTTTAATTCATGTTTTAATCTAACTAATGTATGATTTCATGTTTTATACTTATATGCTTATATGATCAAAAACTTATATCATGAAATTGATCTCAACTATTATTGGTGCATATGATTTTCTTGAATGGGTTGGAGGTTTTGAAGCAATGGAGGAAGCAAAGGGTTTGGACCCTACGGCAGGGAAAATTTTAAGAACCCCCCCTAAAATTGTAAATATAATAAATGGGCGAATCTCCATGGTATATAGGAAAAATGGAAGGCGATTTTATCAATAATATAATATGTATATATAATTTTTTGGCGAATCTCTCACCAGGCATGGCGAATATTTTACTCAATTATAAAATCTTGTAAAATCTTGGCGAGTCTTTCACTAAATAATAAAACTTTGTAAAGTCCTAGTGAATCTTAGCATAGGCTACATGTTGGTTTAATTCCCCCATTTAAATAGGCTACATTCCAGGTGAATACCATGGGTCAATACCATGTGCCATTTTGGTGAATACCATGGGTCAATACCATGTGCCATTTTTAATTTTATTAATTCTAATATTAGGGTTAATAATGGTTTTTTGCATGGTATTAATAACAATCTAGTCCATGGTATTTGTCCCATAGTATTTTGGCCATAGGTTTCACCTAAATATAACCCATTGTTTGAGTGTTCGTAAATATAAGGTGACTTATGGAGTAAATATAAAAAAAATGTTTTATTTGTTTACCATACCTCTAGTTTATTTATATTTTTATTAATTTACCATACTTCTTTTACAAATATGGTATTTGGCCCATAGGATTCACTTAAATAAAACCTCTTTCTTGAGCCTTCATAAATAGAACGAGGGTTATGGACTAAATATAAAAAGAGGTTTTATTTATTTACGATACGTCTAGTTTATTTATATTTTTATTTATTTACCATACCGTTTAAGTATAAAAAGACGTTTTATTTATTTACCATACCTCCACTTTACTTATATTTTTATTTGTTTACACCATTACATGTATATAAGATGACTTATGGAGTAAATATAAATTTATTTTTTTATTTATTTATTTACCATACCTCTCATTTATTTATATTTTTATTAATTTACCATACCTCTTTTATAAATATGGTATTTGGCCCATAGGATTCACTTAAATAAAACCTATTCATGAAAATGGGCGAATGGATTCACTTAAATAAAACCTATTCTTGAAAATGGGCGAATGGAAGGTTGTAAGTCCTAATTTCAAGGGCTAAATTTACCTTTTTTACCCTCTCCCTTAAAATAAGGTGGGCTATTTGAGGTGATTTGTAAAAATGTACTATGATACAAAATATTCGCCAACTAAAAATTTGAAACCCCTTAATTTCGCCAAAGGGCGAACATTCGCCCCTAAAATTATCCTTGCCCTACGGGAACGACCTCAAACGTAGGACCTTCGGGTAATACTTCTTCTTCCTACTTTAGTAGTTTAAGTATTAAGGTTACTTTCCTATTTGCTTCTTGTTGGTGTATGCCCTCTGCTCGATTGGGGTGCTCAACCCATACCCTATGTTGTATTATTCCCATAGCATAATTGTAGACTCCACTAAGGAATACTTCTAGTATTTCCTAGTTTGGGTTGTTTCTTGCTTGATCTCAGCTTTCTTGTTTGGTTGTTTTTCCAGTATCTTTGACTTTTCTGCAACCTAGGAAAGATGTCAGATCTTCTAGATTAAACCTAATTTATTTATTTTCCCTTACTGAATTTTATATATGCGAGTTTTAGTTTACACAATAGCGTATACATGCACTTTTTTCTAAAGAAACACATGTATATGTGTGTTTCCTTGATAAAAGTTGCGTATACACATGGGTCTGTCACTGCATAGTCACATATGCCTAGTTTTATTTGAATGTTTGAAATGTCGATTCTATTAAACGGTTTTTCGTGATGTTTCTTGCTTCTGTTTAGTCATTGATTATCTTGGAAAGTCTTGCTTTTGGGAGATTTTTAGTTTCCTATATCTCTTTGTGAAAAGACCTAGTCAACCTAGGATTTGTTGTTTGGTAAGGTGTTTCTTTCCTTGTTTGGGTTCAAGGCTTCTCAGTGAAGTTCTTGGTTGTTCTGAGCTTTTGGAATAGAGAATTTGTTTCAATTCATTTATAACCTAGCCTTTGCATTAATTTTCCTTGCTTTCCATACAATTGGTGTTCTTGGTTTTTTCTTGGTTTTTGAGAACGTTTTTCTTGCAATCCTAAAAAAATTTCTTCATCTTTTTGAATTCTTTCTTGTTTTTTGGTGTTTGTGTGCTGCTCTTTAGATCATTTCATTTGATTTTTGAGCCTCTTTCCACTTTAAGTCTTATCATGCTTGTGATATATGTGGCTTGTGAAGTTTGAGGTTCTTTATGCTTGAATTTGATCTCAAAGCCCTTAGTAGTTTATGTTTTCTCAAAAGCTCTTTGTGTCCTTAAAAATAAAAAGATAAAAGCATTATTATTTTTCCTTTATGTTTCCTGTTTTTGGCCTCTTTATCATTTTGAGCAAGTGTGAAGTGTTTTCATTAGGTTGAATTCCCTTGATTTTTGCAAGAGTTTGTGAGTGAATTTTTTCTTCTTCTTATCAACTTTGGCCCCTTGATCGTTTTGAGAAATACATTTTCTTATTTTTTGAGTAGTCTCTTGAATATTGCATTAAGCATTTATTTTGTATTAGGATAGTTTCACAGTAAGCAATTTTAGTCTTTTTGTAGATTTTGAATGTGTGAGCATGTGCTTTGAAAAAAGAAAAAAAAAATACTTTCATAGTTTGTTCATAGAAACTTGTAGAAATCTCTTTTCATTGAAATAAAAAGTTGCGTGTGCATGTAACCAACTTTTCTATTGATTTCTTTTGCATCCAGAGCATCATAAAGTTTCACTTCCATTTTACCCCTAACCTAAGAAAATCCATTAAAATCAACCGCTTAATTTAAAATGAACTATATTTTTTTTTATTTGTCAAAGTAACATGAACTAATCTATTTCATATTAGGGCCTTGGAATAGGTGAGTAGAGAGTTAACTCTCCAAGGCCATTGTAAATTTAAAATGTATAAGTTGATTAAAAAAGTGAAATCCAGTGTCGTGAAGTGGACCAGGAAAGATCTTCTCTTTTGGGAGTTAAGCACAAGGGCGAGTGAAGGCAGGAAAGAGAGACACCCCCTCTCCGACTTGTTGGATCCTCACAAAAGACTGTTCCCCCCAGATTGATACAAATTGGTGACCTTAGTTTCCTTTCCTAGGGACCACATAGGTTACTATGGGGGGGAATATCTGTGGTACCTGAGGCAGACATTGTATCACTCTCATTAGTACTTCTAGAGGGTTCCCTTGCGAAGCTTGCATACTTGCACTACGAAAAGCATTTGATTAGAGGTCAACGTAATTTTTTCTGTTACCTTCGCTGGTAGGCTTAGGCTATCATTATCCCAAATTATCTTTTGAAGGTCCTTTATATCACTTTCTTGTATTTTGGTGTCCAGTCCTAATCACCCGGAGCAGAAATACCTGAAAGTAGCTTGATTGATTGTATCTTTAGGGACATTTCAGTGAGTTCTCTTTGATCCTAGATTGCCATAGATTTATAAACTTTTTGAGTCTGTACAAGTTCTCATAATAATTAGAAGTGTTTGATTGACCAGTTTTTCAATCCTGGAGTCTTCGTGGGTTCTCACCTATGAGTGTTGAGCCTTCTCCTAGAAGGCATAGGAGCCATTCTGCCGGTGATTCACAATTAGTAGCAGTGAATGCAACAGAGATTGATCCTCTGCATCAAGCTATAGTTTCACAGGGTAGACCCAGTGAAAGTTTTGATTTGGATAGCGATACTCATGTCCTTTCTAGGGTCCTCTTCTAGTCAGAAGATGAAGTTGAGGTTGGAGAGATTCCTGAGTCCCCTATCACTCCTTCTTCACCTCTTCCTCCTAATTATCCATGCGTTGTATTGTACATTGGGAACCTGACTCACAGGTCGGCAAGCCCTAGCTTTTATCATCCTTTTCCTTCTATGACCACTACTAGGAGCACGAATCCGATAATGAGTGCTACTAGTGAGCATAATCCTCTTTTAGTTCAAGGAGGAGGTATTATTTCTATATCTCCTATCACTCCTAGTACTGCAGTATTTGGTTCTAGTTCTATTCCATCTATGAGTGGGGGAATCTAAGCTTTTTCTTCCCACACTTATTCCTTCCCCTTAAGGATGCCTTCTATTGAAATTCCCTCAGTTCCTCTATCCAACCCATCCATTTTTTCCACAACTATTACTTATATCGCTAGTGGTTGAGCCTCTTTTCAAGGTTTTCCTTTTGGAAGTGGTCACATACCTCATTGTAATCCTTCTTTAGGATTTATTACTTTTTCCGCTCAAGGTCAGAGTTATAATCCTTTAAAAGGGTGGACTAACCCTGCTTTTCATGGTTACGAACTAGGAATCATTTTTCTTTTGGTCAACAGGGGAACATGCCTTACTCCTCTGTCAGTTCCTTTCAGGAATTTTCTCTATTCGCTAATGCATGAAACCCTTACCAAGGGTTGTCTTCTCATTTTAATACTCTGCTTGGGGGAAATATTCCTTGTTATGTTAACTTTTCGGTAGGAGTTCGTTAAACATGGAATTTCTCTAGACCACAAGGTTTTCCTTATGGTTCAGTTTCTTCTACGAGCAGTCCTTGGCAAGTTGGTGCCTCTAGAAATCCAAGATATTCTTTACAAACTATTGTGAATCCGTCTCATATTGGGTGGAATTCTCAAGATCCTATGAGCTTACCATTCCAGGCAACCCTAAATTTCCAAGGTCTCTCAAAATTAATGAATGATCCCATCTGATATAATATGTTGTGGCCTGTGGTTCTACCAAACTTCCATCAGATATTCCAAAATTCGAAGGAAAGTCAAGGGAGGATCCGGCCGAACATATAACAACATTTAATTTATGGTGTTCATCTAACTCCCTAATTGACAATTCATCAAGTTAAATGGTATATAGATCTTAATGGGGGTACCTTTGCTTCATTTGGTGAATTGGCTACTATGTTTTTGAACCATTTTCAGTTGCCCATTTGATATGATGTTGGAACTGAGCTGTTACACAAAATTATTGTCACCATGATTATTTGCAGTCAATGTGGGTCTATCATCACTTGTACTGTCCTCCTAAGCAAGGCTTAGACCTCAGCTCTTCAAATCAAGCTTTGGAAATGAGAGAAAGACATTAAAAATCAATGTAACTCTGGTTCCGCACTTTCTCTCATGGTCACCTGCAGTCCTGCACCTTCTGTGTACAAAAACTGCGGACCTGCCCGCTCTGTCCCTAACGGTGTAGGTGCGGACCCCTGTGAAAGTTAAAAGACGCAAGTTTTATCTTAAAAAACTCACTTTGGGTTAATTCTAGAGGTTTCTAGAAGGAATTTTGACGTGGATTGTTCGCTCTGAGGTGGTTCATGCATCTTAAAAGAGAAGGAGCTAATCCCTTGATGAGAGGAGCTATCCCTTTGAAGGAGGGCTTTATCCCTTTGAAGGAGGACCTAGTAACCTCCCTCCATTGCACTATAAATATAGGCATTGGGCTGGTTGCTAGGGAGGTTAGAAGCTAAACATTTTTGAGGGTAAATGCTGGTGAAATCAAGACTTCTTAGTTGAGCTTAAGAGGAGAGATCACATACCTTTTTGGCTTCATTGGGGAGTGAGTGAAACTTGTCAAAGTGGAGGAGACTTCTTGCTGGACCCTGGGAGGAGCTTGTACAACATCAAGGCAAAGGTTGTAAAGTTCTTCTTCTTTTGAATTAATACAATCAAACTCATTTTTTTCAACAAGTATCTTATGTTATTTGTTTCATGGACTCCTTGAATTTCATGTTAAATATGTTTTATGCAATTGGCTTTTCATGTGCTATTTAATTTGTTTGCCTTGTTTTTGTTTGCAGATTTGTGAAAAGGAGCTCATTTGGATCAAAGGAGCGATGGCATCCACAAGCTTTTGTTGGACCTAAGGTAGGCCCTAAAAACACTTGTCTGCTATTGTTAATCAAAGCATATTTAGAGAAAGATAGTGTCTGGTTGGTTTGCTTGTCATTAGGTCTTATTTAGATTCTAGGAAGGTCTATCTTGTATGCAAGATCGACTCATTCTATGTGACAAAATGGCGACCATACTGGGGACTTGATTGTTTTCCTTGTTTTTACTTTGACCTGAGAAACTCTATTTTTGTTTCTGTTTTTGGCTTGTTGTGTGTAAAATTGGGTAGAGTTTGTAGATCCAGGGTTATTTTTCATTTTTCATAGCTTTGGGAGAGGACCGCACCCTAGCTGTTTGACATAGTGCGTACCTACCCGCAGCTTGGCTTTTAGCACAGAGCGGGACCGCACCTGTGCCAACTGTGGGCCTGCAGACCCTTGTCAAAATTTTGAAAACCCTAAGATTTCCTCTGTTAGTCAGCTTAGTTTGTGTTTAGAAATTGTTATCCATTGCCCAGACCTGCATATAACTTGTCAGAAGCTTTCCTTGGATTGATTTCGTTAGTGTTAGGGTTTTAGGTGAAATTCCTAGAAGTTTTGCTTGTTGGGTTTGTTTTTCATTGTGGTTGTGTAGTGGCTCTGAGCTTAGAAGCTGTAAGGACTTCAGATCACCTTAGTGTCTACCAGCCTTCTTATGAGTCTGACAATTTATGAAATCTCCCCTTGTTTGAGGAATCCGCTTTGAGTTTTCTTTTTACAAAACTTCGAAAAGCTTGTGTTTGAAAGTTTGGATTTTCATTTTCAAAAAGAAAACAAAATTGGTTGTTCTTGACTTATTTGTTATTCTGCATAAATTGGTCCTTAGCTTACATCTAGCTAAGTAAAACATCCTTAAAAACGACTTTTAGTAGGCTTTGACTTCAAATATGTTTTTATAGTTTGTAGATCTCAAAGTTAGTCATTTTCATAGTTTTGAGTGTTTTATTAAAAAATATAAAAATCTCTTTTGAAAAAAGTTTGTTTTGTAGTGTTTGAGTGCTTTGAAACAAAAAGGGAGATTTTTGTGAAATAACTAGTTGTCTCGTTTTGAGTGCTTTGGAAAAGAAAAAACTCTTCTTTTAATTTGTTGAATTGAGAAAGATTTGTGTTTACAAAGTCTTTGCATTCTCAAACTCTTTCTCAGTTATACGTTCATCGAAGAGAAAAAGATTGTTTAGATCATCTTAGGTGCATTTTTAGTGATTTTGAGTCGAGTCTTCATACCACGAGTTTCATCTCTGCACCTTTGGACTTAAACAAAAACCACTAAAATTAATGCTTAAAGTGAAATTCACCTAGTAACATTTTTATTTCTAGGGCTCTGATACACCAACTTAGCTTAGGCTAGTGTCTTGGAGTAGGAGAGTAATTAACTCTCCAAGATAGTAAAAACAAACAAGTAGTTGTATCTTGTGGTAGGGAAGAAATCCCATTGTTGTATTTATTCTCTGGGAAAGCTCCTCTTAAAGGAGAAGCACAAGATCGTGTCCAAACCAGTGTGGGAATCAATCCTTCCTCATTGGGAATGACGCCAGATATTCACGTATTAAAAATGGTAAACCTCAGATTAACCATTGTCGAGGAGCCTGGGGTCACTTGTTGGTAAAGCTTGGATTATGTCAAGGAGCCTTCAAGGGGATTGAGCTTGCTACTCTGCCCTTGTGTGCATATCGGATCATAGACTGTTCCCCCAGGTATATTTGTTTCAGTTGGTAACCTTAGTGGCCATATTCTTTAGGACTCTTCCTGAGGTGACAGTGGTGGGAAGATCCCACTATACCTGGAGCAGACGTCGGCTAGACTCACTTGGATTTTCTGGGGGGTTCTCTTCACTCGAGATGGTTAAGTGGAGGAACTTGTGCCAGTCTATTCATTAAGCAGGTTATTGGGGTAACTATTCCAACCGCCATTTCTGTATTGAACTCTGCGACGTTGGATTTCATCACCAACTAGTGTTTTTGGTACGGAAAGTTTACTGTTTGTGTGTGTTTGATCTCCTAGATTCTTTAGGCGTGTGATTTAAATTTGTTTGGTTCTTTAGAGACTTTAGGTGCTTTTCATTGAGATTTTACTTTGTTTGCGTGTGAAGTAGTCAAAAGTTTTCAACTGTGGCTGAATTACCAAGACAGTCCCGTAGACTTCGGGGCCAGTCTCCTGAGTTTGTAAACGTGGCTGAGTTACTGAGGAAGTCCCGTAGACTTCGGGGCCAACCTCCTGAGTCAGTACCGAGCCAGCTTGAAGGCTTGAAAGTCCTCGTAACTCCTAGAAACAGTAGAGTTGGGTCACCTAAGGAAGGAGAATCTTCTTTGATAGTACATCCTGATTTTCAACCGTTAGTAGCAGAGTATAATCCACAGTCAGTGTCTATTTCCGAAATTGCTAGTAGCTTTTCATCTACTAGTGATATAGGTGAAGAACCTGAAATATCCGAGCCTGAAAGTGAATTTGCTCCTACTCCGACATCGGGGTTTGTTTCTCCAACTTCTAGTGGTCCTGGTTCACCTAGGGTATAAAGAGTAATCACCCAAGATCTTCCTTCTGGACTTATTGCTATTGAAGAACTTGCTCCGGAAGAAGAAGTAGGCATCCCTATCCCTGAAAATCAACCTGTTATTGAATTAAGGGAGCGTGAATCAATTTTTTACAGTCCACCTAGGAGTAGTTCTTGGTATCTTTCTTTGACTAATTTTCTAGAAAACTCAGGGTTAAGTTTTTCACCACCTCATGCTCCTTATCACCCAACACCTAGAGGTTTTTATACTCCCGTCAATATGGTAGGACAGTCATCCATGTTTACTCAATCGCCCGAATCTTTTTTGTACGGCGGTTCTTCTGTTCCCTCCGGGTATCAGTCACTTTCTGGTACTTTTTCGGGAGCATCTCCTCAACCCATTGAGCAAGGATTATTAACTGGAAACCATGGTACTAAGCCGTTGAGCGTAGAAGACATTCTTATGATGTCAGGTTCTATTGCCAATCCTCAACCTCAAGGTGGCCAGTTACCGCCTGGGGGGCAGCCTCAATTAACGCCTGGGGGGTAACCTCAAGGTACACAATTTGCATCTGGGGGGCAACCTCAAGGACAGTACATACCTATGGGACAGTACGTTCCTCAAGGTCAACCCCAGACTCAATATGTACCCCAAGGTCAACCCCAGTATCAATTTATACCTCAAGGTCAACCCTAGTATCAGTATGTGCCTCAAGGGTATCAACCCCAAGGTCAATACTCAAACCAAGGTTTCCAACCACCCCAAGGTCAAACGTATGTTCAAGGAACGGGAAATGTACCTTTCAATTATCAATCCTACCCTCAACCCGGTTATGGTCGTCAGTATTCTCCACTAGTTATGGGTCAATACCCCAGAATGAATATAGTGTGGGATCCATCGCAAACCCAACAGGTGTTGCAGCCAAGTGTACAGTTGTCATATCAAACGGCACAACCCTTAGTTTCTGGTACATCCCAGCAACTAGTCCAGTCTAACATTCAAACTTCTGTACCTTCGGTAGTTTCTCAGCCTGGGCCTAGTACACCTTGTACTCCACCTCAAACCACTGCTACAACTGCCACAACATCTGTTCAATCTACCCCACCTACGTCTGGAGTATCGACAGCTCCGGTTTATACTATTCCTGTATCTACTCCTCAGACATCTTTACCACCATCTGGATATACGATTCAAACTTCGGTTCAGATGCCTGTAGGACAACTTGGTTTAAGTACGGTTGTTACAAGTCAACAACAATTCACCTATCAACCGTACAAGGGACAGTACCAATTCGGTCCTGCTGTGTAGCAGCCAGTCTATCAATATCAACTATATCCTGGGTACACTTATCAACAACCTCAACAACCCCAGTACGGTCCGGTTAATCCTGGTTTTCCAGGAGGATACAATATCCCGAATGCGATTCCTATTCCTAGTTATCCTGGATATCCTCCTCCTGGGGCTGGTCCCATGACCCAGAGTTTTAGGGATCCTAATCGGCAGTTACCGTTTATCGCAACTTTGGACTTACCTAACTTGTCGTGCCTAACGAACGATCCCATTAATTATCTTCCGTTTTGGCCGCCAATGCCGAATAAGTTGCCCAGTGACATTCCCAAGTTCGAAGGTAAATCAGGAGAGGACCCGTCGAACCATGTAATGACTTACCACCTCTGGTGTGTGTCTAACTCCATCACAAATGATTCAATCCGTCTTAGACTTTTCCAGCGCACTCTAATTCGTCTCGTGGCCAAGTGGAACATTGAGTTACCGCGAGGCACTTTTTATAATTTTAGTCAGTTAGCTACCTCATTTTTGACTCATTTTCAGTTGCGAGTCCGATATGAAAATGGCATGGAATTGTTAACTTCGCTAAAACAATCAACATCCACTTACATTTCAGATCATATTCATGAGTGGAGACGTCGATGATGTTTAGCGAAGGTATTTATTCCGGATCAAATCTTGGCTGAGTGGTTTGTAAAATCTTTGTTGCCAAAGATCACTAAAGATGTTTCTAAAGCCAGAGTTGTTACTGAGGAGCAAGTAATTGCTCAAGCACAGCACCTTGACTTGGTCTATACTCAGTCGGGTATGTTACACGAAAAAATCCCCGATCTTCCCAAGCGAAATCAAATCACTGCAGCTCCTTCGGAATCTCATGCCGCCAATGGTATGATTGGCACGGTTAACACTAAAAGTAAGAAGAAGTCTTCCAAGAATTATTCCCCTATCATAACCTTGCCTGATTCCCCAACAGGAGATTCTTCTGCAGAGATCTCCACCGATATTCACGTTGTAGAGTCATCTACAACCAAATCAAAATCCGGTGGGAAGAAGAAAGGAAAGAAGAAGAATAAAACGGACAAAAGTTCAAAGGAGAAACCTGAAAAGGCGGAATCCAATGATGAAAAGCGCAAACCTCATTATCCTTGTCTCATTTGTGACGATGAACATTTTACAAGAGACTGACCTCATCGTGCAGAGGTTGCAAAGATTGTCAAGGGTTCCCAGACTCCTGATGTTTTGAAGGATCCTTTTCCAGCTCAAGACAGTAAGATGATAGGTTCATGCTCGAATGCCAATGAAGAACCCATACTGATGATGTCCCATGTTAGGATTGTGACTCAATCGCAAGATTATGGTAGTAAAAGTCCTGTTGATGGTAAAGAAGCAGAATATTCTCATTCTAATCCATCAACCTCAGCTCCCGGTTCCGATCCACTACAGATCGAGAAACCTAATCCAGACTTAGTAATCAAACCGCTTGCCAAGGGTATACCTCGAAAGTCAGCTTTCAATCCACATGCAAGAGCGGCTCAGAATTATAACATTATTGAGGATTTAGCTGTTTCACCCTCAGCAATGTTGGCTTTGGAAGTGCTGCAATCATGTCCAGCACAACGTAGATTACTTTTGTCGGCTATAGGAGCTGTTGATGTTCAGGACCCGAACCTAATAATCTTCGATCTCAAAAATAGTACACCGTGTTTGCCTCATCAAATGGCTTTCCAAATTCTAGTGATAGTAAAAAACAAGCCTATTCATCAGACTGTAATTGATGAGGGAACTTCAACGTGTATTATGTCGATACAGTGTCGGAGATCGCTTGGTTCTCCTTCGCTAAATCAATCCCCGACGATTCTAAAAGCCTTTCATGGCCGTGGGTTTCATCCTTTTGGCATTCTACAGGATTTGCCTATAGGGGTTGAAGGAAAAACCGTTAGTCTAGATGTGGAGGTGGTTGACGCCCCTCTAGATTACAACCTTTTATTGGGTTGAAGTTGGTCTTACGCTATGACATCGGTCGTTTCATCGGTCTTTCGAGTAATAAAGTTTCCACATAATGGAAAGATCATAACAATAGACCATCTGGCTTACTTTTCATCCGACCCAGCCTCTTCGGAGAGTATTCAACATGTTGGTAAAACAACTATCCCATATAAGGATGTTGGAGTAGGACTAGTTAAAGATGCCGGTTTACTCGAAACTTTTCCTTTTCCTCCAATCAACGCATCATCTTCATTTGCAACCATTCATATGATTACGTCAAACACCATTATTTATGATGATCCGTGGATTTTCCCTTCTGAATATGAGATAGACTCATTTGGTAATGCCATGCCTTTGAGTCCATATGAAATTGCTTATGAAGCTGTGCAGTCGTTTGCCGACCCAAGTTCAACCGAAAATGACTTAATGAATGTGGTCCGTGAGGAATCACTTTTCACATCGACCTCAGATTTAACTATGTTTTCTGAACTTCTTCACTCTGATGAGAAAATTCGTGAAATCCTATGTGTAGATGATTTACCATGGGAAGATCTCCATCACAGATCTTCGTTTTTACCTAAGGATGATGGTTTTGAAAATGATTTCTCATCAATTTTTACAACTGAATATGTCAAGGAACCTCAGAATCCAATGAAACATCCCGATTCAGAGTTAAATTTGGGAAACATCTCTCGAACTATTCCTATTGACATTTCGGTTAAGCCCGGAATTGTTGAGAACATTCATATAGGTGCCTCGTGTACAAATGATGAAATTCAGCTATATAAGGCCCTATTTCAAGAATTTCATGACGTGTTTGCCTGGTCCCATGAGGAAATGCCAGGAATTGATCCCGCGATTGTTGTTCATGAGATCAAGACTTACCTGGATGCTAAACCCGTCCAGCAACATTTGCGTCAGATTCACCCACGAAAAGCTGCTGCAATTAAAGTAGAAGTTGAAAAATTGTTCAAAGCAGGTTTCATTTATCCGATCCCGTTAACGGATTGGGTATCGAATATTGTTCTGGTTAACAAAAAGCAGGGAACAATAAGAATATGCATCAACTATAGGGACATTAATCGAGCCTGTCCAAAGGACAATTACCCAACTCCCTATATCGATCAAATCATTGATGATTGTGCTGGCAGCAAAATATTTTCCTTCATGGATGGTTTTTCTGGATACAATAAAATCAATATTCTACCTGCCGATCAACCAAAAATGGCTTTCATTTGTTCATGGGGGACATTTGCTTATTGCAAATTACCTTTTCGGCTTAAGAATGCCGGAGCAACTTTTCAAAGGGCGATGTCTTACGCGTTTCATGACATCAAACACATTGTGCAACCGTATCTCGATGACTTGCTTGCTCATTCCTTACATCGAGTTGATCACCTCATCCATTTACGAGCAATCTTTATGAGGTGTAGGCATTATCGTATTCAGTTGAACGCACACAAATGTGTCTTCTGTATAGAAATGGGTCGATTGCCGGGGTTTGTACTTTCGAAAGCCAGCATTCGCGTTGATCCCTCGAAGGTCGAAGCTATCATCAAATTGCCTCTTCCTTCGAGTCTTCGCCAACTCCAAAGTTTGTAGGGGAAAGCAAAATTTTTACGATGATTCATTCCTAACTACACCGAGGTTACGAAGGGTTTTACCCGGTTGTTGAAATAGAACACTCCATTCTATTGGGATGAGATAGCTCAGAAATCTTTTGATGCACTCAAACACGCGTTGATCCATGCATCGTTGTTGCATCCTCCCAACTACAACCAGGATTACTTCTTGTATCTCGCCGCCTCTCATTCCACCATTGGAATGGTTTTGGTTCAGGAAGATGAATTCACAAATGAACATGTGATATATTACCTTAGTCGAACTTTAAATCCAACTGAGCTAAAATACTCACATGTGGAGAAATTGGCATTGGCTGTTGTTCAAGCTGTCCAACGTTTTCGTCACTACATTCTACTACGCAAAACTACAATAATTTCAGATTGCAACCCTATGATCTACATTTTGACCAAGCAATTTCTAGGGCGCAAGTAATCTAAATGGATCATTATCCTGCAAGAGTTCGACTTGCAATTTGAGAAATCTAAGTCTAAGAAATCTTTAGTTTTTGCGGAGTTAATGTGTGACTTCCCGCGTGCTGACACGGAAACCGTGGCGGAGGAGCCCATTGCAGACGAATCCTTGTTTCTAATCAGCACTTTAGATCCGTGGTATGGGGATATCATCATTTATCTCCAAACCCAATCCTTTCGGCCAGAAATTTCAAGGTCAGAACGTCGAAAAATTCGATTCCAGTCCCAACAATTCAGGATTATTGGAGATACTCTTTATCGTCGTGGGGTGGATTCTGTTTTTCGACGTTGCTTAACTCACGAGGAAGCTGAAAGGGTTCTAAATGACTGTCACTCTTGAGCGTGTGGCAGTCATATGTCTGGGTTTGCCACAGCCCAAAAGATATTGCGCGCTGGCTACTTTTGGCTGTCTTTATTTAAAGATTGTATTACGGCGGTCCGAAAATGCCACAACTGCCAAATTTTTTATCGTAAGATGTGCGCTCCACCTGCTCCTCTCCACCCTATAATTGCCGTTGGTCCTTTTGCCAAATGGGTTATCGATTTTATTACATGTAACCCTCACTCGGACGGGGGGCATGCGTATATCATCCTTGCGGTAGATTATTTTACTAAGTGGGCCAAGGCGATGCCTACATTTGAGGCAGACGGTAAGACAGCTGCAATTTTCATGTTCAATCATATAATTGCTAGGTTTGGTGTCCCACAAGCGATAATCACTGATCATGGGCGTCATTTTTGAAGCGTTATGATGACCGAACTTACAGGCCAGCTTGGTTTACGTCACAATAGTTCAACCCCTTATTATCCACAAGCGAATGGTCTGGTTGAATCCATCAACAAAGTTTTAGTCATCATGATCCGACGAATCATTGGGATTCATCGGTCCAATTGGCACAACATGCTATTTTCAGCGCTTTGGGCGTACCGAACTTCAGTAAAAACATCAACAGGGTTCACTCCTTTCCAACTAGTCTACGGTTTGGAAGCTGTGTTACCCATTGAATGCGAAATCTCGTCACTGCAAATGGCCATCGACTTACTTCCAGCCACTTCCGAAGAGGAAAAGCGTTTGTTATACTTGCCACAATTAGATGAGAATCGACGTGATGTTGCGTTGGTGATCAAGACTCACGCAAAACGAATGAAAGCTCAGTATGATCGAAATGTGACCCCTCGAAATTTTTCGAAATGAGATCTAGTCTTAGTTTACGATCAAGCTAATGATAAATTAGGCGCTGGAAAATTCGTTCCTATGTGGCGTGGTCCCTATGTTGTCAAGTGAAAGCTAGCCAAAGGGGCCTATGAATTGGTAGACTTTGATGGGGACTCTTTGGGTAAACCCATAAATGGCCTTTATTTGAAGAGGTATTATGCTTAAAAGAATGGGTATGGAGATTTAGTTAGGATAGTTTTTCTTTCTAACTGGTGTGGTTTAGTTTAAACATTGTGCTTAGCTTAGAGAGTGTTTTTCATCATTATTCCTGCTTATCTTGGTTTTACTCTTGATATTGCAGATGTCGATGCCTCTCCAAACATACATTGGTTTCGCTGATGGTGCTTGTCGTAATACACGGAACATCTCTTCCGTAGCTTGGGTTATCTATTCGCCCTCTGATGAGTTAGTATCTATGCATGGGGTAAGCCTCGGTCAAACAACGAACAACATTTCCGAGTATAGTGCAGTGATTGAGTTATTATCTGAATCTATTTCATTTGGGATTCGGAGTTTGATAGTGAGGTTAGATTCTGAACTCGTTGTATTACAGCTTAATAGAGTGTATGCCATTAGAAATCTAGTGTTATTAAGATTATTTTTTAGAGTGCGTCTCTTGGAATGTGAATTTGATTATATTGAATATCAGCATATTCCAAGGTCTTTAAATACATTAGCAGATGCAATTGCTTCTCGAATGTTAAATAGACATTTGCAATAATCATACATGTAAATATAAAACCATTCCATTACATGATTTACAAGATAAGCCGATAATAGTGATATATATATAGGAGTGTGTCAAAAAATACATCGTCCTCGATCATAGGTTGAAAAACACCTTATGATCGGCAAAAATGATAAGTACAAAAAACAAAAATGTCACATGTGCCCACAATAGGCGATCATCCTATCACTGGTGATGATCTCTATAAGAAACCACTGCACGGGCCACCTTGCAAAGGAACCTCCTAAAAGGTCCTGGGACCCCAATCACATAGCGCTGAAGTCGACGAGGAATGTCGTCTATAGTGGTCTCAGGAATATCTCCTGTCAAGCGCTCGAGATGACCCTCCAACTCGGCCAAAACCTCTGCTGACTCGTCCTGTGGGGCTGGCGCGGGTGCAACTGGTTGCCTCCTCTCATAAGGCCGAAGAGCCGCTAGTCACTGTGGACCCACATCTGCATTTGAAATTTTTACTATCAGTTTTGAGACGATAAAAAAATAACAAAAAAAAATTAAAATAAAAAATGTTGAAAAGGATTTTACCTGACTCGTCCCACTGCTCTCCTGGTGGAAGAACCATGTCTGGGTCACCATGAAAATCTATCCCAGCGTAAGGGAAGTCCTGAATGGAAAAGACCTGGTTTTCCAACCATTGGAAATACTCAGGTTTGAATCGAGCAACCTCTGTCCTCTCGTCCGGGTGACGGGCCATGACTGCGACCCATCGCATCAGTTTGGGCTCTCGAGGAAGCCCAGCTCCAACAGTAAGGTGTTGTGGGATCAGCATAGGAACCCTCTCCAGGCCAAAACTCACAACCAAAGCCCCATAACCAAAGGTCTTTAGTTGTCTGTTTTTGGCCCTGGTCAGTTGGCCTTTCAGATTGGCCAACACGGCATCGCACCAGTTGAAGATGGTTCCTCGAAAGCAATCAACTGCCATACGCATCTGGGATCTGGTGGCAATATGTAATGTGGCATCTCCGCAAAGTCTGGTGACAGTAAACGCAATCACCATGAGCTCAGGATGGGATATGGTCTTTATGTCTATCCCTTGGTCTCTAGCCTGGCTGTTGCAGTACTCTAGCCTTAGGCTATCGACAGACTGGCCACCTAGCCTAGCCCCTATCAGAGTCAAGTCTTCGCCTCTCTTAGGCAAACTAGTCAAGAAATATATGTCCGCCAGCTCGATTTCGAGCTGACGGCCACCAATGAAGAAGCACTGGTCCTGTATGCTCCATCTGTCAACCAACCACTGTAAGAAATCCACCTGAGCCCTCATGCCAAGAATGGCCCAATATTTGTACAATCTGCACGCCCTCAAAGCATCAAGTGAAGGCTGTTGATTCCATGCAGCAGCATCCACGTCCTCATGCTCTTGTTCATGCCAATCTAGCATGATGTACTCTCTGCATCAAGTATAAAGACAAATTAAAATGCTAGAAAATATTTTGTGTGGTCCATTTTTGAGATTTTTTAGGTTAAAAACCCTTGCGGCGAGGACCGCACCCTCCAGGTTAGACACAGTGCGTGGGACCGCACTTTGTCTACACGGAAGGTGCAGACCCCGAGCTTTTTCCCAATGGAGAAAAAGTCGGGGTCCGCAGGCCCGCAATGGTAAACCTGCGGGGCCCCTGCGCGCGGATTTTGTGCCTAAAAACCCTCCCAAAAATGAAATAAATGACTAAAACAAAAAGTTAAACGGTTAAAATGAAGAGTGGGATGATGTGGATTACCTGGAAAAGACAGCGTTCGATTCCGACGGTTGGATTTTCCGCAATCTTCACGGGAAGTTTTCTAAGCAAAAGCACTATTTTCTCACCCAAACTCAAACGGTAAAAATGAATTGACAAAAGCCCTTTTTATAAGTTTTCTGAGTAAATAAATTGCAAATTTGTTCATGTTTCACTTTGAAAAGGTATTTTTGCGACATTCTTATCTATTTCAAATAGGTATGAGTAATGTTTGTGTTTTTGTGCAGAATAAAGGATTATTCAGCCGAAATCTATCATTTTCGACGAAAAAACATGTAGAGTCATCTTTAAGCTCTTTTCTGACTCCTAAAACATGAAAAGATTGCCGAGTGTTTCTTTTAAACTCGTTAAAATGGAATTAAAAGACGGTCCACTTACAGCTCTTTTCCGACCGTAAAAAACATCAAAATATTGCCAGATTTTTGTCGTTTCAAATTCGATACCAGTCATAAAACGACGTGTCGTTGATCGCTTTTTTACTTTTTCGGGTCAAAGGAACTAATGAAAAAAAGTACTCCTTGGTTGTTAAAGATCAAGCGGTTCTCTCAAGTATTATTTTATACTTGTTCGGGCTTGGGAGACACAAATTTACGAAAAAGGTCAACCCTGGAGTCTTCTTAAGTTTTTTAGACTCTCTAAAATTGAAAAACGCTGAGTTTCTCCTATACTGGACTCGTTAAAATTTCACAGTAAAGGACCTGCTCAATTACAAACGGGAACGAACCACTCCTTCTTAGGGTTTGAATTTAAACTAAGTTGGACTCATCCGAAGGATGAGCTTATAATCAAGCAAATGTTATCCTCCTCAAGCTTGTCAAAAATAAAGAGGTACTTGCCAGAAATGGTGGGGGAAAAGAGAGAAAAATGAGCCTGTTTGTCATACTTTGTAACCACTCTTGAACATGACACTGTTATTCACCTGGGTTGGGAAATCCTTTGCCTAACAGTTGATCAAACCACGTTGAAAGTCTTCAGCCGGTTTCTGGGTATTAACTTTGGGTCAATTGTCACCAAGCCATCTGTCGTGTCATTATGTGTTCAAGAGGTCACTGCCAATAAGCCATTCATCTGCAAAATATCTGTCATCCATCTTGACCATCCCTGAGTCAGTCCTTGCATCTAAATTTGTTCAACTTGATCTATGATTTCGTGTTGTGGGCTTGCCTACGACGGATCACTTTCTATCGACATCAGCTCATTATCTAGAAAGATGATCTAGGAATCGTCAGTACCTTGAGATCTGTATGCCTCAATGGCAGGTTTCTCGCCTTTGACGACAATTTACATCATTGACTTTCGATCAAAGGATTCCATGACATGTTCGACATCAACACATTTATTCGCATCTCGTGGATTGTACTGGGTACTTTGAGAGCCATTGACATCACTGGTGATTTCTCTCACACTTGTTAATAGTTTACATCATTGACTGGTAATCAAGTGGTTTCTACCATGTTCGACATCAACACATTCATTCACATGGATAGAATCATACTGTTTCGGGAAGTAGAAATGAAGACCCTGGATCTAGTTTCCACAATCCAGGCTGCGAGGAATTTTGTACTCAATATATAATGGACTATTCATAAACAGATGGTTGCATCCATATTGTGTCCACATGAGTCTATACTTATGATGTTTTACAAGATCACTCCTGTATCAGAGCAGTAGTTAGTTTTCTAGTCAGTTTTGATCTGAGTATGGGAATGCCTACCTCAGCGATGATATGATCTCATATATATATCTTGCATTGAATGTTTTTATAGGTTCCAACCGAGCTCTCCACAAGATGATCCTCGAAATGATAAAGTACTTCACTCTTCCTAAATGATAAGAAATCCTCATATACTACAGACTTCGCACTTTAGGGGGCAATCTGTTACACAAAAATATCGTCACCATGATTATTTGCAGTCAGTATGGGTCTATGATCTCTTGTACTGTCCTCCTAAGTAAGTCTCAGACCTCAGCTCTTCAAATCAAGCTTTGGAAATGAGAGAAAGACATTAAAAATCAATGTAACTCTGGTTCCGCACTTTCTCTCATGGTCACCTGCGGTCCCACACCTTCTGTGTACAAAAACTGCGGACCTGCCCGCTCTGTCCTTAACGGTGTAGGTGCGGACCCCTGTGAAAGTTAAAAGGCGCAAGTTTTATTTTAAAAAACTCACGTTGGGTTAATTCTAGAGGTTTCTAGAAGGAATTTTGACGTGGATTGTTTGCTCTGAGGTGGTTCATGCATCCCAAAAGAGAAGGAGCTAATCCCTTGATGAGAGGAGCTATCCCTTTGAAGGAGGAGTTTATCCCTTTGAAGGAGGACCTAGTAACCTCCCTCCATTGCACTATAAATATAGGCATTGGGCTGGTTGCTAGGGAGGTTAGAAGCTGAACATTTTTGAGGGTAAATGATGGTGAAATCAAGACTTCCTAGTTGAGCTTAAGAGGAGATATCACATACCTTTTTGGCATCATTGGGGAGTGAGTGAAACTTGTCAAAGTAGAGGAGACTTCTTGCTGGACCCTGGGAGGAGCTTGTACAACGTCAAGGAAAAGGTTGTAAAGTTCTTCTTCTTTTGAATTAATACAATCAAACTCATTTTTGTCAACAAGTATCTTATGTTATTTGTTTCATGGACTCCTTGACTTTCATGTTAAATATGTTTTATGCAATTGGCTTTTCAGGTGGTATTTAATTTGTTTGCCTTGTTTGTGTTTGCAGATTCGCCAAAAGGAGCTCATTTGGATCAAAGGAGCGAGGGCATCCACAAGCTTGCGTTGGACCTAAGGTAGGCCCTAAAAACACTTGTTTGCTATTGTTAATCAAAGCATATTTAGAGAAAGATAGTGTCCGGTTGGTTTGCTTGTCATTAGGTCTTCTTTAGATTCTAGGAAGGTCTATCTTGTCCGCATGATCGACTCATTCCGTGTGACATGAGCTATTGGCTAGTTTCCAACAAGATACAAAAACTCACATTTATGACCATATTCAGGAATGGAAGAGAAGTAAGAGGCTCATCAAAGCCTATATTCCTAATGAATTCCTTCTCGAACGGTTTTTAAAACCTTTACAACCAGAAATTTCTAAGGATGTATCACTCTCTAGAGTGTTCACCAAAGAATAGGATATCTTTAGAGCCTAGTAATTAGAACTTATATATTCTGAGTTTGGGATTCTTGAGAAGATTTTGCCTAATTCTCCTCGATCCAAAACCGATTTAGCTAAATAGAAGCTATATCCCCATGCTAATGGGATTTTTGAATCGATCAATAGTTGAATGTCTAACTTGCTAAGTAAATTGCAACAGTTGTCTTTACAAACTGCTTCTTCCATTCAGGCATCACTTTCAGTGTTTATGCCTTCTCAACCTTCATCTATTAACGTTGTGCAATCTTCCAACCCTAAAGGAAATCAATAATTTGATGGGAAGTAAAAGGGACAAGGTAAGAAGAAAGATAAGGATAGGAAGTGTAATGCAAACAAACCCAGTAATAATATTGGAGAGGTTAAAATGAGTCTAAAAATATAGTTAAGTTTACTTGAAAATTGTGTAATGGAGACCATTTAACTCATATTTTCCTTAAGATTCAGGATGCTCATCGCTTGTTAGTGCAACAGGGTTCTTCTAGTTCCTAGGCAGTTCTAACTAACCCTTTTCCCTAAGGGCGGAAAATGTTTGCTGATGCAAATGCTAGTACTGGAAACCTCATAGGGGGCAACCAGGAGGCGGAAAATCCATCAAATGTATCTATTATGAGTCTCCATGTCAATGTTGATACAAGATCACATGATTATGGTGAACTGAAATCCTCTAAGGCTAAGGATGCTCTTGATGTTCTAGAGACAATCCATATTGAGAGGCCTGCAGTTGATTCAATACCTCAGATGTCGAAAGGCTTTGCAAAATGTTCAACAATTAAACCTAATGCCATGGATACCCATAACTACTCCATTGTTGAAGATCTGGCCCAAAGATCCTATGCAATATTTGCGTTAGAGGTATTCCTGTAATATCCAACACAAAGGAGTGTGTTGCTCACTGTGATCAAGGCTATAGATCCAAAAAAAATTCTTATTGTTACATTTGACATGTCAAATATTAAGAAGAGACTTCCTCATCATATGGATTTCTAAATTAAATCTACATAACGAAATATCAATATCTTTCAAATTGTAGTTGATGAGGGAGCTTCCACATGTGTCATGTCTATTGCATGTTGGAAAGTTATTAGGTATCCTCGAGTTGTTCTTTCACCTACTTTCTTGATTGCATTTGATGGTCATTCTCATAGGTCGCATTGAATTATTCCAGCCTTTCCCATCTGTGTTGGGGGAAAGGTGGTCAATATAGAGGTGGAAAAATTCAATGAAAATTTTGATTATAATCTTCTATTGGAATGAAATTAGATTTATGAAATGGATTTCATTGTATCATCATTATTTCACATCCTATGCTTTCCCTGTAAAGGGAGAATTGTTACTATTGATCAAATGGAGTATTATCTAAAATAATCCAACACATCCTCTCATTCCTCCATTCCCTTGGTGAATAATCCCAAGCAACGTGTTGAGAATTTAGGAGATGGAATGTATTCCACATTGATGGGTAATTTGGATCTTCCTTCTCGTGTTGCTTAAATAAATTCCATTTCATCGTCCAATACCCATTCTCGAAGATAGTTCTTTAGAACTCATTATTTTTTGCATCCTTAGCCCTTACCCTCTTCCACGAGCACATTAGAAGAGGGGAAAGTGAGTGGAATGGCATATCTTATGTCTACAACTGAAATTTCTTATCAATTTGTTGTCAACACAGCAGATTCCAATCCTACTCCTCTTTCACTGGAGGAATTGGATATAGATGTGGCTCCATCCTGGACTCTTGACTCTACTTCTTCTATGGATTGCTTTGATACTATTTTACCAACTGAGGAAGCAATCCTAGAAGCAATGACAAGTATAGACAGGCCATGGGATGATTTTCATCATCATATATATTTTCTCCAATACTTGCTTGAAGTAGAATTGAGTTTATCTAGTCCTTCATTGACTGGTGATTTTCACATAGTTTTAAACTCTTTGGCTCCAACATAGCTTTTTTCTTAAGGAAACATGTTTTTTATTTCATAAACTGTTTCAGTGAACATCTATGGGAATCCCAATGTAATTGAGAATTTTTTCATCGGAGTCAAATGCTCCCCTGAATAAATTCAAATCTATAACAATATTTTTAAAGAATTTCATTATGTGTTTGCTTGTTATTATGAGGAAATGTATTAAATTGATCCATCAATAGTCCAGAATGAGATCAAGACATACGTGAACGCGAAGCCTATATGGAAAATGCTTCGATCAATAAAACCTAATAAAGTGATAGCTATCAAAGCCGAGGTTGAGAAGTTTCTCAAGGCTGATTTTATATATCTTGTTCCATTGATTGAGTAGGGCTCGTATTGAGTCTTGGTTGATAAAAAACAAGGAACGATCCACATATGCATAAAAATTATTGATTTAAATAAAGCTTGTCCTAAAGATAATTTCCCCACATCTTTTATTGATCAAATTATCGATGAATGTGGGGGAAATGAGCTTTTCTCCTTCATGGTCAATTTCTTGAGTTATAATCAGATTACTATTCACCATGAAGCTCAACATAAGAGAAGTTTTATCTACCCATGGGGTACTTTTGCATACAAGAAGATGCCTTTTTTGGCCTTAAAAATGTTGGAGCTACTTTCAGCAGACCATGTTCTACACTTTCCATGATATCAAACATATCATTGAAGCTTATATGGATGACCTAGCTACTCGTTCTTGAAAGAGAAATGATCATCCTCATCATCTTCGATTGGTTTTTGAGCGATGTTGTTTCTATAAAATAGACTTGAATCCAAATAAATGTGTTTTCGTTGTCACATCTTGTCAATTATTGGGATTCATCATATCTGCTGAAGCATTTGTGTAGATCCTTTCAACATTGAGGCAATACTTCAGTTGCCTCCCCCGTCTACCATCTGTCAACTTCAAAGTCTCCAAGGAAAAGCCAATTTCTTGAAGATATTTATCATCAATTACGTTGAGATTACAAAGGGATTTATGTGATTGCTAAAGAAAGGAGTTATGTTTCTGTGGGGTGATTTTTCTCAACAATCATTCAATGCTTTTAAAAAACATTAACCTTTGCTCCATTACTGAGTCCACCTGATTACAGCAAGGATCTTATCTTATATCTCGCTATGGCAAAATCAACCATTGGTATGGTTCTGGTTTAGGAAGACAATGCTCTCCATGAGCACGTGATTTATTATCTAAGATGAGGCTTGGTAGGTATTGAAATACAATATTCTCTTGTAGAGAAATTAGCTTTGGAAGTTGTTCATGCTGTCCAACAACTTAGACACTATATTTGGCTTAGAAAAACCTTTGTCTTGGTGGTTGTCAATCCATTTCAGTTTTTTCTCAGTGGGAAAGTGATTGGGGGAAAATATAATAGATGGATTGTTATTTTACAAGAGCTGATATTGAGTTCTTATCAGCCAAATCTAAGGAATCGTTAGTATTTACAAAACTAGTATCAGAGTTACCTTGTGAAGAAGAAACAGTTTATGAGGAATCATTCTCCGATGAGCATATTTTTCTTATTTCTTCACAAGATCCTTAGTATGGAGATATTATAATATATCTTTAGACTTCGAAGTTTCCCCTCTCTTTTTCAAAGGATGAGCGAAGAAAATTGTGTGACTTAGTGAAAAGTTATGTTATTATCGGTGACACTTTATATTGTTGTGCAGTTGATTCAATTCTTAGACACTGCCTAACCTTAGAAGGGGAGGAGTCAGTGCTAAATGATTGCCACAACGGAGCTTGTGGTGGTCATCTATCTGGGCTTGCTACAACCCAAAAACTATTGTGTGCAAGGAATTTTTGGCCTTTAATTTTCAAATATTACAGTGTTGAAGCAGTCAAAAAATGCCATCCTTGCCAGGTTT
This sequence comes from Pinus tabuliformis, assembly GCA_031772625.1. Classification (NCBI taxonomy): domain Eukaryota; kingdom Viridiplantae; phylum Streptophyta; class Pinopsida; order Pinales; family Pinaceae; genus Pinus; species Pinus tabuliformis. The sequence goes on along the minus strand of CM062820.1, from coordinate 882,311,495 downwards.
ATACTCAGAAAATGTGCACTCATCCAACTTTGCTTTTTCTTATTATTACTATCGGTCCATTCAAAAAGTGGGGCATTTATTTTACAAATTGTAACACACCTTCAACAAAGGTTCATAAGTATATTATTGTAGAAGTGGACTACTTTACCAAGTGGGCTGAAGTTATGCTCACTGTTGTGAATGATGGTGAAACAACAACCCTATTTCTTTTCAACCAAGTCATCTCTCATTTCGGTATTCCAACGGAGATTGTCACTAACCATGGAAGTCATTTCTAGAACAAGATGATGGTTGAATTGGCTCTCAAGTTTGGTTTCCAATAGGAGCATTCATCTCCTTACTATCTTCAGGCCAATGGTCACATGGAAGCTGTGAATAAATCCATGAAAGTTATCCTGCGAAGGAAAATTAATAAGGCTCAATCTAATTGGCATATCATGTTATATACTATGCTTTGGGAATACTGGGTGTTGATTAAGACCGCTATGGGCTTTACTCTTTTTCAGCTAGTTTATGGTTTGGAGTCGATATTCCCTATGGAATGTGAAATTCCTTCTCTTAAATTAGTTGTTGAACTTCTTCGATACACTTCTAGTCTTGAAGAACGACTCGTTCATTTGGAACATTTTGACAAGAAACGTCAAGATGCTACCAGAATTAATGAACATCGTAAAAAGATAGTGAAAGTCTAATATGATAAGGTTGTGCATCCTAGGGTTTTCTCTAAAGGTTCCTTGTCCCGGTCTATGACCAAGAAAAATATGTCTTGGGGGTATGTTACTTTAAACCCATGTGGTGTGGGCCTTTCATCGTTAAAAAGGTATTAAAAAAGGAGCTTACGAATTGGTTGAATTTGATGGAAATGAATTGTCGGAGCCCATAAATGGGCTTTATCTTAAAAAGTATTATGCCTAGGTTTCTTCCTATCATTTTCTTGGTTGTAGATATTGTATATATTTGTGCATATTTGTCTATAGATTTCATAGTGATATCGATATTTTTTATTTTCTTTGGTAGGTATTAATGGATGATTTGGTATATATAGGGTTTGTCGATGGTGCTAGTCGACATACCCATAATTTGGCTTTCAAAGCTTGGGTGATTTACTATCCATCTAGTCAGTTGTTGGTTTTATGAGGCATATGTATGGGCCCTGCTTCAAATAATGATGTTGAATATACTACTGTGGTTAACCTACTATCTGAAGCAATATCTCTTGGTATTGATTCATTAGTAAAATACTTAGATTGACAACTGGTGGTTTCTCAGTTAAACAACATCTATCGCGTGAGATATCCTTATTTATATCGTTAATTTATGACAGTGCATTTATTACAAAGATCATCTAATTTTATCACATTTGTTCATATTCCATGATCAAAAAATTCATTTGATGATTCTGTATCTAATCAAGAATTAGGCTGGCATACTAATCATTCATCACATTAAAAATAAAAAATTACCAAACATCATCTGTATATATATGATCGTTACATCATGAAACCATCTATATATAGATAGAAGTTTTCATTCAAAATGTTATACAAAATTGGGACAAAATGTCCTAAAAAATTAGGGCTTAGGCCTAATCATGCCTATGAAAGCCTGGACATATCTAATCTATATCTATGGGTCCATTCGAGGAGGTGCATCTTGAAAGAAGACTATGGAATTAGCCACCCATCGAAAGAGTCATACATAGTCTCATGGTACTTCTACCACGTGTCTCTGCATAGCTTCAGATAGATCCTCTATTACCGCCATAGGTACCTAGTGAGTCAACCTCTCCAGGTTCCTCTGTACAGTATGGAGGAGTCTCTTAGTCTTAGCTGTGACACTGCCCATTTCTCTTCCACGGTGCCTATACCTGGACAGACCCTTAGGTTTACTGGTCCCACATCTATATCATGATCAAATAATTCTCTAAGAATCTTTGTCTCATAAAATATAATTTCAATTTATAACTTTTTGAAATCCAATTAAATCAAATAACTTTAAAAAATTTAAAAATATTTTTACCTATGGCACCCGATGGAGCATCTGCTGGAAGTACTAGAGCTAGATCCCCTCTTAAGTCTATACCTACACAATGGTAGTCCTCAATGGCAATGAATTGCTTTTCGCATGAAAGGAAGTACTCATCATCAAAAGTTGTTCTAGGGACCTCGCCACCCCTAGTCTCTTCATCAAATCAGCCCATCTACCTATGTGTGGATCCCTGAGGCTGTTGATGGTAGAGAGAACTTTGGGTCGAAGCCCTAGTATCCTCTCAAAGAAGAAAGTGCAAAGGATGGTACCATAATGAAAATGTTTGGTATTACTATTTTTTATACAAGTGAGTTCCTTTTTTAGATTGATCAGGAGGTTTGTACACCAATCAAAGACTGGGGTGAAACAATTGACTGCTAGGATCATTGTAACACATCATTCTTGGTGCAATGAAGCAGAACCTGCTACCCTCATATTAGTAAAAAGGAGAATTTTGAGGGGTAGACTCTCTGCATTCTTTATTGGGATCTGCCTCCCTACCTTGTTGTTATTCTCAAGGCAGTATATGCAAATATAATCATCTACACCGAGGTTGCCTCGGGCCTTCCCTTGCAAGTTAACTGGCTCCCCTCTTTAGGAAAGTCCAGCGATGAAGTAGATATATTCTGCTTCAATTCATAAGGGCATTTGATAATTCATAAAAGCATCCTCTTTTGTATGCTAGTAGTTCACAAGCATCTTGAGCATCCTTGCGTTGGTTTACATATTAGGCATTTTGGAAATTTTCAATAATCCACACCCTTTGAATGCATCTAGTGACAGTGGGTCATCCATTACTTCATTGTCTACTGCACTATTCTCTCTTTCTTTCCATGTGATAGTCATCCTACAATTCAAACATTTTCATCCATTAAAATTCATAATTTGAAATTTTTCACTATGCACATGTTGGCTTAGTTCATACATAGTCGCATATAGGGCTTACTCATACGTGACTTCGATATTCCCAACCCACGCATGCATAGAGAAAAAATATAAAAACAAGATCTCTACGGTAAAAATCTTGAAAAAATGTTTGAAATGTACATAAATTCATTAAAAGTTCAAATTTAAGGAATACCTGGATGTTTAGTAACTATTCGAGCCAAGAAATAGGGTGGATTGTGGTTGTTGGCCTTTGCTCCAGAGCTCCTTCTCTCAATTGGTCAAAACACAAATGAGTATTTTTACGCCAAAAGGTCTATTTATAACTTTTAATTTGGAAAACTTTGAAAAACCCATATTTACAAAGTTTATCTTTTATTTTTAATAATTTTATAAACTTTGTGACATTTTGGCTTTCAGTGTTAGGACAGGTTGTCGTTTAGGTTAAATTGAAGACTTTGAAATTTTTTCTACTGCTTCGATTCCATGACTGTTGACCCATCATGGAAAGTATCATTTTTCATCACTGGCATATAAGTTACGGAATATCACTTTTCCATTGCATTATGCATTCTAGCCTCCATACTGTAATATGTTGCCTTAGGGTCGACCCCATTGTGTTATGATTATTAAAACCATTTTCACTCGCTGACTTATAAAATCATGACATGATGGTATAAACTTCCTTTACATGGCCTTCCTAGTTAGATCCTCACTGACATATGTTTCCCATGCTACAAATATTGAGTAGGCTCAGGAGTCCTCTTGATGGCTTGAGGGGGCCTGACCCAAGTTAATTGTTAATTAGGCAAACAAATCCCTACACTATTGGCACTTTCGGCATCAGATCGCGGAATGTGGACCGAAGTCACACCTGAAGCAGTATGGGGGGATGTTGGAACCACGTTTTTGTACCCTGAGATGGTTGTGATGTCGTTTGGTTCCCTCTATTCTTGGCTTCACGCAGGTCACTTTGCTCTAGGGCTTGTAAGGTGAGCCCTTTATTATGTCCTTTAATACATCCGCGAAAGTGTATGAATGACCTTCACGTAACATGAGACTACTGCTTAGTTACTTTCACGCTGCTATGGTAGCGTGCCATGCAGATTCCCAAATTACTCTACGTGACTTGCTTATCTTATCCAATAATTATAGTTATCGCCACATAAATAGATAATCATAATTGCATTCAATTATTCAATGTAATTGCATTTATTAGTGCATTACATAAGCATAATAAAGGAAATTCATACATATCATATCAAGATGAAATAACAGAACAAAGACACAAGACCTATAGAATATCTTTCTTTATTAATATCTTCCAATTGTTTACAACTCTTTCCACCCTACGAACACAGCTGTAGGGGTCTGCATACTTAGCTGCAAACATCTACCCTAAGCCTTTGCACACTCAGCTGTAGAGCCTCTACCTACGCTACAACCCAAGATTTAGACTTCTTACTTTAAAGCTATGACTCTCTTTCATATCCGATTGTTCTATTGATGCCTGTTACTACTTAGAGCTTAGATATTTTTATATAATCCCATGTTTCGCAGACCATGGGTAGGTCTCTTACAACTAACTTTACTTTACAAAACTAAGGGCGGACTAATCTTTTTAACACATAACACCTTTATGATTCGTGACCACAAAATGCGGAGACTTTACTATTTTATTACAAAATGTAACTCAAACATGGGCTTTTAGCCCAAAAACTGCCCTTGGGGGATCCCACTCCCAACAAGCCCCCAAAAAGAACTTCGTGACTCACCCTCGAGTCACTCGGTAGGCACATAGATCTTTGTGTGAAGCCCATCTAGCTTAACTCGTATGACCGCTACCTCGGTCGTGCACTAAGCTGCCCCCTGCTTCGCATCTTCCACTATCTTCTCAGTCACTGTTCTTGTGCTGTTAGCCTGAAGATTTTGTTGCGCCGCATGTAGAGTCACAAGCTTGCCTTCAATATTTTTTGTGAATGCGTAAGCTTCCTCCAGTCATGGCTTTAGTCATGCCTTTAGCACTGCTTCCTTGTGCAGTGCTGCATCCACCTGTTCCTTCAACTACTTGATCTCCTACAGCTTGGCTAGCCTCTGTGTTAGCGTGTCATTTTGTGTTGTGCCCTTAAATTCATCATAGTACTGTTTTAGCTCATGCGCTTTGGTCTCTAGCCTTTGTACATTTGGGTCCTCCTACAAGATTTTCAAGACCTCAAATGATTACTTGAATAACTCTATGCAGTTTGCTACTACACTTTCCACTGCCATGACTACCTCTGTGACAACGATCACTCACTGTTTCTTTAATTCTGGTGGTGTGGAGAGCTGGTCCCTTAGTTGTAGCTCGGTAATGGTTCAACTCTAGCTAAACCCACACCATCTCCATCCGAGTGCCATGCACCCTATGGCCAACTTGTGGATGTGGACATCGACCGAATCTTCCTCTAGAATGGCCAACTCTGGGACCATTCTGCATGCCTCCTCAATGACCTGCATGATCTTCTTGCTCTAGTTAGTCACCTCAATCTTAGCAGTGATGGAAGCATTTCATTGTAGGGCCATCTTTTCATTATTGATCCATTGTTCGCTGATCACCTAGAGGGCGTGATGCTCTCGGGCCCTCATTTATGCAATTACTCCATCCTGCAAGAGGTGGAGTTCTTCACACGGAAGTGCTGCCAAGTTCATCCCAAATCCCTTTAAGCCACTGAAAATGAGCCTGTCAGCCTCATTTTGCTTGGTCAGTGCTCCATCCAGTAGCACTATCACACTAGAAGCCTTCATGTGGAACATATTGGCAATGTCTGAACTGCCGATAGCCAAGTTGGTAGACACCAAGCTAGCTTGCAACGCGCGGGTCTGCAACTCCTGCAACCTGGTCTAGATATCCCCTAGGATGATTTGCTGCTACTATTCAATCTACTACAGAGCCTCTACAGTGACATGTCTGACTGTGTCACCCATATCATGTAAGTTGCCCTCCATTAGTGTGATAAGGTCCAGTGAGGTTTTGGTCGCCTTGGATTTCTTTCTGGGTCCTCCCTTCTCCAACTCTCTTGGGCGCTTAATGTGAGCAGACTTCTATAAACGGTTTGTGTCGTGTTGTTCTATGTCTTCGTCTTCTGTCACAGGTGAAGGCGACCACACACCTTCATCAAAACCATGCTCTGTTCCACTTGCTTGTTTACTTGCCTTCTTTTCTTCCTGTTCTTCCTGGGCCTTCTCAGCGGCCTCCTTTTTCCTCTTCTCAACCAGCTGTGCCATCTTCAACCTGGCCTCCTCCTTCTTCTCCTGCACGGTGGACTTACTTCCACCCACCTCCAAGTCCATGGTAGTGTTCCACTCCACTAGCTATTGATTGAGCACCGCATCAATGGTGTCATCTATGGCCAGGTATGGCAAGTCATATCACTTCTACGCAGGGTCCTTCCACTCCCTGATGGAGACTCGATGAAAATTGGATTTGAACTCGGCGTAGCTCTACAGGTTAGCGTACACCATGGGAGATAATTATGGCTTGCAATTGACAGGAATCTTGATATCACAAGGGTTTCACTAAGTGAACCTCTGACATAGCACGTGCATTCACGACATACCAAACAATACCCTTAATTTGACTACATATTGGAAAATACCTCTAAAAATCACATTAATTAACCCCCTACCAATACAAACACAATACACCTTCCCAATTTAAAAAACCCCTACTTCACTTGATATTGTAGGTATCCATTTTTTCATTAACATTTTTTTACCACTTTATATTTTTTCATTAACTTTGAGCTCCATCTTTTGTACCTGCCAATATAAAAACCCTTTACCCCCTATTATATGCTCAATTTATTGTGTCATTTTCTCCTCAATATAAATCCCCCAATATGAATGCACGTGGTATGGTATTTCTCCCTTAGTCAAGCCCCCATGCCTACTATTCATCTCCATCAATATCTAGAAGATCTTGTTGTCCCGAATTTGTTGTGCATCCTTGGTCACCCACAGTGAAACGTACTACATTGCTTTAGAGAGGTTTAGCAAGACCGAACAGAATTGGTTGTCCTCTAGTATCTCCCATGCTACCATCACAATCGACATCAAGAGCAATGCGTAGTGGAATGTCTTGCTTTTCTCTTGTGCTTCTCGGCATTTCACAAAGAACTCTCTGCGAAGGTAGTTCAACTAGTTAAACTGGACTCCTTCCACGCATTGTTATCGAAGTGCAACAACAGGCACCGACACCTCATCGATGCATCACTTCCGCATCACCTTCCTTGCAGCGATCTACATTGCTACCTTCGCAGTGGGGTTGCAGATGATGGAGATAGTGTACCCGCGTGGCTTCTTCACCAGCTTGAATTTCTCGTTCATTGATTCTGCGAGAGCCTGCTCACCACCCTTACTGCCTAAGATCATTGCTAGATTCTCACCTCTATATGGCAGGCACGTTATTCAGTGGATCAACATATCTGTGATGGGTATCAGCTCCTCTAGCCATATACACCCATCATGTACCAAGCACAATAGTTGCTTTATGACGAAAACTCTCACTGGGGTGCGGTTATAGTGTGAAACTGAGAGCAGGTTCAACAATCCCACCTTCTCTACCCCCTTGAGCCACCTCCATGGCTCCAAGGTGGTCACTCCCATATTTGTGTCTATGATACAGTGCATCAGCTTCTCAGTCGCTAGGTGCGGGATCTTCTCATGGTCTGCCAAGTCGCAATCTTCTATCTTAAGTATTAGCACTCGTGCCAAACGTGGTCTGTTGAAAGAAATTTCATCTGGTAGTAGAGGCATTTACAGGGGAGTCTTACTCTCATCAATGTCCTTTGGGAACTTGGACTTAAGCATGTGTGGAGGCACATACTCCGACAACCGCGTAATAGGGTCCGCACCCTAGGTTTCAACCTCCTCTACTTCAACTCCCACATCCTCATTGTCCATCGGGATGGCTTTGATATCCTCCTCCTCTGCTTCTAGGTTTATGTCCTTGCCCTTCTCCTGCACAGTTAGTTTGTGTGGATTTCACCTTGGCAAGGTGCGCACCGGTATGGCAGGCTGCTTACCCATGTTATCCTTCACAGTTTCGTTAGTTGGGGTTGGCTTCGGTCTCCGTGTCCGTGGTGATTTGGGGATTTCCGCTAATACTGTGGCAACCTCTAGTGTAGCTTCTTTGGCCCCCATATCAATTTCCTACAGATTCTCCTTCGTTGCCACTTCTTCGGTGTCCATAGCTACTGCGCATGTCAACATGATGCTATTCACTAGTTCTTGTGTCTCCTTTGACAATTGTTCAAATGCCAGACTCACTATCAGATCTTAAAAGAATTCAAGGTTCATGTGCACCTAAGAGCACAACAACTCAATTCTCAAAAGGCCAAGTGTTTTTTGTTGGGAAGCCACTTGTGATTTATAGGGCATTTCGAATTCAAATCCAACTGTTCCCTCCAAAATTAGTTCATTAATGTCATATTGGAAGTATATTTTCAAGGATCTAAGCCATAAATTTTGTCTTAAATGTCAGTTTCCCACTCCATTTGGCCTGACTTCTATCATCTTCTCATGAACATTGACTTTAACAGTCACTTTTCGGTCGACCTGTGTGATTTCTCCCTGGGTAGTGTAGTTCCCTCCATGCATCCACGGACCTAGTGACACTTCCTCACTTTGCACCATTCACCTATTGCACAGCTCCCCAACCTGAGCAATGTAGTTTGTAGTCCCCTGCCTCCTTTCAACTTCCTGGAGCACTAATACTGTGCTACCTTCATTTAGCCACATGACTAGACCGCTGGTGTATGGCTTCAAGGGACTGCCCTTCACCTTTTCTCAGAAGGGTTGTCCATTCAATTTGACCAGCTATACTACTCCTCTATCAGTAATTTCTTTAATAACATAAGGCCCTAACCAGTGCATCCTAAACTTCCCTAGAAATTTATCAAACTTACTATCATATAAAAGAACCGGGTCATTTACCTTAAACGAGTGCAGCTTAATGTGTTGATCATGCCATGCCTTTTGGCATTGCTTTTGAACTTGTTGGTGAAATCCAGCCAAAAATATCTCTTCTTTGAGCTCATCCAGTAGTGCGAGCCTCTCCTCCAGGGCTTCGTGATTCATCATACCTGTGAGTGCTGCTATGCGTAGACTAGGCACAATATATTCCATAGGCATTACCACTTCAACCCCATAGACGATACTAAAGGGGGTTTGTCCAGTCAACTTCTTGCATGTCGTTCAATAAGCCTATAATATTGCATGTATCCGTAGGTCCCAATCACTTTTTTGAGCATTACAAACCTTGGCCAGCACATTTTCAATCATTTTGTTGAATGCTTCCATCATCCCGTTAGCTTACGGGTGATAAGGTGTGCTCTTCTAGTGGTATACCTCAGGATGTGCGTACCATAATCACTCATCAAGATCCTTGGATAGGTATATTGCATCAGTACATGCTCAAAGAGGAATTTTGCAGTGGTTGTGCTTGTGCAATCCTTCACAGGTTGTGCCTTTGCCCAATGAGTCAAATGCTCTAGTGCAGTGATAATGTACCATGCACTTGTCTTTCATAATGTACTGTGGACCTGTCTTTCCTTGTGGTTGAATGGGTCCTACAAAGTCTATCACCCATTTCTCAAAGGGTTGCAACGTCATCTGAGGATTCAGAGGCATCTCATCCCTCCATGATGGTCTACCAGTCCTTTGACACACATCACATGCCTTGTAATATGTTTTTGAGTCCGGATGGAGGGTTGGCCACCACAACCATGCATATAGAATCTTTTACGCAGTCGCTCTCCCTACATAGTGTCCTTTCGCAGTGCCCCACTGAGCATCCATGAGGATGCTTCTTCTTTTGAAATATGTTACATACCATCGCAATATCTCATCCATCCCCATCTTGTACAGATGCCCAGCAATGACAGAGAAATCTGTCGTGCACAAGTAGTTCTTTCTTCTGTTGGATAGTGTACCCTTCCAGTGCAGTACCTATCGTTAGGAACTATATTATATCCTAAAAATGGCCATCCATGACACGTACTGAAAATAACTATGCGTCAAGCAATCCTTCCTTCAAATTAGCAGGTTCTTCTCCTATTTCGATGCGCGACAGATGGCATGGTCCCACATTTAGTCATCCAGGCTTCACAACAACTTCAAAATCATATTCCTAGAGCAATAAGAGCCACTTGCATATTTCCCCCCAAACACAGGCTTATTGACTAGGTACTTCAGCATGGAGTGATCCGTATACATCATAAAATGCCCCCCCAGCAAGTAATGCCTATACTTCTGGAGTGCATACACTATAGCTATCCCTTTGCACTCAGTGGTAGAATAGTTCTTCTCTGCTTTGGATAATATTCGGCTTGCGAACACGATAGGATGGTCCAAGCCTTCTCTGCCAGCTTGTGTCAGTACTGCTCCTAGCACTATACATGATGCATTGATATGTACATGAAACTCTTTCATCCAATCCGAGAAGACTAGAATCGGTGCGGTGGCCATATTTTCTTTCAATGCATCCAAGCTCTTCTTACAGTCATCATTCCAATAGAATGTGACATCCTTCTTCAACCGTTTTTCCATATGAGCGGTGATCTGGGCATAGCCTTTGATAAACATTCTGTAATATCCCGTATGTCCAAGGGTAGTGTGCAGCTGCTTCACACTCTACAGTGCTTCCAAGTTTAGTATCATCATGATCCTTGTGGGGTCTATCATCAGTCCTTGTCTGCAAACCACATGCCCCAACAGTTTTCCAAGAGAAATAAAAAACAGACACTTCTTGAGATTGAGCACGATCTGGTATCTTCGGCAGGTATCCAAAATCAGGCGCAAGCTTGCTACATGGTGCTTACGTAGCCCAAACACAGTCTAGTGATCAAAATATACGTCCAAGAACTTATGAATAAATTCCTTGAATGCAAAAACAACTACGGGCAATAAGATCGCAAGTGCATTCTTCAATCCAAATAGCATTATAGTGTACTGAAAAAACCCCACTCAGTCATGAAGTTCGTCTTGCTCCCATCCTCTGCTGTGATTTTGATCTACTAGTACCCAGAGAACCCATTGGTGAAGGAATATGCTTTCTAGTCACCTACATTGTCCAACACTTCATTAGTGGACAGAGTCAGGAAAGGATCATGTACAAAAGCATCATTCAACTTTCTGAGATCCACGCATATCCTTGTTTTGTCCTTATACTTCTTTTCCTATACCACCATGGACTTACCTAGTCATATTCTTCCACAGGCTCAATGATGCCTACCGCGAGCATCCTCTCTAGCTCCAAGTGGACCTTCTCCTTATATTTTGGATTGAGAGGGTAGGGGTTTTGCTCAACTGGCTTCACGTCTAGCTTCAATGTAATCTTCATCATTCCTAGGTCTCCGATTATCCCCTTCAGATCCGTGAATTTGGTAGGGAATAAATCTTGGTATTCACGGAGAAATTTAGCGACCTTATCCACCATCACATCGTCGCAGTAGTCTCCAATATTCGCGAATTTGGGTTTAGCCTACGTACCAATGTTTACATGTTTTGTTTTCAACGACGTGGTTATATTAGGGTTCTCAATCTGTGGTCCTTGAACCTCGCAGTGACGCTCTGTTTCTGGAATGTTAAGCTTCCATGGATCCTCATCCTCTTCTTCAGTGGTTACATTATAACATTCTAGTGTGTGAATCAGCTGAGTAGCCCATTCAGGCTGAATCAGGTCTAAAGGATCCTGTGATATCCTAAAGATTGCTACATTCACCTCTTGTAGCACTTCATCAATGTTGTCAAACCCATCCTCAAAGCTGAATGTCATCATGAATTCCTTGCTCAGGATATCCCATTGACCTATCCCATGGCAGAGCTCGGTTTCTACATACCAATTCATCGGGACGATATCCAGGGTGTGATAGAAAAAGTGCACCCATTCAAGTTGGGGCTTTTCTCCATAAGCCTACGTCTGTTTGGCCAAATGCATGTGCAGATCATCCTGCCCATCATACTTGTCTGTCATTTGTATCTTCGGCTTCCCAAAGCGATTTCTCATCATTCTCCTAAATTTGTGCCAATCATCAAAGCTTCCCTTGTGTGATCTGAAAATGGGGCTCTTAGGCTTCTTGTCTAGCTTACAAGAACCTCTCCCACTTCCAAAGCTTGAATTTTCCCAAGCCTATTTGATTAACCAATGTGGAATGAAGAAATTCTTGAAAATATAGGTGTATGCTTTTGTTTGTTTTAACTGATTATGTGTTGTAAATTAATGTGCTGAAACTAATATATAAATGCATATAACATTAAATAAACAACAAAGATAATGCAACAATAAAGTAGACACATGAACAACAATATTAATTAGCAGTCACCCACAACTCTTGGGCTACTTCTCCTTGAGCTCTTGTCAATTTGACTTGGGTCTCTAGGATTATGGTGTAAGTCTTTTTTTCATAAATATTTGACTCAATTCATACTATCCTACTAAAAAATAGTGGGTTAATACATCATTTAATCCCCTTTCGCTCTTGAAGCTCTGGCTCTTGGCTCTTGATTTTGGCGCTTGTCCCTGACTCTGTCTCTTTGGCTCTGGTTCTGGCTCTTGGCTCTAACTCTTGGCTTTTTGGCTCTTCGGCTTTGGCTTCTTTCTGCCTTCTGCAACATTCACGCTCTCTGGCTTTTCACTTGAACTTCAAGTGACCCTAAAGGCTCCCTCAGCTGCTCTTTTTCTTCTACGCTACCTCCTTGGCTTCTACATTGCCTCTATGGCTTCTGCTTCACAACAAAACCCCAACAACAACCTTCAATGACAAGTCGGCTACCTATCACTCTTTGGCTCTCTATCTCTCTGCTCTCTTGCCTCTATGTTGTTCAACTTTCATTATTTTAGCAGCAAACAATAACTTGGCCATCTTCCAACAACTCAGTAGCAACGAACAACTTGGCCACTCTACAATAACTCAACAACGCTCTTTCTTTGGCATTCATGGCTTAAAAGCCAAAATGCAATGCCTGTTGGTTCTCCCTTTCTGGCCCTATAACTTCTGGCGATGTCTGCTCAAATCGCCCTTCTGAGCTTTCCATAATCATTGTATATCACCCTTTGGGTATGCAGCCACCTATTTCTACCACAAATGAGGGAAATCGGTGTTGAAAATTCCTTTGAAATGACCATTTTTCATCAACACAGGAAACGCTGCAAAAACACGGAAAAATCCGCAGAACGTTGTTCATTTCGGACTTCAAATTCCCATAAATGTGCTTTATAGTGCCATTGAGTCCACTTGGAAATCGCATATCGCAATTGCAAATGGGCATGTTCCATAGTCTCCCTTTATATTTGGAAAAATGTTGAAACATTAAAAATGGCCTTATGGCGGATTTCAAATTTTATGTATTTGCATTCCGAAACCCTATTGGGTCTGGCCATATTGCATCGCTAGTCACAACGGCGCTTTGGCTTCCCCTTTGGTATCGCTGACACCAATCTGCCAATATCGGCGATTGAAGTCAGACTAGCACACACACACACACACACACACACATATATATATATATATCTATCTATCTATATATATATAACATGGCTGCTTCATTGTGTTCGCCGATGGCGATATGCTAATTGGATCTGGACCATTGATCGACCAGATGCGACGGCCCCTATGCATTCATTGTTCCAACCTCCGATAGGCTCATTTTCGTTGTTTTCTTATGGTTTTGGAGTTCCAATAGTGTAGCCTGATACTTCCATAACTCCTCCTTCTTCGGTGCGATTTTCCTCAATGACCTATCAGAGTGGGCCATGTGGCCTAATCCCAGCCTGCCATGTCTCAGCTATGGATTGGCCCGTGAGCGTATACTAAAAATCACAATTTTCAATATAGTTCAAATTTTAATGAAATTGCATCCTTTTTTGAGGACATTAGGCAATTTTCATTTTACAATAACTCCTTCATTCGGAGTTTCTTTTTGCCCATTCAAGTTGCATTGGATTTAGAATGAGGAGATCTCTACAATGAGACTATTTCTAGTAGCATCCTGCAATTTCCATTTTCCTTTGATTTACAAAGGACTCATGGCCTTTGGCACCTTTTACCTCGTGAATGAAGTCTTTTAGACTTAGAGGTTTATCCAGGATCCATTTTTGGATCACGCCTTCCCACTAAAAGAACTTTTGGTCTCCAAAAGACTAATACATGGATCTAAATAGTAAATGAGAGTGACTCACCCTCTTCTTTCAGCCTCCCCTACACTTGCCTTTGCACAATGCCTTTTAACCAAAGTTTCTAACCACTTGTCTTCTCTTGGATGGGCCAGTCTTCTTGAGAAGAACTGTCTTCGTCCTTGCCTTCCTGCAGAACTTCTACTGAAATGGTCATAGAGGTAGTTTAAGATTCTTTGCCTTGATCATTGATCCAAGGTCGTTCAACAAATCTGAAGTACAACTGCTCCACAAAACATTCATTTGTAACTCTTTGACAAGCTGCCAACAACAACTGTTAACAACAACAGGCATACAAACAACAGCTAGATGGACTAACTCTTGCTTCAACAAAGGAAACAGATTTTCACATCTTGTGAACACCTCCATGTCTTACATCTGCATACAAATGATGGACTAGATAACAAGCCCACAAAACATTCCTTTAAACAAATGACCCTTCAATTCAAGAATGAAGAAAAAGACCATTAGGACTCTTCTTCCGAAATATGAAACTTTCATCATTATCTGCATTTGGAGACCAAGTTAACTTCTTTCAAGTCAACATGGAATCGCATGAATGTCATAGCAATCAACCCTACAAGTTAATTACACATACATGTTCAAAAACAAGGAAATCATCAACATCCCCGTGCACATGCATCTCTAGCTCATGCATGCATTTCATCCTTCAACTTTCACTTAAGCACATTATACTTTCGAAGCTAAAATGAAATATAATGTAGATGCATCAATAGACATGCAATCTCAATCAAATAATAACTCTAACCATTCCTTACCAATCCCTTTCAACGGTACTACCGTTTCCTTCACATCAACATCAACATGTGAATCATTTTGAGATACATCATTCATGGAATCTTCACTTCCATTTCTGCCATCTTCTCTTTCCACTTTCTTCAGCCTTGGTGGAAGCATTGTTGGATTGAGTGTCCAACACTTTGCAGCAAGATGTCCTTGCTTATGGCAATAAGTGTACTGCATGCACAGCCTCTTGATAGCATGATTTGCCTTGTCCAATGGACCTTTGGCTGCTTGCACCTTTTCCTTCTTCTGCTTCATGTATGTGGCCATTCTCTTCCAACATCTAGAAACATCATGGTTATCCAAACCACAAAAGGAACATGCAACTCTTTCCTCATACTTATGTCAAAGTTTATCATGCTTTGCAAAATCAAAAGGAATATAATTAGAACTAGATTTATACCTGCCTCTTTCACCTTTATTGCCTTCATGAGGAGGTGAAGCAAATGAAGAAGTGGCTCCCCTTGGAACGCCATCAAACTCTTCAAGGTTGTTAGAGTCTCCCAAACTCTCTGGTCGAAGTGTGCGATTCTAAACACCTGCATCCTGCAATTGATTTTTCAAGATATTGTTTTCCACTTGGATACAACCTTCACACTTCTGAGGTAGAGGACATGAAATGAAACTCCTTCTTGGGACTATTTCAATGGCTTTCATGGCAGCTTTGGAACTCTTTTCATAAGATTGTCCATAGCCAAGACACAAATATTTAGGCCTTTTCTCAACCATTATTGGTTCAACAATACCTTGTGTATGCTTTCCCAAGCCCTTTCCTTCATAGCTCATCTTGGACATTAGCTTGGAACCTATGCCTTTAGTATGTTTCTCAAAAGAACCAATACAAGCATTCTTAGAAGAATTTGAAGACAAACTGGAATGCCTTACCTCTTCTTCAAGCTGGTATTTGACTAAGGATTCTTGGGCAACAAAGAGTTGTGTTTCCAACTCATGCATCCTCTTCAGGGTCATATTTTCAATATGAAGTTGCCTCTCCATTTCCTGCAATTTTTCAGCAAGCAACTGCTTCTCTTCCTTCATGGAATTCAGCTGCTTTCTAAGCATGCTGCTCTTCCTTCCATCCTCATACATTTCTCTCACCATATCCATCATGGTGGATAATTCTTGCTTCATGTCTTCATCAAAGAGTCTCGTGAAGAGAGCATAATTTGAGGACCCACTTGTAGAAGTTGTCATTATGCCAATGAACAAAAAAAAACTTCAACAAGATAAATAAAGAGATTATTTAAGCAACCTCTTGCAACAAACCTCTCGTACTTTGGATTGCCTTAATGTCCTTTGGGATATAATAATTCCTTCAACCCTTCTCCTTCTTATCCTTCCTAGACTGAGCTATCAATAGCTTCCCTTTACCTCTGCAAACTCAGAAAATAGTCAGTCTACAAAACAAACATATAATCAGCCTCTTGTTGTTTAAACACCTTTCAGGCAAGTAGTCTTTGCGCTGTCAATCAAGCATTCTAATATAACCTTCTTAAAGGTGTGGTTAACCAATGTTAAGCTCTGATACCACCTAATCTGAAAATGGGGCTTGTAGGCTTCTTGTCTAGCTTACAAGAACCCCTCCCACTTCGAAAGCTTGAATTTTCCCAAGTCTATTTGATTAACTAATGCAGAATGAAGAAATGCTTGAAAAAATATAGGTGTATGCTTGTGTTTGTTTTAAATGATCATGTGTTGTAAGTTAATGTGTTGAAACTGATATATAAATGCATATAACATTAAATAAACAATAGAGATAATGCAGCAATAAAGCAGACACATGAACAACAATATTAATTAGGAGGTCACCCATAACTCTTGGGCTATGTCTCCTTGATCTCTTGTCAATTTGACTTGGCTCTCTGGGATTATGGTGTAAGTCTCTTTTTACAAGTGTTTGACTCAACTCCTACTTTCCTACACAAAAACAGTGGGTTCATACATCATTTAATCCCCTCTGGCTCTTGAAGCTCTGGCTCTTGGCTCTGGCTCTTAGCTCTTGGCTCTAGCTCTTTGCTCTGACTCTGGCTCCTTGGCTCTGGTTCTGGCTCTTGGCTCTCACTCTTGGCTCTTTGGATCTTTGGCTCTGGCTTCTTTCTACCTTTGGCAACCTTCATGCTCTCTGGCTTTTCACTTGAACTTCAATTGACCCTAAAGGCTCCCTCAGCTGCTCTTTTTCTTCTACGCTGCCTCCTTGGCTTCTACATTGCCTCTGTGGCTTCTGCTTCACAACAAAAACCCAACAACAACCTTCAACGACAACTCGGCAACTAACAATTTAACAACTCTGCGTAGTAGCTCTTTGGCTCTATCGGCTGGATAAATCCTTCTTGTGGACAAGAACAATCTCCCTAGTATCTACAAATATCTAGCGACAAGAAAGAGAAGCAAATCTATCTTTCTCTAGATATTGCGATTTATAAATAAAAACTAAGAGGTGTTTTAGACCCTATCTTAAGTCCAACGCTAGTTTGTGGCAGCAGCGCTTCGACCGTCCAAATGAGTTTCCTTTTAAAGAACCTGCAAACACAAACAAGCACACATCAAATAACACCTGCATAGGCAATATAATAAATCATATTCATCATGGTGATCAAGGAATCCATGAAATAAACTGTAGAAGACAACTTATTGAGAAAAATAAACTTGATTGTATTAACTTTAAACAAAGAAGAACTTTACAACCTTGGTGCCTTGATGCTGTACAAGCTCCTCCCATGGTCCAATCAAGAATCTCCTCTACTTTGACAAGCTTCACACTCTTCCCAATGAGGTCAAAAGGTATGTAATCTCTCCTCTAAAGCTCAATTAGGAAGTCTAAATTCCAACAGCATTTACGCTCAAAAATATTCAGCTTTCAACCTCTTTAGTAACCAGCCCAATGCCTCATTTTATAGTGTAGAGGAAGGAAGTTACCAGGTCCACCTATGAAGGGATAGGGTCCTCCTTCAAAGGGATAAGCTCCTCACATCAAGGGGTTAGCTCCTTTAGTTATGGGATGCATGAACATGAACGGAGCGAACTTGCCACCTCAAGATTCCCTCTAGAAGCTTGCAGAAATAACCCAACGTGAGTTTTTAAGAATATACTTGCACCTTTTACATAGAAACAGAGCGGGCAGGTCCACAAGGGACATGACTAGGAAGTGCGGGACTGCAGGTAATGCTAAAAAAAGTGCGGAATCAGAGTTTTAGAGATTTTCAAGGAATTTCTCTCATTTTTCAAGGCTTGACATGAAGAGCTGAGGTTTGAGACTTGCATAGGAGGAAAGTATGAGTGGTGATAGACTCACGCTGACTGCAAAATGTCAAGGTGACAATATTTTGTGCAACAGATTGCTCCCTAAAGTGCGAAGTCTGTAATAGATAGTATTTTTCATCTAAGAAGAGTGAAGTACTTTATGATTTCGAGGATCATCTTGTGGGGAGCCTGGTTGGAACCTGTAAAAACATTCAATACAAAATATATATATGTGATCATATCATCGCTGAGGTAGGCATTCCCATACTCAGATCAAAACTGACTAGAAAACTAACTAAACTGCTCTGATATAGGAATGATTCTATAATACATCATAAGTGTAGACATATGTAGACACAGTATGGGCGTAGCTATCTGTTTATGAATAGTCCACTGTATAATGAATAACAAAATTCCTCGCAGCCTAGAGGGTGGAAACTAGATCCAGGGTCTTGATTTCTATTTCCGAAATACTACAATTCTATCCATGTGAATGAATGTGTCAAAGTCAAACATGGTAGAAACCACTTGATTACCAGTCAATGATGTAAACTGTTAACAAGTGTGAGAGAAACCACCAGTAATGTCAATGGCTCTCAAAGTACTCAGTACAATCCATGAAATGTGAATAGATGAGTTGATGTCGAACATGTCATAGAATCCTTTGATCGAAGGTCAATGATGCAACCTGTCATCGAAGGCGAGAAACCTGCCATTGATGTATGCAGATCCCAAGGTACTGACGATTTCTAGATCATATTTCTAGAAAATGAGCTGAAGTCGATAGAAAGTGATCCATCGTAGGCAAGCCCACAACACGAAATCATAGATCAAGTTTGAAGAAATAGGTTTGCAAGGACTGACTCATGGATGGTCAAGATGGATGACAGATATTTTGCGGATGAATGGTTTATTTGTACTAACCTCTTGAACACGTAATGACACTGCAGATGGTTTGGTGACAATTGACCCAAAGCTAATACCCAAAAACCAACTGAAGACTTTCAATATGGTTTGGTTAACTATTAGGCAAAGGATTTCCCAACCCAGGTGAACAAAAAGTATCGTGTTCAAGAGTGGTTGAATGCTTTTTTGAGACACAAAGTATAACAAACAAGTTCATTTTTCTCCCTTTTCCCCCACCATTTCTAGCAAGTACCTCTTTATTTTTGACAAGCTTGAGGAGGATAACATTTTCTTGGTTATAAGCTCATCCTTCAGATGAGTCCAACTTAGTTTAAAATTCGAACCCTAAGAAGGAGTGGTACATTCTTGTTTGTAATTGAACATGTCCTTTACTGTTAAATTTTAACGAATCTAGCAATAGGAGAAACTCGACGTTTTTCAATTTTAGGGAGTCAAAAGAAAAAATTAAGAAAACTCCATGGTTGTCCTTTTTCGTAAATTTGTGTTTCCCAAGCCCGAAAAAGTATAAAATAATACTTGAGAAAATCGCTTGACCATTACGATCAAGGAGTACTTTTCATAATTAGTGTCCATAATCTGAAAAACGTAAAAAAGCGATCAACGACACGTCGTCTTATAACCAATATCGAATTTGAAACGACAAAAATCTGGCAATCTTTTCATGTTTATACAGTCAGAAAAGCGTTGTAAGTGGACCGTCTTTTTAATTCCGTTTTAACCAGCTTAAAAAGAAAAACTTGGCAATCTTTTCATATTTTAGGAGTCAGAAAAGAGCTTAAAGATGACTCTAATGTTTTTGTTGAAAATGACCAATTTTTCCTAAAAAATCTGATATTCTGCACAAAAACTCAAACATTACTCATACCTATTTAAAATAAATAAAAATGCATCAAAAAGTTACCTTTTTAAAGTAAAAAATAAACAAATTAAAAATTCATTTATTCAAAAAAGCTTATAAAAAGGGATTTTATAAATTCATTTTTACCATTTGACTTCTGAGTGAGAAAAGAGAGCTTTTGGGTTAGAAACTTCGCATGAAGATTGCGGAAAATCCATCTGTTGGAATCAAAAACCATCACCTCCAAGTAATCCACATCACTTTAATCTTGCATTTCAACCGTTTGAATTTTGTTTTTGGGTTTCTATTTTTATTTTTATGCAAAATTTAGTTTTAAAGACCGCTCGCGGGGGTCCGCAGGCGCAGCATGCGAAACCTACGGACCCTGACTTTTTCTTAGAAAGGAAAGAGCTAGGGGCCCACACCTGCTATTTTGGCAGAGTGCGGACCTACACACTGTTACTAGCTGGAGAGTGCGGACCCCACGACATAAGTTTTACAACTTCAAATTTTCCAATTTCTGCCCAAAAACGTTGAATTAAAATATTCTAATCCGCCTTTTCTTTCAATGTAGAAATATACACTATGCTTAGTTGGCGGGAAGGAGAGCACAAAGAAGTGGACCTTGCCACAATTAATCATCAACCTTCAATAGATGAATTGAAGGCATGCGGGTTATTTAAATTCTGGGCCATACCTGGCATGAGGGCCCAAGTGGACTTTTTGCAGTGGCTGGTGGACAGATGGAACATACAAGACCAGTGTTTCATTATTGGTGGCCACCAGCTTGAAATGGAGCAAGAGGAAATTTACTTCTTGACTGGTTTGCCTAGGAGAGGTGAACAATTGACTCTATTCGGGACTAGGCCAGGTGGCCAGTCTGTCGATACTCTTCGGCTAGAGTTTTGTAACGACCAAACCAAGGACAAAGGGATTGGGATTAAAACCATCTCCCGTCCTGAACTCAAAGTGATTGCATTTACTATCACTAGACTCTGCAAAAGTGCAGCACTGCATATGGCCACCGGATTCCAAATGCGGATGGCAGTAGACTGTTATTGAGGCACCATCTTCAACTGGTGCGAAGCTGTGTTGGCTAATGTAAAAGGCCAACTGACTAGAGCAAAGAACGAACAACTACAAAACTTTGGATAGGGTTTCTTAGTTGTGAGCTTTGGTCTAGAGAGGGTCCCGATGTTGGTCCCATAGCATCTTTTCGTTGGAGCTGGACTTCCCCGAGAGCCCAAGATGATGCGTTGGGTTGCAGTTATGGCCCGTGATCCTGAGGAGGGTTCAGAGGTTGTTTGATTTCCTCCTGAGTATTTTCATTGGTTGGAGAACCATGTTTTCACGATTTAGGATTTTCCTTATGCTGGGATGGATTATTGTGGTGACCCAGACATGGCTCTTCCACCAGGAGAGCAATGGGATGACTCAGGTAAAATCATTCTCAACATTTTCTAATTTTTAATTTGTTTGTTTTTAAATTGTCCCAAAACTGTTAGTAAAAAGTTTCAAATGCAGATGTGGGTCCACGACGACTAGCCACTCTCTGTCCCTATGAGAGGAAACATCCAATTGCAGTAGTACCAACCCCACAGGACGAATCTACAGAGAACCTAGCTGAATTAGAAAACCATCTAGAGCGCTTGAGAGTAGATATTCCAGAGATTAGCATAGATGACATTCCTCTTAGGTTACAACTCTATGTGATTGGGGTCCCAGGACATTTCAGGAGGTTCCTTTGTAGGGTGACCCGAGCAGTGGTTTCTTATTGTGATCATCACCAGTGATAGGATGATCGCCTTTTGTAGACTCATATGACATTTTTTCTTTTTGTACTATCATTTTTGCCGATAATAAGGTGTTTTTCAACCTATGATCGAAGACAATGTATATTTGACACACTTCTATGCTATACTATATCACTATTACTAGCTATCTTGTAAAACATGTGATGGAATGTTTTTAAATTTACTGGTTCATTATTGTAAATGTCTACTTAACATTCGAGAAGCAATTGCATCTGCTAATGTATTTAAATATCTTGGAATATGCTGATATTCAATATAATCAAATTCACGTTCCAAGAGACGAACTCTCAAAAATAATCTTAATAACACTAGATTTCTAATGGCTTAAACTCTATTAAGCTGCAATACAACGAGTTCAGAATCTAACCTCACAGTCAAACATCGAATCCCAAATGAGATGGATTCAGATAATAACTCAATCACTGCACTATACTCTGCAATGTTGTTCATTGTTTGACCGAGACTTACCCCATGCATAGATACCAACTCATCAGAGGGTGAATAGATAACCCAAGCTGTGGAAGAAATGTTCCGTGTATTATGAAAAGCACCATCAGCGAAACCAATGTATGTTTGAAGAGACGTCGACATCTGCAATATCAAGAGTAAAATGAAGATAAGCAGGAATAATGACAAAAACACTCTCTAAACTAAGGACACTTTTCTAATCTAAAACACACCAACTAGAAAAAAAATCTAATCTAACTAAAATCTCCACACCTAGATTTAAGCATAATATCTCTTTAGATACAGACCATTTATGGGCTTACTTAAAGAGACACCGTCAAAATCTACCATGCCACATAGGTACAAATTTTCCAATCCCTATCTTATCGTTTGCTTGGTCATATAGTAAGACTAGGTCACCTTCTGAAAAATTACGAGGTATAACATTTCTATCATACTGAGCTTTAATACGTTTAGCATGAGTTTCAATTGCTAGTGCAGCATCATGTCGATTCTCATCTAGCTGAGCCAAGTACAAAAAACGTTTCTCCTCTTTAGAAGTCGTTGGGAGTAACTCTATGGCTATTTGCAATGACGGGATTTCACATTCAATGGGTAACACAGCTTCCAAACCGTAAACTAGTTGTAAAGGAGTGAAACCAGTTGATGTTTTTCCTAAGGTTCGATACGCCCAAAGTGCTGAAAATAACATGTTATGCCAATTCGACCTATGAATCCCAATGATTCGTCAGATCATAATGACTAGAACTTTGTTGATGGCTTCAACTAGACCATTAGCCTGTGGGTAATATGGAGTGGAACTATCGTGACGTAGGCCAAGCTGATCTGTTAGTTCAGTCATCATGATGTTTCGAAAATGACGCCCATGATTAGTGATAATCACTTGTGGAACACCAAATCTAGCAATTATATGATTGAAAACGAAAATTGCAGCAGTTTTGTTGTCTGCCGAAAATGTAGGCATCGCCTCGGGCCACTTGGTAAAATAATCTACTGCAAGGATGATATACGCATGCCCCCCAGCCGAGTGAGGGTTACATGTAATAAAGTCGATACACCACTTCACAAAAGGACCGACGCCAATTATAGAGTGGAGAGGAGCAGGTGGAGCACGCATCTTTCGATCAAAAATTTGACACTTGTGGGATTTTCAGACCGTGTAAATACAATCTTTAAACAAAGATAGCCAGAAATAGCAGCACGCAATATATTTTGGGCTGTGGCATACCCAGACATATGACCGCCACATGCTCTAGAGTGACAGTCATTTAAAACCTTTTCAGCTTCTTCATGCGTTAAACAACGTCAGAAAACAGAGTCTGCCCCACGACAATAGAGTGTATCTCCAATGATCTTGTATTGTTGGGATTGGAAACGTATTTTCCGTCACTGAGATCGTGAAATCTCAAGTCAAAAAGATTGGGTTTGGAGATAAGCAATGATATCTCCATACCATGGATCAAGAGTGCTGATAAGAAACAAGGATTCGTCCGCAATGGGCTCTTCTGCCACAGTTTCAGTATCAGCACGTGGGAAGTCACACATCAACTCCGTCAAAACTAAAGATTTATTTGACTTAGATTTTTCAAATTCCAAGTCAAATTATTGCAGGATAACAATCCATTTGGAATACTTGCCCCCTAGCAATTGTTTGGTCAAAATATAAATCATAGGGTTACAGTCATAAATTACAATAGTTTTGCGTAGTAAGATGTAATGAAGAAATATTTGGACAGCTTGAACTGCTGCCAAGGCCAATTTCTCCACATGTGAATATTTTAACTCAGTTGGATTCAAAGTTCGACTAAGGTAGTAAATCACATGATCACTACTGAATTCATCTTCCTGAACTAACACCATCCTGATGGTGGAATGAGAGGCAGCGAGATACAAGAAGTAGTCTTGGTTGTAGTTGGGAGGATGCAATAATGGTGCATGGGTCAACGCGTGTTTAAGTGCATCAAAAGATTTTTCAGCTATCTCATCCCAAAAGAATGGAGTATTCTGTTTCAACAGCCTGGTAAAACCCTTTGTTATCTCGGCATAGTTAGGAATGAATCAGCGTAAAAAGTTTGCTTTCCCTTGCAAAGTTTGGAGTTGGCGAAGAGTCGAAGGAGGAGGCAATTTGAAAATAGCTTCAACCTTTGAGGGATTGACACGAATGCCGGCTTTCAAAACAACAAATCCTAGTAAACGACCCATTTCTATACAGAAAACACATTTGTGTGGATTCAACCTAATTCGATAGTGCCTACATCTCATAAAGATCGGTCGTAAATGAGTGAGATGGTTAGCTCTACGTAATGAATGGAAAGGTAAATCATCAGGATAAGGTTGCACAATGTGCTTGATGTCATGAAATGTGTAAGACATAACTCTTTGAAAAGTTGCTTTGGTGTTTTCCAATCCAAAAGGTAATTTTCAATAAGCAAATGTCCCCCATGGACAAATAAAAGCCGTTTTTTGTTGATTAGCAGGTAGAATGTTGATTTTATTGTAACCGAAAAAACCATCCATAAAGGAGAAAATTTCACTATGGCACAATCATCAATGATTTGGTCAATATAGGGAGCTGGGTAATTGTCTTTGGGACAAGCTTGATTAATATCCCTATAATCGATACATATTCTTTCCTTGCTTTTTGTTAATAGGAAAAATATTCGATACCCAATCCGTTAAGGGAATTGGATAAATGAAACCTACTTTAAGTAATTTTTCAATGTCTGCTTTAAAAGTAGCAGCTTTTCACGGGTGGATCTGACGCAAACATTGCTGGACGGGTTTAGCATCTGGGTAAGTTTTGAATTCATGAACAACAATTGCTGGATCAATTCCTGGCATTTCTTCATATGACCAGGCAAACACGTCACATAATTCTTGAAATAGGGCCTTATATGTTTGAAGTTCATTTTCCGTACAAGAGGCACCTATATGAATGTTTTCAACAATTCCTGGTTTTACTGAAATGTTAATAGGAACTGTTCGAGAAATATTTCCCAAATTTAACTCAGAATCGGGATTTTGAAATGGATTCTGTGGCTCCTTGACATAATTAGTAGTAAAAATAGATGAAAAATAATTTTCAAAATGATCAATCTTAGGTAAGAACGAAGATCTATGATGAAGATCTTCCCATGGTAAATCATCAACAGGCAAAATTTCACGAATCTGCTGATCAGTACGAACAAGTTCGGAAAAAGTTGTTGAATCTGAGTTTGATGTTGAAAGTGATTCTCCATAGACCACACTCATTAGATCAATTTCGGTTGAAGAAGGGTCGTAAAATGACTGTACATTCATAGGGACTCAAAGGCATAGCATCACCAAATTAATCCATCTTAGATTCGGAAGGTACGATCCAAGGATCATCATAAACAATATTGTCTGATGAAATCATATGAATGGTTCCAGTAGAAGGTGATACGTTAGGAGGAGGAAAGGAAAAAGTTCCTAGTAAACCAAAATCTTTAACTAATCCTACTCCAACATCCTTGTAAGGGATAGTTGTTTTGCCGACATGCTGGATACTTTCAGAAGAGGCTAGGTCGGATGAATAGTAAGTTAGCTAGTCTATAGTTATGATCTTTCCATTATGAGGAAACTTTATAAGCTGAAATACCAATGAAACAATAGTAGTCATAGCGTAAGACCAACTACAACCCAAGAGAAGGTTGTAATCTAGAGGGGCATCAACCACTTCCACATCTAGATTAACAGTTTTACCTTCAACCCCTATAGGTACACCCTGTAGAATGCCAAAAGGATGGAACCCACGGCCATCAAAAGCCTTTAGAATCGTCAGGGATTGATTAAGTGTAGGAGAACCAAGCGATCACCAACACTAGATCGACATAATACACGTTGAAGCTCCCTCATCAATCATAGTCCTAAAGCAAGGTCTATTTTTTACTAACACTGGAATCTAGAAAGCCATTTGATGAGGTAAGCGAGGTGTACTATTTTCTAAATCGAAGACTATAAGGTTCGAGTCCTGAATATCAATAGCTCCTATAGTCGACAATAGCAATTTACGTTGTGTTAGACATGATTGTAGCACCTCCAAAGGCAACATATCTGAAGGGGAAATAGCTAAGTCTTCAACAATGTTATAGTTCTTAGTAGCCCTCGCATGCGGATTGAAAGCTGACTTTCGAAGTATACCTTTAGCAGGTGGTTTGATTACTAAGTCTGGGTTAGGTTTCTCGATTTGTAGTGGATCAGAACTAGGAGTTGAAGTTGATGGGTTCGAATTAGAAGATTCTACTTCCTTACCACCAACAGGACTTTTACTTCCATAATCTTGCGATCGTGTCACAAACCTAACATGGGACATCATCGTTATGGGTTCTTCCGAGGCATTCGAGGAAGAACCGATCATCTTACTATCTTGACTAGGAAAAGGATCCTTCAGGACAACAGGTGTTTGAGAACCCTTGACGATTTTTGCAACCTTAGCGCGATGAGGGCAGTCTCCTGTAAAATGCTTTTCGTCACAAATGAGACAAGGATATCGAGGTTTACATTTCTCGTCGGTAGATTCCATTTTATCTGATTTCTCTTTCGAATTTTTCTTATTTTTCTTCTTCCCCTTCTTTTTACCGCCGGATTTTGATTTGGTCGTAGATGATTCGACGACATGAATATCGGCAGGAATTTCCGCGGAAGAGTCTCCTGTTGGGGAATCTGGTAAAGTTATTATAGGAGAAGAATTCTTTGAATATTTCTTCTTACTTTTTGTGTTAACTGAACCAGTCATACCATCAGTGGCATGAGACCCTGAACGAGCTGCAGTTATTTGATTTTGTTTAGGAAGGTCGAGGATTTTTTCATGTAAAGTACCCAACTACGTATAAACGAGGTCAAGGTACTGAGCTTGAGCAATTACTTGCTCTTCAGTAACAACTCCTGCCTTAGCTACATCCTCAATGACTTTAGGTAATAATGATTTAGTAAACCATTCTGCTAAGATTTGATCCGAAATAAAAACATTCACTAAACGCTTTCCACGCCTCCATTCATGAATATGATCTAAAATGTAAGTGGATGTTGACTATTTTAATGAAGTTAAAAATTCCATGCCATTGTCATATCTGACAGGCAATTGAAAATGAGTTAAGAATGAAGTATCTAGCTGACTAAAGTTGTAAAAAAAGGCTCGCGGTAACTCAATGTACCACCTGGCTACAAGACCAATCAAAGTGTGTTGAAAAAGACGTAAATGAATTGAATCATCTATAATGGAGTTAGATGCATACCAGAGGTGATAAGTCATCACATGGTTTGACGGATCCTCTCCTGATTTACCTTCAAAGTTTGGGATATCACTGGGAAACTTATTCGGCATTGGCGTTCAAAACCGAAGATAATTAATCGGATCATTCATAAGGTGCGACAAATCAAGCAAGTCCAAAGTTGCAATGAATGGTAACTGATGATTAGGGTCTCGAAAACCCTGGGTCATAACACCAGCCCCAGGAGGAGGATATCCAGGATAACCTGTAATTGGAATTGCATTTGGGATATTATATCCTCCCGGAAAACCAAGATTAACCAAACCATACTGGGGTTGTTGAGGTTGCTGATAAGTATATCTAGGGTACGATTGATACTGATAGACTGGGTTCTGCATAGCAGGACCAAATTGGTACTGTCCCTGGTACGGTTGATAAGTAAATTGAGGTTGACTTGTGACAACCGTACTTGGACCAGGTTGTCCTGCAGGCATCTGTACCGAAGTCTGAATTGTAGGTCCAGACTAAGGTAAAGATGCTTGAGCAGTTGATGTAGGAACAATAGAAACTAGAGCTGCCGATACTCCAGAAGTAGGTGGGGTAGATTGAACAGATGCTGCAATAGTTGCAACAGTCGTTTGAGGTATATTTCGAGGTGAGCTAGGCCCAGACTGATGAGCTACACCAGGTGCAGAAGTTTGAATAGTAGGCTGGATAGGTTGCTCGGTTGAACCAGAAACTAAAGGTTGTCCAGATTGAGATGACCACTGCACATTTGGTTGCAAGATCTGTTGAGATTGAGATGGATCCCACAACATGTTCATTCCGGGGTATGGACCCATAGAAGGTTGAGCATATTGAGGACCGTAAACGAGTTGACGGTAGGGTTGATAATTCAAAGGTACATTTCCAGCTCCTTGAACAAATGATTGACCTGAAGGTGGTTGGAAACCTTTTGTTGGGTACTGACCTTGAGGTTGATAACCTTGAGGCACGTACTGAAACTGGGGTTGACCTTGAGGTATATATTGATACTGGGGTTGACCTTGAGGTACGTACTGAGCCTGGGGTTGACCTTAAGGAATGTACTATCCCGAAGGTATGTACTGTCATTGAAGTTGCCCCCCAGGCGGTAACTAGGTACCTTGAGGTTGCCCCCCAGGTGATAATTGAGAAAATTGAGGTTGCCCCCTAGGCGGTAACTGACCACCTTGAGGTTGCAGATTTGGAATGGTACCTGACATCATAAGAATATCTTCTACACTAAACGGTTTAGTTCCATTATTACCAGTTGATAACCCGTGTTCAATGGGTTGAGGAGATGCTCCTGAAAAGGTACCATTAAGAGACTGATACCCAGAAGGAATAGGAGGACCGCCATACGAAAATGTTTCTAGTGATTGGGAAAACATGGATGACTGTCTTGACATATTCAAAGGAGGATAATAACCTCTAGGTGTTGGATGAAAAGGAACTCGAGGTGGTGAAAAACTGAGACCCGTATTTTCTAAAAAGTTTGTCAATGAAAGATACCAAGCGTCCCTCCTAGGTGGACTGTAAAAGATCGATTCATGCTCCCTAAGTTCTGTAGTTGGTTGATTTTCAGGGATAGTTATACCTTCTTCTGGAGTAACGAGTTCTTCAATAGCAACGAGTCTAGAAGGAAGATTTTACGTAATGATTCTTCCTACCTTGGGTGAACCAGGACCACTGGAAGTTGGAGAAGCAAATCCTGACGTTGGAGTAGCAGCAGGTTCAGTTTCAGGCTCAGAAATTTCAGGTTCTTCAGCTAATTCACTAGTAGAAGAAAAACTACCAGTAAATTCAGAGAATGAAATTGGTTCAGAAATATTCTCTGTTGCTTGAACTTGATAATCAGGATGAACAACCAAAGAAGAATCTCTTTCTTTCGGTGACCCAACTCTACTGGCACTAGGAGTGACAAGAGCTCATAGCCCTTCAAGCTGGCTTAGTGAATACTCGGGAGGTTGCCGACGAAGTCTATGGGATTGTCTCAGTAATTCAGCCACGATTAAATATTTTAATTACTTCAAATGCAAACAAAGAAAAATCTCAATAAAACCACCTAAAGTCTCTAAAGAACCAAACAATTTGAATCACACACCTAAAGAATCTAGGAGTTCAAACCACACACAAACAGTAACTTTCCGTACCAAAAACACTAGTTGGTGATGAAATCCAACGTCGCAGAATTCAATACAGAAATGGCGGTTGGAACAGTTACCGCAACAACCTACTTAATGAAATAGACTGGCACAAGTTTCTTCACTAAACCGTCTCGAGTGAAGAGAACCCCCCAGAGAGTCCAAGTGAGTCTAGTCGATGTCTGCTCCAGGTACAATGGGATATTCCCTCCACCGTCACCTTAGAAAAGAATCCTATAGATTATGGTCACTATGGTTACCAATAGAAACAAATATACCTGGGGGAGCAGTCTATGATCCGATACACATGCAAGGGCAGAGTAGCAAAGCTCAATCCCCTTGAAGGCTCCTTGACATAATCCAAGGTTTACGAACAA
The DNA here is from genome assembly GCA_031772625.1 of Pinus tabuliformis. Classification (NCBI taxonomy): domain Eukaryota; kingdom Viridiplantae; phylum Streptophyta; class Pinopsida; order Pinales; family Pinaceae; genus Pinus; species Pinus tabuliformis. Next base: position 882,281,506 of record CM062820.1, on the reverse strand, counting down.
GTGACCCCAGGCTCCTCAACAATGGTCAATACGAGGTTTACTAATTTTAATACGTGTATATCTTCTATCGTTACCAATGAGGAAGGATTGATTAGCCCACTGGTTCATATAAGATCTCGTGCTTGACTCCTATAAGAGAAGCTTCCCAGATCATAGATGTAACAATTGGAATTTATCTCCTACCGCAAGGTATAGCTACTTGTTTGTTTTAACTATCTTGGAGAGTTAATTACTCCCTACTCCAAGATACTAGCCTAAGCTATGTTGGTGATAAAGAGCCCTAGAAATAAAAAGATTGCTAGATAAATGTTACTTTAAGCGTTATTTTTATGGTTGTTCCTTAAGTCAAAAGGTGTGGAGATGAAACTTTACGGTGTGAAGACGCGACTCCAAAACACTAAAAATGCACCTAAGATGATAAACAATCATTTTTCTTCAATGAATTTCTAGATAAAGAAAGAGTTGAGAATGAAAATGCTTGAAAAACAAATCTTTCCTTAACATATAAATGAAAATAAAATTTTTTTTGTCTTTTCCAACAAACTCAAAAGCGAGACTACTAATTATGCTCACGAAAAACCCTTTTGCTTTTTCCACACTCAAACACTACAAAAACAAATTCTTTCAAAAGAGATTCTAAAATTTCTAGAAAACACTCAAAACTATGAAAAATCTAATCTTTAATATCTACAACTTCTGAAAACCTAATTGAAGTAAAAGCTTACAAAATTTCTTTTCGAGGAAGTTTTACTTAGTTATTCAGCAAACTAAGGACTAATTTGTTCAGAATAACCAATTAATCAAAAAACACCCATCTTATGTTTTCTTTTTAAAAATGAAATTCAAAACTTTCAAAATAAGTTCTTTCAAAGCTTTTGCAAAGAGAAAACGAGATGTATTCCTCACCAAATGCAGATTTTACAAATCGGTTAGACTCATTAAGAAGACCACAAAGACTAGGGTAATCTGAGGTTTCGTAGGCTTCTAATCTCTGAGTTACTACAATGACCAAACAAAAATCAAACCAGGCACACAAAACTTCTAGAAAATCACCTAAACCAAAATGCCAATGGAATTCACCTATAAGAAGTTTCTGACAAGACACATGTAGATCTGGGCAGAGGCTAAAAAAACATAAACAAATCCTAAGCTTAACTAGATGAATAGATTTTAGGTTTTTTCAAAAATTTGACAAGGTCTGCAGGCCTCTGGTATAACCAAGTGCGGTACCACTCTGTGTAGTAAAGTAACAGTGCGGTGATGTCTGCACTGTGTTACAAATAGAACATGTGGTCCTACTTCAAAAGCGTGAAAAACAAAAAACAATTCAGGATCTAAAATAACTACCCAATCCCACACACATCAAGAAAAAACCAGAAACAGAGAAAAAGTTTCTCAAGTCAAAGTAAAAGTAAAGGCAAAAAACCAAAATTCTGTTGGAAATAATACTGAGAGGGGGGGTGAATCAGTATTATCAGAACTATAAAACTTTTTCAATGCTCAGAAACATATACGCTACTTTAGTTAATTGAACCACCGTGTACACGCAACTGTGTCTAAAGAAAATAGCATATAACCAGAAATCTTATAATTCAGTCAGTTTATCTTCAGTTAAGTGCATAAGGACATTATTCACCATATTAAGAGTAAACAGATGCAGTAGAACAGATCACACAAAAACCACACACATGAACACCATGATATAAGGTGGAAACCCAATGTGGGTGAAAACCACCTGTTGCAAGTCGTCTCTATCTTTCTTTAATATGAAACTTCAGTTTACAATCATTTTGTACTGGTGCAGCCTTATACCAGTACACAGGCTACAACCTGCAGAAGGCTACAACCTTCTCTCGTTCTCCAAACTTCCTTGGAAGGAGCTCCAACCCCCTTTGCTCTTGTACTAGCCAAGATACTAGTACGTAGGTGCTGGCCTACAATCTTCTTTCTTTCAGGTACCACCTTTCATACATTTTCAGACTGGATATTCCTGAAGCACAACGTTACAATCTGAAGACCACAATTCATTCAACTTTCACAACAAATCATTGAAGCACAAAACATCCAATACTAGCATCATCAATCACTAAACCACTGAAACCCTGTCAAACACCAGTTACCAGAACACAGAGCAGACTACAGAACTCTGCAATAACAGTCAGATCCAACTGTAACCCAAAAATCAAGCTCCAAAAGATATACGCTACTTCAATGAGAGAAACCCGCGTATACACGCGCTTTTACCGAAGCCAACCTGCGTACAGATCTAAAAATAAATTCTCTCAACTTGCAGCTGTACCAGACATCAGTTAGACCCTGAACATAACATTGCATCAGTATGCAGATCTAGAAATACGCATAATCAACCATATCATAATAGTGCATTTCAAATCATTAGATCCCGATCTATCCTTAGATCTAGTCTTCCATCAACCGAAGTGATCTCTCCTTAGCTTAGATCAAGCAACCCAGAACCTGCATACCAGATCTCTTTCTTCTTCAGATATTCAAGCCTTTTCAAGATATCTTTGCCTAATGATATTCTTCTCCTTATATAGCCTTAAGCCTTGCTCAACACCAAGGGCCAAACCATAGAAAACCAATACCATCAACTTAGAAACTAGGGATCAACACGTCTGTCGAGATACTTTGGTCCAAATACATAGGCTCAAGTACCGAGGACTAACTACCACGGACCAAAGGGAAGCTTCCCGACATATATGCCCTTTTCTGTTCATGCATAAGCGTGTATACGCTCCTTAGTATTAGCTCTCCTGTGTATACGCGACTTAGTATGCAGATCACTTGCGTGTATACGCAACTTAGACTTAATTAACCTACGTATATGAGATTTTTCTTCATTCTGTAATCTGAACAGAGATCTGTCATCAAAGAGAGTTGCCATCAAGGACAACACCTATATCATAGCGCCACACTTGTGCAAAAATGCCAACAAATTCAAGTCCCCAGTGGAGTCGCCATTTTTTCCACCGGATAAATCATTCTTGCAGACAAGACTGATCTCCCTAGTATCTACAGATATCTAGCGACAAGCAAGACAAGCAAATCTATCTTTCTCTAAATATTGTGATTTATAAATAAAAATTAAGAGGTGTTTTAGACTCTACCTTAAGTCCAACGCTAGTTTGTGGCAGCCACGCTTCGACCGTCCAAATGAGTTTCCTTTTAAAGAACCTACAAACACAAGCAAGCACACATCAAATAACACCTACATAGCCAATATAATAAATCATATTCATCATGGTGATCAAGGAATCCATGAAATAAACTATAGAAGACAGCTTATTGAGAAAAATAAACTTGATTGTATTAACTTTCAACAAAGAAGAACTTTACAACCTTGGTGCCTTGATGTTGTACAAGCTCCTCCCAGGGTTCAAGCAATAATATCCTCTACTTCGACAAGCTTCACACTCTTCCCAATGAGGTCAAAAGGTATGTAATCTCTCCTCTCAAGCTCAATTTGGAAGTATAAATTCCAACAGCATTTACCCTCCAAAATATTCAGCTTTCAACCTCTTTAGTAACCAGCCCAATGCCTCATTTTATAGTGCAGAGGAAGGAAGTTACTAGGTCCACGTATGAAGGGATAGAGTCCTCCTTCAAAGGGATAAGCTCCTCACATCAAGGGGTTAGCTCCTTTAGTTATGGGATGCATGAACATGAAAGGAGCGAACTTGCCACCTCAAGATTCCCTCTAGAAGCTTCCAGAAATAACCAAAAGTGAGTTTTTAAGAATATACTTGCACCTTTTTGACTTTTACAGGGGCCCGCACCCTTTACACAGAAATAGAGTGGGCAGGTCTGCAAGGGACATGACCAGGGAGTGCGGGACCGTAGGTAATGCTAAGAGAAAGTGTGGAACTAGAGTTTTATAGATTTTCAAGGACTTTCTCTCATTTTTCAAGGCTTGACATGAAGAGCTGAGGTTTGAGACTTGCATAGGAGGAAAGTATGAGTGGTGATAGACTCACACTGACTGTAAAATGTCAAGGTGACAATATTTTGTGCAACAGATTCTCTATCGCTCTGCTCTCTCGGCTCTCTTCTGTTCAACTTTCAATATTTAAGTAGAAAATAGTAACTTGGCCACCGTTCAACAACTCAGTAGCAACCAACAACTTGGCCACTCCAAAATAACTCAGCAACCCTCTTTCTTTGGCATTCACGACCTAAAAGCCAAAATATGCTGCCTCTTTGTTCTCCCTTTCGGGCCTTGCAACTTCCGACCATGTCTGTTGGAATCCCCCTTTTGAGCATTCCATAATCATTATATATTGCCCTTTGGGAAGGCGGCCACCTATTTCCACCACAAATGAGGGAAATTGGCGCTTAAAATTCCTTTGAAATGACCATTTTTTGTGAACACAGGAAACGTTGCAAAAACACAGAAAAATCCATAGAATTTTGTTCATTTCAGACTTCAAATTCCCATAAATGTGCTTTATAGCATGATCGGGTCTGCTTGGGAATTGCAAATCGTAATCGCAAATGGGCCCATTCCATAGTCTCCCTTTGTATTTGGAAAACACGTTGAAACATTAAAAATGGCCTTATGGCGGCTTTCAAATTTTATGTATTTGCATTCCGAAACCTTATCGGGTCACGACATATCGCATCACTAGTCACAACGGCCCTTTGGCTTTGCCTTTGCTATTGCCAATACCAATCTGCTGATATCGGTGATTACAGTCAAACTATCGCACATATATATATAACATGGCCGCTTGATTGTGTTCGCTGATGGTGATCCACCGATTTCGGTGATCGCTCCATCACATCGCCCTGGTCCATCACGCTATGCCTTCAATTAGACCTGCCGATCACTGTCGATGCGATATGCTAATCAAATATAGACCGTTGATCAGCTAGATCGGATGGACCCTATGCATTCATTATTCCAACCTCTGATAGGCTCATTTTTGTTGTTTTCTTATGGTTTTGGGGTTGCGACAGTGTAACTCGATACTTCCATAACTCCTCCTTTTTCAGTGCGATTTTCCTCTATGACCAATCAGAGTGAGCCACATGGCCCAATCCTGACCTGTCATGTCTCAGCTGTGGATTGGCCCGTGAGCCTATACTAAAAATCACAATTTTCAATATAGTTCAAATTTTAAAGAAATTGCCTCCTTTTATAAAGACATTGGGCAATTTTCATTTTACCATAACTCCTTCATCTGGAGTCTGTTTTCACCCATTCAAGTTGTGTTGGATTTAGAATGAGGAGGTCTTTAGAATGAGACTATTTCTAGGAGTAGCTTATGATTTCCATTTTCCTCTGATTTACAAAGGACTCGTACCCTTTGGCACCTTTTACCTCTTGCATGAAGTATTTTAGACTTAGAGGTTTATTCAGAATCCATTTTTGGATCATTGTGCATACCCCACCATTTTGTGGGCATAGTGCATAGTGACCAGTCCAATGCCTAGAAGCGCTACTTTTCTCGTACCTCCCTTTCAAATGCATCCAAAAATATATCTACCTCATTGAGGCCATCATAAGTAGGTAGAGTTCTTACCTCTGAGGACACACAATGCAACGATCGGGTCATCATATTGAAATTCAACATAGTCACTTCATGTAACTGGTTCTTCTAGTGCTCTAACTCTTTGTCAGAGTCCAAAGTTCAGGAACTCTCACGATCCCATGTAATCCATCCATCCACAATGGGATTCACCCAATCTTGATCTCACGCCATTATCTTATAGATACAATCCAAATCATCATCACTCTCATAATCGCGGACTGGTTCCATATATTTTGATCCCTCAGTAAGATCTACAAGTACTATTACGCATAACGATTTCTTCTGAAAGATCATCTTTCGCTTCTTCATATTTATTACCCCATTCATATCAGTGGCCCAGTCAATTCCTAGGAGCGCATGATAGGAATTTTTTTCATCCACTATCTCTATTATTTCAAAATCAGCCAGCATGCTTGCTCCCTCAATATCCACGGTCACCCCTTGCAGTGATCCCATGGGGATGATCTTCTGCTGATTGGCCATCCTTAGCTGAATCTAAGACCATTGTAGCGAGGGTCTCCCCATTCTCTCCCAAGCCTACTTTGGTAGGATGTTCGCGTCAGACCCCACGTCCAAAATAACCTGATCCATCTCATACTCTCCTATCTACGAGGTCAGTCTCATCACCCATCCCGTCCTTGCTTTATGATTGCCAATCTTTCATACTACATGCGGCTCACCCAGTGCGGTTCCAGCGCATCTATTGATGAGCTCTTGTAACTCTTTCAGAACCTTACTATCATGCACTAACTTCATATAGGTCTCCAAGAAAGTTGTAAGCATAGAGGGGTCCATCTCCTGCTCAGGCTTATCCTTGCTTGCTAAGGTGGAGTCCTTAGGGAATCTCTTCTTACCTTCCATGAAGGTTTCACATGCGTGATCGAAATCAAACTCAACCTCCTTTACCAGAGTTTTGTGAACCCATGTGTTGTCTTCTGGTTGTTTCCCCTTATCATCTCCTATAGCGATTCCACTTCTGAGAACTATGTTTACATTTGGATCCTCTTCGCGTGGCTTAGACATCATCATCTACAAGTTTTGAGTCGGCGGAGGTGGTAGCACCCCTTTATCATGTATCCTAGCTATCAGCGTAGGACCGTCCTCCATTTCATGATCAAATAGGGTGAAATACTTGCACGATGGATGTGTTGGGTTAGTGCAATGGCGGGCATAGTGTCCTGACTCTCTACAATTATAGAAAATCAACTCTCCTCGGTCTCGTCCACGCCCGTGAAATCCTGTCTGAGCCATCCCCATGTTCTGGTCAGGGGGCCACATTTTGGCTTGAACCCTATAGGCAGGATTTCTATCCATCATCAATTCATAGCTCCTGCAAGTACACTCATCACACCCTACCGACCTAAAAAAGTTTCAAAATCATTGTTACAACACCTGTACAAGCTTTTGTAGCAAATGATAGTTATCTATGGCATGTTTTCCTGCTACCTGACAGATAGCATGCCATAATGCAGGCCCCACTCTAGGTCCTGCTTGAGCTTCTAGCCTTAAAAGCATCAGCCCCCTCCTGCAATATAGTTCGCAAAGACTGGGAAATGGTCCTTATCATGCCCCTAACTCTTGCATTTCAAGTACCATACCTCCTTGCGAACCTCTGGTTGAACTATCATGTCCTGCTTCAAACTTTGCATCTCTAGACATATATTCTTCAGCTCCACATGGATCTATTGAACTCCAAGATTTGGATCTTGCATCAGAGTTTAATGTATTCTCATTGTAACCTCCAAGGGCTCTGCATGAGTTGTTATCTTCAGCTGTGACAGCACAACCCTTAAGTGTGGTAGGAGCGAAGTAACAAACCACTCAAGATGTTGTCCATCTACCAAATTCATGTTCACTTCAAGAATTGTACACTTCAACATTTGATCTAGTTCCCAAGGCATCTCACCTGGTTGCATCATGATTTATTTGAATCCAAAAAATTGATTGCATCTCAGATTTAGGCCTACTGAATTCTTTATTCAGTTTTTTCTAGATGTCTACAACTCTAGCATTTGGGTTATCATTAGAGTACCTAATATACCAAGTTAGCACGAAATCTTGCAGAGCACTAACCAATGTCGCCTTCTTTATATGATCATCTATAACACCTTGAGCTTCCCATACAACCCTCATAATGAACCAGAATTAGTCCAGGTCCTCATTTCCCAAGACTTTGAACAAAGGAAACTTCATTGTATTTGCCATACTGAACAGTGGTGGAGGTGGAGGTGGTACGGGTGAAGTTGGAGGCCATGGTGGTGAAGTTGGAGGTGGTGTGGGCAGAGGTGATATTCGTGGAAATCCTTGTCTTATTAAATTAATAGCACTTCGGGGAGAAATCTTTGCTATCTCTTCTTCGTCACCTTGTGGAGGTGAAATCAATGGGCTATACTCTAGACCCTTTTTTCCTTCATTCCTGTAAGTTTCTCCACTTCGCATAGTTCTGAACATCAAGGTAGCTCCATAACCCATTTTTCACACAATAACATTTTTATCCAGGTATTCAAATATTTTACGTACTTACCTCGCGGTCCTTTGAAAAAGTGTTGCTCTGCCTCACTGTAACTGACCAAGGTGTCAACCATGAATTCAATCACAAATCATCATATGACACGATCAAGCAAATGGGCGACAGTGCATGTGTTCTTATCCTCCAATGCTTCCAACCTTCGCAATAGCTTCGAGGTCCACACAATAGGACCTTCAAGTTTCCACCTTCCTTGGCTATTTGCTAGCTTTGCAATCCACTCATATAGCTCAATAGGGAAGGAGCAGAAAAAGATCTCGTGGATCTCTGTATATAGGTATTTGTCCAAACACTATTCCTTTGTTAGTCGTGGGTTTTTGTTCTCCTTCGCTGCGAATTCATGGATCTTCCTATCCAGCCAACGTCCTTCTTAGTTGGATTCTAGTGATACGACATCAAACATCTCTTATGTAGATTCTAGTCCCAGCAACAGAACCATTTGTTGGCTTGAGGGTGCTTAACCTAGGTTCAGTGTTAATTAGCCAAACAAATCCCTACACTACTGGCCCTTTCAGCATCGTCTCATGGATAATGGACCAAAGTCTCACCCGAAGTAGTATGGGGGGATGCTGGAACCATGCTTCCACACCCTGAGATGATTGTGATGTCGTTTGGTTCCCTCTATTCTTGCCTTCGCTCAGGTTCCTTCACTCCAGGGCTTGCAAGACGAGCCCTTTCTTCTATCATTTAATACTTCTGCAAAAGGGTATGATCAACCTTCACGCAGCCCTAGCCTACTGCTCAAGTACTTTCACGCTGCTATGGAAGCGTGTCGTATAGATTCCCAAATTACTCTTTGTGACTTTGTTATATTATCCAATAATTATAGTTATCACTGCATAAACAAATAATCGTCATTGTGCTTAATTATTAAATGTAATTGCATTTATTCACGCATCGCATAAGCGTAATAAAGGAAATTCATACACATCATATCAATATGCAATAACAAAACAAAGACACAGGACTTGCAGAATATCTTTCTTTATTAATATCTTCCAAGTGTTTACAACTCTGTCCACCCTTCGCACAGAGCTGCAGGGGTTCACACACTCAGCTGTGGACTTCTACCTTAGGCCTCTACGCACTCAGCTGCCGAGCCTCCACCTATGCTACAACCCAAGACTTAGACTTCTTACTTCAGAGCTATGACTCTCTTACATGTCTGATTCTTCTATTGATGCCTTTTACTACTTAGAGCTTAGTTCTTTTTATACAATCCCATGGTCTGTGGACCATGGGTAGGTCTTTTACAGCTAAGTTTACTTTAAAAAACTAAGGGCGGACTACCCTTTTTGACACATATCATCTTCGTGCTCCACGACTACAAAATGTGAACACTTTATTATTTTATTACAAAATTTAACTAAAACATCAGCTTTTAGCCCCAAAACTGCCCTTGGAGGATCCCGCTCCCAACACCTCTTTAGTCCCACCATGACTTCATGAAATGAAGCTTCATTCTCCTTCTTCTTCACTATCTTTTTGGCTTTACACCTTAGAGGCTCCAACATGTTGAGTTCTACTTATGCATTACATGTTAACTATTTGTACCTTTTGGCCTTAATCAGGCTTCACTTGGACTCATGTATAAGCCAATTTTTGACCATGTATTTTTGAAAAATCAACCTTTCTATCACTTATCCTCTACAGCTTGACACCTTTTTGCTGTGGAAAGAACCTTCCTTTGAGTGTCATTGACCAGTTTCGTCACCTTGCATTGAGCATAGGAATGTTACGCTCCGAGGAGCCAGTGCATTTTTATTTGGATACTTGTTCTTTCCACTATACCATAGGCATTCTTTTATTTTTTTTCATGCTTGTCAAATATTAAAAAGACAAAAAAATTATATATTCCAAAACTAGTGGGAATGGAACTTTACTTCCATAATTGATGGCAGCAAGAGTTAGTTGTGTTGACCTTGAAAAAAGCACTCAAAATGAGTCTTTCCTCCATCGAAATGGCCTTTAGTTTGATGTAGGAGAGCCATAACCATTTTATTGAGTCAGTACTCCTCTGGTTGCTTATCTCTTCCAATCATATGGAGAGTTTGTTTATACCTCCTACATGACAAACTTATACAAAGTTAACATATGCTTCCATATAGTCACAGTTAAGCCGTGATTTTTTTTAAGGGAAGTAAACCTGATTCGGCCTTTCTGCAGTGTCTCTTAACAAATATTCAGTCGACCATACTTGGTCTGTGAGAGTTATGTTCAATATCACATCAGCTATTTGTTCCTTTGCTCACGCTGGTTCGAGAAAGTCTCCATTGACTTCTTGTTGGTGTGTCTGCTCTTATCAACTTCTACACATTGCTCTGAGAGTATGCCTATAGCTACACCCTGGCCCTATTTCCATCATTGATAAGTGACATTCTGATCAACAATGATCGGTATTATGGGTCTTTGATTGAGTGTTTTCCCGTGTGTTCAACGTCAACTTACATTATCACACATTGGGATTTGTGCAGTACCTTGGTTTCCATTTGAGCCTATTGGTGGATTCCTTGCTTCTGTGTCAGCTTCCACTATTGGTTGGTTCAAAGGGTTTTTGTCATGCGCTAGCTATAGCTTGTGTATGCTCGAAACATGCTTCAGTTTGGTTAATCCATCTCTCTTCGTCTAATTTCTTCCACATTATTGGCCTGCGGGTTACACTCACACTAGATTGATATAGGATGCCTTAATGCCTACCTTCCAGCAGATCTTTTCCGATGGACTTTGAGTTATTGCCTTGTGAATAATATCTAGATTCCTTTTTTCAGTACCTTAGGGTTTCCAGTCATTAGTGGCAGACTCCTTCGCTATCGACAGTGAGAATACATCAATGTGTCCTGATTCATAGATTCTATCAAGTGTTCAACTTCAACTCATTTATTCACACTTGTTAGACTGTACTAGGGTACCTTGACTCTCATCATCATTATCGCTGAATTGTCTCGCGTTTTTTAATGATATACATCAATGAAAAGAAATTAAATGATTTCTTAGATGTTTGAATTTAGCTCATTTATTCTGATAGTATAGAAATGTACGATGATGGTTGGTGAATACCTCAGGTTTCATCATCATTTCATGGTTTACATGTGAGTCCCTTCAGTTTCTTGCTAGTGACACCATCCACTTTATATGTTACATTTCATCATAGCAATGTCCTATATGTTGGCACCCGAGTTGCATGCAGTACCATTATTCCACTTTCTGACTTGGTACTTTTGAGGATCAATTATGTGACATTCGTGATCATTGATCAGTTCTTCTATATGTGATATTGTGACATGGCCTTAATATGTACTTTTGCAGCTATGATCATATGATCCAGTATGTATTTCTCAGTTTCCTTTGTACATTTATACATATTGGATCTTCTATATGCTTCATATGTGGACATGATTTACTATCTCTGACCATGGGTATGCCCACCTGAGACATGAGCTTTCCTTCTGATCTCTTCCACTAGTTTGGTAGGGTGAATTTCGTTGATCTCCTACCAAGTCCTCCCATGATTCCTTCTATACATTTAATACATTTCGACCATCATGTACCCCTTCTAACTCATATATTAGGGGGTATCTGTTATAACATCATTTAGACTCGGTCCAAATAACAAAAAATATTATTTTAAATTTCATACGTGACTCTTCCATACAAAATTCATGTAAACATGTGGGTTCAACTATACCTAACCCACGTATAATATTTAAAATATGAAAAAACTATAAAATTTGTATTTTTTTGGCAGGATTTACGGGTTACAATGGAAGCCTACCTACAGGAGCCTATGGCCTAACTGTTTTGAGGTCATATAAATACACTTGATGAGGAAGGCATAAGGGGAGATAAATATAGGATATTGATATTATATCCAACTTGTCCCTGAACAAGTCTGATTTATCCTTATGCCTCCTGCACTTCTAGATATAGGAAACTCATGTTTCCTCATTGTGATGTCCATCTCCTTTATATGGAATCCATGTGTATGAGTTTGAAAGAGAATTGTTGAGGCTTGGGCTAGATGGATCTGGAGGAAGGTTTCACTTGGAGCAATGGACGAAGTAGGTTGTATTCTTCCAAAAAATTTGGCAGTCATCAATAAAGAAGCCATGTATTGTTCCTGATGTTAAGATATTAATGCTTTAATTCATGTTTTAATCTAACTAATGTATGATTTCAAGTTTTATACTTATATTCTTATATGATCTAACACTTATATCATCAACATGCTTTCAACTACTTCTGGTGCATATGATTTTCTTGAATGAGTTGTAGGTTTTGAAGCATTGGAGGAAGTAGAGGGTTTGGATGCTACAGGAATGACATCAAACTTAGGACCTTCAAGTAATACTTATTCTTCCTACTTCAATAGTTTAAGTATTAAGGCAGCTTGTTTGTTTTCTTCTTATTGGTGTGTACCCTCTTCTCTATTGGGGTGCTCAACTCATACTGTAGCATGTATTATTCTTGTAACAATATGCCCATATATATGATCAAATTATGAAGAAAACATGGAAATAATAATGTAGAAAATATAGAAACACATTTTGAAAAATTTGGCCTAGGCTAAATATTATTGAATTATGACTTCGGGGAAAGTATTTGGACATATTAGAAGAAGGTATAATCATGGGGAAGATAATTCCTAAGTGCAGACAATCAATGGGGTCATAATCACGAGCAAGGTTTTGAAAAGATATTAAAATGGCCAAGGATCATACTACAAAGCTAAACAATCCTTCTACCAAGAGATCACAAGATTAAGAATGAAGAGAAAACACAGTTCATTACTTGAGAAAATGAGTGATACCTGAACCTAAATTATAGGAATGATAGAGTATTCTAGCAATAGCTAGAAGATAAGATTGATGACTTAATAGATAAAGATAAGACTGGCAACTTAGCTAATAAGATCATTATGTAAGCTTACAAGTTTCAAATTTATTGGAACTCTAACACCCCCCCATAAGTGAAACGTAGGGAAGAAAATAAACAAAAAAAGAATAAAAAGAATGGATCTTGGCAACAAGGCATTTTTAGGTACCCACGTACATCATTTCATAAGAGATAAAGAAGGAAATAAAACAAAGAGATGAAGGAAGAATGACTCAAGATGACCCCCCAAGGACAACTTCCTGCAATCCAAGCATATGTCATAGCTAAAGGAACATTTGTTATGCCAAGGACTTTGTAAAAATATTTACTATTGTTTTTCAGTGGGTACATATTCTATGCTGAGAACACCATCTTGAATAAGTTGGTGAATGAAGTGCATATGAATCTCAATATGTTACTTGGAAATTCCCTAGATATATCTCAGAATATTTTTCAATGCTTTCTAGTGACTCTCATGAGGATTTTGAGCAAAATCTAGAGACTAGCTCGACTACATAGGCAATGTCAGGTCAAGTGTGTGTCTTATAAAATAAAGTGCCAACAAGTTGGTGATATAATGTATGATCAAATTGGGGAGTGGTTCAAGTAGAAGTAAGAGTAACACCAAATTGAAAAGTAGTGGGTGTAAGATTACAATTAGCCATGCCAAAATGATGAAGTAAATCAAGATCATACTTTTGCTACAATATTGTTACAGGGAAAAGTATCTATGCAAAATTGTTAATCCCACTAAGGTGTGGTAGCTACCTTAGAAACAAACAAAGTAAAGCTACTTTCATTTTTCCTTTATGAAATATAGATGAGAGAAGAACAAAGGAGACCAACCTCTGTCTTGCGCTTGGCTCCTAGTTCGATTCCTCTCTCTTCTGATAGTCCTTTGCTACTTGCTTCCTTGTATGCCCAACTTCACAGAGTACTTGTAGAATCAGAGTAGCATAACACTATACAAGAACATGGATCTATAATCATAAACAATCTAGGATCAGATGTAAATTGACCATACAAATGCATAAAACATAAATGACACAAGAGTATGGAGGAAAACTTGAATAGTTTTTATTGATATTGAAGAAAGAGCCAAGGGAGTTACAACCAGTTGTTCTGACCCAGCATCATCCTCTCAGCAAGTAAGCCCTTCTTCACCTCATAAAAAGCTTAGATCACCCAACACTATGATTTTGTCTCAAGAAACCAACAAGAATTCCTCACAAGATGCAAAATTCCAGCCTCTGGATCTCGTGGATGAGGGATCCATATATAGATATCTGTAAGGGAGATGAGTTAGCTTGTGATTTGATTAGTGTCTTCCCTCTGATAGTTCTTGCTTCCACTTGGATATTGATGATCTCTTACTCACCCTTGGTCGAATTCAGAGAGGCAAGTGTCACAGGAGAAGTTTCTGGAAGATTCCATGCCTCTCCACCTTGCGGATTGACACTGCCATTTGTCAATTCTCGCCCATCACACCCCATAGAAGGGATTTTTGAAATGAAATGCACCCACAGAGTGTACTTAGGTGAGATGCAACGCGCTTTGCCTATGGAGCAGGTAAAATGATGTTGTTTTGACCAGTTTTGAGCAGCTTTTCATGGAGAACTTCTAGGAGAAGCTGTAATGAGTTTACGTTGTTCCTTTAGGGGTTAGAACAACACTTTTAGGGACTTAGGAGCCCTTGGTTTATGGACATTTTATGCTTTGGGTTGCAGTGCCAAAAAATTTCTATAACAGTTGCCCCCTAAAGCATGAGGTTGTTAATCTTTTTGATGTCGGGTGAAATGCTTTATCATGAGGATCCGAAGTTCTTTCAAGCTGGGAGGAGACCTGTAATAAGATACAATACAATACATTATCTTCATAATTTTTTCATGATCTAGCTGAGGCGGGCATTCCCATGCTCAGCTTTATAAATTCATTCTCATGTACATAGGACAAACAATCGTCTGAGTGTAGACTGATGATTCTGGTAGAGTCATCATCCCTTTGATTGGATGATTATCTTGTTGGCATTATGAGATAAGTGTTGTCCTTGATGGCAAACCTCACTGATGACAAATCATAGTACAGAAGGTCAGCAGCAAGGAATTGATGATCAGACTATAAGAAGAAGAGAAAGTTCATACACGCAGGTTCGTTAAGCCCAAGTCGCGTGTACACGCTAGTTGGCTTCAGCAAAAGCGCGTGTATGTGGAAAAGTACCTTTGGTCCATGGCGGTTATTCCTTGGAAGTTGTGCCTATGGTTTTGGACCTTGGCGTCTCGGCGGACGTGTTGATCCCTAGTTTTGAAGTTGATGGTATTGGATTTCTATGGTTTTGGCTCTTGGTATTGAACAAGGCCTAAGGCTATATAAGGAGAAGGAAATCATTAGGCAAGTGTATCTGAAATGTCTTGAATATCTGATGAAGCATTAGATCCAGTATGCAGGGTTATGGGTTGATGATGCATTGCTTAATCTGAGCTAAGGAGAGATCTCACCTGTTGATGGAGAACTAGATCTAAGGAGAGATCGGGATCAAATGGTTTGAAATGAACTATCTTTATGATGCTTATTCTAGATCTACATACTGACGCATGTATTGTTCTATAAGTGTTATGAGTATGACTAATGTCTGGTACAGCTGCAAGTTATGAGAAATTATTTTTAGATCTGTACGCGGGTTGTCTTTGATAAAAGCGCGTATACACGCGGGTTTGATTCATCGAAGTAGCGTATACATTGTAAATCTTAATATTTGAAGTTGCAGATGGATCTGATGGTTATTACAGAGTTCTGTGTCTGCTCTGTGTTCTGGTGACTGTTGTTAACAGGGTTTCAGTGATTCAGAGTTTGATGATTGTTTTGAGCTTCAATGATAGTTATGGGTCCAGTATGAAAATTGGATGAAAAGTGGCCTTACAGATTATGTGTTGTGCTTCAGTGTATCCAGTCTGAAAATTGATGAAATGTGGTACCTGGAGGTGAGAAGATTGTAGGCAAGCACCTACGTACTAGTATCTAAGCTAGTACAAAAGCTAAAGGAGATCTTTGGAGCATTGTAGCAAGTAGCAGCCTGCGTACTAGTAAATGGATCAGCTAGTACAAGAGCAAAGGGGGTTGTAGCTCCCGTACTGGTATAAGACTGCACCAGTACAAATATTGTAAAAGGATTTTCTTATTAAGAAGAAGATTGAGATGACTTGCAGCAGGTGGTTTTCACCCACATTGGGTTTCCACCTTATATCTTTGTGTTCATGTGTGTGGCTCTTGTGTGATGTTCTGTTCTGTTATTCTGCACCTGTTTACTGTTAATATGCTTAATAATGATCTGATGCATTTACTGAAGATTAAGCTAACTGAATTATAAGATCTCTGGATATACGCGAGTTTCATTAGATACAGTAGCGTGTACACGCGGGTTCACTTAATTGAAGTAGCGTATATGTTTCTGAGTATGAAATTGAAAAGTTTGATTGATCTGATAATACTGATTCACCCCCCCCCCCCTCTCAGTATTATTTCCAACAATTGGTATCAAAGCAGGTCCTTTGGTAGAAGCTTAATCGCTTGAAGGAGATCCGTGGAACTATGGGAAAGAAGCTTAAGAAGAAAGCTCATAAGAAAAAGAAGACATCTCAGAAGGACTATGACAGTGGAAGAGTCGATTGGGGATTAGGTATAAGAAGCTCTTCAGATTCAGAATCAGATTCAGAATCATTATCAGGTATGAATGTGTTATCCTCTGATGTTCCTGCTATATTTCCTTGTGAAAGTGATGGAAGTGATAGTGAAACTACTGAACATGCTTTTATGGGTGAGCAAGAAAAGTATCAAATAGAGGCAGTATTTAGAAGGCTTACAGACAAAGTTAAAGATCAACAAGATCTATTGAACAAAAGGGAATGTGCTTTCAAAGAAGAAGTTACCAAACTAAAGGCCCAACTAGAAGAAGGAAACAAGGTAAGAAAGCTACTCAAGGACAAGGAAGACCAATGTCAAAAATTGCAGCATGAAGTGACATCATTAAGAAAAGAAGTCAACGAAAGAAGCACAACCATCAAGAAACTCAAAGATAGATCCAGCTACTATGAAAATCTTGAAGCTACGATCCTCTCACTAAAGGAAGATCTTGAAGAATCCAAGAAGCAGAATGAAGATCTACACCAAGCAATTGAAAAACAAGACAACGAAGTCATCAGCTTAAAATCACAGTTGGAATGTGCCTTCAGAGTTCGTCAAATTCAGCAGGATCTGTATGAAAAGCAAGAAAAGGAGATACTCAATCTAAGGCAACAAATGGAAGAAGGAAGAAAATATGGAGAAGACATGAAGAAGCAATGTCTAGAAAAGGAGGAACAACTTCAAGTTGAGGTAAATATCTTGAAAGGTAAATTAGAAGAAAAGGATAAACTTTTGAGATTTCAAGATAGTACTAAAGCCTTGGATGATATTCTTAGTAGTCAAAGGTCTCCTGCAATCAAGACTGGTCTTGGTTTTCATGAATCTGTTGAAGGTGAATCTAGCTCACAAGGTGAGGCAAGGAACTCTAAAGAGAAAACTAAAATGATCGACAAGGAGATGAAAGGTCAACAATCAAGGAAAGAGACTCCTCAAAGAAAATCTTTTACTCCTCCTATGAATAATGTTGAATGTTATGTATGTCATAATCTTGGACATGTTGTAGCTAGATGTAGAAGAAGAAGGGTTCAAGACCATCATGCAAAAAGATCATCACACTCAAGGTACTTTAATGGATATTGCTTTGCTTGCAATATGTTTGGTCACAAAGCTACTGATTGCTACAGGAGGAATATGAAACATGTAAGATGTTATGGATGTAACAAGCTTGGACATATAGCAAAGGAATGCAGGAACAAAGGATGTACATCACACCAAAAGGAGAAAACCTCATCACACTTGAAGATATGGAGGAAGAAGGAAGTACAGTCAGCACAATGTACTGAGACACAGCACAGCACAGACATATCAAACTCAGGGGGAGCTGAAAGTGTAAAACTTCAGCGTTCTGAATCTCATACGCAAGTTCCTTAAAGGGAAGTCGCGTATATACGCGAGTTAGACACTGCAAAGTCGCGTATATGTCAGTCTGAGGAAAAGCAGTGGGAACAGGATCAGAAAAAGGGTCTGATATGATTCAGTCTGTTATTTGCTCTATTGGTTACAGTCTGCTGAGGATGTGTGGAAATGTTTTGTTACCTGTATGATGTCTAGAAGTGTTTTTGATCCTAACTTGAGGATGATGATGTTTTGATGCTTATTGCTGATATATGCATGATCAGATCTAACAGATGGCACTGGTTGAGGGGGAGCATATGCCTTTAGTAATTCATTGTTGGCATTATGGTTAATAATCCTTGGTGATGATTCTTATATGGCTAAATGATATATCTTGCTATGATGTGGTTGTGAGTTGTCTATGATAAACTCTCATATGATTCTTGAAGATACATAGAAGATGTTCAGATCAGATTTATGGTTGATTCTTTGATGATGCATGTATGGTGCTTACATGGTGATCTTCATAAGAACAAGGAGAAGTACAAAGCTTGAATACACATCTTCCTCACTTGATGATGAGTCACTTATATACTGCTGTTGTCATATGCATAAAGATCATACAGTTATGATGCAGGCACTCATGTGGATAAGGATTGTTGCTGTTGATGATATCAAGAAGTTTTTGTCAAATGAGCTTGAGCTCAAGATACATAGTGCTGACACATGGATGACTACTCAAAGTTGCTTTATTGGAGACATGGTGATGAGTTCTTATCTATATGATGATAGGTTGATACTTACATATGATGATTGATGCAGATGTTCCCAAGAAATGATACTTGGAGCTTGTAGATCTTGACGTTGATGAAATGGCTATGGTGGTTTCACATGTAATGTGAATGATTTCATGATGATGGAGTTGACATCTATGTTCAGACATACCTTGCTGCAGGACATTTATAGGTTGTTGATATGGAAATTTGTGTACGCGTGCTGTTTAAAGGATATTCGCGTGCATACGCCGTTTTACAAGAGGATAGTCGCATATATGGTATACGCGTGTTGCGTAAGGGATATCCGCGTATATACGCTTGTTTATGTGTATACAGACGCGTATATGGAGTTTTGAAGAAAATCAGCAGGGACAGATGTTGGTTGCAGAAAGTCTGATATGGGTCTGACAGAGATCATCTGGCACAGGTTCAGGGGGAGCAGATAATCTTCCAATGATGCATTGTTGGCATTATCTTAAAGTTTTTGGTTCTGGTTCACTTTTGTTGTTGGCTTCAGATGGAACAAAGGCGAAAGGAGAACAGAAGGATCTCTTGGTTGTTGATCTGAATGGTGATTATCAGATGCTGCTGGTGACTTTCATAAGTCTTGGTCTAGTTCTTACGTCTCTATGTCATATATCTCTTTTGTGGTATCTCTTTCATGGTGTCAAGGTCATGTAACGGCCTATTTTGGTTTCCCCACTATGCCTGGGATGATTGATGCAATGTGTTTGGTTGTCATATGTAAATTTTTGATGTATCCCCACTTGGTTGGGTGGATGAGTCATTTTCTTGTTTATCCTCACTTAGTTGAGAGATGGATGTATGTATGAGTCCTAAGTGATAGGAAGGTCTTTTATGATGTATAGAGTCATGTTCTTCTTGAAGAACATCTTTTGTAGACCTTGCTTACAGTCAGGGAGAGCATGATCAGCACACTTCAGCAAGAACAGAGATTCAGCATGTACTCAGAGGGAGCATGGACAGATTGGTACACCTTGGCATATACAAAGGGGGAGACTATTCAGAGATTTCAGCAGGTACTCAGGGGGAGTATGGAAAGTGGAATGATTCAGCAAAGGAAGAGAATATCTTGGTCCACCCTTTGCCCTTGATGTCAAAGGGGGAGAGTGATTTGGTGTTGTTGCCATCAAGTCCAAAGGGGGAGATTGTTGGCATTATGATGCATGTGTTGTACTTGATGGCAACCCTCTCATAGAAGAATATCTCACTTATGTATAACTGGGTGAATCTTCAGAAGAGATATCAGATGTGACTGATGGAGGACAGCTCAAAGGAATCAGATGATGAATCTTCAGAAGAGATATCAGATGTGATTGATGGAGGACAACTCAAAGGAATCAGATGATAGTTCTAAGTGTGACAAGTTAGCTTTGCCATCAAGTCCAAAGGGGGAGATTGTTGGCATTATGAGATAAGTGTTGTCCTTGATGGCAAACCTCACTGATGACAAATCATAGTACAGAAGGTCAGCAGCAAGGAATTGATGATCAGACTATAAGAAGAAGAGAAAGTTCATACACGCAGGTTCGTTAAGCCCAAGTCGCGTGTACACGCTAGTTGGCTTCAGCAAAAGTGCGTGTATGTGGAAAAGTACCTTTGGTCCATGGCGGTTATTCCTTGGAAGTTGTGCCTATGGTTTTGGACCTTGGCGTCTCGGCGGACGTGTTGATCCCTAGTTTTGAAGTTGATGGTATTGGATTTCTATGGTTTTGGCTCTTGGTATTGAACAAGGCCTAAGGCTATATAAGGAGAAGGAAATCATTAGGCAAGTGTATCTGAAATGTCTTGAATATCTGATGAAGCATTAGATCCAGTATGCAGGGTTATGGGTTGATGATGCATTGCTTAATCTGAGCTAAGGAGAGATCTCACCTGTTGATGGAGAACTAGATCTAAGGAGAGATCGGGATCAAATGGTTTGAAATGAACTATCTTTATGATGCTTATTCTAGATCTACATACTGACGCTTGTATTGTTCTATAAGTGTTATGAGTATGACTAATGTCTGGTACAGCTGCAAGTTATGAGAAATTATTTTTAGATCTGTACGCGGGTTGTCTTTGATAAAAGCGCGTATACACGCGGGTTTGATTCATCGAAGTAGCGTATACATTGTAAATCTTAATATTTGAAGTTGCAGATGGATCTGATGGTTATTACAGAGTTCTGTGTCTGCTCTGTGTTCTGGTGACTGTTGTTAACAGGGTTTCAGTGATTCAGAGTTTGATGATTGTTTTGAGCTTCAATGATAGTTATGGGTCCAGTATGAAAATTGGATGAAAAGTGGCCTTACAGATTATGTGTTGTGCTTCAGTGTATCCAGTCTGAAAATTGATGAAATGTGGTACCTGGAGGTGAGAAGATTGTAGGCAAGCACCTACGTACTAGTATCTAAGCTAGTACAAAAGCTAAAGGAGATCTTTGGAGCATTGTAGCAAGTAGCAGCCTGCATACTAGTAAATGGATCGGCTAGTACAAGAGAAAAGGGGGTTGTAGCTCCCGTACTGGTATAAGACTGCACCAGTACAAATATTGTAAAAGGATTTTCTTATTAAGAAGAAGATTGAGATGACTTGCAGCAGGTGGTTTTCACCCACATTGGGTTTCCACCTTATATCTTTGTGTTCATGTGTGTGGCTCTTGTGTGATGTTCTGTTCTGTTATTCTGCACCTGTTTACTGTTAATATGCTTAATAATGATCTGATGCATTTACTGAAGATTAAGCTAACTGAATTATAAGATCTCTGGATATACGCGAGTTTCATTAGATACAGTAGCGTGTACACGCGGGTTCACTTAATTGAAGTAGTGTATATGTTTCTGAGTATGAAATTGAAAAGTTTGATTGATCTGATAATACTGATTCACCCCCCCCCCCTCTCAGTATTATTTCCAACATATCTGTGTAGCAACGATGTACATTTGATGTCTTTATTTCCATGAATATATATTGTAGCCCGGATGGATGAAACTAGATCCGGGGTCTTCAATCTCGTTCAATCGTCACTCGAAGTACAAGTCTATCCATGTGAGAGATGTTCTGGAGTCGAACATGGAAAGACATCACCTGATTACCATCCAATGATGTAAGCTGTTAACAGGCGCGAGAGGAATCACCGATAATGATGATGACCCTCAAGGTACTGTAGTACAATTCACGTGGTGTGAATAAAGGACTTGGCATTGAACACCATGCAAAATCTTTCGGTTGAAGGCCATTGATGTAAACCTGTCGCCGGAAGTGAGAAACTTGCCATTGAGGCATGCAAGCTTCAAAGTACTGAACATGGTGTTCCTAGATCGACTTCTTGGATAATGAGCTGATGTCGACAAGAAGCGATCTATCATAGGAGGGCCTTAATGAATCCCACATCAATGACACAGAACAGAGCAAATGATTTTAATGGAGGTAAAAACAATCTGGTGATATAAGGTTCAGGGTGGCGGTCATGAAAGAATGGAGCGTAAATGTATTGTACCGGGTGAGACACAGGTGAATTCTCTGAATGACTTCTCTTGAAAATATCGGCGACACTGACGTGATGGATTGGTAGCATTAACCCCAAATGTGGATGGTGTGATGGGACCATGGCGATGTGACCGGTGAATGAAACAACCCAACCCGACTTGGATGCGGAGTGAAAGTGTCATGTTCAAGAGCGACTTGCTACCAAGAAAGTTTCTTCAAGTTTTCTTCCCAATTTTTCCCCAGTCATTGCTGACCAATACCTCTTTATTTTTGTCAAGCTTGAGGAGCATAACATATGCTTGTTCTATAATTTTCCCTTTGGGCAAACCCATTGCTATGTTTTAATGAGCCTAGTGATAGTGAAACTCGTTCTTGTCTGCTATGGACAAGTTTTTCGCTATTAGGTTTTAACGAGTTTAACGAGTTTAACGACAAAGACAACTCGATCCTTTTCAATTTTAGAGAGTTTGAAAAGGGACGTAAAGGAAACTCCAAAATTCCTTTTCCATCATCTAATCCCTTAAGTCCAAAAAAGTATAAAACAATACAGAAGGGATGAATTTTTGATACATTTAACGAGCCGAACAAAACAAACGCTCGATATTTTTGTGTAATAATCCCTCAGGTCCAAAAAGATTAAAATCCAAAGGAGGGATAGCACTTCCGGTCCCTTTAACGAGCTGGAGAGGCCAATGGCTCGGCAATCTTTTCATATTTTATGAGTCAGTTGAAAAGAGCTTAAAGGAGACTCGTTTTTTGAGGAACAAGTGATAAAATTGGGTAGCAGCTGATTCCAGGTAAGGTTTGGAATTTTCCAATCATGGCAGTGTTACAAGGATGGCTAGCGGGATCACTCTTCGTAGCTGTTCCTCAAAAGGGGTAAACAATCAAATGGAGGTGAATGATCGGCCAATACAGAGTAGAGGTGATGATGAGAACACAACCAAGGCTTTAAAGGCTGAAGTACTACATTCACGATGGTTATTTACCGGGAAATAGTTCATTTTTTAACGAGCTTAAACACGGGGAGAAACGTTTGCTCATGAATTATGTTTATTTTTTAACAAGCTTGAACTATGTGCTAAAACTGCTCAATTAATCCAGTCGTATAATAAGAATGTCTCATATATGAAAACGAGAATTTTTAGAGTTTTACCCCACATCCTTTCTTTATGTAAGTTAGGAAACGACCAATCCAAAAAACAGATAAATGATTGCTCTTCGCTTGCACGCCAAAAGGTTTGCATGCCCCCAGGTATAAAACAGAGTTTCAAGGTCACCTTTCAAATCTCCAACAAAACATTTGTTTTATCAGGAAAGGTCTACCTCTTTCAGGTTACCAAAGATTGTTCTATTCACAGTGCAAACAAAACACTTCTTCGGCGATGTCTACCGAAATAGACAAAGGTGAGACAATCCACTCACATAACTTTGACGAGGAAATCTTGTTCCAGTCTAACCCCCTCTTCCAATCACGGACGGGAGTACAGACTAGTCATATATCTCTCGCGGAAACCTACCCTATACCTGAAGTTTTCCTGCCAAAGCAGACCAGGGTGCATGCCCCCTGGGTTTCAGTCATGTCCCCCGAATCACTCGCGCTCATCAGGTGGACGGACTGGGGATTGATGAGACATTCCTTAAGTGAAAATCCCATTCAAGGATGGTATATGACTATTTTCTATGTGTGATCCGGGAAATGAAAGCTGGTCTTTGAGCTTGACCATTCTTCCTTCATGCGGAAAACACATTACTATAAAGAGTGATGAGACAATGGCTCCCATGCAATAAATATAGTCTCATCCAAGGAGTAGATTATAATCCAAGAGTCCTTGGACCACCATTACGTTCATGTGAACGGTTTTCCCTCTCAATGTTATGGGCACATTGGGAAGGATCTCTAACGGTTGACTAGTTCCTTTGTCAAATTCTGTTAGATTTTTCATCTCAGGCAAAAGCGATGGCAAACCAAGCGCTTTCCAAGCAGTCGAGGAAAGGATACTCACAGAAGCCCCTTCATCTATGATGGTACCAGCCATAACCATTCTATATATTTGAGCAATAATTCAGAATGGTACACTAGCTGGTAAACGGGGTCTACCTAGTTGATTCCAGTCGAAGGAAACAACTAGGTTGCTTGGAGGTGGGACCGAATAGATGGTAGGGTACGACTCTGACGAACTTCCTTCCTGCGGTAAAGGAATGGGTAAATTGCCCCCATGTTCATCGGAGTCTGTGCTTATGAAAAGAATTTGGACGGTGTGATCCTTGTTCTCTTCGATGACTATATCATCTGAAGATGGAACCTCTGAAGGCAAGACCAGGTCAACTGCCGCCTCGACCTTTTGACTTTCATCTAGTATGGGTTCAGATGGTTCGTCTTCAATGATAGATGCTTCGGCCGACCAACTGGGCGGGTCAGCCAGATTTTCAACTAGTGACGGACTCAACAAGAGTTTTTTATATCCAGGAGGAAGTTGTAACGGTGAAACTGGATAATCGTCCAAAACTCTTTTAGCCTTGTATAAGAAGGGACAATGGTGGACAGCATGATTGCCTTCGCACAGTTTACAAGGAAATCTATATCTTCCTTTTTGTCTTGGGGCTTCACTTTCACTAGTCGACGGTGTGTTTTCAATATGATCATCAGAGGTTGACGACACCGGGTTGTGCAAATGAGGAGACCAGTCCCTTAAGATCTGAGGGATGCAGGGACAATCTCTATGATAGTGGTCCCCTTTGCAAATGACACATGGTGATTTAGTCCTGGTCAGTGCAGTGTGTGGATTTTCGCTAGATGACGCTTGGTTGCCCCCTTTCCCTTTTGGCTCCTTCTTCTTCTTCTCTTTCTTCTTCTTTTCCTTCTTCTCCTCAGATACTTGATTTTTGGCTTTACCAGCCCTATCAAGCGAAGATGAAGGAGGAGAGGAAGAATTGGAGGAGGTAGAGGGTTGGGAGGTAACTCTAGATTCGTCTAGTTGCTGACTCGATTGTTCAGGAATTGCGGTGTTCTGAATGACAGAGGTTGAGAAGATCCATATGGGCAAGCCGATTGTCAATCCTGGAAGCGACAATGTGGCCATATGGGGTGCACCAACATCTCCCCAAGAGGAGAAGGGACTAGGATTTCCTCCAAGGGGAATTCCTTGGTTGGTGGATTCCATTTTCTCAACCTAAGATCAACGTAGGAAAGGGTGATGATTATTCCGTTTAAAATAAATTTTAGACGCTTTGACACAACTTGTTTTTTCAATTTTAAAGAGTCGAGAAAAAACAAAAGATGACTCTAGTCACCTTCGATTTTTAATGAGCCTGAAGTGACAAGTGCTCAGATGGACCTTTTCCGTTAAGGAGTCTGAAAAGGAACGAAAGGGACTGCTCTGGAAATCTAGGCAGAGGGATTACCAAACCAATCAAAAAACTGCAGAATACTTTTTACGGTATGGCAGTCAATCTTCCCGAATGCTGTGTTCAGTGCATTGCAATCGATAGGGCGGGAGACATGGCTTCCTCTGGATAAAGGATTAAGCCTATTGTGGTCTCCCAAAATATACTCGACGGTACGTAGGAGCACAAGTCTGTACTAGCACTTATCGTCTCAAAGTGGAGGAATCACCCAACCATCAGTGAGAACAACAGTTACTAGGCTTTACGATGCCGGAATACGTCTCTAGCCTAGACTTCTAGATGTTGTGCGTTAGGTTCCAAAGCGTTGTTAGATTCATTAAATTTATTTTATAGTTGATCTTGCTTAATAAATTTTCCTTTCAAGTTCACCATGTGATGTGGATGTAAAATTCATAAAATGCAATCTAAGATGATAAACAATCTTTTATCTTCTTTGTGCAATGAAAATCCTAGCTACTAAGGAAAAAAGATAGAATTCTTTCAACAAAGAGCAAAGAGCACACACTATATGCACTGTCCTAAATCAAACCAAACAAATAGTCTAAATGCAAATGCACATGCATGTATTTATTTTCAGCCTTCTTAATATGTGAATGATAAAAAGAAATCTAATGCGCAAATCTGAATTACTTTTCAAGAGACAATTACTAACAAGTTTCTTTTCAAAATAAAAAATGAAGACAATCACAACACTTTGGGATTTGGAAATGAATACTTGCTTTCGACACTAGAAAAGCTACAAATCCAGATCAAATACAATAGTAAGAGGGCAATCTACTATCAAGAACAATTAGACTCTCTTCTACGACTTAAAACGACACTTGCAACACTTTCAAATCGAGAGACGATAGTACAACTACGTTACTTTTTTGCAAAGGAGAACTGAAAATGAACCAACAAATACACAAAAAACATTTACAGTTCTTTGCAGAATGGAGGCGGAATAATAGCAAGGAAAAGGGGTTTCAAATAGAGGTATACTGACTACATGCAACAAAACTGATGAATAGAACTGAAAAGAATAAATCACAGAAACCAAAACTGAGGAACAATGCCTAGTCTGATCAGCGCACCTGTAACATAGTGAACTTCAAATGCAGTGCACCTACTACACTTGGGAAGTGCACTGAATTTCAGATTCACAGAACAGAGACTGTACTAGGCCAGAGACGAGACTTTGCTTGGGTTCCGGGTCACAGTTTGCAGTTCAGTTCAGGATTTTGGCCGAGCAAGTGGCAATCAGTAAATCAACAATGGGGGTAGATCTAAGGAGGTTACGAGAGCCACCACAAGGGCAATTAGAGAGTTTGTAAATCAGTTGTTTAATTCATAAAAAAAACTCGGAGATTGACTGAAGTGGCATTTAACTACTTTGCATTTGCATAGCAAATGCAGTTCGAAAGCTACCTGGCTCAACTTTGGGCTCTGTCTGTAAGTTTATAAAATAAACAACAAGGTAGATAAACAAACAACCTAGTCGCTCCCCAGCGGAGTCGCCATTTTGTTACAGGGAAAAGTGTCTATGCAGAACTGTTAATCCCACTAAGGTGTGGTAGCTACCTTAGAAACAAACAAAGTAAAGCTACTTTCATTTTTCCTTTATGAAATATAGATGAGAGAAGAACAAAGGAGACCAACCTCTGTCTTGCGCTTGGCTCCTAGTTCGATTCCTCTCTCTTTTGATAGTCCTTTGCTACTTGCTTCCTTGTACGCCCAGCTTCACAGAGTACCTGTGGAATTAGAGTAGCATAACACTATACAAGGACATGGATCTATAATCATAAACAATCTAGGATCAGATGTAAATTGACCATACAAATGCATAAAACATAAATGACACGAGAGTATGGAGGAAAACTTGAATAGCTTTTATTGATAATCAAGAAAGAGCCAAGGGAGTTACAACGAGTTGTTCTGACCCAGCATCATCCTCTCAGCAAGTAAGCCCTTCTTCACCTCATACAAAGCTTAGATCACCCAACACTATGATGTTGTCTCAAGAAACCAATAGAAATTCCTTACAAGATGCAAAATTCCAACCTCTGGATCTTTGGGATGAGGGATCCATATATAGATATCTGTAAGGGAGATGAGTCAACTTGTGATTTGATTAGTTTCTTCCCTCTGATAGTTCCTACTTCCACTTGGAGATTGATGATCTCTTACTCATCCTTGGTCGAATTCAGAGAGGCAAGTGTCACAGGAGAAGTTTCTGGAAGATTCCATGCCTCTCCACCTTGCGGATTGACACTGCCATTTGTCACTTCTCTCCCATCGCACCCCATAGAAGGGCTTTTTGAAATGCAACACACCCACAGAGTGTACTTAGGTGAGATGCAACACACTTTGCCTATGGAGCAGGTGAAATGATCTTGTTTTGACCAGTTCTGAGCAGTTTTTCATGGAGAACTTCTGGGAGAAACTGTAATCAGTTGACGTTGTTCCTTTAGGGGTTAGAACAACACTTTTAGGGACTTAGGAGCCCTTGGTTTATGGACATTTTATGCTTGGGGTTGAAGTGCCCAAAAATGTCTATAACAAATATGGTGATTCATTTTGAAGATCGGTGAACCTGCGAGCGATATTATTAAAAAAGGGGAAGGAATTTATTTGATCCTCATAAAAATAGAGAAGTTTTAATAAAAAAGAGAAACCTGTATTAAAAAAAATGGAGCGAGAAAAGCACCTCTTGAGTCAATGCATAGTGGTCTCATGACATTTTCAACTCCATTTTTAGGGGCTAAATATGCATTAACCTTTATTGATGATTTTTCACGATACTCTTGGGTTTATTTTCTCAAATACAATAATGGATTATTTGCAACCTTCAAGACATTTATGGCTCTTTTTGAGAAACAATCTTCATGCTCAATTAAAAAGATATGCATAGATAATGGGCGGGAATATGTCAACAAGGAATTTCAAAACTTTTGTAAAGAACGTGACATTTTTCTTCCTAAACTCCTCAACTGAATGGTGTAGTTGAAAGGAATAATAGAGTAGTTAAGGAGATGACTACTTGCATGATTCATTCCAAGAACTTGGCATCTACTTTCTAGGTTCAAGAAGTTAATTGTGCTAATTGCATTCAGAATAGGATGCCTCATAAAACAATTCAAAATATGACTTCAATGGAATCTTGAACACATGAGAATGTTGATGTATCTTCTTTTAGTGTATTTGGCAATCCTTCTTGGGCATTAATTCCATATGAAAAATGCAAAGCCATAAAAAATAAATGTGAATAATTGATATTTGCTGGTTATTATAAGGATATGAAAGCTTATCGAATTTTTGATCCTACCTCTAAGGAAGTTTTGTTCCAAATAGATGTTCATTTTGATGAAAATGGTTTTCTAGGGTCATCCTCTTCCCCTAGTACCTTATCCTCAATTATCGATTAGTGTTCTAATCATTGTGATGCTTTTGTAGATATGGAAGAAGAATAAAGTTCTACTAAAGTTCCTCAGCTAGATGAAAATCTACCATCAACACCAACTGAACCTGTATAGGAGAAACTTTTTCTAGATAATTTCTTAAGGAGGAGTCTTTAGAAGAGAAAACATCTTGATATATTTTGCTATGATGCAACTATTTTTGTTATCTAGCCTAAAATAAATCATAGTTTGAAGGAATCCCTCTTTTCGGACATGCCAATTCAAAGGATCCACAACAATTTTTTAATGTTGTTAGAAAACCATAGTGGGAAAGCTTCCATGGCAAAATAGTACTTTCTTATTATGAAGAATCATACTTGGGATCTTGTTCCTCTTCCAAAGGGATGCAAGTTGGTATGTTCCAAGTGGGTCTATAGAGCCAAATATGAAACATATGAATCTATAGAAAAACTTAAAGAATGCCTTGTGGATAAGGTATTTTCACAGGTTGAAGTAATTGATTGTTTTGATAATTTTTCCCCAATCACCAAGATGGATTATATTCATCTTGTGCTTTCTCTCACAATTTCTAAAGGCTCTGATACCATGTTGATGTTTTATGTTACACCAAAACCCATAGGCATTAGTAAACTTCCAAACCATTATCATTACCTTTCTGAGTGTTATCAAGGTGGATCCCAGAGTGGAGGTTCGTCCATGTGATCAATTCCCAATGAGGTGAGTGTGAAAATACAACACCCCTTCAAACACAAATCATGGAATCAAAACTAGGTGAAGGCTTTTATACCATGAAAGAATATTAAAATACCCAAGAAACAAATTGCAAAGCTACACAATCCTTCTACCAAGTGATCACAAGATGAAGAAAAAAGAGTAAACACTTCATTACTTGAGAAATTAAGCTATACATGAACCTAATTTATAGGAACAATAAAGGCTTCTAGCAATAACTGGAAGATAATCCCAATGACTCAATAGATTAATATAAGACGGACATCAAAACTGATAAGTTTGCTATGTAATATTACAAGTTTCAAGATTTATTAGAATTCTAACATATTTTACAGGAGTACGATGAGCATGTGGTTTAAGCTAATGGTGATTTTCGATGACCAACCATAGGAATTATCCTAGAGGAAATCTTTTCCGCTACCCATTCCTATGTTCCACAATAGAAAAATCCAGTTAAACGAGAAACCAAAAAGATATGAAAGTTGCATTTCTAATAGTTATACTATATAAGTATGTTAAAATATTTCACTGGTCTTTATAGAATTGTTGTTGCAATAGGGTCCCCAAGGTCAGTTTTGGGGTTAGTTTAACCCAATTTTGTAAAAGATTTTGTAACGATTGTAAAGTCCCCATGAAATGTAAAATTGGAGTGCGCAACTAGATAGGAATCAAAAGGGCTTTAACGGCTTGTTTGGGTAAGTGAAAGGTTAGTTTTTGAGAGTCACAAATGGTCCGCGGGCCATGGTATTGTATTGAAAAAAGATATATATAGCTGAGTCATAGTGAGTCTAAGAGGTATTAGGGAAGAGGAAAAGTAAGTAAGTCAAGATAGATATTATTTTTGGGGTAAAGTGCAAAGGCAAGAAGGCTCTCCTTCCTGTAATTAGGCGAAAAGGGGAGTCTCCTGCAGCTGAGTGTGTAGGAGGCCTTGGTAAGTCCACAGCTGAGTGCAATGACCCCTCCAGTTGAGTGCGCAGGGTGAAGAAGTTTGTGAACTGAACGTTGAAACTTAATAAAGACATATTTTGGAGAAATACCTTGCCTTTGAGTATTATTCCTAATTTTTTTCATGTTATTTTCTATCACTCAATAACATATTTTTTATGTAATAATGTGTAAATGTTGTGCAAATCTATTAAATCTAAAATATTTATGCATGACTTAAGTAATCATTTGTTTTCGCGAAGATAAAGGTTAATTATATTCTGATTTTTTATTAATTAGATAGATCTACGTGAAGGAGGGTCTAGGGTTACTAATTAGTGCACGAAAGTGGACAGTTTTCCTCTTTAGGGTCTACAAAGTCTGATCACGGACTTTTGTGAAGGTTTAGAAGCTGTTTTCCTAGAGTTGCAGTAACGAGCCAGAGAAGGATACAAATTTACGTGAAGGCATATCTGAGCTACAAGGGCATAAGAGCACTTATCACATCGTCTCTACATGTAGAAACTTCGTTCTAGCATCCCCCAATACTACTTCGAGTGAGACTGAAGCCTGGGCTATGTTGGTTTTTGCTGAAAAGGCCAACAATTAGGGTTTTTTTGGTTGGTGCGAACAACATTGAACCTGGGTCAGGCCTCCTTAAGACAACAAATGGTTCCATTGTCGGGACTGGGATCTATCTAAGAGATGTGTGATAAATGGTTTCCTACGAAGAAAATTATTGACAAGTGGATTAATTGAAATGTGCACATGTTCACAGATCAAGAGAACAGGAGACCTAAATTGTCCAAGTAACAATGGTTACAAAGACTTTTATACACAAACGAGACTGACACGTTCTTCTGTTTCTTCCTTGCTGAGCTACATGAACAATTTTCTAAATTGGCTTATAGTTAAGAGATGTGGAGGCTTGACGGTCCTATATTGTGGAATCTTAAACCGGTGCAACGTCTGGGGGCATCAGAAAGAAATATCGTGTCAGTTATTGATGATTAGATTGATTGTACATTGGGAATTTTTGTGACTTATTTCGGGATTGACATAAATATAAGCTATAGTGAAGTGAAATGAACGCTCTTTAAAGGACCATGAGGTAATTACCTGAAATATTTAAAAACTAGAATTAAAATGTTGTTATGTGGAAAGAGGGTTATGCAGTTACCTTGATGTTTATGGCTATGCGAAGTGGGAGATTCTTTAGAAGAAACATAGGATCCAGCCCAGAATATAGTCCACTCATTGAACCCCCTTCAAGTGACGATGAAGGGATGGTGTTGACTGCACCGCGAAGTGCAGTTCAATTAATTAGGAAGGGTATCTCGAGGATACCTCATCCATCCACTCCACCCCCACCTCCACCTCCACCTAATACTCCTACACCTTCACCCCCTCCACCTCCATTTCCACCATTCAACATGGCGAACACGATGAAGATTCTGATTTTTAAAGTAGTAGGGAGTGAAGATCTGGAACAATTTTGGTTTGTCACAAGAGATATATGGACGAAACAACATATTATGGATGATAACATCACAAAAGCGTAGCTGGTTACTGCATTATAGGATCGCATATTAACATGGTACATCAAGTATTGCACTAATTACCCCAATGCGATGTTAGCAGAGACCCAGTAAGATTTGAATAAGGAGTTCAACAATCCTAAGTCAGAGGCACAATTAGTAATTGAGTTTAAGGAAATCCTACAGAAGGTAGATGAGACACCTTGGGATTTCTATCAAAGGTTGAAATCCCTGATCAGGTAGGCGAATATGATAATCACAGATTTCTAACCTCCTGAATGGTATATAGAATTCCTCTTGCCGCACTTAAGAGTGCCTTTTTCATAACAAAAGGTAGCAACACAAGCAGAAGCTTTCGAAATAGCGATGTGGTTGGATGCTTCACCCATAGAGGATACAAAAAAAGGGAGTGCAACAGATTTGCTCAGAGCTGTAATGCGTGCACTTAGAGTTGCAAAGTTTGAAGAAAGGAAAGGAAGCTCAGTTGGAGGTGTGCACAAAGGTCTGGTGTTTGAAATACAAGAGACATGGACATGATAAGGACCATTCCCGGTTTATGAGAACTATATTTTATGGGGAGGGCCTATTCCCATGGAAATGAAGAATAATGTTGGGATGAGCATGGGCACTCCACTATGGTGTTATATCTATCAGGTTACAGGACAACATGCCATTGATAATTATCGTTTACTGGAGAAGTTTGTACAGACCCCTCAACAATCATTTTTGAAATTATGTAAATCTATGGGCCATGATGAATTCCATTGTAGAAGTTATGAGATGATGATGGATAGAACCCCTACCTACAAAATCTAAACAGAAAACTAGCCTCAGGATCAAGGCACAGGATCAACACACGAAGGATTCCAAGGTCAAGGATGAGGAAGAGGTTGTGAACTAGGTCAAGGGTGTGGGAAAGTAATCTGTTATCACTGTGGCAAAGCAGGGCACTTCGTGTGATATTGCACAAACTCCACACATCCATCATTTCAGTATTGTTGAGAGTTTGACCATGTGATAGAGGAATGTTTGGTCCTTTTCGAAAGGATTAAAGAAAAGAAGGTGCATCTCCAGTAGTCTATGCAAACCATTCAAATTATGTGGGTTGAGCTCTGTGAAGAAGATCACAACATAAATATAATGACCATAAGTGGTATGGTGACTGGTTTAAATAAAGGTAAGCAGTCTAATATTGATGGGTGGGTGTGGAAGGCTACTAAGAAGGAACTAGACTTTGATCTTAATCATGCTAAAGAGACCTTCAAGGAAGCAAAGAAGAGCTTCACTGAGGCATCTACCTTAGGAAGTTAGGAGAAAATGCCAGAAGCTAGTGTGATGCAAGAGGTAGATCCTTCAGTATTAACTACTTTTCTCGAAACCTGAATGAAGTTACTGCACGATCAAAAAGTGATAGAAGGGTTATAAGAGCTCATCGACAAATGCGCAAATAAAGTGAAGGCTCCTACTGAGCAGTGCACTGTGAGGAAAATTGGTAAGCATAAGAAGGATATGTGGCACAAGTGAGGTTGACTGTGCAGATAGATGAATATGAAATGGACCAGGTAATCTTGGATCTAGGGTTTGATGTGAATGTCCTGCCTAAGCAGACATGGGAAAGAATGGGGAGACCTATGTTGCAGTGATCTCCTATTCAACTGCACATGGAAAATCAACCAAAGATTATTCCGATGGGGCTCTTATATGGTGTAACAGTAGACATTGAGGGCGCAAGCACGCTGGCTGACTTTGAGGCCATTGAAATAGTGGACGACAGTGACCCATACCCCATGCTACTAGGAATTGATTGGGCTTTTGATATGGATGCAGTAATAAACTTGAAGAAGCGGAAGATGACATTTGAGAGGAAGTCTCTCAGGGTTGTAGTGCCACTATGCCCTATAGAAGGAGCATGTTATACTGAACCTATTCATGACTATATAGAAAATGACAATGATCTGGATCAGATATAAAAATTAACAATGCGAGATGAGGATTGGATCAATCCTTCAACTGATCGACGAATTGTGTGGGACAGGGATAGCTCTTGCACCTCAAATTGTGATGAATATCTTAAACACTTGAAGAATCAGTTGCACGAAGTATCTATGCTTCATTTCAATAGGGTGAACAAGTCATTAAAGTGTGTCTCAACTGAGGTAATGAACCTTCCACATTATGATGGTTTGACTGATATGTAATTATTTTTATATGGATTTGAAAGGGAAGTACCAAAATAACATCGCTTCCAGGAATGGGAGTTGGCGCAGTGCACTATGCCTGCCCATTGGTGGGGTACACACAAGGAGAACTTCACTGGATGGAAGGAATATAGAAGGATGATGAAATTATGATTTAGATATGCTAATACCCAGATGATAGAAAATACAATGGGAAGGATGATCCGTGTGATCATTTGGAATGATGCGCTAAGGCCTGGGGGGTAGAAAGACAACCAGAATGGATGCACATTTTATGTCATACTTTGGTTACAATTCCCATGAAATGGTATTTGGAGATGGAGTTTGGCCATGGAACAACTAAATGGGACATCTTAAGGGAAATTTTTCAATTAATTTTTATCTTTGAGGATGGGTTTGAGTGTATTGATGAAGTGCTCAAGGAGGTAAAGGAATCTATATTTAGAACACCAAAGGAATTGGTCAAATGGACTCAACTAGATTGGAGTACACAGCTGCGCCATGTGCTGGGCTATTATAATGTGATTGTTGAAGAAGAAGAATATCCACGAAATATTACCATTCTATAGATAGAAGGATAGCATGAAGTTGAAGGATCTAAGGTGGCTAACCCGGATATATTTGAAACTCTTAAAAAATTGACAAGTAAGCAGGGTATGAAGTAGAACCTAAGTTTGTGAATATAGGTGACTATTGGGATGAAGATACGGTTGATAAGGTAGTTGTGCTACTGCGAAAGTACAAGGAGTTATTCACAACAAAGTTTTTAGATTTGAAATGGATCATCAGGGACTTAGGTGTTATGAAGAATACGTTGAAGCCAGATGCAAAGCCTGTTAAGCAGAGGCCGTATCGGCTAAATCCAAAGTATAAGGATAAGGTGCACCAAGAACTAGATAAGGTGTTGGATGTCATTATTATTGAACCAGTAGAGGAATTAGACTGGGTAAGCCTAATGGTGGTCCAAGAGGAGAAACGGAAAGGAAAAATCCATATATGTGTGGATATAAGAAAGTTGAATGATGCATCTATGTATGATCCATTTCCAACACCATTTATCAATGAATTGTTAGAGAATGTTAGTGCACATGAAGCTTATTCATTCGTTGATGGTTTTTTGGGATATCATCAAATAAAGATCACGCCAAAAGATAGAAGCAAGAAAACCTTCATGGTGGAGTGGGGTTGCTTTCAATATACAATCATGCCATTTGGATTAAAGAACACACATGCAATCTTTTCATGGGTTGTGATCACGGCATTCAAAGAGTTTATTCATAAATTTCTGGAGGTATATTTTGACGATTGGACTATGTTTGGGTTAGTGAAGTGCCATTTTGCGAGTCTGTGCCTTATGTTGGATACACGTCAAAGCTATCAAATCATGCTAAACTTGAAGAAGTGCATATTTTTTGTGCCCTTTGGGACTTTTCTCAGCCATGTTGTATGTAAGGAGGGATTGATGGTGGACCCTGTGAATATCACTGTAATTGTGAATTTGGAAGCTCCTACGAATGTGAAACAACTGCACATGACATTCAGTATTACGGGAAATTTATCAAGGCATATGCTCAGATAAATGCGTCAATGGAAAAATTGTTCAAGAAATATGTGATGTTTTTCTGGGATGAAGACTATCAACGCACCCTAGATGTCTTGAAGGAAAAATTGGTAACTGTGCCTATTTTGGTATTTCTAAACTTGAAAAAGAAATTCAATGTGCATGTAGATGCCTCTTGCATTGCACTAGGAGTAGTATTAACAGAGGCACAAGAAGGAGATATTGATCATCTGATAGCCTTAGTGAGTAGAAAGTTATCTAAAGATGAGAATAATTACTCCACTACCAAGAGCGAGAGGCTACTGATGGTCTACACACTACAAAAGTTTAGGCATTATTTGTTGGGCAGACACTTCAAAATGTAAACAGATCACTCCACACTAAAGTACCTTGTCAATAAGCCTGCGTTAGGGGGGAAGATATGTCGATGGCTACTATTTTTTCAGGAACATGACTTTGAAGTGATTGTGAAGCCTAGAAGGTTGAATGTAAGTCCAAACCATCTATCAAAAATTGAAACAGGTGAAGAACCAAATAGTTTGGAGGAAGGACTACCGGATGCGCAACTCTTTACGGTACATGTCAGGAATATCATTCAGTGTTTAACAACAAGAACAACTCTAGAAGGTTATTCTACTCAGCAAAAGAAGTAGTTAATTGTTCGTGCTATGAATTTTTCAATGGTTTCGAGTCATTTGTATAAGATGGGAAGAGACGAGAGACTACAAAGGTATGTTCCATAGTTTGAATGCACTAGTGTCCTCACTAAGGCACATGGAAGAGTGGTAGAAGGTCAGTACGTAG
This sequence comes from Pinus tabuliformis, assembly GCA_031772625.1. NCBI lineage: Eukaryota > Viridiplantae > Streptophyta > Pinopsida > Pinales > Pinaceae > Pinus > Pinus tabuliformis. Next base: position 882,244,708 of record CM062820.1, on the reverse strand, counting down.
GAAAAGCGATCGCGCAGAAGATTTTGGGTGATGGGTTATGGTGTCCAACATTACACAAGGATTCTAAGGCATATTGCAAGGCGTACAATGCTTGCCAAAGGATGGGTAAGCCTTCACAAATGAATGAGTTGCCTTTAAACCCTCAAGTTTTGTTGCACGTATTTGATACATGGGAATTTGACTTTATAGGTCCAATACAACCACCAGGTAATAAGATGAGCATGTGGTATATGATTACTGCAACAGAGTATTTAATCAGATGGGAAGAAGTGCATCTAATGAAGGATTGTACAGCTTCCACCGTTGCAAAGTTTTTGTTCGAATATGTCTCAACACTGTTTGGATTCCCTAAGATATTGATGAGTGATAGGGGTACACATTTCTTGAATGAAATGACTAGCACGATGCTTGAATAATTCTTGGTGTATCATGAAAAGAGCACTCCCTATCACCCACAAGCGAATGGAATGGTGGAGGTATTTAAGAAAATTTTGGAGAATGTGTTGACGAAGGTCTACAACGCGCACAAGAATGACTAGGATATGCGTGTCCCAGTAGTGTTATGGGCTTATAAGATAATCTGCAAGAATCTCACAAGCCAAACACCATTTAGGATATTCTATGGAATTGAAGCAGTAATTCCCATGGAGTATACTGTGCCAAGTTTATGTATTTCAACTTTGACAGAGATGGTGGATTGCGAAATCCTAGAGGAATGACTTGCGCAGATCATGGAGTTAGAAGAGGACCACTTTCTTGCAGTATTTCACCAGAAAGTGGAAAAGGAACACAAGAAAGCATGGGACGATAGGAATATTAACTTGTGCACTTTAGGATAAATGACTTAGTGCTACTCTATGACAATAAGTTCATAAAATTTCCAGGGAAATTTTAGATGCACTGGTTGGGGCCATATGTTGTTAAGGAGATCATGGATGGTGGCGTAGTTCAGCTCATGAAGCTAAATGGGGAACCATTCCATGGAAAAGTGAACAAGAGTAGGATGGACCTATACATAGTAGATCCGCCCCCTATGCAATGACTACCTGGTAGCAGGACAGTCTTAGTAATCCTGACAGTTGTAAGGGATTGCGAAACTATAGTCTACACTTCTGGAAGAGGATAAAATCATAGTGGGGAGGTTGTGTGATGGAAGACAAGAGTGTGACAGATGAAGCTACATTGGATGAGTTGCACCATGGAAGATGGTGTCGCACAGATGGGTCCAAAAGTATTCGTTGGAGTTACTATTCATGATTTGATGGAAAAAATTTCGTTAAGAGGAGCAGATAGGCTCCATTTATGGCAAAAATATTTCAATATCTATCATCAAAGGCACATTTATGATCAAAAACTGGAGGGAACAGTCACATTTAAATTAAAAACCTCCTATAATTGAGCATGGTGGTACACCGAAGAACACTTTTCATTCTGAGAATTGTGTCTACACCCTCTTATTGTCATTGTATGAATCATAAGGATTGGGAGGACTTTATTTCCAATCCATTATTTGCAACGTTGCCTGAAATTAACCAGATGACTATTCTTGCCTAAATGATTGCCACAAATCTCGATGAAGTTGTGAGTACAGAAGCTACCGTTTCCGACATGGTGGGTTCTGAGATAACAAGTATGGAAGATATTCCCACTATACCTACAGCACCAAGGTCGCCTAGGCTGAAGAAATCAACAAAAAAATAGAAGCAGAAGAAACCTATGTTAGTGAGACATTCACCGAGGAAGAACCTAGACGGTCGGTAGAAGGAGAGAAAGGATAAGTAGCCAGAGGAAATTGTGGACCTGGAGGAAGAAGAATTGCAATGAGTGGAGGAATTGGATGCAGAGGGGGGAGATCCTATCACATGACTCTCGGAGTATATCCCCACACGTAAAGGAAAGGAAAAAGTTACGAAAGACAGTATTTCTGGGAAGTTTACAATCTCGACCCCTCTATTACCAGAATATGATGAATTTGAAGGCACAATCTTAACGTGCATTCTCGTGCTAAAGATGGATGATTGGGATCTCACGGACCATGAGAGATTACCTCATTTGGCCACTAGAAAATATATGAAGAAACTCTACTACGAGGAAACTGGAGTTAGGCAATTGGAACCTATGAAGTGGGTTAGAGGTGTTGAGCAAGCGAGGTTGTAGCACATGCTCTACGTGACCCATTTTCAGAGATCAATCATCAACACAGTGTGTATGAACCAACTACTCACGCTAGTGCATGATAGGTGCCTATGGTTGGGGGAACCCATCAAGATCAACGATATGCTCATTCATCAGATGACAAAGTTTCCTTACAAAGGGGCAGACCCTACCAAGGAGTTTGGAGGGAAAACTGGAGAAAGGGAGTTGGCTGATAAAATGAAGGCAGAATATGGTCTCGTCAAGAAATAATGTGGATACTCCATCTGCTCCATTCAGGACAAGGTGGTGCAATACGCTGCCCAAATTCCTACAGGGAAAAATATGAGGAAATGCCACATGGACAAAGTTCCGACACCTGTAGTATCATTGGTTGCCTAGTGCACGAAAGGAGTTCAATACAACTAGGTGAAGTATTTGTGCAAGGAGTTCGTTGTGAACTATCATGAAGCTTAGGAGGACAACAAGCCCTTCCATTATGTGTGGCTATTGTTGTCAATTGTATTAGTCACATGTAGATTGCCGAAGGATAGCCAGTTTCCTCTGCAAGGGGAGAACTTACCAGAAGTAGCGAAACTCACTTCACCATGGGCACCAAAGGATCTAGAGAGGATCAAAGAATGAAACCTTTTCTGGATATTAATGGAGATGGATCTGAGCATAGTTGTTACACAGTAATTTCTCACTGCCTTCCTGTCAGCCACCCTGCTGTGCCCAGATTCCACAATCACCAAGTTCTTGCTCCCTGAACTGGTTAAAAAACCCATTTTTCCAAAGTTTTGTTCATCAGCGCGTCTGATCCTAAAATAACCGCGATGACAGGCGCTTTCCAGTGTATTTTGTGCGCTGCCATCACGGAAGAACATCACTTTTCCGCGATGGTGCACAGCGCGCCTTTCCCGTGTTCTTCCGCGCTGACGTGACTTGTCCAGTTACTGATATGTGCTGACAGCGCGGCAGTTTCCCTATAATCCGCGCTGATCCAGTTTGGGCGAATTTGTTCAAACAACCTCCCTTCCAGATCTCTCCAGGCTTGGTTGTTAGCTTTGTGAATGTCGACTCCCTTCTATGGCATGTTTGTTCGACCCTTTCCAACAACTTCCCTTGAAGATAAGCTCATCCTTCCACCCTTATAGGAGACTCCTTCTCCTATATAAACTCTCACCATTACCATGAGCAGCTAGTTTTGGATAGTTAGACATAGCTTGGATTGTATAGAGCTTATAGTGCTCAGATTGCTGCTACTATAGGTATTTGGTGTGCTAGGTGTGGAAGTGATTGATTGCTTAGGGAAGGTTGTTTTGTGTTGCTTGTGTGAGAGAGAGAGTTGTTGTTGGTCTTGGGAGAATCATCCTCAAAGGTGAATGCTTGAGATACATGCTGACTGGCCCCTCCTGAGAAGATTACCGACGTCAGAACATTTGGTTGTACTCTTCTCTATTCTGATTAATAATAGATGACTGCTATTATTGTTCCATTCCCATTTGTACTTGCAATGGTTAAATGTGAATTACATCTTTTCTGACCGATGTATGGTTGCTTTTACTAGATTTCACGCTTGTGTTTGTTTCCTCTTTGTGTGTGCAGGTATCCATTCGCGGGGATCGCGGAGGATTGTGACCAGCCAAAGCGAAGGAGCGAAGGCAACATCTCTTCGCCAAACAACAGCGCTGGAATCCAAGTAGGTGCTCTTTGCCTCTTGTTTAATTGTAATTAGGAACATGCATAGCAGCATTGTTTGATTGTTGCTAGACCCCTGCTGGGCTAGTAGGGATCACCTCTATCCGTAGAGGGGATTTACCTCTCCAACAATTTGGCGACTCCGCTGGGGATCAGCCTTATTGTCTCTTGAGTCCACTTTTGTGTTGGTTTTGATTGACCTCTTTTCGAGTTTTTGGGATTGTCTTTGTTGCTTATGAACTTTCTGGGTGTTTCTGGAAAGCATTTTTATTATTGAAAAGCTCCTGCCTTTGGTTTGGGAAGTTTTTATTTTGGCTTTCCTTGTTTTTTGCTCTCAGCGCGTTTTATTTCGGAACAGTCACGCTGACATCGCGACCCTGTTCTTTGGTTTTCTCTTCATCGCGCCTGTACGTCTAACAGCCGCGCTGACCACGTTTTCAAGGGCAGCGCGCTTTATTCGTGTCCTTCCGCGCTGACATCGCGCCCCTCTTCTTTGTGATTTCGGTCATCGCGTCTGTGTGCTTTATGTCCGCGCTGACCTCGTTTTTTTGAGACAGCGCGCTTTTTCCCTGTATTTCCGCGCTGACGTCGCAAGGTTGCTGAAGGTCTCCCCCTGTCAGCGCCGAGTTTCTGAAGGCTACCCGCGCTGAGCCTGAAAAACTCATTTTTGACCAAATCAGCCTCCTGAACCTCTTGCTGTGACTTTCCCTTCTTCTCTCCACCTGTCTAATGACTTGTTTTTCACTGTCTGAACTTTGAACTGTTTGATTACAAAGCTTAGCCTCATAGGGTTTCGTTTTGCTCGGTTTTGAGTTTGCAAATACCTTCCCTTTTTGCTTTCGCTGCTTGGTTCGTGTTCCCACCATCACTTTTGCAATTGCTGGATTGTGTTGTGTCTCTGGTTGACTGGTTGTGACTTTCGTCCTTCGGGTGTTTGCCTTTTTCTATTGATTTCGCGCTCTAACTCTAGGACATCTAGAGGTCGCGTGTGTGTCAAGCCTACCGTAGGGAGCTTGTTTGTTTGTTCGACCAGCCAAGTTCAGATCTGTTCACGCACTTGTTCAGTGATTGTTGGAGTGCTTTGGATTGTGTTTCCAAGTGGTTTCTTTTCGCTTCCTCCCTGCTTGCGATCCTTGCTTGTTTTGCAGAGCTTAGATCACGTAGCTCGTGCATTACTTTGTTTCTTTTGATTTGGAAACTTTGGTTGAGTGTTTCGGGAACTTTGTGTGCTCTCATTAAGTAGTTTACTTGGTGTTCTAGTTCCTCCAAATTATTTTGGATGCTTTGTGTCACTGAAAGAAAATCAAACTAGTAGCTTTGCTTTTAAAAAAAAAAAGTTGAAAAGGAGAAGGATGTTTCATTGATTTGCATTTTCAAAAGAAAAAGTTTCCTTTCCTCGCTTTTAGTTGCATTAGGCTGTTTGATTGATTGTGTTCGTTTTGTTTGATTGAAATCTCTTTACCTTTCCATAGCTAGAATTCATCGAACAAAATGATTCTCGTTGACATGTAGTTTGCATCTAGGTAATTGTGAGAGAACATACGATAGAGCCTGAAATCGAAACTTAATCTCAAGATCAACTATAAAATGAACCGAATGAATCTAAAAACGCATTGGAACTAAACGCAAACATCTAGAGGTCTAGGTTAGAGACGTGTTCCGACGTCTTTAAACATAGTCACTGTTGTTTCACATTACGGTTGGGTGATTCCTCCTTCTGTGACTCGATAGTGGTCTAACACGGACTGTGCTCCCACGTACCGTCGCGTATATAGGGAGACCCCACTAGGCTTTTATCCTTGATCCATAGGAAGCCGAGTCTGCCGCCTTACGATTCGCAATGCAGTGAACACAGCATTCACGAAGATTGACCACCCGTACCCTAAAAAGTATTCTGTGGTTTTGCAAAAAGTCTGGCACACCTTTTACCTAGAATCTCCAGAGCAGTCACTTTTGATCCTTTTCGGACTCCCTAAATGAAAAGGTGTAAGTGAGCGTCTTGTCACTTCGTGCTCATTAAATATTCGAAGGAGACTGGAGTCATCTTTTCGTCCTTTTCTCGACTCTTGAAACATGAAAAGGTCAAGTTTGGTTCTTGTGTCTTAAAAGTTTATTCGGCCACGATAACATCACCTGGTTAGATCTTGTGTGTGTTAGCTTGAGTAGGTTTCGTTTTCGTTTGCTATGGCAACTTTTCCAGGATTCACTAACCCAGGTTCCCCCTCTGATGGGAACCCAGGACAATTCCCTCCTCTTGGGAATGTTGGTGCTCCGTATATGGCGACGTTGTCCCTACCAGGGTTAACTGTCGGGTTGCCTGTGTGGTTGTTTTCAACCTCTTTGGTCCCTACCATATCGGCTGTTAGTCCATCAGTCCCTCCACCTGAACAACATCATGTTGATCCTAAGGTGGATCTCTCCCCTTCGACGCCTACCTCTACGTCGTCCTCTTGTACTTCGCCTGGTGAAAGTCTCGATTCACATAACCAGGTGGCTAAGAAGAAGAAGAAGAAGACCAAGAGGAAGAAGTCTCCTAAGGGAGAGCTTACACACACGATTCCCCCCTCAAGTCCAGCTATCCACTCTAGTACACATGAAGTCGGGTCACCTTCTGCTCCTCCGCGGAAGGTTAAGTTTCCTTGTCGATTATGCAGGGAGGACCATTTGCTTCGAGATTGTCCTGGCATCCCCAGGATACTAGAAGTATGGTCTCATGATCCGACCCACCCCTCATCGTCCACTGAAGCTCATGGCGATGCTACCTTATCAGTCGGGAATGGTAAGGGAAAAGGGAAGGTTCGAATCCCCTGTAAACTTTGTGAAGGCAATCATCCCCTTCACCTTTGTCCGCTCATGGATAAAGCCTCTGCTGTGTTGGAAAGTCTTGCTGCTCCTCCGAATCCATTCCCCGCTGGTTATCAACGTCTTTCTACAGCTGTAGATCGCGCCCCTGTTCACAAAGAGATCGCTTCAGATTCTCCTATTTTCCAGGCCCCTCTTCCCGAACCTGGCTGTTCCCAGCCTGTTCCAGACCCATCGTTGGTCGGAAAGGGTGTTGATTCGAGTTCACCTCCTCTCAAGCACTCTGTTTCGGAAGAGCAAAATTCTCATGTTCTTCTCGTCTCCTCAGATTCTCCTGAGCTTGATAAAGGTTCTCCTGAAACCTCTCCGGAGAATTTAGATTCGGTTCTTTCCGAGCAGGGGGGCAACCATATGGTTCCCCCACCAAGTAGTTCGGTCATTTCCTTTGATTGGAGTCGTTTGACTACCCCTCCCCTTCCATCCCACGTGCCTTTCAGGGTCACCGCCTATGCTTGCAATAAGGCGCTGCCTAGCACTGTGTTAGACGAAGGAGCATCGGTTAGTCTTATGCCCGTTACTACTTGGCGAGCTTTGGGTTCCCCATCGCTTGTACCTGTCGCACCGCATCTCACCGCGTTTGACGGAGGAACGAGTCAGCCATTAGGGATCCTTCCACAGTTTCCTATCACTTTGGGAGGCAAGACTGTCTATATCGACGTCTCGGTTACCCAAGGTTCTTTAGACTTCAGTCTTCTCCTTGGTCGTGACTTTGTGTATGCCATGGGAGCCCTTGTTTCTTAACTTTTCCGTGTGGTTTGCTTTCCACACGATGGAAGAATTGTGACGTTCGATCAATTATCGTTCGTTCGTCCACAAGCCCCTCCGGCGCACTCGTCCTTCCCTCCTGGCTTTCAGCCACAAGTTGCATTTTCCTCGCCGCAAATCAACTACGTGGCCACCCACCCCGTGCCCGTACCCAGTGATGACACCATCGTGCATAGTGTCCTAGGGGCATTAGGTCCTGATTTCCAAGATGTCGGCCTTCCCTCCGGAGCCACTTTCTTGGGGGCCTCCACTTCCCGTTCATTATGATGAAGTCTGGATGGAGCATAGTTCTTTTCCTATGTCAAGCTCCTTAAAAAATGAAACTGGGTTTGGTCGGAGCATAGTTCCTTTCCGGTGTCAAGCTCCTTAAAAAATGAAACTAGGCTTGGTCGAGCATAGTTCCTGATCTTGTGTCAAGCTCGTTAAAACATGAAACAAGGGTTATGAGGATAGTTCTTTTACTGTGTCAACCTCGTTAAAAAATGAAACACCTCCCTTTCCAAATCAAGTCTTTTGATTAAGATTTCGTAAAATACAAGTCGAGTCTTTCATAGATCTTGAGAGTGAACCTTCATTCCATCCACTTTGTTGAATGCAATGAAGCTTGGGGGGCATGTACCTCGATTTTCATTATTATGCTGGGGGCATGCAAACTTATAACAAGCATAGTTTTTCGTTTCAAGCTTGTGTAAACATGAAACATAATCCAAGCAGAGTTCTCCATGGTTCAAGCTTGTGTAAAAATGAACCCATACCCGATTTATATCTCGTGATTGCTATCTTCATCCGCTAAATTCTGCTAGATGAGCCTTGGTTGTTTTCATTCCATCGCCACCATCTCTTTGGCCGATCATATGCTTTCACTTGGTTGTTTTACCTTTCCTGAGGGACCGCAGTTATGAGTGGTTTTGATAGCCAGCCTCTTGACCATTACATGTTTTGAGCAGTTCCACCTTTGCCGGAACCAGTTGCTACCCTTTATACCACTCGTTCCTCTAGGACGAGTCTCCTTTAAGCTCTTTTCTGACTCGTAAAATATGAAAAGATTGCCGAGTATTTTCCCCTTTTTTGACTCGTTAAAGAGAATAAAAATGGAGGTCTGCTTTCAGCTCTTTTCTGACCGTTTAAAGATGAAAAGATTGCCGAGTCCCCCTCTCGACTCGTTAACGGAACGAGAGGCGGTCACTTTTAAAGCTCTTTTTTCGACCGTTTAAACTAAAAAGATTGCCGGGTGTTTGTCGTTTCGCACTCGTTATTGGCTCCAAAACGACGTACTTCTGACCGCTTTTCTACTTTTTCGGGTCGAAGTCACTACTTACGAAAAGTACTCCTTGATCGTAATGGTCGGGCGGTTCTTTCGAGCATTGTTTTATACTTTTTCGGGCTCGAGAGACACAAATTTACGAAAAAGGACCCCGTGGAGTTTTCTTTTCTGCTGTCTTTTCAGACTCTCTAAACAGGAAAAGACGCCGAGTTTTTCCGTCGTCAGACTCGTTAAAACTCAATGACCTCGGGTATTGTCAACATGACACTTTTTCAAGCATATGCTACCCCCGTCAAGCTTGTCATCCAAAAATAATCGGGGTACCTGCCAGAAATGGTGGGGAAAATGGAACTGTAATCACAGTCGTGTCGGCAGTATGTCGCTCTTGAACATGGCACTCCTCTGCTTCGTGTCTAGGTGGGACCATCTCATCTTGTTTTTCACTGGCCTCCGTGGGTTTGGGATATCCTATTTGACCTCTCATCTGCTCAGTTGCTTTGTCACCATGACCTCTCTTCATTTGATGTCAAATACTGCCAAGTCCGTCAATGTGCCGCTGATATGTTCAAGAGAAGTTGACCTCTGCAGAGTTACAACCTACCCTTGACGCCTCACATACTTCTGATTCGTCACACTAATCTTCCTTTGTCTCGCGTCGATGATGTGGGAAACATTATGGCCCACCTTCGATCAAGGTTGCCTCCTGTCGACTTCAGCTCATTATCCGGGAAGGTGACTTAGAGACTCCCTTCAGGTGCCTTAGAACCTGCATGCCTCAATGGCAGGTTCTTCGTGTTCGACGCGAGGTTTACATCATTGGCCTCCGATCGAATGATTCCGTGGGTGTTCGACACCAGCTCATTGATTCACATGCCGCGGATTGTACCTATAGTACCTTGAGGACCATTGTCATTATTGGTGGTACCTCTCGCGTCTGTTAACAGTTTTCGTCATTGACTGGTAATCAGACGATGTTCATGCATGTTCGACTTCAACTCATATATTCACATGCTTGAACTTGTACTTTGTTCGGATCGGGACGGAGCGCAAGACCCTGGATCCCTATCTTTGAGGGCCAGGTTGCGATTTTGTGGATGATCATTACATGACTCATTGATGGATGGCTGCGCCCATACCTGAGTCTTCATGGATGGCTGCGACCATACCTTATCATTATTATGGTCTTTTTAGCTGGGTGGCTGCGTCCATTCCACAGACCTTTTTCGCATGTCTTCATGGATGGCTGCGCCCATGCCTAGACTGCATGTACTTGATTATCAGAGATATTTCGGTCCTTCCTGGTGGTGTTCCAGTTCGGCGTGTGTTGTAAAGCATTTCACCCCTCCCACTCTCTCGGTCTTCATGCTTTAGGGGGCATCTGTTACACAGTAATTTCTCACTGCCTTCCTGTCAGCCACCCTGCTGTGCCCAGATTCCACAATCACCAAGTTCTTGCTCCCTGAACTGGTTAAAAAACCCATTTTTCCAAAGTTTTGTTCATCAGCGCGTCTGTTCCTAAAATAACCACGATGACAGGCGCTTTCCAGTGTATTTTGTGCGCTGCCATCGCGGAAGAACATCACTTTTCCGCGATGGTGCACAGCGCGCCTTTCCCGTGTTCTTCCGCGCTGACGTGACTTGTCCAGTTACTGATATGTGCTGACAGCGCGGCAGTTTCCCTATAATCCGCGCTGATCCAGTTTGGGCGAATTTGTTCAAACAACCTCCCTTCCAGATCTCTCCAGGCTTGGTTGTTAGCTTTGTGAATGTCGACTCCCTTCTATGGCATGTTTGTTCGACCCTTTCCAACAACTTCCCTTGAAGATAAGCTCATCCTTCCACCCTTATAGGAGACTCCTTCTCCTATATAAAATCTCACCATTACCATGAGCAGCTAGTTTTGGATAGTTAGACACAGCTTGGATTGTATAGAGCTTATAGTGCTCAGATTGCTGCTACTATAGGTATTTGGTGTGCTAGGTGTGGAAGTGATTGATTGCTTAGGGAAGGTTGTTTTGTGTTGCTTGTGTGTGAGAGAGAGTTGTTGTTGGTCTTGGGAGAATCATCCTCAAAGGTGAATGCTTGAGATACATGCTGACTGGCCCCTCCTGAGAAGATTACCGACGTCAGAACATTTGGTTGTACTCTTCTCTATTCTGATTAATAATAGATGACTGCTATTATTGTTCCATTCCCATTTGTACTTGCAATGGTTAAATGTGAATTACATCTTTTCTGACCGATGTATGGTTGCTTTTACTAGATTTCACGCTTGTGTTTGTTTCCTCTTCGTGTGTGCAGGTATCCATTCGCGGGGATCGCGGAGGATTGTGACCAGCCAAAGCGAAGGAGCGAAGGCAACATCTCTTCGCCAAACAACAGCGCTGGAATCCAAGTAGGTGCTCTTTGCCTCTTGTCTAATTGTAATTAGGAACATGCATAGCAGCATTGTTTGATTGTTGCTAGACCCCTGCTGGGCTAGTAGGGATCGCCTCTATCCGTAGAGGGGATTTACCTCTCCAACAATAGTCATCAGTCAATGACCAAGGTTGTCCCCAACCTTGTATGTGTAGTTAATGGCCTTCGCAGAGTTCACGGTTGATTTCCACAATGTATCAATTTGTGCGCGGAAGGACCCAAAGCATATATGGCACAAGCTTCCATACTTAGTATTTTAAACAGATGTATTGGAGATTGCGTGGAGTTGACCAGCAGAGTGGCATGAACCCATGAAGCTTGTTTTATGTACCAGTAAGGCTACTGAGAGCTGTACTTCATAGTCGGCCACTGCGCGAGATCATAAAGTGGCAGCATAGAAGGTAATGTGAGATCTAGGTTAGCAGAAGAAGAAAGAAGCTACTACTAAGGTAGTTGAGAAAAAAGAGTGTGCTATGAAGGAGCATGCTGAGGCGAAATGCACTGGTATAGAGGAAGTTAAAGAATCCCCTTCCAACCACACACATGAATAGGAACTATCCGGACAGGGTGGAGGCGATGGAGAGGATCAGAGTACTTCCTTCATATTGAGGAAGCACGTAAAGGAGACGATTGTTGGGCCACACAAAAAGAATAAGTTAGACAAGCAGACACGCATCGACCTGATGGTCCTCACAGAATGGGATCTCGATGGGGTCGGTGACAAGGTCAGAGACACAACAACGGAGTTGTGGTAGCAGTTTGAGGAATAATATATGCAGATCTCAGGAGCGTCCAGAAGGATCTGCGTGAGCTGCAGATCCAAACTAGTAGGATTCACACGAGCGTTGGGCAAGCGAGTGGGGTGCAAGAGAGCTTGGCACAAGGGAGAAGGACAGTAGCAGAGCTGGAATAGACTCTACACATTAGAATCATACCTTTACTTTTAAAGGATTAGTCGATGCAGAATCAGAGGAACACCATGTTGTATTAATAACTGTTAAAGATATGGGTGTGAACTTGGTTGTGTTGCCTCTTCAGGCCCTCCATGCACTATGTCAAGGAGTTTCAAACAAGCTGAGGATCAGAGAGTAGCGTGCCTTGGCCATCATATGTGAATTTACGGTAAATAATGAGCATACATTCCCATTCAGTACATATACATCCCATTGAGATCTAGATTATACATCTTTTTGATCTATCCTGGTGATGAGCCACAATGGATGGCTCAAAACATTGATTTAAGTAATCATGGATGCAATAATCCCAGAAGAGGAAAACACTACACAAGAGACTAATCGCAGAAGCCTCAGAACAATAAAGAAAATAAGGAGCTGCAATCGTGAAGTCAGAGCCTGGAGACAACAATAGAGCAAACATCTAAGACAGTTCTAGAGTTGAACATCCCGAAGGATGCAGAAGCTACAAAAAGGGTCTGAAAATTGGTTGTTGTAGTCCGTGTATCAAAGAATAAGATTGGTAAAGTTAAATTCGATTTTCTGATGAAGATCTCAGAGCTACAATTGAAGTTGCATCCAACCACTCCGCCAGAGGTTCGTAAGCAAAGCAGAGTAGCGATAAGGAAATACATGGGCACTCTGTATGAAATAGTCAATTGATATTTGAGCACACCATGGAGTTATGGACGAAATTGCAGGAGGAACCAAACTTGCAAAAGCCTAACATTGACATCTTGGAGACACAATGCAAGTTTGATGAAGTTAGAACGATTGCACGCACTTTCGCACCAGTCCAACGCCTTGCGCGATTGGAATAAGGAAAGCAACTGCAATCACATATTGAAGAACTACAACTAAAACAGGCCCTTCTCAAGGCTAGAATACAACCATGGAGGGAGGAAACATGTCAACTTACTCCAACACTTCAGGAAAAATGAAAGACACTGCAACAAACACAGAGAATGATTCACCTAGCAGTAGAAGGCCCAATGACAGAAGAGCTAGTAGAAGAAGTGCAATAGTCCGTGGTATAGAGTTCTGTTGTTGTAGGAACATTGCAGGTTGAGTTTAGTGACCTTCGCAACAAGATCAAGGCGTCGTTCGAGTGACTCGAGGGCGAGTCACCATATTTGTGTTGGGAGCCTATTGGGATAGGGTCCCCAGGGTCAGTTTTGGGGTTAGTTTAACCCAATTTTGTAAAATATTGTAAACTCTGCGTGAAATGTAGAAGTAATGCATGTAGCTAGATAGGAGTCAAAACGGATTTAGCCCATTGTTTGGGTACGTGATAGGTCATTTGTTGAGACTCACCCATGGTCCACAGGCCATGGTATTGTATTGAGAAAATCTATATATAGTTGATTCATAGCGAGTCTAAGAGGTAGTAGAGAAGAAGAAAAGTAAGTATGTCAAGATAGATATTTTTTTTGGGGCAAAGTTCTAAGGCAGGAACGTTATGCTTCCTGTACTTAGGCAAAAAGGGAAGGCTCCTGTAGTTGAGTGCTGAGGAGGCCTTGGTAAGTCCGCAGGTGAGTCCGCGGACCCCTACAGTTGCATGTGCAGGGTGAAGAAGTTTGTAAACTGAACGCTAAAACTTAATAAATACTGATTTTGGAGAAATACCTTGCCTTTGAGTATTATTATTAATTCTGTTCATGTTATGTTCTCTCGCTCAATAATATATTTTCTGTGGAATAATGTGTAAATGGTGTGTGAATCTATTGAATCTATAATATTTATGCATGACTTAAGTAATCATTTGTTTTGGCCAAGATAAAGGTTAATTATCTTCTTACTTCTAATGAATTGGATAGATCTGTGTGACGACAGGTCTAGGGTTACTAATTACTGTGTGAACGTGGACAATTTACCTCTTTAGGGTCTATAAAGTCTCATCAAAGACCTTCATGAAGGTCTAGAAGCCATTTTCCTAGAGTTGCAATAATGAGGCAAAGAAGGATACATATCTGCGCGAAGCCAGATCTAAGCTACAAGGGCTTAAGTCCACTTATCACATATTCTCTGATTGTAAAAACTTGGTTCTAGCATACCCCGATACCACTTCGGGTGAGACTGCAGCATGTGCTATGCAAGTTGTTGACGAAAGGGCCATCAGTTAGGGTTTTGATGTTTGGTGTGAACAACTTTGAACTTGGGTCAGCCCCCCTTAAGCTAACAATTGCCTGGAAATTATAAAGTTATATAATCTTACTCATCCTTAATTTGTATAAATCCTTGTTGTGGAAATATATCTTCAGCCTAAGGGGTTTTGTAGATTCAAAATGAAATAGTTGGAAATAAATAGATATACAATTAATAAGGGCATCTCATATCATATCCGTGACTTTGTTTCCCTAAGATTTAGTACATAATGGTATACAAGTTTTAATGTATTTGAATTATTAAGATCACTTTCAAATTTATTGATACGAATGCCAAATATGACAATATGGGCCACCCTAAAAAAAATGATGGGTGTACCTATTGAAATTTTTATTTTTTTCCTGCAATTAGGTAGTTTGACAAACAAGTGTAGTAATGCGGGTAGTGAAATAGCATGAACTAAGATATCAATTATTGCGCCACAGACACATTCTATAACAGAGTATGGGGGAGATGTGTACCAATAAAAAATAATAAAATTTGAAAAAATTAATGTCGGCCCTAAACAAAAATAAAAATAACCATATAGATAAAAAAACTACAATATGATTAATGAGGTGTTTCATAGTTATTTATCATATAAGTTATATTTGAATGGATTGTAAATTTATCTTCAACAACAAAAATTACCACATTACAATTCGAAATTAGGTAAAATGTTAAACATATTTACTATTTATTAAAGTCAATATCATTTCTTAAATCAAAGTAAATTCAACATGAAGATGAAAATCTTGCTCCAAAATCTTTTAATATTTCTTTTAATTAAATATTTGCAAAACTAATATTTAAAAGGAAAATCATATTCGATAGATATATTAAAATCTCTAAAGACATAAGTATTTCCACCTTAAAGTTGTAATAGTTGAAAATATTATTTTGGTGTAGTTTTATTATAAATTTGCATTATGGACTTTCGTCTTGGAGTGCAAAATTTGAGGAACGTTTTGCACTAGATTTTGATCCTTCTCGGGGCTCTAGAGTTAGATGGATGTAAACTAATTATGTATTAATATAAAGTGCATATCATGTAAAATTTATAGTATATATATTACAAAATATAAGTTAAAATTTATTAATAATGGTAGCGATAGTTTTGCAAATTTATAATATCAAAAATTAAAATAAAATAAAAATTCGAAAATATTTTATATATTTATAATTTTTAAAATCGATTAATCTTTATCTTAATATTTTTTTTTGCATTTTAAAATAAGATTGCACTCTACACAATTTTTTTGAGAAATTTTATCTCGAGCATAAATTCAGACTATAAAAATATACATTCAAAAATAATTATTGCAATATATATAGATTGATTTTAATGCATATTAAAATTGTATTGTTTTAATTTAATATTTTATAAATTTATATATACTTTAATTTAATTAATTTAAACTTTTTTAAAAGGTCGTACAGTATAAAAAATAATTTTTTCTCAGCATGGATAAATTCAACCTTACTCGCTTAAAATTTTAAAAATATTTTCACTCCGTACTAAAGCAAACAACTACATAATACATATTTTAAAATATTAATTTTAGGATCTCCTTTAAATGTAATTCGTAGGCACCATCTCTGATTTCGTTCGTTGGCCATATAATAATTTATAAAAACAATTATAAAACAATTGTGCACTTCGTTACATTCCCTTTTCCTTGCTGTTCTATGCCAACTCCAGCCATGGATTGAAAAATAACATTGATTCAATTCCTCAGTCCACCTCCTCCTTTCCATACCTAAAGTTCAGTTACATTTTTTCACAACTCTACTAACACTCTTATGTGGTATAGTTCTAGATAAAATCATTATTTTTTATTATTTTTAATCTAGGCTTTCTGTATTTTTATGAATATATTTTGTTGAGTTAATTTTGTCTAAAAATATATAATAGAATTTCCATAAATAATTAATAAAAAGCTACCCAAAAAATGTATTATAATGAAAAAAAATAAAAATATTTTTTTTAAATAAAAATAAAAATATGACAGAAAAATAGGAGTTGTTTTTGCAATGGGATTTTTCCCAATTAGCAGAGGCATCCACTCCATTATAGTGAGATGATTTGAACTGTACTGTGAGATTAAGGGGATATTCAAATTCAGGTTTTTAAGTAAATTTTTTATATGTATAATGTTTTATTTTATTGATATGTTAATTTTGTGTGTAATATGTTTAATATCTTATTTCAAAGTGTTAATAGTTTTATAGAAAAAATGTTAATCATAGTTATATTATTAATTTTTATTAAGAAAGGATTAGCAATAGATTTGTCTAGTGTGTATTATTAATTTAGCATTGACCAATGCAACTTATTATAATGTTTAGTATTGAAAAAGAAATATTTATTTTTTAATATTATTTTTCAAATATTTGATTGGATCATAACTTTAAGATCTTGTTGTAATCGTTGCATGATATAATGCCATGTGGATAAGTGCCTAGTATATTTTATGACATAATTTTTTCAATTTTCAAGTATAATTTTTAGATATTTTGTAGTGATTTTTAACTCTTAATATTTATAGAAGAGTCCTCAAAAAATAAAATCCTTGAAAATAGTTCATACTAGGTAAGTAACACACACACATATATAGAAGTTAGACATTTTTATTATATCAAATGAGGATTTCATAGACAAATGTTTTCTTTACTAGTAACATAAGTTTAGATTCTTGAAGTAACTAATACCTCCTCTAATCAGAGAATCTTATACACAAAAACTTATAAAAGTATGTTGGTTGTGCCAAATCTTGACATACATCGATATGAGAAGACAAATATGATGAGAAAAAAAACTAGTGAGTCATAATAACTATTAGGCAAAATCTCCACGCATCTACACTACCTCGTCACCACCCTCATCCAAGGAGAAGGAGATGTTGGATGGGATATTGGATAGAATGATTGACTTGTAGTCTATACTATGAAATTTTTCCTCAAGTTCCTATTGAGTTCTCTTTTACTTCCATATGCATCTCGCAATATTCAAATGAGGATTAACCGTGTGCCTACTTCCTCTTATGATTCCTAAAGTATAGTGGGATTTGTAACCCCTTCTTGTGTGAGTTGGCATCATATCGCCAAAGGCAATTCCCACTCTTGGGAACCCTCCTCCATGGAATGAATAAATATACATAGCACAAGTGACTTCCCACTATTATTTATGTTTTCCTAGAGTTACTAGTGGTTAATGCCCACCAATATTTATAATTCATCCACTTTACATATCAATTTATTAGTTCCTTCCAATTCAAGTCTATATGATTCAATTTTATTTACCACTATTAATTGAGCGTTGATGAATGTATGTTATAATTTCCTATGAAAATTTTCCAAGGAATAATTTTTAATTTGAGCGGTATGGACTAAGATTCCATGAAGCACTTGTTCCATTAAGAATTTTACCATTTACTGAAATTTTCATGATTACCAAACATGTATTATTCACCATTAATCTTATTTTAAGATGGATGATCATGAATACCATTAACAAATTAATTAGTGCATCCATATAAATTAAATGATTGATAAATACCTAGAGGCCTCAATCCCTAATAGAGAACGAAAAAATTTACTGCATGATACATCAAAGATTACTAAAATTAAAAAATCATAAAAATGAACTAATTTATAACTTTATTTTAAGTTATTATTATTATTGCTGATAATTGTAAAAAGAACTAATGTGTATATATGTGTGTGTGTGTGTATATATATAATTATGGAACATGATCCTTAACCATGGAGATTATCTCCACTTTACCATGGATATTCTTAATTTGTAAATAGACTTTGTTGATGATTGATGATGATGGTGGTTACCGTCCACTGAGACCAAATTGGTCTATCGGACCTATAATTTTCTTTCTTAGTTTCTAATTGTCCGGCTCCTCATCTTTCTTGGCGAGATTGGTGTTGTAGCTTTCTTTTTTTTCACTACGGTCTTCCGACTTTCTTTATCTTGCATCTCCTTCATCTCTTCTGATTCTTGAGACATTGGTGTCTTAGCTTTGCGATCTGTTGTGTTCTTCCTTTTGAAGATAGTCGAAGAAGAAGTTTGGTCTAGGAGATCTGCTTTGTTGTTAAATGGAGATTTATTTTGTGCAGTATTCGAACCCTCATAACTTGAGGGGTTGTCGAGTTCACTGGTTTTTTGTTGGGCGGGGCTTCCCCCTGCTTGTCTTGAGAGTTCTTTCTTTCTTGCCCGATTTCTTGTGATTCAGAGTTTTCTCAAGAGTATTATTCTTTGATGACAATGTAGTTTTCCTTTTGTGCTCCTCCCACCATGTAGATCTGTGGTGATTTTTTCTAGCAGAATTTTTTTGGGAAGCTTTTGGACAATTTTTTGCTAGGTGGCCTATCTCAAAGCAGGATCAACATCTGAAGAGGACACTTTCATAATCGAGTTTCTGGTTCCACACATAGTATTTACTTGTTAGTTTTATTTCAGCTGGGAATCCAACGATGAATTCCATTTCTACACAGATGCGTGCATAGGTGGTTTTGGCATATTCCTATGTTTCTAGGCACCTACAGTAAAATTTCCCAATTGCATTTCCAATGGCTTTTAGCGAAGAGAAATTCCAGAGATGCAAGGGTAGGTTTGGCAATATCACCCAAACTGGTGCTGAGGTTATGACCGTTGTTGAGGGATCGAATGATGGGTTCCATGGCCTTAGGAATAGGCCTGATTTTTCCCAAAACCAAGGGTCAGAATCTAGAATATATTGTCTGCTTTCAGGGTTTTCAAAATCTACTATAAAGAAACACATAGCACAGGGTTAGATATTAATTTCATCAGGAATTAGAGGCTTCCATACCTTCGAGATCCAACTGTGGAGAGCTGTCAGCCGTGGCCAAAAACCATTGAATCGACAGATTAGGGCACTTTCAGAAAACTTCAAAGCCTCATCAAGTGAGGCCTGGACCACCTGGATAGTGAGAAGTGGGGCTTCATTGATGATATGGGCAGGCGCTTACCCCTCAGAGGTGGACTGAACTGAGCCAGTAGCTATTTTCGCGAAGCTAGGAGCCATCTCGAGACTGATCTCTTGCTAAGTATAGAAGATTGCCGAAGAGAAGCCACAGAATTGATAGATCTACAATTTGGAGAGTCGCAGGTCTCGATAGCTACTCTATATCTCAATAGAGCCGTAGATCTGGAGAAATAAGCCACGCCAAGAGATGGAAGCCATAGAATCGGTAGATCTACAACTTGGAGAGCCACAGATCTAGATAGTTGCTCTATATCTCAATAGAGCTGCAGATCTAGAGAAATTAGCCACGCTAAGAGATGGAAGTCATAGAATCGGTAGATCTACAACTTGGAGAGCCGTAGATCTGGATAGTCGCTCTATATCTCAATAGAACCGCAGATCTGGAAAAATATAAAATCGTGCACGATGAGGGTTCTAGAGCATCATTTCCACAACGCAGCCCTCTCGAAGCTTAATTCCACAGTTACCTTCAATCCCGACCTTAACGCTATGGTTGTGGCTTCCTCCAAATAAAACTACAGTGGTGTAGGAGGGCAAGTAGCAAATTACACGAAATCCAATCCAGGGAGCAGCCCTTCAACCCACTCGGCCAATAATACAATCATGGCTATAGAGATTTCATGGAAATAAGCCGCAGATTTAGGCCAATACCTTGTCTTATTAATACAACATGTCCGGAAAAACCATAACTCAATTCATATGACACTTGTTCATATGACATTTTTTTAAATTAATTAATATAATCACATAACTAGTTTTGATATATATATATATATATATATATATATATATATATATATATATATATATATATATATATATATATATATATATATCTATATATATATATAAACTAGAAACAGTGTTCTAAAATATTCCATGGATATTAAATCCAAACCATCATTGATATTTAAATTAGAATTTTGGAAGCCTTATTAAAAAATAGACATGATTATTGACATAATTAATGGTGTATTCTAACTAATAGACAAATGTTTTTAAGCTTAAATTTTGCAATTACTTGATTTTTTCCAATTAAACAACTTAAACTTATAGTTTTTAAAAATATTTATAAGATTTCCACCAATATTAACCATAAAAAAAATGTTCCAAAAAATATATTTAATTTATCATTTAAACTACATGATAATTAATTATTACACCATTTTAATTAATCATAAGCATCATTAATTAATTATTAAATTATTTTCATGGCGTTCCTAGTAATCGTCTGAAATTTTCGGAGGAACGACAGCTGTGCAACTAGGGTTCCGGTAATCGTCTGAAACAACGCAGTCAGGCACGGCTCTGCAGCCTTCGAGGGTCTGACCTCCAGGGCCTGACAGAGAGCCACAGGCTTTTTCACAGTGCACATGGATCCCCCCGAGGGGAGGGTCTCAAAGCCCTCCCCTATGTCCAACTCGGCACCGTCAGGGCATACGGGATCCTTAATCTTTGGATCGATCCATGCAGACAAGAACAACAATGCGTCATCGCAGCAGAATAAATCCAAAGACTCAGCCATTCAGTCCGACAAGAATGATGCAGTACCAGAGGGGAAAGATAAGCCAGAGGAACAGACCAAGGTCACATCGAAAACCTGCAAACCAATAGCAGCTGAAAGACCCAAGATAGAACTGCCCAGTCAGAAGATCAATGAGCGAATACAGTACATGACGGACCATGCACTCATAGGAAAATTTATAGGACTCTGGCCAACAGAAAAAGCCCTGTATGGTTGGATCGCGGCCAAGTGGAAACCCAAGGGCCACATCACTTTGCAGCTAGGATCGAAGGGGTTTTTCACTGTAATATTCTTATGCTTAGAAGAGAAGTTCAAAATCTTAGATTAGGGCCCATACTTCTTCAACTCAGCAAGATTGTATCTAAGAGAATGGGTAGCAAGATTCAACCCGGACAAGGAAGACCTCACCTGGGCTCTAGTATGGATCAGAATGTACTCACTTCCAGAGGAATACTGGGACGAAAGACTACTCAAGGATATTGGAAATGGACTGGGGGAATACATAAAAGAGGCGGAAGAGACGAAGCTGCGAAGATATACTTCATACACCCGCATTTTTGTCTTCATGCGTCTGGACAAAGCTCTACCTGACTCGGTAAGTCTCTCTCATGACGACTATGAATGGATCCAACCTCTGGACTATGAACATGTTCCTTTTCACTGCCGCAAGTGTCATGCTCATGGGCACCTCTTTAGGGACTCTCCGCTAAACGCCAAAGCCTCTGTTTCTGACCCCTCTGATATGCCGGTCCAAGAAGGCTTTACCAAAGTTCACAGTCACAAACGAGCACACAAAAAACCTGCCTCTGAGAAAAAACCCCAGCAAGACTCTGCATCTATTCCCTCCACGAGTAACAGTTTTGAAATTTTTGCTCAAGCGTCAGAAGATCAACCCTTGAACTCAAAGCTTAGCTTGGTACCCATCTCTACCTACGAACTCACCAACCCCTCTAGCTCCACCCCTGCTTCTCTCCACTCAAAGGATAAAATGCTACCCCCAAGGAAAATAAAAAAGATAGTGCAGGAAAAGTAAATGAAATGGAAGTAGATGGTTCTCCTAACCAACCCCTAAACTTAGAAGCAGCCACAGGCAAAAATAGTCAAACGCAGCAGATGGATGAAGATCCAGAAAATTTCGACATGGAAGGATTGGACATTCATGAGCTTGAGCTAGCATGTAAAAAGAAGGACTATGATAAAATCCCAAAGCTACAACTCAACAAACTGGAAATAGTCCTCTCGAAGGCTTATCAGCAGAAACAGCTAGGCATCCAACCAAGCAGTTACTGGGATGGCAGCCTCCCCCCAAGAGACTTCAAAAAGAGAGGGAGAAGAACGGATCTCCAGCGAACAATTGAAGTAGGGAAAATCCTGGTGGACTCAGGCAGGTATGCAAAATTGATGAAGTACTACAAGCCCTCCATCAATAGTGAATCATGAAGCTCACTTCATGGAATTTAAGGGGGCTCAATAGCCCAGGGAAACTCAGAACTCTAAAAAACATGATAAAGATGGAGAAACCGCAAATGTGTTTTCTTCAAGAAACAAAATGCAATAGCAGTACGCTAGGAAGCATCCTTTCCAGAGCATGGCCAGGATGCCAATCGGTAGCAGTGGATGCAGAAGGAGCATCGGGTGGGTTAGCAATAGTGTGGAACCCGCAAATGCTCACTCTCCATGATTTTCATGCCTCCCACCATATTATCCAGGCCACCTTTCACATTATAGGAACCAATATTCATGGCAACCTCACTAATGTCTACTTCCCTCAGGAAGCAGGAAATAAAATAGCTTTACTCAACACAATAGAAGCTCTGAGCCTCAATAGAAAGCATCCTCTGTGGATCATTGGAGGGGACTTCAATATGATCACCAAGCTGGAGGAAAAGAAAGGTGGGAGAATTAGGATGGATCAGGAAAATGTATACTTCAAAGACTTCATCCAAAACAATTCTCTCATCGACCTACAATTTTGTAATGGCACACATACATGGAGCAACCGCAGAGCCGGGAAGTATCAAATTTCCTCAAAGCTAGACATATTTCTCATTACAGACAATTCGGCTCGTTTGGGAGGGGATATAGCGGCAGCAATTATCCCTTACTTAGGCTCTGACCATTGGCCCATCTCCCTCCAATGGTAAAGGCCCGGCAACAAAACCAAGCGATCTTTTCACTTCGAAGAGTTTTGGCTTACTCATCCTGCATTCAAGGACTTCGTCAAAACAACTTGGAGCACCTTCTGTCTGCCTGAAGGATCCAAAATGTTTGAGTTCCAATAGAAACTCAAATATCTAAAATCCCAAATTAAGAAATGGAATCAAGAGACATTTGGAAATATTTTCAATGCGCAACAAAATCTAAACAAGGAAATGGCCGATCTCCAGCAACAAATTATCACCAAGGGACACACTAATTGGACCTTAGAACATGAGCAACACATAAATACTCAACTGGAGGAGAGGAGAAAGTAGGAGGAAATTCTATGAAGGCAAAAATCCAGGATAAGATGGTTAAAAGAAGGAGAAAGGAACACCAAATTCTTCC
This sequence comes from Pinus tabuliformis, assembly GCA_031772625.1. Classification (NCBI taxonomy): domain Eukaryota; kingdom Viridiplantae; phylum Streptophyta; class Pinopsida; order Pinales; family Pinaceae; genus Pinus; species Pinus tabuliformis. The sequence goes on along the minus strand of CM062820.1, from coordinate 882,221,374 downwards.
ATCGAACCACTGTCCAAAGAAGAATGCACAACAAAATCTCCTTCATATAGAAACAGGGAGGGGCGAGGGTGGAAAAGCATGAAGAAATCGAGGAGGAATTTCTCAAACACTTCAAACAAGTGCATAGCGAGCCCCCGGCAGACAGAAATCCGGCCATAGAAAAAATAATCCAAAATGTTCCAAAAATCATCATTGAGGAACAAAATGAGCTCCTCCTCCGCCCTATTCTCCCTCAGGAAGTGGATGTAGCCATGCACCAGCTCAAGGAGGGAAAAACCCCAGGCCCGGATGGATTCTCGACTACCTTCTACCACAATTTCTGGGAGCTGATAAAAGCTGAGGTGTGGCAAGTAGTGCAGGAATCCAGAGCTCTTCACTGGCTTTTACCTTCCCTCAACTCGACGTTTATCACGCTCATACCAAAGGAGGAGAAATCTAATACACCGGACAAATTCTGCCCTATAGCTCTATGCAACATCATCTATAAAGAGATCTCTAAAGTCATCACCAACAGGTTAAAGCCTCTTCTGCCTCTGCTTATCTCGCCTGAACAATCTGGCTATGTGGAAGGGCGGCAGATACTCGACGGCATAATCCTCACGCATGAAGTAATTCTCTCCCTCAAGCACTACAAACAGGCAGGTATGATACTGAAGCTCGATCTCTCAAAAGCATTTGATAAACTAAGTTGGACATACATGCAAAAAATGTTAAATGCTTTCAGATTCTCTCCCATGTGGGTGCATTGGATTATGAGTCTTACCTCCTCATCCTTCTTCTCCATTCTTGTGAACGACATCCCCTCTCGTACCTTCAATCCTTCCACAGGAATTCGGTAGGGTGACCCTCTATCCACCTTCCTTTTTGTGTTAATGGCTAAAGGTTTGGGACGCCACATCAAACATGCCCTCATCTCCCAGCAGCTCAAAGGTCTCTCCATCCACAATTCCCCGGCTATAACTCATCAGCAGTTTGTTGATGATAACATGCTGTTTGGTTACCCTTCGGTACAGGAAGCCTCCCTCTTCAAATCTCTGCTCAACGACTTCTCTAAGGCTTCGGGCACCAGCGTCAACAAAGCCAAATGTCAGATCTTTTTCTTTCACATCTCCCCTGTGGTGCAGCGTGCAATAGCTCGCATTTTGGGCTTCCCCATTGATTCACTCCCTTCCAAATATTTTGGAGCCCCCCTCATTGACTTGGCCATCAAGCATTCTTCCTGGTGCATCCTAATTGAGAAGCTGGAATCTCGTCTCAACCTTTGGACGCACCGAACTCTAAACATTGCAAGTCGCGTGGTGCTCATAAAGGCTGTGCTTCAGGCAATGCTGCTCTACTTGTTTTCTATCCTTGCAGCACCCAAATGGGTTATTAAAAGAATAAGGGATCTTCAGTGTAACTTCTTATGGGGGAACACAGCTACCAACCGCAAATGGGCCCTGGTAAAATGGACTACTGTCTGTTTGCCTAAAGAAAAGGGAGGCATAGGCCTGAGGGATCCCAATCAAAGCAATGCGATAATGTGCGCCAAAATCTGGTGGCAGTGGCTCTCTTCCCCTGACAAGCCGTGGGCCGCCATTTGGACAGCCAAATACGCCAATCACAGACCTCAGGAGGAGCTTATAAGACTCATACCCAATGCAAAAGGTTCCCTCATTTGGAATGCGGCCAAGCAACATTTCTTGTTGATTCAACAACATAGTTTTTGGGAAGTAAGAAATGGTGAAACAACCCGATTCTGGACAGATGCCTGGAACCAAATGCCAAAGCTCAGTAGCACTCTCCACCCACTTCCAAACTATATTGGGGAGGATCAGCAACAGAAAATGATTTGGCAGCACTGGACACAGGAGACTGCGCAAGGATACAGGCAATGGAAGCAAGGTGATGGGCTAATCAGGAATGCGGATCGCCCATTCATGGAGGTTCTGGAAAGGGAGCTCCAAAAACGATGCATAAGACACTCGGAAGGCAGGGATATCTTACGATGGGGTTACAGGCCTAAAGGAACCTTCGCTACTTCAGAAGCTTACAAATTAATAAGTTCCGACCCTTCGCCCCCCGATCTCATATGGGGGAAAATTTGGGACTCAGGTATCTGGCCTAAAGTGTCTCTCTTCCTTTGGCTAGTTGGACATCAGAAAATCCTCACCTGGGATAGGTTAAGGCGAAGAAACTACCATGGCCCCTCAATATGTGTCAACTGCAAAGCCCAGAAGGAAACCCTTCAGCACCTGCTAGACTCTTGCACTCTGGCTAATCATTTATGGGAGAAGGTGAGCTTCAGATGTCAAAGAAGATGCAGAGTGGCAGAGGACATCACAAATACTCTGCGTCAATGGCAAAAGAAACCCTTTAAGAGTGAAATCCTTAACCATATATGGAAGATAATTCCAGGACTACTCATCTGGGGAATCTGGAAAGAAAGGAACAAGCGCATATTCAAAGATCAAAGTTCTCCCTTAGAAGTCATTTGGAGAAAATTCTATATAAAGCTCAAAGAAACCCTGCTGCTATGTTCATGGACTCAGGAGAACCTTCCCTCTATCAACAGTGAGAAAGCCATCTGGGTGAATTGGAATATGCAACTCCCTCAGGAAACTCTCAACAATGCCCCACCAAGAAACATCAATACAAAAAGAGACTCCTGGACAGCTCCTCCAGCGCACACTTTCAAGCTCAACTTTGACGGAGCCTCAAAGGGCAACCCCGAAAGAGAAGGCTGTGGTGGAATTTTCAGAAATCATGCAAGAATGCCTCTTCTGATTTACTTTGGAAACATTGGTTGGGACACCAATAACTCGGTCGAACTGGAAGGTTATGGCAAGGTCTCCTCCTCGCATGGAAACACAAATACCATCCCCTGGAGGTCGAGGGCGACTCTATGTGTTATAGACATTTTTGGGCACTGCAACCCCAAGCATAAAATTTCCATAAACCAAGGGCTCCTAAGTCCCTAAAAGTGTTGTTCCAACCCCTAAAGGAACAAGGTCAACTGATTACAGCTTCTCCGAGAAGTTCTCCATGAAAAACTGCTCAGAACTGGTCAAAACAAGATCATTTCAGCTGCTCCATAGGCAAAGTGCATTGTATCTCACCTAAATACACTGTGTGGGTGTGTTGCATTTCAAAAAGCCCTTCTATGGGGTGCGATGGGCGAGAAGTGACAAATGGCAGTGTCATTCCACAAGGTGGAGAGGCATGGAATCTTCCAGAAACTTCTCCTGTGACACTTGCCTCTCTGAATTCAACCAAGGATGAGTAAGAGATCATCAATCTCCAAGTGGAAGCAAGAAATATCAGAGGGAAGACACTAATCAAATCACAAGCTGACTCATCTCCCTTACAGATATCTATATATGGATCCCTCATCGCAGAGATCCAGAGGCCGAAATTTTTCATATTGTAAGGAATTGTTGTTGGTTTCTTGAGACAACATCATAGTGTTGGGTGATCTAAGCTTTGTATGAGGTGAAGAAGGACTTACTTGCTGAGAGGATGATGCTGGGTCAGAACAACTGGTTGTAACTCCCTTGGCTCTTTCTTGTTTATCAATAAAAGCTATTCAAGTTTTCCTCCATACTCTTGTGTCATTTATGTTTTATGCATTTGTATGGTCAATTTACATATGATCCTAGATTGTTTATGATTATAGATCCATGTTCTTGTATAGTGCTATGCTACTGTGATCTTACAGGTGCTCTGTGAAGCTGGTTGTACAAGGGAGCAAGTAGCGAAAGACGATCAAGAGAGAGAGGAATCGAACTAGGAGATTAGCACAAGACAGAGGTTGGTCTTATTTGTTCTTCTCTCATCTATAGTTCATAAAGGAAAAACGAAAGTAGCTTTACTTTGTTTGTTTCTAAGGTAGCTACCACACCTTAGTGGGATAAGCAGTTCTATGTAGACACTTTTCGCTGTAACAAAATGGCGACTCCGCTGTGGATGAATTAGTTTGTTTGTTTATCTTCCTTGTTGTTTATTTTATAAACTTACAGACAGAGCCTGAAGTCGAGCCAGGTAGCTTTCGAACTGCATTTTCTATGCAAATGAAAAGTAGATAAATGCCGCTTCAGTCAATTTGCAGGATTTGTTTATAAATTAAACAACTGATTTACAAACTCTCTGATTGCCCCTTGTGGTAGCTCTAGTAACCTCCTTAGATCTACCCCTGATTGTTGTATTACTGATTACCATTTTCTCAGACAAAACCCATGAACTGAACTGCAAACTGTGACTCGGAACCCAAGCAAAGTCTCGTCTCTGGCCTAGCGCAGGTACTGTTCTGTGAATCTAAAATTCAGTGCACTTACCGAGTGTATTAGGTGCACTGCATTTCAAATTCCCTGTGTTACAGGTGCACTGATCAGACTAGGCATTGTTCAGTTTTGGTTTCTGTGATTCATTCTTTTCAGTTCTATTCATGAATTTTGCTACCTGTAATCAGTATATCTCTGTTTGACACCGCTTCTCCTTCATGTTATTCCGCCTCCTTTGTGCAAAAGAATTGTAAATGTTTTTGTGTATTTTTTGAGTCATTTTCAGTTCTCCTTTGCAAAAAGTAATGTAATCGTACTATCGTCCTTTGATTTGAAAGTTTCGCAAGTGTCATTTTCAGTCATAGGAAAGAGTTTGGTTGTTATTGATAGTCGATTATCCTATTACTATTGTATTTGGTCTGAATTTGTAGTTTTTCTAGTGTCAAAAGCAAGTATTCATTTCCAAATCGTAAAATGTTGTGATTGTCTCCATTTTTTATTTTGAAAAGAAACTTGTTAATAATTGTCGCTTGAAAAGTAATTCAGATTTGTGCATTAGCTTTCTTTTTACCATTCACATACTAAGAAAGCTGAAAACAAATACATGCATGTGCATTTGCATTTAGAATGTTTGATTGGTTTGATTTAGGACAGTACATTTAGAGTGTGCTCTTTGCTCTTCGTGAAAGAATACTGTCTCTCTTTCCTTAGTAGCTAGGATTTTCATTGCACAAAGAAGATAAAAGTCTATTTATCATCTTAGATTGCATTTTAGGAATTATACATCTACATCTCGCGGTGAACCTGAAAGGCAAATTTCTTAAGCAAGATCAACTATAAAATAAATTTAATGAATCTAACAACGCTTTGGAACCTAACGCACAACATCTAGAAGTCTAGGCTAGAGACATATTTCGGCGTCGTAAAGCCTGGTAACTGTTGTTACCACTGATGGTTGGGTGATTCCTCCACTTTGAGACGATAAGTGACAGTACAGACTTGTGCTCCCACGTACCGTCGAGTATATTTTGGGAGACCACAATAGGCTTAATCCTTTATCCATAGGAAGCCATGTCTGCCGCCCTATTGATCGCAATGCACTGAAAACGACATTCAGGAAGATTGAATGCCATACAGTAAAAGGTATTCTGCAGTTTTGCAATTGATTTGGTAATCCGTCTACCTAGATTTCCAGAGCAGTCCCTTTCGTTCCTTTTCAGACTCCTTAACGGAAAAGGTCCATCTGAGCACTTGTCACTTCAGGCTCATTAAAAATTGAAGGCGACTAGAGTCATCTTTTGATTTTTCTCGACTCTTATAAATTGAAAAAACAAGTTGTGTCAAAGCGTCTAAAATTTATTTTAAACGAAATAATCATCACCCTTTCCTACGTTGATCTTAGGTTGAGAAAATGGAATCCACCAACCAAGGAATTCCCCTTGGAGGAAATCCTAGTCCCTTCTCCTCTTGGGGAGATGTTCGTGCACCCCATATGGCCACATTGTCACTTCCAGGATTGACAATCGGCTTGCCCGTATGGCTCTTCTCAACCTCTGTCGTTCAGAACACCGCAATTCCTGAGCAATCGAGTCAGCAACTAGACAAATCCAGAGTTACCCACCAAACTTCTACTTCCTCCAATTCTTCCTCTCATCCTTCTTCTTTGCTTGATGGGGTTGGTAAAGCCAAAAATCAAGTACCCGAGAAGAAGAAGGAAAAGAAGAAGAAAGAGAAGAAGAAGTAGCCAAAAGCGAAAGGGGGCAACCAAGCGTCGTCTAGCGAAAATCCACACACTGCACCGACCAGGTCTAAATCACCATGTGTCATTTGCAAAGGAGACCACTATCATAGAGATTGTCCTTGCATCCGTTGGATCTTAAGGGACTGGTTTCCTCGTTTGCACAACCCGGTGTCGTCAACCTCTGATGATCATGTTGAAAACACATCGTCGACTAGTGAAAGTGAAGCCCCAGGACAAAAAGGAAAATATAGATTTCCTTGTAAACTGTGTGAAGGCGATCATGCTGTCCATCATTATCCCTTCTTAGACAAGGCTAAAAGAGTTTTGGATGATCGTCCGGTTTCACTGTTACGACTCCCTCCTGGATATAAAAAACTCTTGCCGAGTCCGTCACTAGTTTAAAATCCAGCTGACCCGCCCAGGTGGTCGGCTGAAGCATCTATCATTGAAGACAAACCATCTGAACCCATACCAGATGAAAGTCAAAAGGTCGAGGCGGCAGTTGACCCAGTCTTGCCTTAAGAGGTTCCATCTTCAAATGATACAGTCATAGAAGAGAATAAGGATGACACCATCCAAATTCTTTTCGTAAGCAGAGACTCTGATGAACATGGGGGCAATTTACCCATTCCTTTACTGCAGGAATGAATTTCGTCAGAGTCGTACCCAGTTGTCTATTCGGTCCCACCTCCAAGCAACCTAGTTGTTTCCTTTGACTGGAATCAACTAGGCAGACCTCGTTTATCGGCTAGTGTACCATTCCGAATTATTGCTCAAATATATAGAATGGTTATGGCTGGTACCATCATAGATGAAGGGGCTTCTGTGAGTATCCTTTCCTCGACTGCTTGGAAAGCGCTTGGTTCGCCATCGCATGGAATCTAACTGGCTTTGACAAAGGAACCAGTCGACCGTTAGGGATCCTTCTCAATGTGCCCATAACATTGAGAGGGAAAACCGTTCACATGAACGTAATGGTAGTTCAAGGACCCCTGGATTATAATCTACTCCTTGGACGAGACTATATTTATTGCATGGGAGCCATTGTCTCATCACTCTTTAGAGTGACGTGTTTTCCGCACAAAGGAAGAGTGGTCAAGCTCATAGACCAGCTTTCATTTCCCGGATCACACAGAGAAGATAGTCATATGCCATCCCTGAATGGTCTTTTCACACAAAGAATGTCTCATAAATCTCCAGTCCGTCCACCTGATGAGCACGAGTGATTCGCGGGACATGACTGAAACCCAGGGGGCATGCACCCTGGTCTGCTTCGGCAGGAAAACTTCGGGTATAGGGCAGGTTTCCGCGAGAGATATATGACTGTACTGTACTCTCATCCGTGATTGGAAGAGGGGGTTAGACTGGAATAAGATTCTCTTGTCAAAGTTATGTCAGTGGATTGTCTCATCTTTGTCTATTTCGGTAGACATCGCCGAAGAATTGTTTTGTTTGCACTGTGAATAGAACAATCTTTGGTAACCTGAAAGAGGTAGACCTTTTCTGATAAAACAAATGTTTTGTTGGAGATTTGAAAGGTGACCTTGAATCTCTGTTTTATACCTGGGGGCATGCAAACCTTTTGGCATGCAAGCGAAGAGTGACTATCTATTTTTTTAAATTTGTAGGTCCTCTAACCCTTTAAAATCGTAGGATTGGTCGTTTCCTAACTTGCATAAAGAAAGGATATGGGGCAAAACTCTAAAAATTGCCATTTTATAATGCGACATTCTTATTACACGATTGGATTAATCGAGTAGTTTTAGCGCATAGTTCAAGCTCATTAAAAAATAAACATAAGCCATGAGCAAATTTTTCCCCCAGTGTTTAAGCTCAATAAAAAAAAATGAACTGATTTCCGGGAAATAACCATCGTGAATGTAGTACTTCAGCCTTTAAAGCCCTGGTCGTGTTCTCATCATCACCTCCACTCTGTATTGGCCGATCATTCAACTCCATATGATTGTTTACCCCTTTTGAGGAACAACTGGGAAGAGTGATCCCACTAGCCATCCTTGTAACACTGCCATGATTGGAAAATTCCAAACCTTACCTGGAATCAGCTGCTACCCAATTTTATCACTCGTTCCTAAAAAAACGAGTCTCCTTTAAGCTCTTTTCAACTGACTCGTAAAATATGAAAAGATTGCCGAGCCATTGGCCTCTCCAGCTCGTTAAAGGGACCGAAAGTGCTATCCCTCCTTTAGATTTTAATCTTTTTGGACCTGAGGGATTATTACACAAAAAGATCGAGCGCTTGTTTTGTTTGGCTCGTTAAAAGTATCGAAAATTCATGCCTTCTATATTGTTTTATACTTTTTCTGACTTAAGGGATTAGATGACTAAAAAGGAATTTTGGAGTTTCCTTTATGTTCCTTTTCAGACTCTCTAAAATTGAAAAGGACCAAGTTATCCTTGTCGTTAAACTCGTTAAAACTTAATAGCGACAAACTTGTCCATAGCAGACAAGAACGAGTTTCATTATCGCTAGGCTCGTTAAAACATAGCGATGGGTTTGCCCGAAGGGAAAATTATAGAACAAGCATATGTTATCCTCCTCAAGCTTGACAAAAATAAAGAGGTATTGGTCAGCAATGACTGGGGAAAAATTGGGAAGAAAACTTGAAGAAACTTTGTTGGTAGTAAGTCGCTCTTGAACATGACACTTTCACTCCGCAACCAGGTCGGGTTGGGTTGTTTCATTCACCGGTCACATCACCATGGTCCCATCACACCATCCACATTTGGGGTTAATGCTACCAATCTATCACGTCAGTGTCGCCGATATGTTCAAGAGAAGTCATTCAGAGAATTCACCTATGTCTCACCCGCTACAATACATTTACAGTCCATTCTTTCATGATCGCCACCCTGGACCTTATGTCATCAGATCGTTTTCACCTCCATTAAAATCATTTACTCTGTTCAGTGTCATTGATGTGGGATTCATTAAGGTCCTCCTGTGACGGATCGCTTCTTGTCGACATCAGCTCATTATCCAAGAAGTCGATCTAGGAACACCCCGTTCAGTACTTTGAAGCTTGCATGCCTCAATGGCAAGTTTCTCACTTCCGGCGACAAGTTTACCTCAATGACCTTCGACCGAAAGATTTTGCGTGGTTTTCGACGCCAAGTCCTTTATTCACACCACGTGAATTATACTGCAGTACCTTGAGGGTCATTATCATTATTGGTGATTCCTCTCGCACCTGTTAACAGCTCACATCATTGGCTGGTAATCAGGCGATGTCTTTCCATGTTTGACTCCAGAACATCTCTCACATGGATCGACCTGTACTCCGAGTGAAGATCGAACGAGGTTGAAGACCCCAGATCTAGTTTCATCCATTCGGGCTGCGATATATATTCAGGGAAATAAAGACATCAAATGTACATCATTGCTACACAGATAATCATCCAATCAAAGGGATGATGGCTCTACCAGAATCATCAGTCTACAATCAGACAATTGTCTGTCTTATATACATGAAAATGAATTTATAAAGCTGAGCATGGGAATGCCCGCCTCAGCTAGATCATGAAAATATTATGAAGATAAATGTGTTGTATTGTATCTTATTACAGATCTCCTCTCAGCTTGAAAGAACTTCAGATCCTCATAAAGCATTCCACCCGACATCAAAAGATTAACGACCTCATGCTTTAGGGGGCAACTGTTATAGAAATTTTTGGGCACTGCAACCCCAAGCATAAAAAGTCCATAAACTGAGGGCTTCTAAGTCCCTAAAAGTGTTGTTCCAACCCCTAAAGGAAAAAGGTCAACTGATTACAACTTCTCCCAGAAGTTCTCCATGAAAGACTGCTCAGAGCTGGTCAAAACAGGATCATTTCAGCTGCTCCATAGGCAAAGTGCATTGCATCTCACCTAAATACACTGTGTGGGTGCGTTGCATTTCAAAAAGCCCTTCTATGGGGTGCGATGGGTGAGAAGTGACAAATGGCAGTGTCATTCCGCGAGGTGGAGAGGCATGGAATCTTCCAGAAACTTCTCTTGTGACACTTGCCTCTCTAGATTCGACCAAGGATGTGTAAGAGATCATCAATATCCAAGTGGAAGCAAGAACTATCAGAGGGAAGACACTAATAAAATCACAAGATGACTCATCTCCCTTACAGATATTTATATATGGATCCCTCATCCCAAAGAACCAGAGGCTGAAATTTTGCATATTGTAAGGAATTGTTGTTGGCTTCTTGAGACAACATCATAGTGTTGGGTGATCTAAGCTTTGTATGAGGTGAATAAGGGCTTACTTGCTGAGAGGATGATGCTGGGTCAGAACAACTCGTTGTAACTCCCTTGGCTCTTTCTTGTTTATCAATAAAAGCTATTGAAGTTTTCCTCCATACTCTTGTGTCATTTATGTTTTATGCATTTGCATGGTCAATTTACATATGATCCTAGATTGTTTATGATTATAGATCCATGTTCTTATATAGTGCTATGCTACTATGATCTTACAGGTGCTCTGTGAAGCTGGGTGTACAAGGGAGCAAGTAGCGAAAGACTATCAAGAGAGAGAGGAATCGAACAAGGAGATTGGCGCAAGACAGAGGTTAGTCTTCTTTGTTCTTCTCTCATCTATAGTTCATAAAGGAAAAACGAAAGTAGCTTTACTTTGTTTGTTTCTAAGGTAGCTACCACACCTTAGTGGGATAAGCAATTCTGTGTAGACACTTTTCCCTGTAACACTATGCTCCTTATCAATATGGCCAAGCAACTCCGCAATGGATCTCATGCTAGAAAAATAGCCATGAGTTGGAGACTAGAGGCCAGATTTGAAGCCATAGAACACGAGCTTCTCAACAACAGAGCAATAATATTCAGTCACGTTAAGAAGGAGAGCAACAAGGTCACGGACCTCCTAGCCAATGTGGGGGTAGAAAGTAATCACACCCTCCTCACAGGACTCTAGACATAATACTGAACCATGATCAAATACAAGAATGCAATCTGCTGGTCCAAAAAGAGGTTGCATCCCTGGATGCGGGTGATTCGAATTGCATTTAGTGTGATGGGACTGGGGTGGGCGAAGCAACGAAGCCACCTACCAGCCATGATCATCAGATAAAAGGCCATGTGGGAGGAGGAGCACCTGCAGTTGGGTGTCATTAAGGGTAAAGGAATGTCTGAGACCAGCATTAATATGCCGTCCCGATTCGCATGCGATGATGGCTATCAGTCTTCGGCTCCCATGAATGCCATAGTTATGGCGGGAGAGTATCGAGGTGGTGGGAACTATTTATTAGCCGGCTTCAGCCATGGCTATATGCTGTTGTGTTTCATGCTGTTTTGGATGGTTGCGTGTTCTGCAGGTGCATGGGCTTCGTGGGGGTCGAGCTCTAGTTTATATCAGCGACCCTCTCCTGAGGTGGTGGGCTCACAAATGCAAACTAGCGCGCTCTCTTTGCGTGGTATCCCCCTGCTATTCATGGTGATTACTTTAACACTGTTGCAATGCCGAGGCCCCGCCAGAGAATGCTTAGCCATAGAGGCTCAGGATGGGGCACCCCTTCACGCTCGTACTCTGGGTCGGACGCCATGAGTCAGGATCCTCAACCTCGAAGTGGAAATGAGGGCATTCTGAGGCTGAGTCAATTCCTCGACCCAAGCTCGCCAGGCTCTTCGAATTCACCCTCCTTTGGCTCTGCTATCATTACTTTCAATTGCTCCCTTAATCGCCCTCGGATCACGGCTCATGTCTCTCTCCTCTTTCTAGAGGAGGCCCAGGATGAGGGCGATCCCAGTGCTCCTATGCCACTCACAGAGGATGAACAGGATGTGGGTGATCCCAATACTCTGAGGCCAATTGCCGATTTGCAGCTCAGGATGGTTCCACCGGCGAGCGCTACCAATGTTAATCCAATGGCTCCTGCTCCTCCAGACATGCAAGATAATGCAGTGGCCCAAGCTCAGGACCTGAATGAAGGGGGTTGGTGCAGGATCGTGGAGGAGTCACCTGATGAGTAATCAAGCTTTGCAGTTGCTTAACCGGTTTTTGTGGCCCAGTTGAAAAGGTTTTTTTGGCTCAATGTGTCAAATTCTGTCTCTGTTACTGTGTCGAGATCAATTTCTAGTTTCTGTTGTGTTTGCATGTTGTTTTTGTTCTTCTGGATCCCCTGCGTGGGAAATCTCGTCCAATTTCTCAGTTTTGGACAGTGTCTAGCTCAAACGGCCTTACTCTGAGGCTAGTTGCTTCACCATGCTCAGCTTGTTGTAATTTTACTCTTTTACTATGAATAATAGTTTAGACTTACTTAGCAAAAAAAAATTATTAAATTATTTTAAATACAAATTTGTTTACGAAAAAAACAATAATTAACTAGTTGATCATGGCCATCATTAACTAATTGTTACACTATTTTAAATAAGATTTGAATAGATTTGAATTTTGTTTAGAAAAATAACAATAATTAGATGGACTAAAAACCATATGTAACCTTATTGGCGGTTTCCGGGCCTGGTTTTATTATGTGGTGACTAAAAAGTGAAATCCACGATGACTATTTAATATTGTTCCTTTCCATCTTTCTTTCATTTTCTTCTTTGGTCTTGTCATATAACTGGTATAAGTTTAATGTCGTCTATACCGTGGGTATATTTTAAACATGTATTTTAAACATGCATTTAACTAACCGATATAATATATTTTTTTAAGTTATTTTTTCTTAAAATTTAATAAAAAAGAATTAAAAGTTATAATATTAAGTCGTTTAATTTGTAAAGTAAAAGATGAATATATATATATATATATATATATATATATATATATATATATATATTCAAAAGTGTATTTTAAATAAGAAGAAATTACAATCTTCTTAAAATTTATATATGGAATTCCAACCAAAAAGTTATTTAGTGTATTAGCTAGACTATGTCTATTTTAAATTTGTATGAGTCTCATATATTTTTAAAGTCACCTTTATAGCAATGTCCTTGTGTAACTTAAGTCATTAGTCCTTTTGTTGGTTGATCAATTTGACATTATTGTAATTATCATTATGCTTTCATGAAATATGTCAACATATATCTAGATTTTAACATTTGTGTATATATTTCATGCCTATTTTGAAATAGAGTTTCCACAATTTTAATTTAATTATCAACCTAGATCTATCATAACTTTCTATCTATCAAATATTGTGAGAGATCAAATATCTCATGGTGAAAACCTCTTTTTTTAGTGCAAAAATTGAGGAAATTTTTGCACCCCTAGAGATTTGATCCCTCTCGATGCTTGATGTATCTGGAGTTTAGATGAATGTGGGGTGATTTAACTATTAATAATAATAATTATTATTATTATTATTATTATTTTACTCTTATTTAATTTAACTGAGTCAAAATGTTTACATAACATAACCTTACGATATCTCTTCCATTCTCGATGTGATTAACGAGTCTAGATCCATCTTAACACAAGTCAAATTTTTCAGAGTGCAAACCTCTCTTTTGAGTGAAAAAAAATATTTGATCCCACTCACGCCTTTATTTGATCTCACAAACATGGAGCTTAAAAACTACTAGTAACTTCATCGAGTTAAATTTAGGGTGGAGAGTGTCTCTTGCAAAAATTATTAAGCGGATATGGATTTAACCTCCACATGATATTCTAGAATATTATTAGTACTATTCACAAATCAAAGATTGAGATTTATCTCCAAAGTATTATGCTAATTTCTCCCCTTTAATTTAATTGATTGATTAAAAAAAAAAATCTCTTATCAACATGCATGAGAGAAATAATTATGGGTGTTTGGGGATGTAGTTTTGATAAGCCATGCTCAAAGTATTGTAACAAATACTATATATAAAATAAGAATCTTCTTACATGTTTTTCTCAAATATATGTATGCTTAATTTGTATATTAATAGTAACATCAAGTTAAGTAATTTGATCTTTATCATGGATTGGCTCATGTTGTATTCACCAATCATATAATTTATATAGTTGTAGTAGTTTCTTTATAGAAAGAACACATAGATGTGTGCGCGCACAAACAAATGTATTTTCTATTACCCATAATCACTCAATTACATCATTGTATGAATGACATCCAACCATTTTTAAAATGAGAGATTGATGTTGAGAAAACATCTCAATTGTTCAATCCACTTGACAAACCAATATTACATATTTTCCTAAAGTAAGTGTTATTTCCTAGTCCCCCCTTTGAGGCTTATATTATTACATAAGTCACAAATTACATATAAATGACATCAGCCTAATATGGTCTTCATCGTCAATTACATTCACTCTTGGACCTTGTAGACACTACTCTTTCTTCACCACCTCACGAGCTCCCACTTGACCTCTGTTTGAAACATACTTGCCTATGACCATCATTGATGAACTTTGACAAATTGACATTTTTACTACCCTGAAGAATAGCCCAAATACTAAATATATCTATGCACAACTTTCCATCCTAGTAGTATGCACTGAAATACATAGTTCTAGTTATATAGGTAACCTGTCTAAGTACAGTTCTTATCCAATAGTCAATTATGGAACTGAACTTTCTTCACAGACACTTACATACACACATTGATAATATCTAATTAATATTATAATTGATAATTGCTTCATAAAAGCATGAGAGGCTTTGTATTAAATTCAGTATTGTTGTCACAATATAAGATGCCTTCAAGGTTGGCCTGTTGCAAGTCGTCAAAAGTAGCTATGTTAGCTAATTCTTTTAATTTACCATATAAGAGATATTTGGAATGAAATTTACAATTCAATGTTGTGTGTCCATTTTTTTGTTAATAAAAACATTCTACTGAGTTCCTATTTTTATTGACTCTACCCTGAGAAAATAATGCCATCTCATTATGTGAATTGTCCTCTGTATCACGTGATTTTATCCTATTTTCTTTTGCCAGAAGTGTTGCAATCATTTCATCCAATGATCATGAGGAAATTTGACTTAAAGTGAAAGTAACATTATCGTAATTTGAAGATAATTTATTTTAAAAAATAGCTTTAACATCTTCTTCTTCTATTTTTCCCCAATTTACTCCAAGTGCCTTATGAGCGATTTTAGATCGTTTATGTGTGTAGACAATGATAGCTTTTCATGCATTTTAAGTTTGAATAACTGCAATTTGAAAGATAATTTTTCATTCACGACCTTTTCCCCAAATATCTTGCTTAACTATTTTCATATTTGTGAAAAAGATTTTCCTAAGTTTATAAGGTGAAGTTGTGAATTTGACAAAGATAGTGCTATAATAGAATTAGCTTTTACTTCATTTTTCTGCCATTCAATTAATTGTTTAGGCTCTTGAGGTGTTGGTTCTAATCCTTCTACTAGGCTCCATAAGTTTTTATGCATCAAATTTATTTCTACTTTCACCTTCCAAGTATAAAAAATTGACTCATTAAACTTTTCAACAACTATTTGTTCCATGTTTAAATAAATGGCTACTTTATATTGTGCAGTGTTCTAGATTATTTTAGACTGACTCCATCCCACACGCAGATACTTAACTAAGTGGGTCATGTAGAATGAAGTGATGAACCCAAATAGTCTCCTTAATTCCAGAAACAAGAAGATTGTCCTCCAGTCCACAGTGAGGGTTTCATGCCTCTGCAACTTTAGAATCACATCCATAGTCAAAACGGCATCTATAATTCCACGAGCCTCTAGTGTGAAGTCTCTAATATACACCAGTCACCCTACTCAACAAACCAAACAAGATGTAGGGGGTTCACAACAAACAACTCCATACCAACAACCTTACTAGTCATATACAACATACGTTAATGCCCCAACTCTTCTCACGAGGCTTGGCCCTCATCTCTTTCTATGACTTGAATCCTGGAAGGGTAGCGCCCTGCGTAGTTCAAAATTTTCGATGGCGAGTAGTTGATCTTAAATTGCAGCAATCCGGACAACAATCTCGACAAAGGCTTGACGCCTCACGCAATAACTACTCCGAAAGTTGTTAAAAAAATAATAAAAAAATCACACGCAAATCCAATTTTCTCTATGAGGAGTAAACCCAAAGCTATCAAATCTAATACCAAGAAAAAACAGAGAGATGTGTGCAAGCACAAACAACTATATTTTTTGTTACATAGAATCACTCAATTACATCATATATTTACTATATCAATGAGATCCAACCATTTCTAAAATGAGGGATTGTTGTTGAGAAAATATCTCAATTGTTCAATACACTCAACAAATTAATCTTATATATTTTCCTGAATTAAGCATTATTTCCAAGTTTTACTAGTTTGAATATGTAGTTACCAAAAAATAAAATCCATAATAACCATTAATTATATCAATATGTGTCTATTTGGTAATAGGGATTCCAACATTTTAATTTAAATCACAATTATTAGGTGGATGGTAGGGATTTAAACTCTATAAAATATTCTACAATATTCTTAATATTATACACAAATCAAAGATTGAAATTTGTTTCCAAAATAGTTATGTGGTTTTTCTCTCTTAATTAAATTTATTAAATTAACAAAAATGTCAAATAAATAAGTTTCATGTGAAATAAATTATGAAATATATAATAAAATAAGTGTTTTGATAATTATTATAAATTAATATCTATCACTATTTTATAGTCATTTAATTTATATAATTGTGATACTTATTATTTCTCCAAAAACATCTTTATCTCCTCATCTCCTTATTCTGTAATTTAAATAGTATAGATTTAACTTGATCACTATGAGACCATACACTTTTAACATCACATTTATAACTATGATTGTGCCACTGTAAGTCATTGATCCTATCTTTGATTAATTCCTTTGACATTATTTTAGTTATGATTATGCTTTCATGAAATCTCTCCACATATATCTCCATTCTAACAATTGTGCATTTTGGTTAATTCCTGTGACATTATTTTAGTTATGATTATGCTTTCATGAAATCTCTCCACATATATCTCCATTCTAACAATTGTGCATTTACCGTTATAGTATTCCATTTAATTTATATGTATGTGACAGAACGCTTTATGTTTGTATTGTTATAATATTTATTTACGTTTTATGTGTGCGAGAGGTCTTATATTTATGAAGTGTATTCATTCTCATGGTTAAGAGTATTACATTGTATTTGTGTTTGCTAAAGTAATTGATTGAATCGCGGTTGAAGTGTTTGGTGAATTAGATTGTTAATAATTTTATGTAGATTTTTATAGTTATTTATAATATTTATATTGTAAAATGAATTTTCCGAAAAAAGAATTATGTTTTTGAATTTAGTTTGTCCAATATTTTGGGTGAGGACATAAAAGTTTTGAGATGATTTGAAAGAGTGCTACGAGGAAAATACATAGAATAGGGAGGAAATTAGTTCTTATGAAAAATAATAGAATATTAAAAATAGTCAAATTTCTTGAAAAAAAAGAAACAAAATAAAATGCATGAGAAGAAGAGATCAATCAAAAGTTATAGGCAAAGAAAATATTTAAAATATGAGAGGGTTTGTTAGAAAGTCATGAAATTAATATTTTTAAAGAGCTGTATAAATATTAAAAATTAAACTTTTTAATTTAATTTAAAGAGAAACTTAGAAACATTTAAAATTAAACATTTAAATTAATTTAAAAAAGGGGACGTAGAAAATAATAATGAATTAAAAATATTTAAAATAGAGAATTGAAATTCATAAAATCTTTGAGATGATGTGAATGAGTGCCATGAGGAAAATAAATAGAATGCAGAATAAATTGGTCATTATTTTTAATATTTACTTCTCTTATAATTCTTGATTGATCCCTTACTTTCCTTCCTTTGATTTTCTTCCCTAATTAGTTCTTATGAAAAATAATAGAATATTAAAAATAGTCAAATTTCTTGAAAAAAAAGAAACAAAATAAAATGCATGAGAAGAAGAGATCAATCAAAAGTTATAGGCAAAGAAAATATTTAAAATATGAGAGGGTTTGTTAGAAAGTCATGAAATTAATATTTTTAAAGAGCTGTATAAATATTAAAAATTAAACTTTTTAATTTAATTTAAAGAGAAACTTAGAAAAATTTAAAATTAAACATTTAAATTAATTTAAAAAAGGGGACGTAGAAAATAATAATGAATTAAAAATATTTAAAATAGAGAATTGAAATTCATAAAATCTTTGAGATGATGTGAATGAGTGCCATGAGGAAAATAAATAGAATGCAGAATAAATTGGTCATTATTTTTAATATTTACTTCTCTTATAATTCTTGATTGATCCCTTACTTTCCTTCCTTTGATTTTCTTCCCTATCTTGCAAGAAATTTCACCCCTTTTTCTTATCATTTTTTATATTTTTTTTTAATTGTTTTCATAATGGTTAATCTCCTCCCAATTATATTTATTCTTATCCTGACACACATTCAAATCATCTCAAATAATTTGTGTCATTGATGATAGGTGGATTGTCCACATGAAACTTTGCACAAACTAAGTTTGAAAATAAAATTCTTTTCGAAAAACTCAGCGTACAAAATGAGATTATTATTGTCTTCATTCATAGTGGAATATTTTATTATTTTTGTATTATATATATATATATATATATATATATGTCTGTGTGTGTGCGTTGGGGGGGGTGTGTTGGGTGGGGATGGGGAGGCGCGGGGAGAGGGGCAGGTGGGGAGTGGAGCGCAGGTGGGAGGGGGGGATGGGGGTTGTTGGGGAGGGGTGGGAAGAGGGGAAGGTGGGGAGCGGTGGGCAAGTGGGAGGGGGGGATGGCGGGGGGGGGTTGTTGGGGGGGATGGGGAGGGGTGGAGAGAGGGGCAGGTGGGGAGCAGAGGGCAGGTGGGAGGGGGGGATGGGGGGAGGGGTATGGAAAAAGAACCAAGTTGTGTGGGCGTGGGGCGCTGAGGGGGTTTGGGGCTGCATGGCAAAGAACCAAGATAAAATGTAGGGGAAATATAAAAAGTTATATCTAGCACATTGAAAAGGGAAGTTCCATTCTCATATCTAAAATTTATAAAATATGTTTTGTTCTTCAGAAACAAGAGTGGAAAATGAAAATGAAGGAAAGATTCAAGAACTTAACAAGGTAGCACTCCAATTTTTGAACTTCGCTAGGAATAGTGGGTTTATTACTTCTTGTTTCTTTTTAGTTGGGTATCGCTCACCAGAAACATTCTTAGAGATGTTATTAAATTTTGAGTATGTATGTATCACAATAGCATGATGAAAAATAATGTATTAATTGACTATTGGCTCAATTCAAGGAGACCAAATTAGAGGATGTTGTAAATAATCAATTTCTTGACTACTTTGATGAGTTTCCTACTTCAAGTGCTAATGGTAATGATATTCATAAAAATCATTCTCCCATGATAGATCAACTGGTTGATCCACTTCAAAATCTATCACTTTAAAAAGAAAGATTAGATCATTCTTGACCATTATAAAGTGACAAAAATCATATCTTATTAGATGGTAATAGCATTGTTTCTAGAGACATTCAAAAGTGAATACTACAAAAGAATGCTAAATAATCTATAAGTGATAAGATTTCACATACACTAGAAACTATTTTCATCTAAGACCTTGTTCTATTGATGTTTTACTTCATAGATCAAAATATGCTATATCAAATGAACTACAAACTCAGTACAAGGTTTCCAACATACCAATTAAGTGAACATACTATGAGGAAAAAACTTTCAAGTGGAGGTTATAACGAAGGCTTTTAGAGTTATCAAATTGGAAAAAAAATGTCAAAAAAACATCTCCTAAAACATTTGTTTGTGATACTAGATTTTTTAGTGGAGCTTATAAGATAATCCATCATAACTGAAAAAATCTAGGTGGTGAGAGTCGCTGATTTTTTTTTTTTGCAGTGTTCTTCATGGAACAAGTAGTACTAGTGCGTTACATATATAAGCATACTAAGATGTGTACATAGCTACACACATTTTGGCATTGAATGCAAAGAACACCAATTCCTAATGTATTATGCAACAGTGCTAATACATAAAAGAAGCCCTAGGGCATTCTTCTAAGGCACAACACTAGGGCATGCAGAAAATAATTTTAGTCTTGATGATTTTCTTTAAACTTGCATCGCTCATGTGTATTGTTTGTATAAGCGCATTGTTGTGTGAGTTATATAAAAGGATCCACGTTATTAATTTTCATAATTCACTGGGGTTGCAAAGACTTTTTTGTAGGACCAAGATGTTAGTCCTATGAAAGAACTAGTGCGTTAAGAATTACAATGCACTAGGGCATTAACTGCAACCCATACCAGTGCTTGAAGAAACAAACACCTTGATGCTGTAATTTTTTGAAAAGGCATCGGTCATGCAAAAATATGTTGTCATGGTGATTTTATATTCCATAACGCATTGGTGCATTTTTATGAACTATGGGCACACAAGTTTTTTGTATGAAATTTTCTCTTTTTTGGAAGCCTTGCCTCTGATAGTGCAATTATTGTAATTTTTTAAATTTGTTATTTGTCAAAAAAATGACATACAACTTATAACAGTAGTAGCATAAATGAAAAGTTGATTAGTGGACTTGTATATGATGTTTGGATTAAGTTTTCATATTGTCATATTTTGCATGTATCCATTATAATATTTAGTCATCCATATATTTAATTAATGGTGTAATATTTTAGAGTGACATTGGATAACACAACAGAATAAATGAAAATGTGTTTTATTTATATCAATAAGAGAGTACTTATCATACAAAATAGGATGTTTATTAGTAACCCCTTGTATTTCAATTAGGATACTATGTCCATTCCATTAAATAAATTTTTTTGTTTTCATAAATAATTATTTCAAAAAATGCAATAGGTTGCATTCATATCCAAATATATCATCATTATCCACTGGAACTGCTATCAGTGCTCCAATTACTTCCATGACTTGGGATATTTGGATGAATATTTTATTGATTGCATTAATGTTTTGGTCTTCTTCATCTTGTTCCATCTTGATCAGGAGCTCAGGACCAAGTGTCGTAAAATGGTCAAAAATGAAAGTGCTCAGAACTGGTTTGAACCTGAACGATCGGATAGAGCTCGTCTTCCTGATTCCAGCACCATGAAGGATTCGGAAAATAATTGCTGTATGAGAAAGTTATGCCAAAAAGAAGAATTTCCCAATAACATTGAAATTTTGAATTTTTTATAAAAAGAATTTAAAATAAAATATTCTTTGGAATATTCTGTTCAGGGCAACGTATGGCAGGTTGCCACGTGGTAGGCTCGGAGGCCGCCACATGGCCCAAGGTGACATCAGCAGCATGGCGTGTTTCAAAAATTTGTTTGGCATTTCGGTGGATTGAACTTGCGACCTGCCAGGTACCAAACCGAACGCCTTACCGTTAGGCCACACCGGTGGATCTTGAATGATGGGCAACAGAAATTTAATATGAAGTTTAAATGTAGTTGTAGCGGGGCCCGAAGGGGGTCAACCCCCACTCATGAGACCACAGCACAAGACCACGGGCCTATCTACTAAACCGCCGACGCTAATAACGTTCAACGGTTATAATACGTGGTGGTCACATGTCCCCAAAGTCCAGATTAAACAACGGTTAGACTGCCTGTCAACCACAATTTTGGGCGCGCAATCTGAGAAAGACAGCCAGTGTTATAAATGCGTTCACATGCGCTTTAACAACAAACAGTTAAATCCGGTGGTCAGGTCAGGATTTGGTGGGCTGGAGTGATTCTAGGCAAAACTAGAGGAAATCTTCAATGAGCCATAACTTTGGCTAGGAAAGTCCTTTTTGGATGAATTTTTATTTTTATTTTGGGTCTCTTCGATCTTCTGAAGCCATTGGCATAGGTTTCACAGCCATCTGAGGTTGTTTACAGGTGATTTTGCTTCGTGGAAGTTCTAGGAGCCACTAAGGCCAAATCAATTTGGGAGTTGCATTGGGATGTGTGCAGCCATTGAAAGTGGAACGAAGGTCATTCCTTAAGGTTTTCAGCATTCTGAA
The DNA here is from genome assembly GCA_031772625.1 of Pinus tabuliformis. Taxonomy (NCBI): domain Eukaryota; kingdom Viridiplantae; phylum Streptophyta; class Pinopsida; order Pinales; family Pinaceae; genus Pinus; species Pinus tabuliformis. The sequence continues at coordinate 882,199,399 of CM062820.1, read as the reverse complement.
TCCATTTCTATAGCTCGTTTTTCTTGTTGAGGCATTCTTCTCACTGTTTATCTTCAGGGAAGCTTTCAGGGCCACTAGGGCCATTTCAGTGATTGAGTTGCGCTGGGCAAGGTTCATCTATTTGAGGTGAAAAAAAATCATATTTCTACTGTAAGGAACCTTCTGAATCCAATGAAGGTGTTTTTAGAAGCATTTCGAGACTTCTAAAGGCTGAGATGCTGAAGAGAAGATTCAGGCAGCCTAGAGCCATCCATGGGAGAAGGCCTAGATTGGGGATGCAGTGCTCATTTTGAGCAAATTAACAGTCATTTGTTTATGTCAGATATGTGATGGAGACAGTAGCAGAGGTTCTAGAGACATTTGAATTATTCTGAAGGAGTTTGTGCCATTAAGAATCTCAGGGAAGCTTAGTGCACCTAATGAAGGAATCAAGTCCAAGGGAGCCTAGATCTGCTTGCACAAAGTGGACAGCAATGACAGGGATGTATATGGATTTTATAAACCCATAGGTTCAGTCAGTAACCTTTTGGATTTGGGTGTGGAACTTTTAAAATAATTCAAGCCATAATCCCAAAGAGCCAAGTCTAGTTGACTAGAGATCACAGGAGACGTAGCCCACGAGATTGGGGTGAAATCCTTATTAAATTTTTCTGTTATGTGTGATGTTTATTTGCTGCATTATATGTCTGATATATATTTAATATCAGCTGAAACAAATCAAGTTAAAACACATAAGCAAAAGAAAATACATACACCTCTTTCAAGCTAAAATTCCGCATAATATCAAGTTCAAGCAAGGTCTTGTTTTTAATTGAATCTTAGTGTTTACTTTTTATTTCTTTAGGCAAAGTCCGTAGAGGGCCAGGTAGCTTCTGGATCTCATCCTCTCTTTAGAGGTGACATATCCAGTAAATGCCCCTACAGTCAATCTCTGTATTAGAAATAAGAAGTGCACATATTTGCATATTTAAACTTGGAGTATTTGTGCACTCATTTACATAAATGAAAATCGATACCTTTCACCCTTAAACAAGTACATTCCATTTTCAGATCAGGTTGGTATCAGAGAACTAGGTTTGCTTGACTGACATCACTAGCTTGATTGTTTAGCTTGAAAGGTGTCTTAAGCAGTGTTGAAGATTGACTGCTTTATTATTTTTCACTCTGCTTGTTGTTTGAGTTTGTAGAAGTTTGGGGATAGCTACTGAATAGCTAAGTCTTGGAGAAGACAAAAAGGAATAGCATATATTTTCCTTACCCCAAGGACCTTAAGACAATTCGTGAAGCGCAAGAAGTTTTATGCAAAACAGGTTGTTTGAATAAGAGTTTGACTCTGCAATCATTTGATTCAGGAATTTGTTAATAGATTCTGAATTTTGCTGAAGCTCTTTTGTTCATTTTTATAATGACAACTTCCATAAGTGAGTTCTCAAAATCATCCTCCTTCACAAGATTCTTTGATGAAGGCTTGAAGCAATAATTTTTCATCATGATGAATATGGTGAGAGAAATGTATGAGGATGAAACAAAGAGCTCTTGACTTCAAGAGCAGTTAAATTCCATGAGGGAAGAGAAGCAGTTGCTTTCTATCCAATTGCAAGAAATGGAAGGCCAACTTCATATTGAAAACATGAATCTGGAAAGGATGCATGAGTTGGAGACACAACTCCTTGTTGCCAAAGAAGCCTTAGCCAAGTATCAGCTTGAAGAAGAGGTAAACAATTCTAGTTTGTCTTCAAATTCTTATAAGAATGTTTATGTTGGTTCTTTTGAGAAGCATACCAGAGGCATAGGGTCCAAGTTGATGTCCAAAATGGGATATGAAGGAAAAGGATTGGGAAAACATGCACAGGGTATAGTTGAGCCAATAATGGTTGAGGTAAGGCCTAAGTATTTGGGTCTTGGCTATGGAAAATCTTATGGAGAAAGTTCCAAAGCAGCCATGAAGGCAATTGAAACAGTTCCTAGAAGGAGTTTCATTTCAGGTTCTCTATCTCAAGGTTTTAAAGGTTGCATCCTTGAGGAATGAAATAGTTTGAAACATGCCTTGCAGGAAGAAGGTGTGCATAAGCATGCACTTGAACAAGAAAGTGGTGAAAGCTCTAAAAACATTGAAGGGATTGACAGTGTTCCAAAGGGAGCTTCTTCTTCTTTCGATTCACCTCCTTATGAAGGTAATGAAGGTGAAAGAGAAAGGTATAAATTTGATTTCCATCACACTTCCTTTGATCATGTAAAGCATGGAAAATTTCCACATAAGCATTGGAAAAGAATTGCATGTTCTTTTTGTGGTTTGGTTAACCATAATGTTTCTAGATGTAGGAAAAGAATGGCAACATACAGGAAACTTTTGAAGGAAAGGAGGCAAGAAGCCAAAGTTCCATTGAATAATGCAAATCATGTTGTCAAGAAGATGAACATGTGTTGCACTTGTTGCCATAAGCATGGACATACTGCTGAAAGGTGTTGGACTCTAAATCCAACAATGCTTCCACGAAAGTTGAAGAAAGTGGAGAAAGAGTATGGCAAGAATGGGAAGGAAGTTTCCATCATATACACATGTTGATACCGATGTGCAGTTAAAGGAAGTGCCTTTGAAATGGATTGGTAAGAAATGGTTAGAATTCTTATCCAATTAAAGTTGCATGTCTTTTGATTGAATGCATTTTCTTTGTTAAGGGAATGCAAGTTGCAGGATGGAAAAGCTGAGTATGAGACTCACTCTATCGTAGCGAAAGTTATATTCATTCCAGCTTTGAAAGTACATGTACATGTGATTGAGGATCTTGTACTTATGATTGTACTTAAGAGAAAGTTGAAGGATAAACTGCATGCATGAGAATTATGTGCATGAGCACAGGGATCATGATGATTTCCTTGTATTTTAAACATGTAAGGGTGATTAACTTGAAGGTTTGATTACTTTTTTTTAACCATGCATGTAATGTAATATTGACTTGGAAAAAGTTAATTTGATCTCCAAGATTGTAAAGAGGAGAAATGATGAAGGGTCAAATGTTTGAAAGGCTGAAAAGAAGAGGATGTTCATTCTCTCATTGTCTGTACTACAGTTCATTTCAGCATTTCAGTAAGCTTTTCGTGACCAAAAGCCTCTCATTTGGGAGGTGTGATGAGGAGCTCAGGACCAAGTGTCATAAAATGGTCAAAAATGAAAGTGCTCAAAACTGGTTTGAACGTAAACGACTGGATAGAGCTCATCTTCTTGGTTTTGGCGCCATGAACGGTTCAGAAAACAATTGTTGTATGAGAAAGTTATGCCAAAAAGAAGAATTGCCCAATAACATTGAATTTTTGAATTTTTTCTAAAAAGAATTTAAAATAAAATATTCATTGGAATATTCTGTTTGGGGAAACGTATGGTAGGCTACCACATGGCTGGCCTGGAGGCTGCCACGTGGCCCAAGGTGACGTCAGCAGTATGGCGTGTTTCAAAAATTTGTTTAGAATTTCGGCGGATTGAACCTGCGACCTGCGAGGTACCACATCGAACACCTTACCATTAGGCCACACCGGTGGATCTTGAACGATGGGGGGCAAACATTTAATATGAAGTTTAAATGTAGTTGTAGCGAGGCCCGAAGGGGGTCAACCCCCACTTATGAGACCACAGCACAAAACCACAGGCCTATCTACTAAACTGCTGATGCTAATAACATTCAACAGCTATAATACGTGGTGGTCACATGTCCCCAAAGTACGGATTAAACAATGGTTAGACTGTCTGTCAACCACAATTTTGGGCACGCAATCCGAGAAAGACAACTAGTGTTATAAATGCGTTCACATGCGCTTTAACAACAAACAGTTAAATCCGGTGGTCAGGTCAAGAATTGGCAATGGAATTGGTGGAGCGCCAAAATTGGTGGGCCTATCTGGACTCTAACTACAGTTAGCTAGAGTGATTCTAGGCAAAACTAGAGGAAATCTTCAATGAGCCATAACTTTGGCTAGGAAAGTCCTTTTCGGATGAATTTGTTTTCGATTTTGGGTCTCTTCGACCTTCTAAAGCCATTGGCATAGGTTTCACAGCCATCTGAGGTTTTTTATAGGTGATTTTGCTTCGTGGAAGTTCCAGGAGCCACTAGGGCCAAATCAGTTTGGGAGCCGCATTGGGATATGTGCAGCCATTGAAAGTGGAACGAAGGTCATTCCTTAAGGTTTTCAGCATTCTCAATCCATTTCTATATCTCGTTCTTCTTTTTGAGGCATTCTTCTCACTGTTTAGCTTCAGGGAAGCTTTCAGGGCCACTAGGGCCATTTCATTGATTGAGCTGTGCTAGGCTAGGTTCATCTGTTTAAGGTAAAAAAATAGCCTATTTCTACTGCAAGGAACCTTCTGAATCCAATGAAGGTGCTTTCAGAAGCATTTGGAGACTTCTAAATGCCGAGATGTTGAAGAGAAGTTTCAGGAAGCCTAGAGCCATCCATGGGAGAAGGCCTAGATTAGGGATGCAGTGCTCATTTTGATCAAATTAATAGTCATTTGTTTATGTCAGATATGTGCTGGAGACAGTAGTAGAGGTTTTAGAGACATTTGAATTATTCTAAAGGTGTTTGTGCCATTAAGAAGCTCAAGGAAGCTTAGCGCACCTACTGAAGGAATCAAGTCCAAGGGAGCCTAGATCCGCCTGCACAAAGTGGACAGCCATGACAGGGATGTATATGGTTTTTCTAAATCCATTGGTTCAGTCAGTAACCTTTTGGAGTTGAGTGTGTAACTTGTAAAATAATTCAATCCATAATCCCAAAGAGCCAAGTCTAGTTGACTATAGCTCACAGGAGATGTAGCCCACGAGATTGGGGCGAACTCCTTATTAAATTTGTTGTTATGTGTGACTCTTATTTGCTGCATTATATGTCTGATATATATGTTTAATATCAGCTGAAACAAATCAAGTTAAAACACATAAACAGAAGAAAATACATACACCTCTTTCAAGCTAAAATTTCGCATAATGACAAGTTCAAACAAGGTCTTGTTTTTAATTGAATCTGAGTGTTTAATTTTTATTTCATTAGGCAGAGTCTGTAGAGGGCCAGGTAGCTTCTGGATCTCATCCTCTCTTTAGAGGTGACATATCCAATAAATGCCCCTAAAGTAAATCTCTGTATTAGAAATAAGAAGTTGACATATTTGCATATTTAAACTTGGAGTATTTGTTCACTCATTTACATAAATGAAAATGGATACCTTGCACCCTTAAACAAGTACATTCCATTTTCAGATCACATCTCCAAACATAAAAATAAAGTGTAATGAGTGTATCTACATTGGTGAAAATAATGAAAATTGAAATAAATAAATATACATCAATGTAAATCAAATACCAATGTACCATAACAAGAATTAACTTGTGAATGATGAACATGGTTTCAAAACCAAGTGTCATGCCTTGTTGCAATAACTCTTCTGCTAGCGTAGTTCCATACTTTGTTTCTTGTATGTTTTAAACCCCATTACAAATCATAGATTTAATATAAAGTGTTTTTTGTTCGAATAATTATAAACTCAAGGAAGTAGAACAACATAGATACTTACAAATTCCACAATTCATTTTTGAAATGCCAACATATATTCACAACCCATATTTAACCCAATGTCAATCAATTCTTTCAATGGATCTTCTTTGTCTATTAGAACCTATTTGAATACATTCAAGGATGGTTGTTGTAAAACAACTTAAAATATACAAAAATGAAACCTTAACTTGTTACAAGGAAATATAAACATTTACTCACAAACATTGAAATCAACCCCTTTCTTTCTCCTTGTCATTTTTTATGTGTTGAATGAGTTCAATTTGGTTTAACTTTCTGCAAGAAAATACTTGAAAAATAATATTCAATGCTAAATTATTTTCTTATATGTACAAATTCAATCATGATTACATAAATTTGAAGCACCTTGTTGCTGAGATGGCCCCTCATATGATGAAATTATGTTCTTTTCTTTGACCATCTCCTTGCCCACTTTTTTAGGCATTCCTGCTGGCATGTTTTGCATATCAGTTTGTTAATCATATGGGACTTCATAATCTTCCTGAAACAAGTATTAAACTATTTTTATATTGATATATGAAAACTAAACATAACAAAATTGATATTAATAAATGAAAGATTTTTAGTAATATATACATATAATTCTAGAAAATCATTTTAATTATGAATATTACCATTTGAATGATTTTTTTTTTTTGGTGTATGTTTCTTTCTATTGCAAATCTGAAATGTCTCATTGACCATTTCTCTTCGAATTCCCATTGTAGTTTAGATATAATTTGTTTCTTCGACTCATTGCATTGAGTTTTGCATTGTAAGTCGAAAGTACATCTATATGTTTGTTCCACTAGATCCCTCACAGTTTTGTAAAAAAAATTCCCCTTCCATTAACCTACAACACCACTCTATAATAGCAAACGACAAATTCATCATCATTTTCATGTTATATAATTTGTCTCTTATAACAACATTGATCTTTTCCTTCGTTGTTGCTCCCTATAGAAAATTAAACATATATGAATTAGTAGATTGTTTGAAACATGTTATCTAATATTCTTAAGCATATTATTAATGATATATATATATATATATATATATATATATATATATATATATATATATATATATATATATATATATATATATATATATATATATATATATCATACTCAATAGTATTTTTTTCATTCACCTGATTCACCCTTCTGCAATTTTTCTATCATGATTTTACACTCTTCTTCACTTAGATTAAAAATAATTATCGACCTTCTTCATTTTGTGGCCCTCGAAGACACACATTAACTAATAAATATTATTAAACTTACATATAGTTCAAACATATTTATTTTGTAAATAATTTACAAAGAAATTCCTTCTCATTTTTTTCGACATGTTATCGTTATATCAATCAATAGTTTTTTTACTTGACACCTTCTACGACATTATTTATCGATATAGACCATATACCATTCAATACACAAGCCATTAAATATATTTTATAAATAAATCAAATAATTTTCAGCCAAAAGGAGCTTTGGCAGCGAGTCCGTTCATATGGATAAATGTGTGAGTTCATTTATCTGAATAAATGCACTGGTGTGTTTATCCCATTAAATGCACATTTAATCTTTTAGCATCGTGAGGGAAATTTATTTTTTACAATAATTTTAAGTTATGTCGATGCGATTTATAATGCTAAACATACTGCAATGATTTAATGGTACTATTTGGAAGAGGCATGTTGGTGCGTTATATTACATCGGGAGTAATGATGAACATACTAGACATAATCGACAGTGTTATAATATAGATATGCATTGTATTACACAGGGCGCACCTATGTGCTATGTTACTTAGGGTGCACGGCAGAACATAAATACGTTTTCTAAAAAAATGGACAAGGGTGATAGGGTTTGGATCTAATTTAATAAGTGATTCCCCTACTTTACATGTCAAATTCCCTATATATAATAAGTAAACAAACCCATTAAATGTAAAACACATAAAATTAAAAACCCTAATTATGAAGTGGTAGAGGAAGTGAAACCCTAAGGTGAATTTTTTCACAAAGAAGCAAGGGTTTAAGGTAAGTATTGAATTTTTTTTTTTTTTTAATTTTAATTAAATTTAAATAGGAACAAAAATCATAAAAAAATTTGCTTGTAAAATCAATAGTAAATTTTTTATTATAGAAGGTTTTCGTTTTTTGTTTTTTGTTCTTTTTTTTAATTGTGAGTAAATCTAACAGAAATTGTAAAAAATTTAATAGTAAAACATAAAATTTTTGCTATCGAAGGTTTTGAGTGAATCACCATACCTTTTAAATTCTGATTTTTCTCTAGTTCCAAAATATTTTGTTGCTCCACAATGATCCTAGTGTGTCTCTCTTAATAATTATCAACCTTCTTCATTTTTTGGCTCTCGAAGACACACATTAACTAATGCATATCATTAAACTTACATATAGTTCAAACATATTTATTTTGTAAATAATTTACAAAAAAATTTCGTTCTCATTTTTTTTCGACGTGTTATCATTATATCGATCAATATTTTTTTTACTTGACACCTTCTAAGACATTATTTATCAATATAGACCATATACCATTCAATACACAAGCCATTAAATATATTTTATAAATAAATCAAATAATTTTCAGCCAAAAAGAGCTTTAGTAGCCAGTCCGTTCATATGAATAAATGTGTCGGTTCATTTATCTTAATAAATGCACTGGTGTGTTTATCCCATTAAATGCACTGGGCATTTAATTTTTCAGCATTGTGAGGGAAATTTATTTTTTACAATAATTTTAAATTATGTCGATGTGATTTATAATGCTAAACATACCGCAATGATTTAATGGTACTATTTGGAAGGGGCATCTTGGTGCGTTATATTACATCGGAGTAATGATGAACATACTAGACATAATTGACAATGTTATAATATAGATGTGCATTGTATTACATAGGGCACACCTATGTGTTATGTTACATAGGGTGCACGACATAACATAAATATGTTTTCTAAAAAAATGGACAATGGCGATAGAATTTGGATATAATTTAATAAGTGATTCCCCTAATTTACATGTCAAATACCCTATATATAATAAGTAAACAAACCCATTAAATGTAAAATGCATAAAATTAAAAACCCTAATTATGAAGTGGTAGAGGAAGTCCGTCAGGTGAAATTTTTCACAAAGAAGTAAGAGTTTAAGGTAAGTATTGAATTTTTTTATTTTCTTTTGAATTTTAATTAAATTTAAATAGAAACAGAATTCATCACAAAATTTGCTAGTAAAATCAATAGTAAATTTTTTATTATACGAGGTTTTGGTTGTTGTTGTTGTCGTTGTTTGTTTGTTTGTTTGTTTTTCTTTCTTTTTTTCTTTTTTTTTTTGAATTGTGAATAAATCTAACAGAAATTGTAAAAAATTCAATAGCAAAACATAAAAAAATTTCTATCGAGGGTTTTGAGTGAATCACCATACCTTTCAAATTCTGATTTTTCTCTGGTTCCAAAATATTTTGTTGCTCCATAGTGATCCCAGTGTGTCTCTCTTATAAATGATCTTTCTTTTAATTAAACCTTAAAAAAAGATTTAAAATGTTGTACTAGTCCAATAAATAATAAAATTTAAAATTTTTTCTATCTAGGGTTTTGAGTGAATAACCATACCTTTCAACTTCTGATATTCTGAATAGTTATGTTTCTCCAATGTATTATGATGATGCATGGTGCTCCTTGTATGTGTCTCTTGCAAATCGCACCCTTGAAATTTTGGGAAAAATAAAGGAATAATGAGTAATTTTTTACTATTTAGAAGACTTTATGGAATTAGTTTTTAAAAAATCAATTGCCACTCATGTTTTAATTTAAATAAAAAAAAACACATTTTTTTTTTAATTTATATGAAAAATGGTGCATTCGATAGTCAAGCACACCCATGTGTTTATAAGAAAATTGCACTGACATTACTAAGGTGCCAAATTTTTTCAATGCACCGAAACGATACAGTTATTTTTTTATTTTTGATATCCCAAAATGGTACGATTAATTATTTTAATGCAATGGTGGGTTTGTATTTAAAATGAGTGGTGTTATAAATGTTATAAGAGCACCATGATGGTTGAATTCATTTTTATTTTCTATAATTCGGAAATAGGGGCATATCGATGCTATGTCTTTTTAATCACATTTGTGCATTTTTTTACAAGAGCATCGATATAATAACATATTAATTTTTTGGAATTTCAGAAAATGGTGTTGGTATTATTTGAACCCCTATGTGTTGGTAGTATTTAAAAGCATCAGTGTGTTTTGTTCTAATAAACACACTGGTCGGGTTTAAAAGTTATTTGGATATTTTTTCACATAAAATACCATATTAATCTCAAATTATCCTTTAGGAAGCATCCACATGAATTAGAATAGTTCATAGTATACATTTTCCACTTAAAGTCTCCTTATTCTTGAAAAATGGTTTGAAAACTATATTGAAATTTAGATTGTGGTTATATGATTCTCGAGATTAATTTTAGATATGCACACAAAATTTGATTTCTGATTTTTCTCAAATGCAGGGACAAAATCTTAGCAATATCAAATGGCCAATTCTTAAAATTCTAGCTCATTCCATATTGTTGATTAACGTCCTTCACAAAGTTCTCCCTTTCCATATCTATTAATTTCATATTTTATTATATTTTGATTATCTAATTGATTTTTTATTTTTTTTTTAATCCATATCAATTTGAATAAAATATATTCAAATTTCAGGATCCCGATTCATAATCGAGTTCAAATGCAAAAAATATTCCTCCATTTTAAAAACATCTGAAGCTCTTATCAGGAGCATCATATTGCAAGCAGATGGTAGATGAAAATGGACAACCTCTTCACCCTCGCAATTGGAACATGGAATCTTCCGTCTTCAATCCTAGATCAACAATGGTAATAATCGTTTAGTATAATGTAATTTCAGCAAAATAATTTCATTGGCATGCTTACTGATATAATTGATATTGCACTAGTGATGTTCAATATTTTTTAAAATTAGGATTCCAGTGAGGATGCGCGGCCCACATACCATCTTCCCATGCAGTCCACTACAACATCAACTCAAGAGCAGACTACATTAAGAGCAAGAATCAGAGAGGAACCATACAAAAAATGGTTGAATCAACCATGTGTTCAATTCTCACTATGTCCAGATTCACCAATTAGGAATGACTACAACAATAGTAGTTATTTATCACAAGTTGGAAATGGAGAAAATCAAGTAGGGATTGGTATGGATGATTACTTATTGGATACAATTTCCATGGAGGAAATTTTATTAGATTCATTCCAGAATGATGAGATAGGTGATGATACTAATATCACCAATATCTTATTCAAAAGCCTAAAATATGCTTCTATCACCCTTCTCTTTGGACCTAGGGGTAAGTAAAATTTTACTCAGCTAGGTACAACAATGTTGTTGTACAACTTGGAAGAAAAGTTTGGCTTGTTGAATTAATGTTTCTAAGCAATATTGAGTTAATTCACCTGAATGATTGATCAAGTCCCTTATACTTTTAGAAATATTATCACACAATCAACATTAAAAATGGTCAATTTTACGAATGTTAAATATTGACAGTGTACAATTATATTCCCCACTAAATATAGATTATTCAAATATAACATTATTCCAAGTGATAATGAATTGTAGGGTAGCTGCAAAGAGGAAAATGGGTTGTTGAAAATGTTGGGTGTTTATTACATATCATCTCATGCATGTTCGAATGATTTTATTCTATATAGAGGAGAATATGCAGGCAAAGAAATATGTCCAAAATGTGGGCATGACATGTACCATAATTCAAAAGAATGGGTGAATTGCATGGTCGTCTTCATAAGATATTGAGTCACATGCCTATAATCCCAAGGATTCAAAGACTCTTTCATTGCAAATAATTAACTATGTTGCAGGGATGGCATGCCTCACACAGAAGTGAGTTAGGAGTTATGAAAATACAAATAGATTCAATAGCCATGAAGAATATAGAGGATACATGGCCTAAAAAATTCAAGGATGAAGTGTGAATACTATGACTCAATGTAGCCATGGATGGTCTTCAACCCATATTCCCTCCAAAACACCAAGTATTCTATTTAGCTTCTAGTAGTGATCAGTAACAATATCCCCCAATTGTTGTTCCTAATGAATGAACATCCTATGTTGGCTCTCACAGACTGTGTTAGAAGACAAGTGAAGAAAGTTATGATTTCTACTTACAACTATTGGTAGATGAACTGAAGGAATTATGGGAAGGGATACATTTGTACAATGTCCTAAGACTCATCATAACAGAGAGAATTTTTACGTTGTATGGAATATTTTCTTACACCATAGACGATTATCTAGTCTTATGATTTTGCTCTTGTAAATTAAATTTTTATTAATCTATTTATATATGTAACAATATTATTTCACATATCAATTTAATTCGTCGCAATTGTTCTGGTCTTCATGGTCGCTAATGTGTCGACCTATATACAATAATTTTGTACGTCTTGTAAGAAAAGAGTATCATGGATGTAAATGTTGTGCAACTTCTCTGAAGGCTAGATGGTTCAACCACCTATGAAATCTAGTGTATGGTTGTTCCAAGGTATTCCTCCCAGAATAACACCCTCACAAAAGAGAAACATATGTTTTCAATGGTAAACTAGAGAGAGCCCAATGGCCTACAATAATGACACCATTTGAATGGCTTAAATAACTTGAGAGAGAGATGGAGAAAAAATATGCAGAAATGTTCGATTCAAATGGGGAGCCCGCATTCAATGATCTAGAATTCTTTGACACCTATGTTGAGAAATTTCCGATTGGGAGGAAAAATAAATATGTCTTTTAAGAGCTCCCATATTGGGAGAATATTAATATTGCCGACTTACTAGACTCCATTCATATATTTAAAAATATTTCATCATCTTTATTTAGGAACATATCATCGAAATAAAGTGACACATTGGTTGTTATGAGAGATCTTATTTCTTCAAAAACTAAATAGAGACACTAGCCAAGACAAGAAAATAGAAGAGAGGTTGGTCCCTCTTGGTCTTTCAAAGAAGGTGTGTCCCGTGGATTTTAAAGAAAGATGATATTTATTTAGCAAATAAAGTTATAATTAGTGTGAGGCTATCTTCTTTATATGTGTCTTCACTACGCCACTGCTTCACTGTGGAACACCATTTTTCTGGGTTGAAATCGCATGACTATTTCAACCCTGTAATAGTATGTATGTCAAAAACATGATCTTATTATTTTATTTATTTTTATGAAATGGGATATTTTATAATTAATTTTTGTACAATGTGCTATTTATTGTGCAATGTCACTATCCTCTACTCATGTGTGGGTGTGTGAACCATGACTTCCCCCAAAACCTACGACATGAAATATCTAAATTATCTACATTTGTATGTTGGATCAAATCAAATGAGATTCATATGGTTAACATTCCATGGTGACATGAAGAGATAGATGAGATTTTTTATATGTTTGAGAAGGAACTTGCAATGAGTTTCATGGACTTGCAGGTTCATCTTCTAATTCACCTAGTAGATGATGTTCAATTAGTTGGTGTGGTTTCTTGTCTTTGGATGTTTTCCTTAGAGATGTACATGAGGAAATTGAAATTTTTTGTTTGATAGAGGGTGAAACCAAAGGGTTCTATGGCAGTGGGTTATATATAATAGGAGTCTTTCTATTAAGCCAATGAGCACATTAAGCATATTGAAAACACACTAGGTGTAGAAATTTAGGACAGCAAAAGTGATGAAGACAAAAGAGAAGGTGATCTTATCGAAACGAATGGAAAGAGGTGCATGATAAAGAGTTATTTTAGGCTAATCATTTTTCAAATTAATACACAATAACTATTCACACTGAGCTTCATATTAATCAATATTTTGATATCATATGTACTATATATATATATATATATATATATATATATATATATATATATATATATATATATATATATGTTGGTTTTATTTCATCAGCGAATTAAAAAATTGAAGCCATCAACAAATTCATTATTTACGATATGGAAGAGACACAACCGTGGGTCGAATTGTACGAATAGAAGAGGAGGAAATGGGAAAGTGATAGGAAAGAATCCAAATGGTTGAATCGTAGAAGCATGCCTTATCATGATCATTCAGAAGAAAATATTTCAATGACATGCCCTAATAGTTGGGTTTTTGATCAAGTCAAAGAGAAATATGGTGCACCTGGTCGTTACCCACATGATGAAGAAGATGCACTAAAAATAGGGATTGGATGCAGCAACTCAATAATTATAATTTCTTTCTGTATAGTTTTAACTTCATACTGCACCTTTGAATTGTAGGATCTATGTATATTTTTCATTTTTTATTATGTTCGGTTTATTAGACACATGAAACTATGATTTTTTCACCTCCTTATAGATGCATTTGTTCCCATCTATGTGGGAATATGGACATCATTTTCGCATGGAGGATGTTGATGATGGATGCATGACACAATATTCTGGAAAGGAAGTCGAGTTCTACCAATCTATTCGTGCTAGCCACCTCGATCAAAACCTCATGTAGGGGACATTAATTTATGTTGGAAAGATACAAGATATCATTAAAGTTGACTTGTCTTCTTTCCAATGTGTTATTTTTAGGTGCAAGGGGTGAGACACCTTTTATCAAAATAGTGTAAAGGAATATCACAATAGTGAGTTGATATCTATCAAATCTAGAAAAATGTAGCATGAAGCTAGGGAGCTTTATGTTTTCCCAAAACACTACAACGAGGTCCTTTTTTACCCAACTATGTTGGATAGGGATTGGTGGTTTGCATTAAGACACAGCCCTAGATCAAACCATATTTTTTAGAAAAAAAGTGTTATCATGCCAAGCAAGGAAGATAATTAGCATGAAAACTTTTAAGGGCTAATATTTGCAAGTGGGCTAATTTTACATGATTTTTCCAAAAAAGAGATTCGCCAATGTCCATTTATTCTTACAGAATGATTCACCCAAATTTTACAATATAAAATTATTTTACCCTAAAAATTGCCAAATTTATATGGACTCAAGACCTATAAAATAATTATAAATTTGGATATTTTTATAAATATATCAACAAACATTTTATAGTATTCATAGTAGACGCTAGTGAGATTCGCCAAGATTTATAAACTTTAAAATCAATTTCCATCCTTAAATTTTTCTCTGATAATCAAGGTGATGAGAATGCAGAGTGTTATGTACTTTTGTTATTTTATCATTTATACTATTGTTGTATGTTTTTGTTTTCTTTGTTTCACTAATTATATTGTTTTTTTATTCATCTTGTTGGAATTTTATAATATAATTGCTAATATCGACCAACATTTTTAAAAGTATTTTTGTAGTGGAAACATCTATATACTTAAAATTAAGTATTTTGAATTATCTACAATATCTATGATAATAAGGATTCAAGGTCATAATCCTTCTCAAATAGGAAAATGAGAAGAAAATAGTGAATTTAGAAATAAGATTAAAGATTCAGTCTCGATTTAGATACTTATTGGTTTGTTAATAAGTTCACATATTTTTCTTCTTGTTTAGTTCAAAATCAATATAAATCATTGTGTAGTAATTACTCTATGAGTACCTTAACATTGAAAAATTTATGTATTAATATGTAAGATTAAATTCTTGGCATGCGAGGTAAATTCATGATTAATATATATAAACCCCGGTTCTTGCCACATAATGTAAACTAAAAGGATGTCTTATGCATGTATAAAATGTTGATTACATATTTTTATGGACCATAAGAGAAACAAATGGGCTTACATGGATGCATGAAAGGTTTTAATTTTTTCTTCATGGGTAATGGAACAATCTTGACTTTTCTTTTGAATGGTAATTATAAATAATAGTTGAATTAATAAATATTTAATGGTTAAGAATTAAATGATAAAAAATGTGATGGTGATTAAGAAACATTTGTTTGACTTTCTAATAGACTTGATAATGCATTTGTCTTTAGTATCTAGACTATATAAAATAAATATCTGCTTTTAGGTATTTATAAATAAATTATTAAAAGTGGACATGTCTTTATCATTGTGAACGTGGTGTAATATTAACTAGAAGAAATATGAAAACATCAATATTAGTGACTATCTCGTGATAAGTATATGGAAAAAATAATGGTTTTTGTGTTGTTCATTAGGAGATAATAAAATATATTATTTGTCAAAAGTTTAATCTAATATAGTATCACTTTTTTAGTATTTAACTCATATTATTATTGAAACAAATTAAATTTAAACTAGTACAATAGTAAATAAAGAACCAAAATAGAACCAAAACGTTAATCTTTATTACTAGAAAAAAAGTTTACTTGTCTCTTTAAGGGAGAACTTCGAATAGAGCAAATCCCCAACTACAAGTAACTTCAAAAGCATTATTTTACATTTTTTGATCCTCATATTTAGTGAGAGAAATTTCTAATTTAAATTGGCAAGAGTTGCTATAAATATTGAATTTAAATTGCTTGAATATCTCATAGCTTTAGTAATAAATTAAATTTTATTAAAGTAGAATTTTTAAAGTAATATTAAATCTAAGTTTATTATAAAAAATTATGACTTAAGTTTTAAAAATTTAACAATAGATTGAATTTTATAAACAAATATTGAATTGGTTAAATTATCTTTTTAATTCATTTATTATTATTATTAATTTATATTAAAAATTGAATGAGTTACACGTTCTCTTCTTATTAACAACTAACTAGATTATTGTACCTCTAACTATTTTTTCCTTGTGAATATTGAAATATTCTACTAATTAAGTTAGATTGAATATGAATGAACTATATAAGAAATAGAACAACATTTATCGTAATTTTACAATCATAGTTTCAACCATACTAAACTTTGTCATTTATAAAAATATCTTTGCAATTTTTTTAAAGTAAGTCATTTTGCATGCAATTTCATATATAAAATTTTGATATAATTTCACCAATACATAATCTACAATAAATATTATTTCATAAAAATAAACATCATGACGATAACCATCCAATAAACATAAACATCATTGAAGATACACAGTCTAATTCACTACCATCATCTAATTATATACACCTCTGGCACATATAAATGGCATTAACTAGCACAAAAATCTAATAATCTAATAGGGCATCATGATCACAAAAAACAAACATTGTAATCTAGCATCATCACCACACACATACTGAAATTAATATACATCTCATGCATAATAACTTCTATCACCCACACATCTATCTGTAAGCACATTAAATGAACATATCTAACATGGACTAACAATATACACATCAACAACAACATATAAATTAAGTACAGAATGATGAAAAAAAGATACACCATATATATAAAAAACAAGTCAAACAACTAAAATCAAATATTTGATACAATAGATGTAGTAGTTCCAGCCTGGTCTACAGTAGAAGACAAGGGATTGTCAACTACTACCTCAACTTTTTTTGAACATTGAGGTGGAGGAGGAGGTATTGATTTGTCTGCAGCAAAAGATAATGGATGGTCAACCACTGCCTCAATTCGGTCTAGCGAACTCTGAGGTGGAGGAGGAGGGAGTTGGTCTACTCTATGTGGAGAAACATAAGGCACATCCTCTAGCTCTAGCTCAAGAAAGATATATCAATGAATTAAAAATTATCCTCTTCAAGGGGGAAACCTCCTTTACATTACATAAAATAAAAATTCTTGAATGACAAAAATGACAATACCTCCTTTGTATATATAGGAGTCTAAGGGGTCACAATATAATCAGAGCCTACATAAAAATAATAATGTAAGGGCACAACAATAAGAATAGTGGGCTTCTATGGGGCACAATAATAACAAAATGGGAGCTACATGGGCACAACAATAATAATAAGGGAGTTACACTAGTATTATAGGGACCTAACATGCCCATCTCCTTCAAAAAAATGTTTTCCTCAATGCTTGAGTAGTTATGTATTCTTTTCTATAAAATTCACTTCGTCCCATCTGGAATCTTCAGTGGGTAAGTTCCACTTAATGATATGCTTTGAAATTGATCGATTTTGTAGCTATTGGGTTATTGTTTCTGTGATTGATTTAGGCCCAAGTATGAGTTTTCCTTCATTGTCATGTTTTGGAAACACTGTTTGAACTTGAAGCTTGTTATTGATAACCTTATTTAATCATGAAAGATGGTTGTACTTAGGAAGATGTAGGAAACTCCAATTTATATGCCATAATACCAATATTTTGCAATACCTTATAATGACTGTAGTACTTGAGTGATAATTTATTATCCTTCTTAGCTTGCTTGAGAGAAATGTTTTTGTATGGTTGTAGCTGTAAAAGTACCCAATCGCCTACATCAAAACCTCTTTTTTTGTAATGCTGATCTGCCTATTATTTCATTCGATTTTTCGCCAGAGTGAGGTTATCTTTTAAGAGTTTTCGAAGTTGTTATTGATGCTTGAGGTGATCTTCCACTACGTCAACCTTATAATTTTCTCTTAAAGATGATGTTACGGATGGTGGATGATATGCATAAAGTGACATAAATGGGGTCACATTTTCTGCAGTATGGAAGGAAGTGTTATACCACCATTCAGCTAGAGGTAACGACTTGACCCATTGTTTTTATTTATCATATATAAATCAATGAAGATATCCATCCAAACATTTGTTTACTTTCCCATTTTCCCAATCAAATTGAGGATGATATGATGATCTATGAGCTAATTGAGTACTAAGACAAGAAAATAAATCTGTGGAAAAATTTCCAGTGAAATTGGGATTTCCGTCACTTACTATAATCTTTGGATATCCATGAAGATTTTAAATTATTTCCATAAATGTAGTAGCAACTGTATTGGCTTTAAAAGGATGAGATAATGCACAAAAGTGTGCATACTTGGTAATTATAACAAGTACCACCATGATTAAACTCTTTCCATCAAACTTGGGTAAAATTGTGATAAAATCCATTGAGACCTCCTCCCAATGCTCACTTAGAATATATAAATGTTGTAACAGACCTTGGGTCCTAATTATCTCAACTTTATCTTGATGGAAAACTAAACATTCTACCACAAACTTTTGAATATCCATTTTAATACCATCCCAAAAAAATCCTTCTTGACCCTATGGTAAGTTTTTAAAAACGATGAGTGCCCTCCTAAGGGAGAGGTGTGCAACTCCAAAAGAATATTTTGTTTGAGTTGGGAATTCTTACAAATATATAAGTGATATATTTGTACCATAATGAATCCTTTTTCCAGATAAATGTATTAGATGTACTGGGGTATTGCTGCAACTTTTGAATGAGTGACAACACCTCCTCATCATTCTTCCATTCATCCCTTGCTTTGTTTATCCACTCATGTTGGATAATAGAAATGGCACAAAGAAATGCTTCCACATCCTCATCCTTTCTTGAGAATGCATCTGCAACAACATTTTTCTTCACGTTTTTGTATATGATTTAAAAGTCATAACCCAACATATTTGTCTCCCATTTTTGGTTCTCTTCTCAATATAATCTTTGTTCCAAAAATTATTTAATACTATCATGATCTGTTTTTACCTTGCAGTTCCTTCAAATTAGGTAACGTTGCCATTACTTTAGTACATGTAGTATTGCTAATATTCCCTTCTCATAAATAGGTTTCTGTAAATACCTTTCCTTGATTGGTTGAATTTCAAAAGAAATGGGTCGTCCTTCTTGCATTCAAACAACACCAATTCCATTTTCTGAAGCATCACATTCCACAATAAAACAAAATTGTGAACTCTGGTGTAGCTAAGATTGATGCTTGGCACAATGTCTCTTTAATATGTTTAAAGGTCTTCATTGCTTCTAGAGTCCAAGAAAATTCATCTTTCTTCTGTGATTATGTTATACGTGTTATTATTGTCCCATAATTCATAACAAACTTGTGATAATACCCTGTCAACCTGAGATATCCTTGAATATGTTTAATGGTTGTGGGGATTTTCCATTCCTTAATTCCTTTAATTTTGTTAGGGTATACCTTAACACCCTCATGAGACACAATATTACCCAAATATTTCACCTCTTTTACTAAAGAAACATTTGGAGGTTTTTTCATATAATTGTTTCTCCTCCAATAGTTTGAGCACCTTGTCAACATGCTGAACATGATCCTTCAAATACTTGTTGTAGATTCGTATATCATAAAAAAACACTAACACAAATTTTCTAAGGAAGGGTTTGAAAATGGAATTTATTAACCTTTGAAATGTGGAAGGTGCATTAGTAAGGCTAAAAGGCATGACCAAAAATTCATAATAACCCTCATGACTTCTGAATGTTATTTTTGGAATGTCTTCAATATTCATTATAATTTTGTGATATTTTGAACAAACATCCAATGTGGAGAAGTAATTTGCTACATGTAATTCATCCAACAATTCATCAATGACGGGAATGGTAAATTTATCTTTAATAGTGAGCTTGTTGATCTCCCTATAAACTAGACACATATTTCATGATCAATCCTTATTCTGCACCAGTACCATTGCAGTAGAGAAAGAAATTTGTCTAGGTTCAATTATACCAACCTATACCATTTCTGCAACCATACGTTCAATTTCACTCTTTTGGGCATAAGGATATCTGTAAGGCCTTATGTTTAGAGGAACACTTCCTAGAATCAAGTGAATCCCATGGTCATGATCACGAATAGGTGGGATTCATTTGGAAATCTCAAACATCTTGGAACGATTGTCCAAGTATTTTTGGAGATCTATAGAATTAGATGATTTCGATGTTTGAACCACTAGTGAACATAATTGTAAAATTATGCCCCACTTTTCTTTCCTCGAAAGATTTTTCATGCCATTAGAGATGATTATGTTTCTTGGTATCCCTGTGATACCCCTTAATTCAACTTCCTCTACTCCCGAATAAAAAAATTCAAGAAAAGTTCTTGAAAAATTGAAAGTTATCGTCCCCAAGGATTATAACCATTGGAATCCTAGTACAACATCAGCACCGCTCATTGGAATGGAAAGCATAGGATTATTAAATACATATTCTCTCATGTTTATCTTGATATTATGGAACTTTCCAAAGAAATTTACAGCTCCCCCATTTTCGACCATCACTTGACACTCTAGTGCTGAACATAGGAAGCAATTCAATTCCTTGGCTATCTTACAATGAATAAAATTATTTGTACTACCTGAATCAATCAACACTATTACCTTTTACTTCTTGATATATCCTTCTATATTGAGAGTTTGAGGAGTGGCAATTCAACCCAATGCATTACAAGATATGTTCAGATTCATTTCTTCTTTCTCTAGGGTTGGTTCTTGGTGTATATCCTCCTCCTTTGATGTTTCTTGTTCCTTTTCTTCCTCCTCTTTATAATCTAGGTAGAATAATTTCTTCTTTGTGCACTTATGTCCTTTATTGTATATTCTGCCACAAATGTAACAAAGCTCTTTCACTCTTTTCTCTTCCATTTTTTATGGTATGACCCTTGTAGGTTGTGGAATACTAACACTTCCATATTTATAGGTGTGGGTGGTAGACTTCCTTGTTGCCATAATTTTTCTTTCAGCTTTTCTTTCCACCATAAATTCCTTCTCCAGTGAATCATGTTCCAAAATGTGAACCTCGTGCTAGATGTTATATTTTAAATTCCCTATGAACACATCAATCCTATGCTCCTTTGGAATATCATTTACCCTAATATTCAATTTTCGAAAGTCTGCAATCTGCTCTGCCAATGAACCCTTTTGTGTGAGATTTATCAATTGGATAAAGAAGGTGTTTCTCTTTGTATATTCATAATGTGCTACCATTTCCTCCTTAAAAATTGACCAGGTGACAAGTGTTTTACGAGAAAAAATCCATCTATACCATACGAAATGGTTGGGTTGTAAATATAAAGTCGCAACACGTACATTTTCTGAGGGTTGTACATTCTGTAGATCAAAATATTGCTCCATTTGTAGTATCCATGTTACTAGATCCTTTCCATAAAAATTCCTCATATCTATATTTGGAATGTGGTGGTTCTTCAACCCCACATTGGATTCTCTAAAATTGTAATTCATATTCCTTTTTTCCTCATCATGATTTTCATAGATTACCTTGTCACCACCAGGAAGACTTTCTTGCAAAAACTTTGTCAAACCTTCCTTCAAACCTTCCATTGCTACTTTTAAACCATTCATGTCACATTTTAAACCATCAATGTCACCTTTCAAACCATCCATATCACCTTTTAAATCATCCATGTCACCTTTTAGTTGCACTTGGTCCCATAATTTGATATATCATGCTACAAATCTTCCTCTTCATGCATCGTAGTAGAGATTTTTGAGGGCTTAATGGATGTAGAATTATTTTTCTTGGGAGGAATTTTAGAACCAAATACTAATATATGTGCCTCAATATTCCCTTGGAATCACTTCAAACTGATTTTTCAAACAAAAGTTATGCAATTTTTTTAAAATTACACACATATTTCTTGCTTTTAGGAGCTAGATATTGAAATGGTTATGACTCTGTAATTTATGATCTCCAATTTCTAGATTTCTTCCTATGGTATCTCTTTCAGTCATCTTTTTAACCCCGCAAGTTTGATCCTGATTGGATTCTTAAAAAATGAGTTATGTGAACTCTCCCATGATGACCTAATTATGAACTAGTTTATTAGAGAGAAGTTGTATGGGATGCCACCATTGTTTTAACCTTTAGCCCTAAAATAGCTACACGAAAAACTAAAGTCCGTGCAATTTCAATAACATTTTATGTAATTCAAATCTGATGTTTGAAACAAAAGCTACTACGATTTTCCCTAGGTCATCTCTTTAACATAGAATTATGGAGCCTGCAAAAACCCTAACTTCCTCATATCATATCTATGAAAATATAGCGAACCAAGCTCTGCAATTTTTACATGAAGTTCAACAATATTTTAGCCCCACATGGTGAAAATTCCATCTTCTTAGGCCACGTAGAAAAAAAATTATAGCACAAATTGTTAGGTGTGGAGCATGATTATTTAGAGGTCTTTGTTTTAGCTAGATATATACCCCAGGAAGATTGTACACCCCTCCACGCAGGGGGTGCGAGGGGGACTTGACCCCTCATGGGGGTCCGGGGGGCTAATCCCCCCCCCCGGCTGGGGGGTCGGGGGGCCAGCGGTCCCCCGACAGGGGTTTTAGTATAGTAATTTCTAGTCAATCTGGGTTGTTCATTAGGCGGATGATCTGACGGTAGAATTTATGTTTAGTTTAGGGTTTTTTGCCTTAGAAGGAAACCCCTCTCTTTGTATGAGGGTATTGTATTGAGGCTATGGTACAAATGTGTATTCTCAGAGTGAGAAATAGATAGGTGAGACTGTGAGAGAAACTGAGGATATTATAATGGATTTGTTGTAGGTTGTCTCTTCATTTTGCTGGATAATAGAAAGGAAGGACTAGTTGTTCGGGGTGGACATAGCCCAAACTGGGTGAACCACGTATATCTATGTCTCTCTGGTTTTATGTGTTTTTGTTTTTCGGCATATTATGTGTCTTGCATTTATCCGCCATATATAATTTTTCTAACACAAATTCCAAGGTGACATGTTTGAGGAAGAGAAACCCTAGAATCCAAAGCACGTATACCAAATGTTATGAAACCAGCTCACAAAATGATAGATCAACGACTTAAAAATTTTCCTCTTCAAGGGGGAAACTTCATTTACATTACATAAATGAAGAAGTCTTAGATGATACAAATTACAAGACCTCCTTTATATATATAGGAGTCGAAGGGGTCACAATATAATCAGATCCCACATAACAATAATAATGCAAGGGCACAACAATAATAATAAGGGGGATACACGAGTATTATAAGGACATAACATATATATATATACACACTTACACACAAAAACAAGTCAAATAACTACAACCAAATATCTGATACAACAGATGTGGTAGTGCCACCGTGGTCTACAACATAAGATGATGGATGGTCAACTACTACCTCCACACTTTCTTTGGGTCCCACCCTAACCCCCTTATTTATGTAATGGGATCACATCATAGTCAAGAGTCAATAAAGCCCATATTAATAATTGTAAGTGGTTAACCCGCAATTAATGACGAGACCACAGTTAGTTGCGAATGGGCCGTAGTATTCGATAGATGGTATTAATAAAACCCATGGTATTGACCCGTGGTATTGCATGTATGAGTCATATATAAAGGATGGAGACTCCCTACGAGGAGCATCGTGTCGTATTTTGTAATCGAGCTCTGCTCTATCGGAGGTTGCCCCCTCGGAGAGGCAAGTGAACATTACCCTCTGAATAATAAAATCATTGATGTTCTGTGTTCTGGGTATCTTCTCTTTGCATATTCTGTATTTGGGTATCATTTTGCAGGTTAAGAGCATAACAAGTGGTATCAGAGCACTTTCCAGGGCTGGTGGGATCTCCATTTCTTAGCAAATTTTTTTTTTTTTTGGCTAGAGACGTGTTCCGGCATCTATAAACCACGGGATCTGTCGTTGAGCGCATAAACTCGTGGATTTGGGGAGGCATACACGCAGGAAATACAAGAGGTGGTCACGTCTGTTGGACTCCCTTGTAACCCCTGTGGGTACCCCTTCGAGTAGTAGCGCATTAGACAGAACCGCGCACGGACTGTCTTCCACTTACCCTCTAGGTATATCGAAAGCCCCCTAGGCTCCCTTGAAACCTCGCCATAGATAAACCGTCGGCTGTCTTGCAGCTACAGTACACCGAGAATAGTACTCGGAGAGATTACTCACCTGTACGATAGGGTAGTCGGGTTGTACGGCTAAGGGTACGGTTGATCCTCCTTAGTTAGAGCCCTAAAACATTGGGCCGAGTACTACTGCCAGACCCTTATGTATATTGTGATCTGTAGCACCTAACACTCCTCAAGAACATAGTTCCCTTTTCTATCAGGGGATCACACATCATCTCTTCCAGATCCGCTTGTGCAAAGGGGTGCAGCAGCAGCAGACATCAGTCCCACAGTCTCAAGTTCGCAGATCAGCCATTACGATCTATTAGATCCATCAGATCAGCAGCAGCAGACTGTTCCGCCACCCAGAGCTATCCGATCTGCCATTCAGATATCTCAGATCCACCAGATCGGAATCGTTGTGAAGGGTTCCTATACCGGGGTATAATTTTCGCAGGACTTTTGACCGCATTGACATTTTGAGGAATTGGCAACTGCAGTATTGATAAGGAAGGAGTAAAACTCCATTAGGAGTTAAAAAAAAAAAGTCTCAGATCTTCCGGGGCGCTTATTGGTGACCTAGCCCATCAGAATCAGGACGACGAGCTGAGCACAGTGGTACCATTCAATTCTTAGTGAAAATTTTTTTAGGCGGTCCCAACTTTCAAAAAAAAAATCAGGTTGGTGTATGGTAGAAACTAGAGCTCAAGCGATGGCTAGTGAAAGGATGGACAAACTTGAAGAATCCATGCAAACTGTCCACGTTCAGCTTAACCGACTAAGTAGCCTGGTCGAGGGCATGATCCAAAAGGGCAAGGAGCAAGCCCACGAGGATGTGTATAATGGCAATGGACACAATGAGGGTGAGTCTAGCCACTCTCCTCACGTCTGGCACACCCACCAACAACCCCGACAGCAACCTCCCAAGTTGGATATGCATAAATTTGACGGTTCTCACCCTTCGGCATGGATAGCCCAAATGGAGCAGTATTTCAATCTGAATCACATCTTAGATGATGAGACTCAACTTACGGTGGGGAGCATGTACTTGGACAACGAAAGGTGGCAATGGTGGGAATGGCATCAACGTTGCAATGGACCTTTTAGGACTTGGACCAAAATCACAAAAGCTCTTCAAGACCGCTTTGACCAGGAATCTTCTTTTTTGGGTCATCTTACTAAGCTCCGACAGACTGGTACAGTGGATGAATATATTACAGCTTTTGAAGCCTTAGCCTTCCGCACTTGGGGTCTCTCAGATGTGTTCTACATGGAATGTTTTATCAGCGGTCTTAAAGAAGCTATCAAAGCCCAAGTCCTACTGCATCACCCTCCCACATGGACGGAGGCTTGCAAGGTAGCTCGTAACGTGGAACGTGCATTAGCAGCCCAATACAGTTGCCCAAATTCTCCGCTAAAGGTCGCCCCCCACAGGCTCACAACACGACCCAAACACTTAACGTCCAAAAGGTGTCACCTGCGGAAATGGCTGAAAGAAGAAAGCAAGGCCTATGTTAATACTGTGATGAAAAATTCTCCCCAGGTCATAAATGCAAGGAGCCCAAATTTTTTCAAATTGATGCCACTGACTACAGCTCAACTGAGGAAGATCCACCACTTGAGGAACATGAGTCGCTAGAAGAAGACAACCAAGAGGACAATGTCTCTAACGAACCAGTTATTTCGTTGCATGCTTTAGCAGGGATTTCTTCCCCTCAAACTCTCAAAATCAGAGGTTTTATTAAACATCGCCCAGTAGTAGTCTTGATCGATAGTGGAAGTACACATAATTTCATCCATCAAATAGTCGCAGAAGCAGTGCATTACTTTGTACGAGCAGTTTCTAACTTCCAAGTCCAAATTGCGAATGGAGGCACAATGAAATGTGAAGGCCGCTATGAAAATGTCAAACTTCAATTGGGGGATTATCAGTTGAAACCCCACATGTTTTCCATACACATGGGGGGTTTTGCGACATTGTCCTCGACGCTGAATGGTTCTGCACTCTTGGGCCAATCACAATGGATTTCCAAGAGTTATATATGAGTTTTAAGCAGAACAACTACACACATACCCTACGTGGACTCCAAGCGGGAGCCCCCTCTATCATCAGCTCGCATAGGATGGAAAAATTGTTAAAAAAAGGGCAATCATGGAGTTGTAGCTCAATTTAATGCCATCTAGACACTCGAAATCAAGCCTCTGCCAATTCATCCTGAGATGCCACAGATTTTAAATAACCATCTTCCAGTCTTTGACAAGCCTCATGAGCTTCCACCCTCGCGAGGGGAACATGATCATAGCATCACCTTGGTTCCAGGGGCCCAACCCCCAAATGTGCGCCCATACAGATATCCGTTCACCCAAAAGAATGAAATAGAAAAAATAATCAAGGAACTTTTGGAAGCAGGTGTCATTCGTCCCAGCATTAGTCCTTATTCGTCCCCAGTGGTCATGGTGCTCAAGAAAGATGGGGAGTGGAGGATGTGTCCCGACTTCAGGGCCCTCAATAAGTTGATAGTCAAAGATAAATTTCCCATCCCGGTGGTTGACGATTTGTTGGATGAACTCAATGGGGCTCAATTCTTTACTAAGCTGGATCTTGGCTCAAGCTACCACCAAATTCGCATGAGGGAAGTCGACATTCCCAAGACTGCTTTCAGAACTCATGAAGGCCATTATGAGTTCCTGGTCATGCCATTTGGTCTTTGTAATGCCCCCTCTACCTTTCAGAGCCTTATGAACCACATTCTCAAACCATATCTCAGGAAATTTGTCCTTTTATTCTTCAATGACATCCTCATCTGTAGTTGCACTTGGGCCGCACATCTTCAGCATGTAGATCTACTCTTGCAACTGCTCCGCAAGCATAAATTATTTGTCAAGATGTCCAAGTATTCATTTGGCATGGCAGAAGTTGAGTATTTGGGCCACATTGTGGGGCGTGAAGGTGTCAAGGTGGACCCCAAAAAGATCCAGGCAATGCAGGAATGGCCTCAACCTAAGACCTTGAAGAGCTTGAGAGGATTTTTGGGTCTCACAGGCTATTATCGTAAATTTGTCCGCAACTATGGTCGCATTGTGAAGCCCCTCACCCAACTCCTAAAGAAAAATTCATTCTTCTGGAACGAGGAAGCACAACAGGCCTTTACAGCTCTAAAAAATGCCATGTGTTCCACTCCAGTCTTAGCACTACCTAACTTCACCAAATATTTTTTCATTGAATGTGATGCTTCAGGTACAGGTATTGGGGTGGTCTTAATGTAGGAAGGGCGACCTTTGGCCTTCACAAGCCAACAACTAACTGGAAGGAATCTCGGCCAATCTACCTACGATAAGGAAATGATGGCCATCTTACATGCAGTCGAGACTTGGCGACCTTACTTATTGGGGCGACGTTTCCAAATCTGTACAGATCATCACAGTCTTAAATATTTTTTGGAGCAGCGCCTATCCTCCCCGCAACAAAATAAATGGCTCGCCAAAATGTTGGGATATGATTATGAGATCATTTACAAGAAAGGGAAAGACAATAGTGTAGCAGATGCATTGTCTCGCCAATTGAGGAGGAAAATACTCTGCTAGCAATTTCCCTCCCCATTCCAGAATGGATTGAAGAGGCTCGCAAGGAATGGTTTCCACACCCCAGGCTCTCCCAACTCATTTCTCAATTGCAGGTAGATCCAAATTCCACCAAAGGCTACTCGTGGCAGGATGATATTCTTCGCTACAGGGAAAGAGTCGTAATATCACCAACATCCACCCTCAAAAGTCGCATTTTGGCATAATTGCACTCATCTCCCATTGCAGGACATTCGGGCTTTCAGAAGACATATGCTCGCACCAGAAGATCATTTTTTTGGATAGGCATGAAAAAGGACATCCTTACTTTCGTAGCAGAATGCGATGTGTGTCAATGCCACAAAGGGGAAACCGTCAACACACCAGGCACATTACAACCATTGCCCATTCCGACATCAATTTGGATGGAGGTTTCTATGGATTTCATTACAGATCTTCCAAAGTCAGGGAACAAGTCAGTCATCATGGTGGTTGTGGACCGAGTGTCGAAGTATGCTCATTTCTGCGCCCTACCCCACCTGTTTACACCAACCTTGGTCGCTCAATCTTTCATGGATCAGATCTTCAAATTGCATGGCATGCCCACTTCTATTGTGTCCGACCGCGATCCGATCTTCACCAGTAATTTTTGGCAGGAACTCTTCAAGATACAAGGCACTCAACTAAAACTCAGTACTTCCTATCATCCACAAATGGATGGTCAAACCGAAGCGGTCAACAAATGTCTAGAAACCTACCTTAGGTGTTTCACTTCAAAAAAGCAACACCTTTGGGTACAGTGGTTACCTCTGGCTGAATGGTGGTATAACACCAACTATCATGCCACCACCAAAATGACTCCCTATGAAGCAGTATATGGTCAACTCCCGCCTTCACCTACTTCGTATCTCAAGGGGTGCTCAAAAGTACAAGCAGTGGATCAACTCCTACAACACCGCGCAACCATGCTCGCCCATCTTAGAGAGAATCTTCATCAAGCTCAGAACCGCATGAAGCAACAGGTAGACCAGCATCGCTCAGAGTGCCAATTTCAAGAAGGGGATCAGGTCTTTTTACAGCTACAACCATATAAGCAAACATCACTCAAAGACAAGGGGTGTCAGAAACTATCTCCCAAATTCTACGGACCATATCAAGTACTTCAGCGCATTGGACAAGTGGCCTACAAGTTGGCCTTGCCACCTACTGCAGAAATCCATCCAGTTTTCCATGTCTCATGCCTCAAGAAAGTGATTGGGAACAATTGTAGAATTCATACCAGTCTACCTAAATTGGACGAAGAAGGGTCCATCTGGCTTCAACCCGAACAGGTCCTAGACACATGAGACAAGCAACTGCATGGTCGCATGATTAAGGAAGTCCTCGTCAAATGGAAAGACACCGCTCCGGAAGATGCAATTTGGGAACCAGCCACTATTCTTCAGCAGTTTCTGCAGCTTCAACCTTGAGGACAAGGCTACTCTTAAGGGGGAGGGCATGTTAGGGTCCCACCCTAATCCCCTTATTTATGTAATGGAATCATGTCATAGTCAAGAGTCAATAAAGCCCATATTAATAATTGTAAGTGGTTAACCCGCAATTAATGACAGGACCACAGTTAGTTGCAAATGGGTTGTAGTATTAGATAGATGGTATTAATAAAACCCACGGTATTGACCCATGTTATTGCATGTATGAGTCATATATAAAGGATAGAGACTCCCTGCGAGGAGCATCATGTCTTATTTTGTAATCGAGCTCTGCTCTATCAGAGGTTGCCCCCTCGAAGAGGCAAGTGAACATTACTCTCTGAATAATAAAATCATTGCTATTCTGTGTTCTGGGTATCTTCTCTTCGCATATTCTGTATTTGGGTATCATTTTGCAGGTTAAGAGCATAACACACTTGCTCAACATTGAGGTGGAGGAGGAGGTATTTGTTAGTATACAATAGAATACAATGGATGGTCAACCATTGCCTCAATGTGGTTTGTGAACTTTGAGGTGGAGGAGGAGGTAGTTGATCTGTTCTATTAGGCGAAACATAAGGCACATCCTCTAGCTCTCGCATGCCATCATCACCTAAATGAGGAGGCGTACTACTAGAAGTATTTCCAACACCCTAAAGGTCACGAGAAGCATCATGATCACCACCCTCATCTCACATATATGCATTTGCATGCCCTGAATCCCTTATTATTTCCACTAGCCTACTAGCTTCGATGATATGATGCATAAGAGATATCATTTCACACGGATAGTCCGTGTAGAGATCCATGAACCTACGATCTATGTTGATATCTCAAACCCTCATATGGAAAACTTCATCCCCAACCAAAACTTTGGCCAATCTATCGTAGTATTTGTTTTGAAATAGCAAACCATCCCTATAGCCCAAGACACCCATAGCCCCCTGAGGATGTGCCTCACCATCTTCGACCTCATCCATCTCCTCATATCCTCCACCTGGTAGGGGAAGAGGCATGTACCTATCAAATATGTTGATGTCTACAAAATATATATTACACAACAATAATTAAACAAATTCATTAAACGATTTAAATAACGTTCTAAAATAAATTTTATTGTAATTAATTAAAACAATAATATTACCTATATCATCTAGAGGCTTAGTCAGTGGAAGAGGATGTTGGGAGACATCCCCAATCAATCCCCACATATGAAAACTCTGATGAAACAAACACATGGTCATCCTTAATGGCCAGTAGTGCTATTGACTGGGCATAAGTCATGGTTGAATACTTCGGCAGACCCCTCTTTGGCATCATCTTCCCCCACATATGGATCTGAACCTCGGTGATCGGCCTAATAGGGTGATAGTCAAATGTAAGCCTCATCTCTAGAAACCTCTCGAAAATTAAACAAAAGAGCTCTAAAGCGAAATGGATGGTCGCCCTCCCATGTATCAATGCACGACATCTATCCAGATCCATGCAAATTTTCCTCAAAAAAATGGAAGGCCATCTGATATGAAATGGTGCCTAAATCAAACAATCGACATAATACAAAAGAGGGAAACTAATGCACTTCCCATCAGTACTAGTTTGTAATGGTGGTGACTAAAAAAAGAGGCACCTAACCTCTTGTGCATCAAAAGAAGAAATCCATAGTTGTCCACCACGGACCTAAAAATATGTTGGATGGATCGTATGAGGCCTGATATATCTCTGAGTGTATGCAAGCTAAGTCTCAGATGCAACCCCATGGGGGGCATCACGGAACTAGGGAAAATTATCCCCTATCTTGGATGGGAGAGCGATAACATATATATATCCTCCTTAGAGGTACTATACCACACCCCAAGATAGACATGGAAACCTTGCTCATGTGCACTCCATCGACAGATTAGATTTGCCAAGAAGATAGAGTGTTCCTTTAGGTATGTAGCCTCCTTATATTACATGAGGAGGTCTACATTCGTTAACAGAGATCGGGTCTCTCCACTAATAGGGAAAGGGTATAAATCCCTCTCTGTTCCTCTAGCCTTTGATGGAGGCACCATATTGTATTCCTCCAACATTTTCTTCTACTCTTCCTGCTACTCCACCTACAGATGTCTCTGCTACATGATTGACATATAAAATGCATCAGCCTCATATATAAAATAATATTTTATTTTATTAAATGAAAAAGGTATTTATAAATATGGAAACATAACTTTCAATTAAAAAAATTAAAATCATCGTTGCGCCCAAAAAATAATTATGCATCGGATCTAGTGCACTGTCAAAAACAACTGCATCATTGCACACATACATATGATACACCGTTTTTGTTTCACAAATTTAAATTTTCATGGCAATGCATCATACTGTGCACCGGTGTGCATGTATAACCTTTTCACACCATAATGAAAATTTCAGGTTATCGAACGCACCGAGCTATAGCTATATTTTTAAATACTATTTTTGTGTCGCATTTGGTAAATATAAATTCCTTGGCCATAGGATACAAATTTTATGCATCAACCTACAATTTTGTAGCTTTCTCAATGTGTCTTCATTTACGAAACTCACTACAACAATTGCAGTGCATTGTGTTCATGCACTGAACTATGATGCACCCTATAAATTTAAAGGGTGAACTGCTATTTGTATGAGCCGAACAAATTGAGCCCACCAAGTAGGTATTTTTTGTTTTCTAAAAAAAAATGAAAATTTTAAGCTAATTTGCAATTCTAATCTGCTAAAAAATTAAATTAGAGAGAAACATAGAAATTATTTAGACATTTTCTCATCAAGGAGGAATTTCTGACACGTAATGGAGAAAATAAACATTGCGATGGTTTGAAAAAATTAGAAAGTTAGTGAGCATCATATGGAAGGATGTTGAGCAAGAGAAGCACTGGCATTAGGGAACTTGCATGAGGCAAGAGTGGGACTAGTGCTTCCGATCTCTCCAACACTCTAGATGGTAAAAATGAAATTTAAGGAGAGTTTTTTTTTATTTGTTTAACTATCCTCTAGTGTGTTACTCTAACCGCACTAATGCGGAACATATCCAAGAGAACCTCATTTTTTTAAATTGAAAAATCTATAATTGTGTGTTCTAATACAAGCACAACACGAGTGCTTTGTTTGACTATAACACTGCTCTTTTTTTTCATAATTAAAATTCTCCTAGATGTGATATTTAGAAGATGTCTTGGGGTGTTTTAATAAATTTATGAACACTCGTGCATCATTGGAAAATAGCACTGCATTTTTATGAAATTTAAAAATTATAGTCCTGCTCCTTGGTAAGAACCAAGGCATTTTACTACATGAAGTGAACCAGCATTTCGGGTGTATATAGCACTGACAATTTATAAAATTTAACCTTTTTATGATGTTATCGATTATTCAAGCACTAGCATGTTGTGCTATTTAGCGCACCATGTTTTTATTTTATGAAAATAAATTTTCGACGATGCAACATGTTGTATGTGAAACCGATTATGGTGTGGATAGTAAAGCACCAGTTCATTTATAGATTGTATATGCACCAACCAAAAAACATAAGTTGAAACATTTGCCTACCCATCTCCACTAGTGACCACCGCTACACAAATTTTTGGGCTATTTTTATATGGGCTTCCACAAAACCCTTCGCTAGAAGTTCTTTTCATTGCAGTGACAAAATCATGCTCTGACTAGTAACTACATGAAAAAAGTAGTCGAGGATGAATCACCTATTGGTATTACAACAACCCAAACAAATAAGAGACTTAAAAATTTCAATGTGAGGGGAACTTGAGATCCTACAATTACCAACTACGACATTACTTTTATGACTCCAAAATGTTTATCAATCAATCTATATCAATACATTTCCAAGCAAACTTATCTAAGTCTATGTGTAAGGTTCATAAGAAAGCTTCAGTCAATCCTCTCAAAAGATGGATAGACCTTATTATGAAATCTGTGGAAATTAATTGTATGGACATTTCTTCTTCTACACCTTTGGAGTTGTTGGACACCTAATTTGCTAAGGGTTAAGGTGTGGAAGTTGGACAGTAAAAGGGAGTCCAAGGGATGTTGGAAGATGAATCCAACAGTCACAAGAATGTATTATAAATGTACACCAATGTTAATAGAAAAATAAGTTCATTGTTTTATCATTCATGTCTCTTCAGATTCGATGTGTGTCTAACATGGTATCAGAGTGGGCATACTCCTTCCCTGCTCCACTTTGAGCCACCTATCTTGTGGCCAATTTTGCAGCTAGTTCTCCCTCCTTTGGCTTTGCACCTAGGTATTGTGCCATTTTGAATATCTATTGGTCTCAAGTTTCTCTTCCTATTTAATTTGGGTGTGTTCTGCCGATTTGTGTACTAGTCTGACCTGTCAGATCCCTGACTATCACACTTTGTATAACGTTAGCTACATAGCAGGTCCATTATTTTTTCCGCCATTGAGGTTAACGACTAAAAAAAAACCTCGACCTTTTCAGTTACTTTTGTGTTGGTATTATTGTTTTTTTTTAGATTGCCACAATTTCATGCTTTCAGTATTTCACTAAGCATTTTACTTACACACCTAAACATTGTTCTTCTCTCTGCCAAGTAATGCAAACCAATGCATCCTCATGAAGATTATCTCTGCTAGAAAACCCAATTCCTCACAACTTTGTCCACTCCATTTGTGTATATTTCATTCTTGTGCATTAGTTGTGGGATCCTTCCAGTTTTCTCTTTTTTAGGTTTTTCCTCATCTTGGTTTCCAAAACTAACAGAAACCAAATACACAAAATCTATTTCTCTAACTATTGTTTGCAAGGCCACTTCAAAATATTCAGATGGCCTTAATGTTCTCCTTTGTAAATGAAATTCCCAGCTCGAATTATTTGCATGGGCTTGTGGCGGGAAGAAATTCAATGATATATAACTATGTGCTTTCCACCAACCCTACATAGTGTTGTATGAGGTCTCTTCTTATCAAGATTATTTTCAACAACACTGATGTATGAAAGCTCCATCTTAACAATTTATTCTTTAGGTTTTGTATGAGTCTTGTCTAAATCGTATAAATCGAGCTTTTTATGGGAGACAAACTTCACATGCCCAGATAAGTGAAGGTGCTCCTGATTCCTCCTAACTGGAAGTCGAGAATTTAAGCTATCTTTTTATTTTTTAGGTGTGCCAATCATGCATATTATACATTGATAGTTGTTTGGTTTACTTAATTCAATAAGAAAAGGGTCAACCACCTAGAAAATGCTACAGGGTTTCTCCTTGTTTTCTACCTTGTGCAACTAAAATTGGTTTCGTGACCTTATATTTCAGGTCAAAGACTTCTGTAGTAGAGCTACATGAAAGCTGATACCCATGAAGCAGGCTCATGTCGGGTCAGTTACATTCACAGGCTTGAGGACAGTGTGGTTGGTTCCTTGTTTAACATCAACTTTAGCGAAGGTGTTGGATAGTTGGAAAGTGGATGGAAAGGAATTTTTAGCATTGGAACTTACATGCATTATTTCAACATATATAAATAGACAAAAGTATGTTCAGATTATCCCCACTGTGGAATTGTATTTCGCTCGGAATTTTCATAGCCATGGACATGAACATGCCAAGTGAGGTTCAAGTGTTCGAATCTCATGGCGAGGCTGAATAAAGAGAAAAAACAGTTCATAAGGATAACCTTAAGCAGTGATTTCAACTGCAACTATAACTAAAAGTTTGTGGGCCAAGAACTCTGAAGGTGTGATGGGAAAGTGATCAATTTTCGATGACATGTTGTGAATGGGGAAAAATAAATGTAATGCACTAATGATCCTAGAATTTGAAATCACTATTGCAGAGAAGAGTTTGCAATCTGCAAGAAAAATGGTGTATTTTTTGGTAAAAGTTGATTTTCTGGTGACATTGATTTGAAGCCTTTGGTATTTTTAGCTGCTCCCCTATTTTTATTCTTCACTTGTTAGAAATATGGCTAGAGTTGATGGAATATTAGAGTTTTTGAATACTCTAATACATTCCAGTGTTGATGGGATGGTAAAAATCAGTAAGGATACTATGTTTGATATTAGAATTTGTCTACAAGATGCACAAGAACATATTGATTTTTTGCAACTTGAATCTCAGCTACAACAAGAGGAGTTATAGAAGTGTAGTCATCATTCTAAACCTGTCTTGGTTTAGGACAATTCCCTATTTGAGACACACTCCCATCAACAATCAGAAATTGATCAGATCATTGAGCCCATATTAAGAGCAATTTTACATAAGGATGTAGAAGTTTGGGTTCCACTTCCCAAGCCCATCATCAAACCTTGGGAAGAGCTTGTAAATAACAGAAATAGAACTAGTCTTGGATATGACAAGGATGTGTCCTTTCATATTCCATATTTTTCAAAACCCATCAAATTTCAAAGTGTTGGGTTTCTTCATGGCGGTTCACCTTCACCGCTTCCAGATTCTTCTCCTCCACATTCGCAACCAAAAGTTATTAAATTCCAACACTGTGACTAGGTTGGCCATATGAAAGATCATTTCTTTCATCTTCATCCATGTGAACATTTTCATAGAACCACTCATCATTCAAACAGATGCTTCAGAAACAAGCTTTCTGCAAGAACAAAGATTCAGCTTGGATGGATTACTTCTTGGCAATGGCCTTCAACAACCAAGAAAATATTTTTCTCATAAAGCAAGATTTGCTCTCGAATATTGAAAAATCTTGCGGTTGCTTTTTCACCATCTTCTAACCTTGTATCTGACAAGGGGGGAAATAATGGTCATCTACAAGTTTCAAAACCTCATCAAACGAGCTGATCCACAACCTGCCATACCAAATTTAGAGCTGTAGCCGGAGACAAAGATTCCCCTGAGCATGCCTTTGGTTGGTGGTCATCCTTAAACCATCTATGTAGGTTGAGACCTCCCTTTTCAGGTTAAGGTTCTCCCTTTATATGTGGGGTGAGACCTCCATTTCCAGATTGAAGGTCTCCCTCTTCAAAACACTAGAAGCACTTCCTCTAGTAGAAGACTTTAGCTTCTTGCTAGTTCTGGAAGAGTTCCAAGAATTGCATTAAGCAATCCATAGTTGGTGGGCATACTTAAACCACCACAAATTTTATACCTCACTTTTTTAGGTTTAAGGTTTCCCTCTCCAAAGAATTAGGGACACTTCCTCAAGCAGAAGATTTCAGCTTCTTGCTAGACTTGGAAGAGTTCCAAGAACTGCATTAAGAATTATAGTGTTGGTGGTTATCCTTAAACCACCCCCTTATATAACATTTTAGAGAGCACATTTAGCCTAGTGTTTCCATGCATTTTTGCACATTTTTTATTGCAACTCTGTCCTTGTACTCACACATACCCCTTTGGATTAAGGGGGGAATGTTGGACACTTAATCCACTAAGGGTTAAGGTGTGGAAGTTGGAGACTGGTAGTCCAAGAGTCATTGGAAGATGAATCCAACAGCCACAAGAATGTATTATAAATGTACATCAAAGTTAATAGAATAATTAGTTCATTGTTTTATCATTCATGTCTCTTAAGATTCCATATGTGTCTAACATGAGTGAACCACACATTATCATGGACATATGTTCATGGTCTTTGGAACTCCAAGGTAGGTGTCACGATGGAGATATCTCCAAGAAATATGATTCATAATGTTTTCCCATGTATAGTCATAAAAAATAAAAAATAAGTTAGTGGAAGATTAGCTTCATCATAAAATCATCGACTTATGACATCGAAAGCCAATGTTTCAAGAAAATTTTCTTATCTCTTTCAAGAAGCACACGCAAATCTTGTCAACATAAAATTAAAAATGAGCAATTTTCAGAAAAAGTATCTGAATTTACCTTAGATATTGATGCTCATTGAAGTATTCAAACTCCACTAACTCATCATTCAATTTTATAGGGGATTTTTCACTCTGTGTACAAGAATAATCTTCCCTATTTCAAATTTTCCCTAAATGGATTTGAAGTTTTTGTAACTAAAATGTGAAAAAATCATAATTCTAAATCATGATATTTTGACTCGATGTATTCATTTCAATAAGGACAAAGTAAGAACAAGAAAAAAAATACTACGTGGGTAAACTAAGGAAGAAATGATAAGCATGTACCTGATATTATGGCTAAGACAAAGGTGTCTAGTTTCTTATG
This sequence comes from Pinus tabuliformis, assembly GCA_031772625.1. NCBI lineage: Eukaryota > Viridiplantae > Streptophyta > Pinopsida > Pinales > Pinaceae > Pinus > Pinus tabuliformis. The sequence continues at coordinate 882,161,865 of CM062820.1, read as the reverse complement.
CTCTAAGTTGAAAAAACATTGGCAACATAAACATATAGTTGAAACAATTTATTTTATTTAGTGAAAAAGGAGGATACAATTGAGATTCAAATAAGACAAATGGATCATACAAAGAAAATTACTTTGTGTCCTACCTAGTTGGTCCATGCAAGAGAGTTTTCTTCAAATGTTTCTCATGATGAAGAAGGTAAGTTTGCTCTATATATACAATTTGGGGAAATATCTTATTACAATGAATCTGTCACAAATTCAATGAACCTATGGATGGAAAATATGAGCTCCATGATACCAGAAACTAGTAATTCCTACAATTATTTATAAATTTTGATTGTATATGTATGTCAATACATTGAGGGAAGTTCATAAAAAAATGGGACAAGAGTGTAACAACCCCAACTTGAACCTTGAATTATAAATATTTATGTATATATTTATACATGGTGCCTTGGATGGTGAGCTAATACAGACTAATTTGGCTATTAAACCAGCTTCTATTGAGGATTATGTGTTGGTATGTATAAGCATAGTCGACATATGGGAAATTCTAAAGATATGTTTTGAGGTTGCAGTTTCTGCTTGATTAGGTCAAAGATCTTGTTAGAAAAAATACAATGAGCTTGAAAAATGTACCATGTAAGTTAATATATATTAATAAGTGACATCGTTGCTATAGAATCATCAATGAAAAGAATATGGGGGGACAACACTCCATAAAATATGAAAGGTGAGGTGGAGGAAGCAAGACATAGTTCCTAAGAAAAATAAATTTTAATGTTATAATATTCCTTAAAGTAACTTTATGGAATAATATAATTAAAATATATTATTTTTCATATGCTATAAATAAATTCTAAATAGAAGGGAATGAATTATTGTTCATCCTTCCTTTTAATTATACATTACCAAAGGATTATTGTGGTTTTATTTCTAGGGATAACTAAAGGATCCCTATCTATTATAGCCTAAGGACCCTAGGTGGGTCTAGTTATGATTGAACTTCTCCTTTGGCTAGTTTTGGGAAGGCTAGAGCGCTAAAGGGAGAAATGTAGAGATGGGTCTCCTTTTATGGGCTTGCAGGGTACCTAGAGATCCTTGATGGGAGATAGAAGTCCTAAAATCCATAGGGATCTAAGAAATCCTTAGCCAACCCAAGTTGGAAACTCCATAAAGGTAGTGGAACATCTTGATAAAATGTGATTGTAGATAACGGGGTGCACTATATTGAGTTGTGTGGATTGACAGGGGATGTGAGACTATTAGTTAGCAGCTAGTGGGGTTTGATACCTTGGTTCTGATCATGTTTGGTACTAGTTTTATACCTATCGTAGGTGATCCATTATTCTTCTATAGTCATGGCCCCAACTTGGGGATGACCCATTACTAAGATATTAGGAGCGAAATAGTCTATGGCTATGTGGTACATTTAGAATCTATAGCCAATTGGTATATTTTATCAGATAAATGTTCTAAACATGTTACTTTGTTGTATATATGTTATTATGGTTTATGGTTATGTTTATTGTTTCATGCATATTATTATGTCATTTTGGTCGCGTTATTTGTATAATCTTTGCATCAATACCAGTAGATGGTGACATCACCCTAGTTGGGTGGTTAAGGGATGTTACATGAAAATGACAGGATGAATGGAATCCTTAGGTACTGAGAAGTAGAGAAAGAATTCCTTTTGTGATGTGAGAGACATGTATTTTAGGAGTCAGTAGTTGGTCTGTCATTTGTAAACCTTGGCAATTGGATTTATCTTAGTTAGACTTCTTGTAGATTGAAATGAAAACATTTTTTTGTACATCACCCTAGTGGTATCATAGCATGCCTAGGGGGTCAAGTTCTATAGTAGAAATACCTATGATTGAGTGAAAATCACTCAATCTATTGGGTTTTTCTAATCATCCTTGTCATATTTAGATAATTTTTCATTTCTACCACTATTAATTTGTTATATTATTTAGGTTATAAATTCCAAGTATGTTGTGGGTAACTAAATAACAATTTTTTGAAACAAAAAGTCTTGAAGGATAAGTAGGTTGAAACATAGGTGGGGGGATCTGAATGAAGATTTTCATAAGTCTGAGGTACACATGCGAGGAAAATGCCTTCCCGCAACTCTTTAGCCACACCTTTCATGTTCATAGGTGTTTCAGTGTTAGGGTATAGGGGGTTCTTATTTCTCGTGTGCATAGGATTATGGATATCACTCTAATGGATCTAATGGGGTAAGGTCAAAACTAGGACGAGAGCATCATTTTCATTGATGGTTAGAAAGGGATCTGAGTGTTAGCTACATCTAGTCTTGTTTTGTTAGGGAATGTTTTAGTTGGTAATTATGGTTCAAAACTAAAAAATAATATCTATCCCTAATCCCATAGTGATAGTCCTGTGGCCAATACTGAAGGAGGCTAGTTGGATGGAAATTGGGCTTCAAGGTAAGTGTCGAAAGAAGTAAGCTCTTAGTGATTTTTAGAGGAAGTGTGTACAATAGTTATGGAATAAAGGTTGATGAAATAGAATACTCATCAAACTCATTTGAAGCAGCATCCATATGGTAGGATTCACCACTTCAACACAAGGAAATGGAGGTAAGTATGACATCTCACTCCCCAAATTCAAGGACTTTTTCATCTCTCCCATCCTTGGAGGATTTTCCACTTGGGCCTATTTTATCAAACCATTTTCAAAAAAACATATTATTGGAAGTTAGTGTAACAGCTTAGGAAGAAGGGTCAATAGATTTTCAGAAACAAGGATGGGAGGAAGTAGATAATTTACCCTTAGAGGATTTGTGGGCCTTGGTTGAAGATATCCAATTTGTTACAGGGAGCTTCACTTCGCAGATAGCAAGTGGTTTAGAACGAGCACATGTGTTTGGGTATGGGGAAGTGAGGTTAGGGTTTCAGAGTCTCGAGGTTATATGAGCTCTTATTTTTTCTCAAGGCAGGGCTTTGACTTTCATCTTCACAACGGTTAGGAATTAGGATGTTGGAGGTAGCTTAGGGCAAGGATTAATGGTAGAAGGCACACAATTGGTTTCTGCACTATTTAGTCCAAGGAGGGTGGATGTTAGTGGGGAGATGTAAGACCTCCACCCATATTTACCCACTTTTACAAGCTCTCCAGGGTAAACATGACTTGAGTATCAATGTGATATGACCCAACCTCTAAGTTCTATTTATGGAAGTTGGTCCTACAAACCAGAAGTAGATTGACATCCCTCAAAGACTACAGATCCCTTAGGAGCCTACCGAAAACCCCAGTTGATCAATCCATGAGATGTCACTCTTTTTCACTACATTTACTCCCCAACCGCACCCATAACACTTAAGGAATGTAGTTAGAAGGCTATAACCGCAACCACAAGCCTGTCTCCATGTAGTTATGACCCAAAATCCCTTGTTTTGTGCATGCAGTCGTGAGATGATGCCACTTTCTGAGGCTAGCCTCCAGAACACTACCGAGAACTTCATGTAACTTTCCATAATCATGGCAATGACGATAACAATGTTAAATAATCAAATCTTAAGCAAGACATGCCTAATAAATGATAGACATTTCCTCAAACAAATGACGAATATAGAAGTTATAGGTAATGAATACATATCTAATTATAAACTTCTGAACTACATCATAGAATTGTCAAAAAGGTCCAATTCCCTCTCAAGGTAACTATAATAACACTTGTTAGCCCATGATTACATCAATTTTTCAATCACTTATCAAAGCATGAATAAGAGCCATATCTATAGCACATCATAAAACCATGCAAATAACCAACATATAATCATAATATAAAGTATGAAAAATCAGGGATAAGATCACGATAATAACCAATACATGTGGCCATAAATCACAATAGGGAAAATAGATTGTATTAACATATGAAAAATCCAACCAAGTGAGGGACTTCCATGTACCACCCTACCGTAAATTCGGCTTAACCAAACTTTTATTTCATCCAATCACCCCCATTCCATATTCCAAGCATGAGTGTGGGACCATATTGGTTAAAAAAAAATGTAACCATGTAGGGCTTCCACAGGTCAAACCACCCCAACCCTCAACCATAATGATTTCACCTAAATAATCTAGAAATCACTAACATAAAAATAACATTGGATGTCTCCAACTTTCTTCAGCACATCTAGAGGAATTTTCCTCTCTCCACCCATCCATTAAGAGTTTCAAGATAAATCACATCTCCACCCTTAACCCTTGCGAATTTCCTCAGACCACATCACCAAGATCTAAAGTCTATCGAAAATCCAAAGATTAAACCAACACAAAGCACTCATAACACCATGATTATCCAAGAAGTGGCAAGGCAGGGTTGAATCCACTGTCAATATAGGGAGATATCATGCTAATGGAAACAAAAGAACAAAAGAACCACATGCAAGTACCATGCATATAGAAACCAACAATCAAATCACACATGCAACCTATTGCAAAGTATCCCTACTGTAGTTGTTGATCCAAACTTCTCTTCCATTGCCCACCAATTCCTTGCTTGTCCCTTTCCTTGTTTCTCCAGGTCCAAGTGAATGCTATAATGATCCCAGAATTCTCTAAGTGTGCAAGCGTGTAAAAATATGGAAGAAGAGAGCCAAAACTAAAATGACAAAAAATGTAATGACCAAAAGTTGTGAATTGTTTCTCTGATGCCTTTTTATCATTGACAACTCCTTTTCTTTCATTTTCCTTAATTTTTCTTAATTTTTCCTCTAATTTCCCTTGCATGCAAATTTGCGTCTCTTCACCTTCCTTTTCTCCTATTTTCCTTTATTTTCCATAATTAAATTCAAAGTATTTCCTCTTTTCCTTTTCCAATTTTCATATTCATTATTAAACCACAAATCATGCCCATTGTAATTTTTTCCCAACATTCAGCTTGAAATATGAATCCCATGACCTTGGTATTATTTTATTTACATGGAAAATAAACCATGGGTTGTTTCAAACCCCTTCCCCTTGGGGGAACACCATCCTCAGTGTTTAATGACACTTATGACCATCAAAAACATACTTCCCTTTTAGCTTTATAAAACAACTTGATGAAGTATTTATAATAAACAACTACTAAAAACCATGACCAACATGACAAACATGACAAACATATTGCCTATTCGAGCTTTATAACATAGGTTGATGTGGTATTTCCAATGCCATGCATACATACATACATAAATACAAACACACACACACACACACATAAAAAAAAAAAAAAAAAACTCATGTACAAACACATCTTCTCAACAAGAAAATAAGGAAGGATACAAAGCCCACATTTGATCATCCATCTCCCATGTAACTTCATCGGGCCGAAAGTGCTTCCACTGCACTTTAACTTCGTATATTTTTATGTTCTAGAGGATGAGTTATTTCTGCTGCAATATGAATTATGGCGCTGGATGGAACTGTCCCTCTAGTTGCACTTGCAATACAGACCAATCAAACACATGATCAACATCCTAGATAGATCTCTTAACCAATGAAATAAGGAAAACATCATGTACTTTCACTATTGGAAACGGTGCAAGTATATAGGCCACTGGTCCAATCCTCTTAAGGACCTCAAAGGGCCCACAATAATGAGGTGTCAACTTGGCACATGACCAATCCTCTTAGGCTTGATGTGAAAGTACACATGCTCACCAACCTGAAATTCGTTGAATGCTCTATATTGATCTACATAAATCTTATGCCTATCATACACTACCTCTAAATTCCTTTTGATAACATACATCTCATGCTCCTTCTCAGCCAACATATATGATCCAATCAACACCATTTTCACTTGATCACTCTAATTGATAGGAATATTACAATTCTACGCATAAAAAGCCTCAAACGGACTCATCCTCAAGAATTTCACGTACCCATTATTATATGTGAACTCTCCCATTAGAAGATACTCTTCCCACTTCCTCCACTGATGCATGACATGCATCCTCATCATATCCTAAACAGTTTGGTTAAATATTTCTATCTTTACATTTGTATGAGGATGATAATTTATACTAAAATTTAATTCAGTCCCCAAGGCTACAAGAAACTCCTTCCAAAAGTTGGAAGTGAATTTGCCATCTATGTCTGATATAATCTTCTTAGGAACACCATCCAACCTCACTATCTCCTTGATGAAGATTTGAGCTACCTCACTAGCTGAATTGGTAGACTTCACTACAATGAAGTGAGCTACTTTGCTCAACCTATCAACAATAACCATGATGGAATCATGCTTCTTTGATGTCCTCAAAATCTTGTAATGAATTCCATGGAAATGGCCTCCAATTTCCATTATGGAATCAAAATAGGATGTAACAAACCAGCTAGATGCTTGCATTGAGCTTTGACCTACTAACAATCTAAGCATTTTACAATGAACAAAGCCACTTCTTTCTTCAAGTTCAACCAATACTAGAACTTCACAACAATTTTCAAAGTCTTATGATATCCCAGGTGGCGTGGATATGGCTTGACATAAACTCCCTCAAGATAAGCTTCTTGAGCTCACTACTATCTAGCACATAAATCATGTTCTTAAATCTCACCAAGCCATCTACCATGAGGTCATACTCCTCATCCCTATCGCCTTCACCCTATTGTAACCTTTTCTTCAACTACTAGTACCTATTATCATGCTAACCTGCATGCAATATTCACTCCTTCAAATTTGTCCCATAAGATCTCAAAGATTAAATATGATTCATCTTCACTCCCCTACTGAGAGCATATGCAACCATGTTCTTCATTCCCTTGATGTATCTAACCTCAAATTCAAACTCACTGATGGTATCCAACCATCTATATTTCTTGGAATTCATATTAGGTTAGTAAAATAGATACCTCAGTCCACTATGATCACTCATCAGAACAAACCTCCCACCCAGGAGATAATGTCTCCACATATTTAATTCATCGATGATAGCTACCAACTCAAGATCATGAGTCACATAGCTTTTCTCATTCTCATTTAGCTTCCTTATTTCATAGCATAGCACTTTCCCTTCCTACATTAGGAATCGACCAAGTCCTTCCTTGCAAGCATCTGCACATACCATGGAACCCTTATCATGATCAATATTAGGAGGAAAGCTCAATAGAAACGTCCACCTCTATATTAGGAGGAAACTTTGGAATCTTTGTTGGAAATGCATCCTAAAATTGCTGCAAGGTAGAATAATTCCTCAGGACTTTATCATCCTGATATTCCTTCCCTTTGTCACTAGAAATATGCGCTGCAAACAATACACACCCTTTCCTGCAAATGTGCTTAGCTTACATGGTTGTAACCATTCTTACAGATGTAGGCTTATTCTTTCCTTTCAAGATTCTACTTTCCCCATCATCATCTAGGCACTCAACATCCATGTCATAGTAGTCCACTTTAGTCCTATGAATGAATAGCTAGTCGATGCCAAAAAACATATTATATGAACCCAAGGGAAAAACATTTATATGTGTTGATGTAGGCATACCATTCAATTAAAATGCACAAGATAGCACATAATCATGAAATCTTCTCTTGGTACATATAGCCAACTGCACCAGCCAGGATTCTTCATGCACTTTTGTACTCAAGAAACACTTATCCACCAAGTTTGGAATAATATAAGTACAATGAGATCTAGGATCAATCAAAATGGAAACAAATTGATCATGGAACTTACCTTCCATCTCTATAATTGATGCCTAATGATCTTCTTACCTTCTATCCACTGGTGCATAAATCCGAGGAGTATTGTGACCAACATCTCTAATTTTTTGTGCTGACTAAGCACTTAATTGACACCCTCATGTGATGGATAATCTCTCTTGTGATGTTATCCGCCACAATTCTAGTAGTGTAAAGGATTTCTGCCATTGTCATTGTTCTTGTCCTATGCTGAGACCCACTTCCTTTCTCTATTGCATTAAACTTCTTATGGGGTTCCAAATTCTCCTTGTCATCTGTAGCTTGATGTCTTCTTCACTTTTGAGGCCAATTCCTTTTAGTAGTATCATTACCTTTCCAATCCTTCTTAGGCTTATGTTTGTGCTTAGACTACTCATAACAATGCTTCAGCTTCCTGTTGTGGTAAAACACAACCCCCACATTTTTCGCTTATAAATCTCACATGGGGACCCTTTTAACTAATCGTTCAGTGATATTATTATTGGATTTTGAGAATGTGGATGGCCTAAATGAGTTCAACTTGTCCATATCTATCTATCTAAATTTGTTTGACCTCATTTGGATTAGTTGTTTGCAAATTTCGCTTGTTTGAAGATTGGATGTGTTTTAGCCACTTGACTTTGTGGCTTTTTCATGGGTTGATCATGTCTTGGTTGTTGCAATATACTCTATGTATGATTGGTGATTAGCATTTACGATCATGACATCATTCTCTTACTCATCGTGAGAAGGCAATGTGGCACATTCAGTTGCCACATCATCTCACATTTCACATTTGCTCACATGTGTTACTTGGCTCTCTTCAATTACTTGGCTTAATAGGTGCATTAACGACAACATTCTCTTACTGATCACGAGAAGGCAATGTGGCACCTTTAGTTGCCACATCATCTCACATTTCACATTTGATCACATGTGTTGCTTGGCTGACTTCAACTACTTGGCTTGATACCTGCATTAACAAAAATTGACACCATTAATTAACTTTTAACCTCATTGTACATATATATAAATTGTAAATTTATATTTAACATATATTGTAAATATGTAACATTAAATATTTTTCTTGTAATTATTTTTATGTGTAAGAACATAATAATAATACTACTTGTAATAGATTACAAGTTTTATGAATTATTAACCCCACATTATTGTATATATATATTTTAACAAAATGTAGTTAGCCATTGCATTTTTTTAATCACAATCCCTATTAATAGACATTGCAAAATATTATTAATAGATTCGGGACAAAATTTCATTGTAAATAATATATTTAATGTAATTTTAGTTTATGTATATAAAATATAACCAAAATTTGTTTATATATTGCAAATATAAAATAGTGCAATCATATGTATATTATGAAATGCCACCAAGAAACAAAAAAAACAATGAAACGACACCCCATAGGTGCAATGTAATAAAATATGTTAAGTCTCCATTTTGGTTTGCATTAAATGACCATGAGGACCGATTTGTATTAGTAAATTAATTAATGCCAATATTTGACATGGTCATAGAGGTGTCTATTGATGCATCAATTACGAAGGGAAATCCAACGAAAGGAGCTTGAGCATAATGTTGTTTAGTGTTTCTCAAAAAAAAAACCCTTCCCACAAAAGCTGACGGTTTATTGAAGGCATATCATATATGACATAATGCATATCATAACCATGAACTTCGCTCTGCTTGCAGGTAGATCAAGAAAAAAAAATTGTACCTAATCCCAATCAATGTATGGAATGAAACGAGGTGTTTGAGGCTGCTTATCCACCGTCATCTCCAAGACAACTCAGCTCTCAACGACAACTCAGCACACCTTTAGTGACAACCTATGGTTCCGGGAAGCTAGAACTGAAATCGCATGTCTACATCTATGTTGTCTCATATTTGTCATATGAGGATTGAAGGTTGTTAGTCACGCCGTCATCTGAGGCAACTTTATATCAAGTGAATTAAGAAGATTATGACAAGAAGTTTAAAAGCGGAATTGATACAAACAAATCAAAACGGACTGCTATCCACCATAGCTTTCGTTGCGGCTAAGTTAAGGCAAGGGAAACACTAAATGAAAGTCTATCCGATTGGGATCCATGTTGACCTGGTGAAATCAAACAACAAATCATGTCATAAATACATCCTTCTCCTGTGCGAAAATTTACATCACGGCAATAAAGTAAAGCTTATTTATAATATGCCTCTCATATTTAACGACTTTACCACATCGCTTTACAACGTAATAAACACCCATCGATCACGGCATATGGATCGGTACGTGACAAATGTGCACCCAATTTCCTCCTCCTCTTCTTTCATTGAATCCAAAAACAACGTCGAGCAACAACAGGACAACCCTGTAGCCTGTCACGGTCAACTCGTCAACTCTCGTGGAAATATGAAAAATGCTGACGCTTGTACCGATCAACAAAATTAAAGGAAAATAAAACAAGAATGGTTGACGGCTCTGGGATCTGCAATCTTTCCAATCCAATCTTCGACAAATATGCATTCAGATATTCATTTCATATCATTGCTTATTTTTCCACCTCTTCTTTTTATGTTTATTTTTGGATTTAATGAGTGATTCTTGTAATATTTTGATCGGATAATTTGTAAATCTCTTTGTGATTGCAGGAAGTCAATATGACATTGCATAAACCAGGGAAACATAACAATTATCAAATAAAGATTAACATGACTCAACAGGTTCTGGAAGGATTTTGCACAAACAATCATCAAAAGAAACAACCAACGCATCGCAGATCACTTGGCTATTGGATATGCTCCAATTAATGCAAAATCGCTGCACGAGAAGATGTAGGATCATATCTTGTTGGAAGAAGATTCATGATAATAATTATTTGCGCCACTTGTTCAACACATATGAGGTATTCTGATCTACGTCCAGAAGAACATCGAGATAACTGTGTCAAAGGTAGAGGAAAAATGCAATGTGAATAAAAACAAAAAGATCAATCCAAGGCGCTTTCGATGAACAAGAATTCAAAAGAGCCAAATTAAAACAAATTGATCGTTGCAGGAATAAACCCGGGGTCGATAAGGAAGGATTTGTTCAATCGATATAATATTAGTAGTCTGTTCCAGCGTCTTCAAAGACAGACTGTGGTGTGGAGAGTTTGTTTCAACAGAAAAAGGCATAACCATGAAAAATGCTTGTATTGTTAAACAAACGGATAACTATCCTTCGGCTTTTTTTATGACTGTTCATTTCCAATCCAAATAAAGCCTCCGATTTGATTTAGCTCGGTTTTATTTTAGGTTTCATATATTCTAATTAGATTATAGTTTTGTTTTATTTTATAGATTTTATTGTTTATATTTAGTTTTTTTTATTTTTTATTTTTTAGTTTAATTGTAATTTGTTCTATATTTCTTTTTATTAGACATAGTTTTTTAAATTCTATTATTTTATTATTTAGTTTAAATATTAGATTCTAATTTTATCTAATTGTTTTGATTTTTTTTTTAAATAGTAGAAAATGTAGTTCAATAATTAATATTATTTTTAGTTACTTTCGTTTTAGATTTTTTTAATTTAGTATAAGAATTAGCTTAATTTCTATTTATTATTAGATTTTATTTAAAATTTTGTTTTTAATTTTAGTTTATATACTTTTATTCTTTAATTAGATTTTTATGAGTTTTAGTAAGAAGTGTTTGGTTGAGTTTTTAAGAAATTTTTGGAAACCAAAAACCATGGACTCTAATGATGAGGATAATAGAGGAGTTGAAGCATGAAATATGGGAGATTAAACAAACTAAAAATTTCTATAAAAGAAGTAGGATTATAAATAAAAGAGGATTAGAATCGGGGAAAGAAAACTTATAATGTTGTAACTATGTATTATATTTGTTTGTAGAGAAACTCTTGTTTATCATGGAGTACTGTTGTAAGGAGGAGACATTTTCTCCAAGCAAAGATCGATTACATGCCCCATAGGATTGCGCACTACTCCCATTCGATGAAGATCTCTAATTTGATTTCATTTATTAATAAATGATTATTTCAATTAATGATGTTTAGCACTATTGTTTACAAAATTTAATTGAAATAAATTCTTATGTCATTCTTTTAATTTGTATTTCAAATGTATGAGTTAATAATTGGATTCATTCACTATTGTTGAATCTTAATCTTAATTCATTTCAAATTGTGTTTACACTATTCTACAGGCTTAATTTTAAATATAATATGAAAAGTGATGTTTACATAGGAACAAATAGTTATAATTTTTTATCGGAAAGCTATCTTACGATTTAGAATAATAATTGTTTGCTTGTATACATGATGTCTATTTTGAACTAATTCAGCAATTCATCATGAATCTTTGTAGTTCTTATGCATATGATAAATAAGGAATTGGGTATATTTTCAATAGGCTCTTATGTAACTACTTACTAAGTGTTTAATTGTTAATATTTATGTTAATAAGGAATTAAATCATGTGATCTATCTCCTTGTTCTAATTCCTCCATCTTAATTCCAATTCTTTAAAGCTTCTTTTCCCGTTAAGTTAACTTGCACTCGATTGAGAGAAGGATTGCCCTTTCCTTCAACCGAGATACGTTAGATTAATCATATTGTAGAGTTAGTCTTGCACACGTTACCATAAAATCTTGTATTTTAGAAGCCCTCTTTTCAAGAGGCAAAACCTTAGAGTGTTTAAGATGTGATCTTAAAACAACTTAAGGGTCGTTCTCTTACCTGATCAACAAGAAGAATTGATATGATGTCCATGCCTATTGGTAACTCAAAAAACATCTTAAACCGATAGAAATAGGGAAAAGGTAATTGGACCTAGTTAAACCAGTCGGAGCCACCACTTCAAAAGGAAAAGGATCTTCTCTAAGGTCCGGACAAGATGGTCATCCCCCATGTTGTTTTAGCGAATTTCGAGGCTTCAACACTTCCATATCACTTCCTCCAATGACAGAGAATCATCATACTCAATATCATCCCATAAGGCTATTGGTAGTCCACTAATGAACCTTTGTACCTTTGTCTTCTCATCCCAGAGATAAGGAACATACTTAAATATCTCTAGGAGTATTCTTGTGTACTCGTCATCTGTCATAGAACCAATTCTCATCTCATTCAAGTCCTTGCCCCATTCATCATAGTGTCTTCCAGGTAGATACTTCTTCTTGAAGCGTCTTTCAAACTCATCTCAAATAAGATCCTCTTCTCTAATGCTTCTGAAATTCTTCACATATTCCCACCACGTATCTTCTTTTCCCTTGAGAATTAATATTTATATCTTGGCATCTGTGTTCTCTAAATAGTCATGCAATATGAAGAAATTATTCATCCCAAGTAGCCATGCTTCTACATATTCTGATTTCTTCAATTCCCCATCAAAAGTAAGAGTCCTCACTTTTCTAAAATCATCTGGAAAGTACCTCCTCTCACTCCTATAAGGATGATTGTGGTAATGACGATGATGTCTCTCAAAACTAGAGTTGGAATAAAATACATGAGTGCCAGCTCTCCTATCAGGTGTATCCAAGGATCTACCACCTCTGACTATACCATCTATGTCCGTCATGTATCTCCTCTGAGACCTGCTACATATGCGTCATTGGTCTTCTCCTCTTGTCTATCTCCATGACTTTTCCCTAGCTATCCCTACTTTTAAAAATCCAAAAGACTTTGAAGGATCACTACATTAACTTCTGATTGCTTTTATTAAGCTCTAGAAACCCTTTCCCGTGCCTCAATCAACCTGTCATTATCTTCCTTACAACTTATGATATTTTCCCTTAGTCTACATAGTGTATTTTCTATATTAGAAGAATACTATTCTCATTGTTTCTTGACTGACATTTCCCATTCCACTCATTTCGCATCGGGAATGTAAGGGAATCATGTGAACTATATTCCACCATCCTTCTCTTCATCTCTAGATTTCTATTTCCTGCAAACATACCATGTCATATTAACCAAATAGAAGACATAATCAAATCATACCTTAGTGTATCTCAGGGAAGGCTATTACATCTCCACATGCCAATCTAGATTAACATGATGGAACATCACAAGCATATCAATTATTACATAAATATCATAACCATAACCATGAGAATGCATGCATAAAGAACACATTTAGCCCATCTAGTCCAAGTGTTTGAACCTGGAAGCTATGATACCACCCTGTAATGCATCCTCCCAAATTTACCCACTTTGACAAGCTCTCGAAGGTACATGAGTTGATTGTCACTACGATATGACCCAACCTCTAAGTTCTAGTTATGTAAGTCAGGCCTATAAATTGGAAGTAAATTGATATCCCTTAGAGACTATAGATCATGCAGGAGCCTACCACCCACCCGAGGTGAACAATCACTAAGTTGGAACTCCTTTTCACTAGGTTTAATCCCCAACCGCACCCATAAAACTTCATGCATATAGTTGGGAGGTTATAACCACACCCACAAGCCTGTCTAGATGTGGTTATGACCCAAAATCCCTTGTTTTATGCATATGGTCACGAGATCTATGCCAAGTTTGCACGCTAGCCTCTAGACCACTACCTATAATTTTCTAGAATCATGACAATGATGATAATAATGCTAAATAATCAAATCTTCAGCAAGATATTGGGCTAGACATGCCTAATACATGACAGAAATTTTGTCAAACATATGATGAATATAGAAGCTATAGGTCATGAATTCATATCTAATTATAAACTTATGAATTAGATCAAAGAATTGTCAAGAAGGTCTAATTTCCTAGCTGCAGGAACACTTCTTAGCACATGAATACATCAATCATTCAATCACTTGTCAAATCATGAAGAAGGGCCATAGCTAGATAACATCATAAAACCATGCAAATAACCAACATATAATTAGAATAGAAACTATGAAAAATCAGCCATAAGATCACAATAATAACTAGTACATGTGCTCATAAATCAAAATAGGGAAAATGACTTATATTAACATATGCAAAAGCCACCCAAGGGCTTCAATGTACCACCTTACCATATATTTAGCTGATTCAAATCTCTCTTTTAGTGTTGGTTTAAAGGATCTTGACCTAGGTTTAGATTGTACCTCGCACGAACAAAACCCTCAACCACTAGCCCTTTCGGTAACAACATGCAAGCATATCACAATTTCACCTAGAGCGGTTATGGGAGTTTGTGGAACTAGGTTTCTGTAGCCTGAGGGATATGCGCATTGTGGCATTAGTGTGTTTACTTATGTTTTATACCTGTCTACAACTTTGCATACATAAATAGCTTCACACTAATGATTTACTTCATACATTTGTACTTATTGCATAAACATATCAAAAAAAAATATCAGATACATTGTTTGCATGGAGGCCTGGGAAGAGTCTGCAATTCAGTGCAAAGACCTCTTATAGCTAGGTGCACATGTCAGAAGTTGTATGTATTCAAAGATCCATCCTAATAAAAGAAGAATAATTTTGTCGAAGTTTGCTTTAAAGTACGCGATGTTATAGTATTTCCTATATAGACTGGGTGACAACACTGAGTGTTGACTCGCCACCACGTGTAAATCCATTAACAATAGTACAAAGAAAATCCTATTTTCCATCGCACACGATGACTCCTTAGTATTCCAAAGGGAGGCATAGTTCGTGACTTCACAAACGTCTGTTTCAACAGGAAGAAACTGTGAGTCCTCCAACACCTTTCATGCAATTAGCACGATGATGATGATTAACCACACATAATGAAATGTTTTCCCCTCCTGCTACGCTTCTCTGTAGTCTTCCAAAAATTATTTACATAAATAGGTGGCCCAGTTAAGCTGGACCCTAGTTCTGCACTACGTAGCCATATAAACCATGGTTGTGAGGATTTTATTTTATCTACAGTTCTGCATGATCTTTCCTACTAAGATGTGCACAATGAATTTCACACCTTGGTCATCGATGGATTTAATGCCACACCTACACGATTTCTTTACAATTCCAAATTTATTCTTCATCGTCTCTATCATCGCCTTATCCTGATTCTTTCCCACAAACCATTTTGTGGGGTATTTTCCTTGGTGAGGTAGTCTTGTAATCCTTTCTATCAACATTTCATCGATCGGGATCCTCATCCATAGCTAGAGGCATATATCATGCACTAATGCAAGAAGCTACGGCACACAGGATATGCTAGATGTGCTTGTATCAAAGTGTGGCATATTCAGCATGTTCAACAAGTTTGCTCTCTATAATCTTGCAGCCCACTAGTGCATCTCCAACCTCGTAACTCCACCTTCTAGGTAATATACCTCATGTAGGTATCTGCTCAGCTCAAACTATGGGTATTTTCTCCAACCAATGAAATCCCAATCATCCATATTGAGCTATAGGATCTTTCCTAAGACTTGACTGTCAAATGTCACTTCCTCCAGTAGCAGGAGTGAACGTGCCAAAATTTACATCTTTTGGGTCTTTAGCTAGCTTACCACTCCATTTTCTTGGTGGAATGTAATGTGGGAGCACAGAGGGAATATTTTTTCCCTTTGTCTCCAACCAGTGCACCTCGACATCTTCCTCATTGTCATAAATCTCCTATGGTTCCTTCTGCTGGATTGGTTTCTTCCCCTTTTGCGCAAGTTTCTTCCCCTTGTCCCCCTTGTTCTTCATTCGCACTTCCTTTCATGTCTTCTTCCTCAGACATTTCCTTAGTTCTATCCTAGAGACCTCATTTGACCTATTTTCTTATTTCTTCTGCAGTTTTGCTTCTATGGGTACCTTCTTTCATGGTGACCTCGCGTGCCTTGAGGACATGGGTACGCTTGTTGCTATGGTTTTTCTAATCTATGCTTCCATAATGCCTACCAATCCTTTCCCTGCAAACACTCTAGCAAGTTATTCAAATATTCTCTCAAACATGCAATAGCTCACTTCCCTCACACTTAGTTGCAACTTCTCAAATTCTCAATATAGAAAATTGTGAAATGTGTCATGGGATAGGGTTTTTATAATGAATTTGAATTTCTAGCCCCATGATTGACTAAACTTTTGCTCATTTAATGTAGGTATGGTGCTATATCCAGCCAGTTATTCTTGATAAATGCATCTCTCCTACGCCCTTATATCACAACTTCCTTTTAATGGTAGCTTTTTCCTTCGAGTGATCATATTTCTTGCCAACTTCGACAAACCTTCCACTCTGGCACAGTCATCCTTTCTGTTATCACTCAAAAATTTCCTTTGGAAGTTGTTGAAGAAAGAAATAATAGAGGTAACCACAAACCACTTTTAGAGATCATAACCTAGACTTCCTAATCTCAGAGAGGGATCTCTCTTTATGATTTAACTTTGTTTTAGTTAATAAATTTTAGGCTAGTTATGGTTGCACTTGGGTTTGATTTGAATCTGGGTGGTGGGATCACTTACTTAGATGAACAGAGGTTTTATTTTACCATTGGGCTATGGAGTCAAAAGTCAGACAAATACGACTGGATCAAGCTTTTAAAAGACAATGTCTACAGGCCAAGATAGGTGAGCTTTTGCAGATCTCAAAGGCTTAATGGTGAAGTGGCTTCTAATCGGATCCAACGAGAAATTAAGGGTTCCCTAGGCTGGATTATGGAAGGAATGAAAGAGGTCAATCTGGATGGGAGAGCAATTAAGGGTTCTCAAATCCAAATATCAGAGGAAAACACATAGATGACAAAATGTGCAAAACAGAGTGTACTTAAACAAATTCTGAGTGATATTTGCAGTTAATACATTAAAATTTGGAAAAAAAATTAAGTTTATGAGAACATAAGAAGGTAGAAAAATAACATAAAGAATATACTTCACTACAAATGGCTCATCTTATGAATCTTGTAATTCAATGCTTTTATTACTTGCTCCAGATTGTTAACTTGAAATTGGTACAATCACCCTTAGGTTCAAGGTCAAAATAACTCTACAAATGTATAATAATCCCCACTAAATACTTCGATTTTTGAAGTATTTATACAAAAGAAATTTACAAAATATCTCAAACTACATTGAGAACTAATCTAGGAAAAGGAAATATCTTCATGCAAGAAGATAGAGACAGTTTTTGAACTACTGCTTGATGTCCCTGTTATTTAGGTTCTGTTGTCTTTGATGTTTGATATTTTTCCCTTTAAGTTGCTTGGATGTTTGGTCTTCACACTGGATGTCATATTCACTCATGACCTTTCACCTGATACACTTTAATCTGATACACTTTGACCTTGCTGACCTGTCAATATCCTTCACTGTGTTTTTTTTTTTTTACTACACATTTCAACTTTTTACTATGTATGTCAACCAAGGGGGCTTCACCGGGGGTGCAATATCATACCACATGCGTTTATATTGGGGGATATATATTGAGGAAAAAGTGACATAATATATTGGGGGATATGTAGGGGGTAAAGGGTTTTATATTTTTAAGTTGAGGCTTCTGTGATCCATATCAAGATTGAGAAAAACGTTTCAGCGTAAATCACATGATAAAATACTTCTCGACGCATTTTGAACCAACAGGGGTGGTTCATCGTCAGGACGATAGAGAAATCAGGACAAGTTGAGGAACCAGATCATGGCTACATATTAAATAGCGAGAAAAAATCATCCAATAGCTAGGTTTAACTAAAAACGACTATATTGAAAAAATGACTATATTAGGACAGACCTGATAAACGGCTAAGATTGACCAAGAATGATTAGATTTGACTATTCATTATGTTTAATTAAATAATATTATTATGTTAACATATTATTTTAATATTTATCATGAGTTATTTAAGTGAAAAGATAATCATATTTAATAATAATATTAAGGACTATTTATATTAAAAATGCTAGAAATAATATATCTAGGGACACTAACTGTTAGTAATCGGAAGGATTTAATAATAACTAATAAAAAATATTATACTATTATTATTATAATATCGTCATAGTATTAATGTTAGGCCCCTATACTACTAGTGTAACCCCTTATTGTTATTAGTATAACCCACTTATTATATTGATGTACCCATGTAGTGCCCATATTATTACTATTGTGCCCCATAGAAGCCCACTATTGTTATTATTGTGCCCTTACATTATTATTGTTATGTCGGCTCTAATTATGTTATGACCTCTTATACTACTATATATTGAAAGGAGGTCTTTTCATTCGTATCATCCAAGAATTGTTCATTTATGTAATGTAAAGGAGGTTTCCCCCTCAAAGAGGCTCAATTCTAAGGCTTTGATCTATCTTTTCTATCTTTTCTTGAGCTGGTTTCATAACATTTGGTATCAGAGCTTTGGATTCTAGGGTTTCGTTGCTCCAAGCAGGTCATCGTGGCATTTTCGATATAACTTTTTTTTTTGTGACGTTTCAGAAGTTGCAATAAAACCCATTTGATAAGAAATCACGCTGAACCTTGGGTCCGAATTTCAGAACTTTCCGCGTGATATTTGCAGAGATATGATCTGAGGAAGTTGGTCTTTTTGCAGACTCTTGAATTACATTCAAAACATGTGACCTGGGGAAAATCGTCATAAATTTCTCTCTGGGGATTGGATTGAAATTTCGTAAGAAGGTACAGAAAGAGGACGGACTATAGTTTTTTGTATATCATTTTCAAATCCAAATGTCAAAACAGTGAAACGTGGCACTTCATACAAGTTCGCTCTTCTGGAAAGGTCTATAATCAGGTCATCTTGGGAGATTGTGCATAACTCTTTCTTAGAGAATCCAATTTGGATTAGACTGGTGGCATTGGAAAGAGGACACAAAGGGCTACTAAAGGCCGCAATTTCAGAACTTAAAGTTCTGAAAGTACAGTGTTATAGTCATTTCAAGGTCAAGCTCCTAAAATCAAGAAAAAGCAAGATGAGGAAGTTTGATGGCAAGGATCCGATAAATTGGATACTTCAAATGGAGCAATATTTTGATCTACATGGTGGACAACTGTTACAAAAGGTATGTATTGCATCTTCATATTTAGAAACAGATCAATTTTTATGGTACGAAGGGACTTGTTCTCATAAACAACTTGTTAGGTGGTCAATTTTCACGCATGAAATGATAGCACATTATGAGGATACAAAGAGCAACACCTTCTTTAGAGCAACACCACAACAATTGGAAAGAGTAAAAGGGCTTTGTGACATAGTGGAAAGAAAAATTATGGAAACCATGAAGCATACCCCTCACAACTGTAAAGATGGAAGTGCTATTTCTCCTAGCCTTCCACAACCTACAAGGGTTACACCACAACAATTGGAAGAAAAAAGAGCAAAAGGGCTTTGTTACAATTGTGATAGCAAATGCACTAAAGGTCATAAGTGTGCCGAGAAGAAATTATTTTACATAGAATATGAAGAGGAGGAAGAAAAGGATCAAGAAACATCAAAAGAAGAGGATATACGGCAGGACCCCACCCCAGAGAAAGAAGAAATGAATGAGACCATATCTTGTAAAGCATTGGCAAGAATTACCGCTCCTCAAACTCTCAAGATAGAAGGACATATCAAGAATAAAAAGGTGCAAGAAGTGAAATATCACATCGAGAAAGAAGAGATGAATCCAACCATATCTTGTAATTCATTGCTCGAAATTACCATTCCTCAAACTATCAAGATAGAAGGACGTATTAAGAAGAAAAATGTTAAAGAAGTGAAAGATCACATCGAGCATCAAGAAATGAATCCGACCATATCTTGTAAAGGATTGGAAGAAATTACCACTCCTCAAACTCTAGAGGTAGAAGGACATATCAAGAAGAAAAAGGTTCAAGCAGTGAAAGATCACATCGAGCATCAACAACAAGTTCTCGAACTTTTAAAGGATAAAGCCACTTCGGTGCAAAATAAAACGAAACAATAGGTAGATCAAAATTGTAGTGAAAAATGTTTTGATGTAGGTGATTGGGTATTTTTACTACTACATCTCAAGCAAGCTATTTATGAGAAGGAAATGTTGGCAATACTACATGCACTTAAAAAATGGCGACGTTACCAAATGGGAAGACTCTTCAAGGATGAGGATGTGGAAGCATTGTTTTGTGCTATTTAATTATCCAACCAGATTGGATAAACGAAGCAATCGATGAATGGAAGAAGGATGAAGAAGTATGGCCACTTATTCAAAAGTTTCAAAAGATCCCAATTCAAACAATATTGCCAGAAATTGAAGAGGAAGGAAAAATCATATTGAAACCTGGCGCAGTCACAGAAACAAGAACTCGATAGCTACAAAATCGATCAATTTCAGAGTATCTCATCAAGTGGAAGAACTTACCCGCTGAATGTTCCACATGGGAGGACAAGAATTTTATACAGAAGCATCAAGAACTACTCAAGCATTGAGGACAACGCTTTTTGAAGGAGAGGGGCATGTTAGGCCCCTATGCTACTAGTGTAACCCCTTATTGTTATTAGTATAACCCACTTATTATATTGATGTACCCATGTAGTGCCCATATTGTTACTATTGTGCCCCATAGAAGCCCACTATTGTTATTATTGTGCCCTTACATTATTATTGTTATGTTAGCTCTAATTATGTTATGACCCCTTAGAATCCTATATATTGAAAGGAGGTCTTTTCATTTGTATGATCCAAGAATTCTTCATTTATGTAATGTAAAGGAGGTTGCCACCTCGAAGAGGCTGAATTCTAAGGTGTTGATCTATCTTTTCTATCTTTTCTTGAGATGGTTTCATAACAATTAAACTTATTATTAATGTCTAGTATAACTAATTAATATAAATCTAATAGAAAGGTTATTTAAAAGGAATAAGTAATAATAGATCTATGGAAATTATTAAATGTTATATTAAATATACTAGATCATTCAAATTAGTATTATTATCAATGTTATTATTATATTATTATTATTAATATTGTTACTAAAAGTAATATTTGTTATGAGACTGGTATTATTCTTACTATTACTGGCTAGGGTATCAATTTATTAAAATTCTAATAGGAACCTGTATTACTTGTTCTAGGGAAATTACAAATAGTAAGGATTTATTGTAGTGTTATTATTAATGCAATAGTGTTATAATAATAGTATTCTATTAAGGGATGGGTAACTACTCAACAAATATTTATTAGAAAAACCGTCTAAATAAATTTGCAATTTAAATATCTTATGCTATATAATTTCACCCTATAAGAAAGGAATGAGAAGGATTATGAGAAATCAAGGAAGAGGATTAGAGAACTATGGGTAAAGAAAGAAGGTTAAAGGATATCAAGGGGAAATCCCAGGAACAAGAGATTAAAAGAGGGAGGGGAACAAGGGGTGGAAATGACTAGGAGGCGATGGCTAGGACCCAACAACTACTGATCTTCCAACCATAATCTCTATTGAGAATGCTTGACCTTCTTTCAATCTCAATGGCTTCCGGTGCTGGAACTGTGAAACTCTAGCAATAACATTGGCCTCCTCAATACAAACATGATGTTTCGTCTTCTCTACACACTCTGCTAGTACAGAAGAGTTAGTTCTCCTATGCTTAAGATCAGCTGCATGCTCACTAATCCTTTGATTAATGGAGCGTCCAGTCTCACCAATATAGGGGGTCCCATAGGAACAAGGAATAATATAGACCCCTTTCACGTCCTTCTGGTCAATAGGATCCTTGACTGAACGAAGGGATTTACGAATGGTGTTAAGGGGTCTAAATGTCGAGGGAACATTATGCCTCCTAAGAATCCTTTTATAAGTGGTCCCTTGATCAAAAGGTAGATGGACCCCTGGGATTCATTCTTTAGGTTCTTTTTTAACTATTGAATTTTTGGAAGCTTTGAGGAAATCGTTCTGACCAAGGTCTCTGCTTTAACCGTTCTCAACAAAGACATTAAGGACATGGGATTTTTCCTTCTCGAAGCTCTTATCATCAGATATTATATTAGCAAATATAAGAAATGGAGCTTAAAGTTAATGAAAAGTATAAAGAGATGTAAAAATTGTTAATGAAGAAATGGATACCTACAATATCTAGTGAAAGTAGGGATTTTTTAAATTGGGAAGTTGTATTGGGTTCATATTGGTAGGGGGTTAAATAATGTGATTTTAGAGGGATTTTCCAATATGTAGTCAAATTAAAGGTATTGTTTAATATGCCACGAACGCACGTGATATGTCAAAGGTTAATTGAGTGAATCCCCCTTGATTTCAACAATAAATTATTTAGTTTTTCACATGTATCAGCATCTGGTAGTGGGATATTGACCATCTTTCTGTATGTTTGATCTGTTTGTCTTTTAACTGTATGCTCTGTCTGCCTCCTCTTTTCAGTCTTTTAACTGTATTTATTTATGTAAATGATTTCTCCTCTGTTATGTGATAATTGTCTTCTTCTTCTAAATAAAGGCTTTTGAATAGATTTCCTTTCGAATCTTGGAGTAAACAAGTTTTGTGACTAGTATGAGAACTATTTATCCAAGATTTTTGGTCTTCTAATTACCTACAAAATACAACAATTATTAATAAAACATATGTTGGCAGGGAAGGCAATTGATGATTTGATTGAACGGGGATGTCTATGGAAGGAGTTATGGCAATGTTTTGAAAGTAATCGAAGGTAAAATAAGGTTGCAGAGGCTCAGGGTGGTGCAAGAAGGGTTGGGGGGTTTCACTGTGTAAATGGGCAAAAAAAGTGAAAACGAGGGCCTTTTGTGTTTTAACAGGTAACTCTTTGAATTTGGCCCGGAAATTCATATTATGAACAGTGATGGTTTCATCTTTGGGGAGAAGGTGGTTTAAGAGGCCATTGCACTGCTTTTGAGTGATGGGCAGTATTTTTGGGGCAACACACGAGCTAACGTGGAGTTGCCATGTAACCACGAGGGGCCCGAGAAAAACCACGAATCTCGCATGCTCTCGGGCTAGTAAAGGTCAGAGATTGGGAGCGCGCAATATGACTGTGGGTGCAAGATCTAATGGCTATCGCGCGGCGGAGTTGCATAGAGGGCAATCAGCAGAGATTAGCGAGTCCCGGGGAATAATTACAATTAACTTGTAATTATTTAATGAATAAGTAATGCGGGTTAAAAGTATAATGCATAGGTTTTAATATAGTGGTACTGGGGTTTAACTGCGGCAGGGTTTATTTAACCCCACCAAGGGGGTGGGTTAAAAGGGATTATATCGAGTAAAGTGAATTTGCGGAGTTAATTTAAGAAATGTGGGGGTAAACAAAAGTTAGGGTAAAAGGGGTTTTGTCTGTATTTTAGGGGTATGTCCTAGTTAACTTTATAAAGCCGAGGGGGGGAATAATAGTTAGGATAAAGGGTTTTTAATGGTTTTTTAGCAAAAATAGGGAAATTAATAAGGGGAAATTGATTTTTTCAATGGAGAATGGGTTTCACACTAGGGAAAAGGAGTTTTTTGTTGGGAAATGACTTTTGGAGGGTAATTTGCTGGGAAAATGTGTGAAACCAAGGGGCAAGGGTGAAAATGAAGGGAAAAGGGTATTCTAACAAGAAATGATGGGATGATGGGGAAATAAGTAAGTATGTAGTGGGGGCTTAAATGAAATGAGGGGAAGTTAAGTAAATCAGTTTGTGAACATCTCTTCACTTCCATAACTGCTTCTGGACATGTGAAACATAACATTAAGCATGACAAATGTGCTTATGCTTCAATCAACTTTGTACTTCTGCAACCTTTCTTCTAATTACCCTTTTTACTTACCCTAACATTTTTTCTTCACTTTTTGGCTGCATTTAAGCTAGCAAACCCTTTATTTCATTTTTCTTTTGAAAAGTAAACTATCTATTCCTAACCTTATATCTTCCAATGGCTTAGATTGAGATTATGAGCACATTTTATTTCTCTACCTAACTACTAATCTGCCAAGATTAAACAATTTGGCTAGATCTGTATTCTCTAACTATAAACATGAAATTCAAAGCATGAACTAGTCATGACTAAACAATTTGACTATCATGGGTTGTGGCATTTATGACAAGCTACACACAACCATTATTTTGTACATAAAAGTAAAAGGTAGTGGAACTTGGACTTGCACACTTTCATGATCTGTTTTTTGTTTGTGGTTCATATTTTTTAATTTTTATTTGATCTTTTCTTATTATTTTTGTCAATAGATATTTCTTTTAGGACATACCCTCTTTACATCTTTTAATTTTTTAATATGGAAAACATTTGTAGAAAAGCAAAGGTATGTACAATATTACAAAACTAACCCACGAGAGCTTCATCCAATGAACCTTTGACATATCATGTGCGTTCGTGGCATACTAAACAATATCCCTACTTTGATTACATATTGGAAAATAACTCTAAAAATCACATCTTTTAACCCCCTACCAATACAAACCCAATACACCTTCTTAATTGAAAAAACCCCTAATTTCACTAGATATTGTAGGTATCCATTTTTTCATTAACATTTTTTTATACCCCTTAATATTTTTTCATTAACTTTGAGCTCCATTATTTATACCTGCCAATATAAAATCCCTTTATGCCCTATATATTCCCCAATATATTATGTAATTTTTTCCTCAATATATATCTCCAAATATGAACCCACGTGGTATAGTATTGCTCCCCCAGTGAAGCCCTCGTGGACTAACCATAGCGAATTAAAAATTATGAATGTTGTTATTATAGGACCCTAACACTTTCTTCATTGCATTTACTTCAAACTTCATCATACTCATCAATATCGTGCAGTAACCTCCATTTGGTGGAGTCCCTTGATATAGAGTAGTTTATACTCCAATGCCCACTTTCAACTATAGGTGGCACTAAGAATTTCTTCCCTTCATTTTTCAGTGCGAAGTTCCAGGGATAGAATTGTCCATGTATACTTTCAATCTGCTACCATTCACTTGTCATGGAATCAGCTAACTATTTAACTTTGGGAGTTGAATTGCACCACCATCAGAGCTGTCCTTGATGATATATGGCCATAACCAATGTGTTTTAAAATTTCTTGGGAACTTCGTGATTTTGTTGTTATATAATAGTACAATTTCTCCTTCCCTGAATTTCTTCTTCTTGATGTGCCTATCATGCCAGGCTTTCTACCTTGATTTATGCACTTGCTGATGGAACCCTACTACAAACTTGTCTTCTTCTAGAACCAATAATGGTGACATCCTTTTCCTCATAATGTCAGCGTCTTCCATATATGTGAAATCTTTAATCCTCAAACATGGCACAATGTACTCCATAGGCATAATTTCCTATTTTCCATACACCAACCTAAAAGGTGTCTTCCCTATCAATTTCTTTCATGTTGTCTTTTATGGCCACAATACTATTAGAATCCACCGATCCCAGTCATATTTATTCACATTGCGTACCTTGGTCAATGCATTCCCCATAATATTCTTGAAAGCACCCATTTTTTCATTTGTCTGAGGATTCTAAGGAGTGCTCTTCTGGTGGTAAACCTGAAATCCATCAATTAATGCTTCAATGGTATTATTCAAGAAGTGCATCCCTTGGTCACTATTGGCTTGAAGGGGCTTGGACCCATGTTTATATTTAGTTATGCTAACCAGCACAACCCTACATTACCGGACCTTTCAGCAACAACCCGCGCAGCGGAGGTTGTAGTCTCACTTGAGGCAGTATTGGGGATGCCAAAACCAGGTTTCTACATCCAATGGAGTATGGGATGTGTTTCTATTGAACTTAGGGTTTTATCCAACCTTAGCGAACCCTAACCCTTAAAACACAAAAACTACAACAACTAACAATTAACAGATTTAAAGCCTTCACTAATTGTGCTAAACATTCATAACATCTAGTAAATAAGTAGATCTACTTCTTTCACCCATCTGTTAAGTAATTTTAATGATTAATAGCATTCAACAGATCAAAGCATACAATAAATTCAGAGATAATAAATGATACACAGATACGCAAATAATTCTTCAGAGCAACCTTTATTATGCTTAGATCTTCAATTATATACTCTTTCAACCCTACGTACACAAGTGCAGGGGCCTACGCACTCAGCTACAGACTTACCAAGGTCTCCACGCACATAGCTACATGAGCCTTCCTCTTCGCCCAAGTACAGAATAGATAAAACATACCCAAAACTTGCCTATATATTCTCTTCGTTATCTTTTTATGACTCTTATATGACTCATTTTTATATGATGCTTCAATATAATAGCATGGTTTGCGAATCATGGGCAGGTCACAAAACAGCTGAACTCCTAACAAACAAAGGGGATTTGACCTTCCTAAATCCCCTTCGACTCCTATCAACCTGCGTGCTCCGCTCCTCAAAATGTGGAGCCTTTACAATATTAACAAAACATTTACAAAATTTAACTCTACGAGACCCTGTCCAAATAGGCCCCCAAAACAAAGTTGTGACTCTTCCTGAGTCACTCTCCTGGTGTTGCCTTGATCTTTGGCTAAAAACCACTGAATTTTTTCTTCAACGTTTAAAGATATGATGCTCTCTACGCAATCACCTGATGAACCTCTTTAACCAGTTTCTCTGTGGTTGGACCTTAACTACAAGGCCCATAGTTCTATGTGTCTCCTGTATAGCCTTCAACTTTCTCTGCACCATCTCGCTCAACTGGCTTGCCTCATCAGCCTAGGGCTGCATCCCTAAGGATGTGATGGATACCTTCTGACGCAGCTCTTTAATGTAGGTCTGGATGAAATTTCCCTCTCGCAATCTAGTGAACTTTTTGACTTGTGCTAAGGTTCATGTTGTAGCCCTCATCTACGCATATGTCTTGATGAACTTCCTATAATATCCTGTATGGCCTAATGTCATGCGCAAATGTTTTATATTACTCAGAGACTCCAAATTAACAATCACTACAATTTTTCTAGTGTCCATCAACAACCCATGCTTGCAGATAACGTGGCCTAAGAGTATCCCATATGGTACTTAAAAGATGCACTTCTTCATATTAAGGGATATCTAATACTTCCTACAAGTATCCATCATTAGACGAGGACTTGTAACATGGATTTTCACTAACCCAAACATTGTCCAATCGTCAAAATAAACCTCCAAAAACTTATGAATAATTTTTTTAAAGGCTGCAACTACCACCCTAGAAAATATTGAAGGGGAATTCTTAAGTCCAAAGAGCATAACTAGACACTGAAAACAACCCCATTTTCTGCTGAAGGTAGTGTTACTTGGATCTTATGGCAGGATTTTGATCTAGTGATACCCTAAGAACGCATCTATAAATGAGTAGGCTTCTTGACCATCAACGTTCTCCAATACTTCATTTGTGAACAATGTAGGGAATGGATCATGTACACAAGCATCATTCAATTTCCTTAGATCTACTTAGATTCAGATTTCATCCTTTGTTTTCTTTTCTTGAACCACCATAGGACTATTCCAGTTCAATTCTTCTACAGGGTCAATAATCCCTGTTCTAAGCATCTTATCTAGTTCTTTGTGCACTTTTTCTTTGTACTTATGATTCAACTGGTATGGGCGTCGCTTTACCAGTTTTGCATTTGGCTTTATAGTGATCTTCATAACACCTAGATCACATACTGTCCCCTTCAAATTAGGAAACTTCATTGGAAATAAGTCTTGATATTCCCATAATAACTCTGCGATAGTTTTATCCTCATCCCAGTAGTCGCATATATTTGTGAAATTCGGTTGCACTTCCGACACAGTGTTCACTTTCTTGGTTATCAATTGTTTTGTGATGTCAAGATATTCTTCCTTATGCCTCGTGATTTCGCATTGCACCTTTGAATCAGGGATACTAATATTTCTATGATCTTTTTCACCTTCTTCTACAGTCACATTGTAGAATTCTAGAGCATGGCACAGCTGCATACTCGAGTCTGGTTGTATCCATGTGAGAGGTTCTTTCGTCATCCTCAATATTGTAGCCTTAATTTCCTATAATTCTTCATCAATACTTCGAATCCATCCTCAAAATTGAAAGTTAATAGAAAACTTTCTTTTAAAACATCCCACTCTATAGTTCCATGTTGAAACTTTGTTACTAGATACCTGTTTATCAGAATAGTATCCAAAGTGTGGAATAATATGTGCACCCATTCAGGTTGTCATTCCTCTCTCCATGCTTTCATGCAACAAGCCACATGCTTGTGTAGATCATCCTTCCCTGTATATTTTTCAGTCATGCAGGTATTTCCATATCTGAACCATAGTTTCATCATCCTACGGTATTCCTTCCATTCTACAAAGTTGTTATTATGTGTACAAGACAATCTGGCAAGCGTAGCTCTTAGCACAATGTATGGCACCTAGAATCGATGTTCCTAAGGTACATAATTTTCAAATTTATCTAGAAATAGATTTACATATTCTAAGACATCATAAAATTGTAACTTTCGTACCTCAGTAGATAAACACTGGAGTGACTTAGTAAGCATGTTTCATCATACCGTTGATACTTCATGCAATCTATTCTGCCAATACTTGGGTTTCTCATTTGAATCCAAGTTGCAGGATCTGTCCTTTTCCTAATTAATCTACCCATCCATCGTAGGGTTGATCTAATCCTCATACTATGCAGTAAATTTATAGATATATTCAATATCATCTTCCTCATAGTAATCTCGAACTGGTTCAGCATACTGCGCACCCTCAGCTGGATCCAATGGAACAATGACCCCGAATTCCTTCTTCTCAAATGTCATGTTGCACTTCTTCTCGTTGATGACTCCATTCATATCAAATTCCCAATCAATTCCAAGTAGTGCTGGATAGGGATTACTATCATCTACTATTTCTACTACTTCAAAATCAGCTATAGCACATGCCCCTTCAATATCTATAGTTACTCCATGTAATATGCCAATAGGAATAATCTTTTGTTGGTTCGCCATTCATAGTTGAATTGGGGACCACTATAGCACTGACTTTCCCATTCTTTCGCAAATTTGTTTAGGCAGAACATTTGTGTTGGAACCTAAATCTAGGATCACCTGATCCATTTCAAATTCTCTAATCTATGCAATCAATCTCATCTCTCATCCTGTACTCTTCTTACCCTTGTCCACTTTATGCATTGCACATTTTTCAGGAAGTGGCTCACCCTTGCCAGTGCAGTTTTCTATGAACTCTTGTAGTCCCTCTACTACTTTCTACTCCCTTAGGAGCTTCATGTAGGTCTTTAAGAAAGATGTTAACAATGGAGGATCTTCTTCCTACACAGCACTGACTTCTTCAGGCTTCTCCATTCGTACACCCTGAGCCTTTGATGTGGAAGCCCCTGAATCTACAAAACTCTTTTTCACCTCCATAAAAGTATCCTTTACCGTATTCAAATGGAATCCAACATCTTTGTCAGTAGCCTTACATACCCATATATTTTCTTTTGGGTGTTTCCATTTAACCGCCCCAGTAGTTATACCCCTTCACATACACTGGGACCATCTTCGCAGGGCTCTAATATCATCATATGGATGTTTTGAGTAGTTTGTTGGTTCTTCTTTTCTTTCATTTTTGCGATGATCATAGGAAAATATTATATAACATGGTAAAACTGTCGGTAATATTGACAAGAGGGGTGTGTCTAGTTCTGACAATCCCATGCAAAGTGGCATGGTTCCCCACAATTGTAACAAATGATCTATCCATGACCACTTCCATCTCCTCTCCCTCATAATCTTCCTCATCCTTACAATCCTCCATGTGTTGCAGGTGCACTTTGATCCTTCTCAGGACGTGTCTCAACTTGGACTCTATATGTCATATTTTTGTCCATCATTAAATCATAGCTTTAGCAGTTGCACTCATCATGGCCTACAAAAATTGCAGAACAGGTGCTAAGGAGTCTGCACAAACTTTTGTAACAAATGGAAATTATTTTTCATATGTTTTCCTGTGATTTGGTAGATAATGCACCATGGCACTACACTAGTACTCGAGCTAGCAGTATTTTCAGGCTTCAGGGGGACAGGACCTCCCCAAATTAAATAGTTCTGATACATCGGGCAATGATCCTTGTCATGACCATGGCCTTTTCAATTTAATAACCATACTTCCATGCGGGTCTCACTTTGGACCTCTTTCCCCATTTTAAGGTCCTGCAACTCCATATGCAGGCTAGCCAACTACGACTAAATCTGCTACGCTCCAAGATTCGTATCCTAAATAGGTGAAGCCTCTAGCTTGATAGCAATTTCCAGTGCTTTCTCCTGCGTTCCATGCTTTTGCTGTGACAATGGAAATCGCAAGTGAGGTAACAGTGAAGAAATATACCAATCCTTATGTTTCTCATTTTAGATCTGTAAATTGGCCTAATGTAGTGGACATTTCAACCTCTGATCAAAATCCCATGCAGATTCATTCACATTCTGATTAATTTCTTTGACCTCGGTTACATATTGGGCTTGCGACTTAGGCTTCTTGAATTCATTATTCAATGTGTATTTCGTATCTTTCAACGTTATAGCTGGGTGAGTTGTACTGTACTTAATATACCATCTCAACATCCTATCTTGTACTTATGTGACCAGCTGCACTTTCTTCAGATCATCATCTATTATCCACTTTGACTTCCACACAACATCTTCTACAAACCAGAATTATTCAAGATATTCTCTCTCGAGAGCCTTGAATATATGAATCTTAATAGTGTTCAACATGTTGAATAATGAAGGTGGAGGTGGGGGTGGAGGTGTAGGTGTCTGAGGTGGAGGTGGTGGCAGAGGTGGAGTGGATGGATGTGGTATTCCTGTAATACCCTGATTTAGGATTTGTGGTGCACCTTGAGGTGTTTTCAAACTATTAATTTGTTCATCGCTATAAGATGCTTCCAGCAAAGGACTATATTTTGCACTTGAATCTATATCTCTTATGAATGGTTTCCCACTTTGCATAGCTCCCGACAATTCTCATCTAAACATCAATTTAATGGCATAACTTGTTTCTCAAACAATAGCATTTTAATCCAAGTTTTCAGAGACTCTAGTTACTTACCCCTTGGTCCTTTGAAAAACGGAATTCATCTTCACTATAACTAATAGACATTTCAATCTCGAACTCAGTAACAAATCCAGCAAAATACTATCAATATAATAATTGACAACCTTTGTGATCTTCTTTTCTGAACCTTTCAAGAACCTTACTAAGTCTAAAGTCGACACAATAGGGTTATCCAATTCCCAGGTACCTTTACCATCCGCCAATTTAGGCAATCATTCGTATAACTCACATGGAAAAGAGTAGAAGAAAAAATTGTGTTCTTCTGTGTACAGGAATATATTCAACCACTCTTCTTTCAATAGGGGCGGATTCCTATTTTCTTTAAACTCTGCAAACTCGTGCAGCTTCCAGTCTATCCACTTTTTAATCTCCTTCTTCATCAGTATCCACTTATGCCACATAACACATTCCTTAGATATATCCTAGTCCTGGCAACAGGATCATTTGTTGGCTTGACGGACCTTGGACCCAGGTTTAGAGTTAGCTCTGCTGTCAACCAAAACTCTACACTACTGGCCCTTTTGGAAACAACCCACATAGTGCAGGCTGTAGTCTCACCTGAGGTAGTATTGGGGGATTCCAGGACTATGTTTTTTCATCCAAAGGACTATGTGACGAGTTTTTGTTGAAATTAGGGCTTTATCCGACCTTAGTGAACCCTAACCCTTAAAACCCAGAAACTACAACAACTAACAGTTCACATATTGAAATCCATTTCCAATTGCGTTAAACATTCGTAACATCTAGTAAATAAATAGATATACTTCTTTCACGCATCTATTAAGTACTTTTCATGATTAATAACATTCAACAGATCAAAACATACAGTAAATTCAGAGATAAGCAACGACACATAGATAGACAGATAATTCTTTAGAACAACCTTTATTATGTTTATATCTTCAATTATAGACTCTTTCAACCCTGCAAACACAACTATAGGGGCCCACACACTCAGCTGTGGACTTACCAAGGTATCCGCGCACATAGTTGCAGGAGCCTTCCCCTTTGCCCAAGTACAAAATAGATAAAACATACCCAAAACTTTCCTATATATGCTCTTTGTTATCCTCTTATGACTCTTATATGGATCCTTTTTATATGATACTTCATTACAGTACCATGGTCCGTGAACCATGGGTGGGACACAAAAGAGATTAAATCTTGGCAAACTAAAGGGCTTTGACCTTACTAAAACGCATTTGACTCCTATCAACCTGCGTGCTCCGCTACTCGAAATGTGGAGACTATACAATATTAACAATAATTTTACAAAACTTAACCCCAAGGGACCCTGTTCCAATAGTCACTCATCATAATCCATGGGCAACCAAATCTGGACATTATATATTCAATGATGCACTTCGCAGAAGTTTTTAAGCTGCAATCCTTCACTGGTTATGCTTCAGCCATTTCAAATATTTATTTGTAGTGATTATATACATCACACCAATCCTTTTCTGTGGTGGACTAATAGGTCAAACAAAGTCAATAGCCCATTTGTCAAAACCTTGCAAAGTTACTTGTGCTACTAGTGGCATGTCGTCTCTCCTAGATGGCTTCCCTATTCTTTGACATACATCACATGCTTTCTAGACTGCTTTTGCATCCTTATGTACTGCGCGCCACCATAAGCCAGCTCTCAAGGTTTTTTGTGTGGTGGTCTTTCTTGCATAATGTCCACTTGCGACTCCTCCATGATATTCTATCAGAATACTCTATCTTTCTTGTTCAAGAATGTATTTGCACAGTATTTCATCTAATCCCATATTGTACAAGTTTCCAACAATCAATGAGAAATAAGCTTCTCTGACTACAAATGCCTTCTCTTACTTCGCAGTGTACTTTGTGCGCATCAATAATGTAGCTAGAAATTGAATAATATCCTTGAAGTGATCATCTATGACTCTGATTGCCAATAACTACGCATCAGGAACGTTATCTTCAATAGTTGCGGGTTCTTCTCCTGTATCTATCCTTGATAGATGATTAGCCCAAAAATTCAATCTTCCTGCATTCATTACAACCTCGAAGTCATACTCCTAGAACAATAACAAACATCGACAAATTTTTCCTCCTAAAATAGGCTTATTCACCAAATATTTCAGCACGAAGTGATCGGTGAACATCTTGAAGTGTGCTCCTGACAAATAGTGCCTAAACTTCTGCAATGCATATACCATACCTAATCCCTCTCTTTCTATCGTTCTATAGTTCTTTTCTACCTTGGACAGTTTTCTACTTGCAAATGCTATGTGGTGATAAATTTCTCTTGCTCCTGGTTGTGATAGTATTATACCCAATGCTAGATGCATGAACATGTACATGAAACTCCTTATTCTGGTATGGGGAAACCATAATAGGTGTAGTCACCATCTTCTCTTTCAGTACATCCAAAATTTTCTGGCACTCTTTGCTCCAGTGAAAGGTCGCGTCTTTCTTTAGAAATTTCTCCATCGACGCAGTTATCTGCACATAGCAATTTATAAAGTTTCTGTGATAGCGAGGGTGTCCTATTGTCATGCGCAGTTGTATCACTATTTTTGGTGTTGGAAAATTCACAATAAATGTGATCTTCACAGGATCCACTATTAATCCCTGCTTAAATACTACATGTCCCAACAATATACCAAATGGTGCACAGAAGATACACTTTTTCAAGTTCAATTATGTCTGGTATTGTGTACATGTATCCAGCATCAACCTCAAGCTCTCCCCATGCTTCTTCAACATTCCAAAGACTGTCCAATTGTCAAAGTCAACTTCCAAAAAATTGTGTATATATTCTTTGAAGGCTGCAACTACAACTCTGGAAAATATGGAAGGAGCACTCTTCAAACCAAAAGGCATCATTGTGTACTGGTAAGAGCCCCTTTCTTTAGAAAAGGTTGTCTTATGTCTATCCTCTGTCGCAATTCTGATTTGATGGTACCCCGAAAATCCATTTGTGATAGAATAGGCCTCTCTTCCTCCTACATTGTCCAATACTTCATATATAAATGGTGTAGGGATGGGGTAATGCAAACATGCATCATTCAATTTCCTCAAATCCACACAAATTCTGATTTCCCCTTTTGCCTTATTTTCCTAAACCACCATGGGACTTACTAATTCAGAGTCTTCGATAGGTTAGATGACCCCAGCTACTAACATTTTGTCTAGTTCTCCCTTCACCTTTTCCTTATATTTTGGATTCAGTCTATAAGGTCTCTGCTTGACAGGCTTCACATCAGGCTTCATAGGAATCTTCATAACTCCCAAGTGTCCTACTATGCCCTTCATATCTGAGAACTTAGTGGGAAACAACTCCTAGTACTCATGCAAAAGATCTGTTATCTTGTTGACTGTGTCTTCATCCTAGTAATCTCCTATTGTTGCAAACTTCGGCTCATCTTCTAACCCTATATTCACCTTCTTCTTATTTAATGGCTTTGTTATATCAAGAATCTATATTTTAGGTCCATTCACTTTGTGGAGACCTCGAGAATCTATGATGTTGATATTTTGAGGATCTTCCTCCTCTTCTATAGTGATATTGTAGCATTCCATTACATTATGTAACTATGCGACCCAATCAGGTTTCCATGCATATGGAACTTTGTTTTCAAAAATCTTCTTATTAACTATCTGATGGGATGCATCTATATGTGGACAATCATCCTCAAAACTAATTTTCATTATAAATCAATCAACCATCTCTTGCCATCTTGCATTACAATGTTGTCGTTATTTTTCCAAATACCAATTCTTAAGAATTGTCTCCAATGTATGGATGAAGCCATGCACCCATTCTTCTCGCGGAGTTTATTCCCTTGCTGTCATATAGAGTTGTATGTGTTCTCTAGGATCAGTTTGACAATCATACTTATCTTCCAGTTTTGTTTCTACTTGATCAAACCTTACCAACCTCAATATTTGACATTGTTTCCGATCTCCTATATTCTTGTCATGTGTACCCCACCATATAGAAATAGCAACACTTAGGGCTAGATCCAGAGCTAACAACCTATGACATTCTGGTACCTGTATTTCATAATATATAAAGAAAGTATGCACATCACCAAAACCATCATAGAAAGGTAAATCACATACCTCTGCTATCATACAATGTAATACTTTAGTGATGCTTACACATCATCTTGTAGATACTTCACATAACTTGTTTCTCCAGTTTCCTAATTCCTCTTCTCAATCAGAAGTGCAAGAACTATTTAGCTCCCAACCCAATTTTCCATCTGTAGTAGGGTTAAATATTCTTCCCTTTTGTTGTTATCTGGTAAATGTTGTCGATGTCATCTAGGTTGTACTCCTCTTTAACAGGTTGAGTATACCTCACTACTTTTGATGGATCTAAGGGAATAATGAATCTTACATTGTTTCTTTCAAATATCATTTTCCTTTTCTTCAAGTTAATTATAGCCATGTTAGCAAGTGCCCAATCCAATCAAAGCAACGTAGGATAAGGATTACTATCACCCACAATTTTGGTCACTTCAATGTTAGTACCGTGATACCTGACAACCTTCCTAGAGGAAAAATCTTTTGTTGGTTCACCATTTTCATCTAGATCAGTGACCATTGCAACTTTGGCTTGGCCATCAATTCCCAAGTCTGCTTTCACAAGACGTTGGCATCAAATCCTAGATCTAGAATAACATGATCCATCTCATATTCTCCAATCTGTGTAGTAAGCCTCTTTTCTTTCCCAATCCTCTTCTTATGTCGAGTTAGTTTGTTTACTTTGTGTATCTCTCTCTATGGTAATTCCTTAGAAGAACAAGAGTCTATCAATTCCTACAATCCTTCTACAGCTTTCTAGTTTCTTAACAATTTCATGCAAGTCTGTAGAAAAGACTTCAAAATATAGAGATCCACATCCTGTCTCACAACTAGTACTATCTCGCAATTATTCTTCTATGTTGGCTGCAGAGTAGAGGTCAAAGCCCCATAATCCATAAATATTTGCCTCGCCTCTATGAATACTTGATTTTCCTTCTGAATATCAAATGTAAGGGCTTTTTCAGTAGTTTTTCTTACCCATGTAGCTTCAGCTTCCTTTTTCCCATCGACTTTATCATCTCTAGTCGCAACTCCACTTCTTGTTACAATGTTGATGCATGGTTCATCCTCCCTTGGCTCAGCGGTCATCATTTGAAGATTTTTTGCAGGCTTCTGGTTCCTTTTCTCCTGCATCTTCGTGAAGAGGATAGGACATTCTTCTATTTCTTTATCAAAAAATTATAGTAGATGCAGGTTGTTGTATGGTTCCAACAGTCTCTTGCAAAGTGTCTTGCCTATCCACATTTATAACAGATAATCTGGCCGCATCCTTGACTAGCTCCTCATCCTCTTCCTCATCCTCATCATTGGAAACCTCCTTGACCAACATGCTGGTTTGGCTCCTCATGTGTGTGTCCTTCTGTTTGTAGTCTATATGTATTACCAATACACTCCATCGTCAAGTCATATCTTCGAAAATTTCTCTCATCATTGTCTACTGATTTACAAAAGTTGCAAAACAGCTGTTTTCAGGTTTGTACGTACTTCTGTAATAAATAGAAATATTCAGAGCTATTTTGGCCTCTCATTCTACAAATCGTGCACCACAAACTTGATCTCGGCTTTATTGTATTAGGTGCTCCACTTGCCAAATAATCTCTGAACACTCGGCATTGATCCTTATAATGCCCCCCCACTTTGAATTTTTTACAACTTACTTTTGATTTGGTTTCTTTTCCTTCGTTGAGATCTTGCAATTCCAATGTTAAATTTTCTGGTTGGCTCTAAATCTACTATATTGACTAGCAAAGATTCCAGATTCATTACAATCTCCAATGCTTCATCTTGAGTCACGATCTTCTGCTGCATCAAGGGTAGCCTAATATGTGGTAGCAACGCAACTATAAACCATCCTTTATGTTGTTCTAGGGGTATGCTAAGGGTTACATGTCCCATTAACACCTTGAATCATTGATTCAACTCCCACATGGACTCAATAGTGAGCTATTTGATTTCCTTCATCTCTTTGACTCATTGTGATTCTGACTTTGTATTCTTGAATTATGTACCATCGCTTTCTTAATATCATCCAATGAAGCAGCTGGATTAGTCACATAGTACTTGATGTAACATGTGAGCACTCATTATCACAGTGTCATGACAAGTTGCGCCTTATTTACATCTTCGTCAGTGATCTATCTTACTTCTGATACTACATCAGCTACAAACTAGAACTATTAGGATCCTCTTATCCAAGCCCTTTAAAGATAGGTAACTTAATGTCATCGACCATTTTTCTTCATGGGGGGTTAGGGGCATGGGGAGGGGGTGTAGGGGAATTAAAGGGAGGGGGATGAGGGGTAATGGGAGTAGATGGATGGGGAATCCCAAAGACACCCTGATTTTTCTCAGCTCCTAACTTTGATGCATCTTTAGGATGCGAAGGGGAACACCACAAAGTTGCAGGCTTACTTCCTTCTTCTTCACTCTCAGATCCACCTAACAAGGGGCTATAATCAGTCTCAATAGATTTCTTTGGTTCCTGCTCTACTCTATACCACTTCCCACTTCGCATAGATCTTGGTCCTGGTTCAGACTTATTCCCTCTTTGTCCAAAATTTAATCCGACTACATTCGTAGTATGCCCTTTTTGCATAAAATCATTTTAATCCACAACTTCCAACAGTTTAGGTGCTCACCTTATGGACCCTTGAAAAACTATTTGCTCAACTTTGCTTTAAGATATAATCATGTCTTTTGTCAATTCAGTAATAAATCCTCCCAAGGTCAATCCAAAAATAAATTACTCTTGAGATACTGTTGTTAGTATTCGTGAGTCGTTGTATCAATTATAAGCTCCATGTGGTAGCCTCATCCTTTTTGAAACAAGTCTTATGTTCAGTCAACTTTGGTACCCATTCATATAGTTCATTAGAAAATGTTACAAGGAAGATGTCATGTTGTTCTGTATAGAGATACTTCTACAACTAGGATTCAATCGATAATCACGGGTTTCTATTTTCCTGAACTGCAAATTCACACTCTTTTCGTTCAGCCCACTCCTACATTTCCTTCTTTGATGGAGGCCAAAACATATCCCACTAACAAATCCCAGTACCAGCAAACGAACAATTTTTTTTAAGGGGGATTGACCAAGGTTCAGAGTGTACTGCACACGAACAAAACCCTCAACCACTAGCCCTTTCGGCAATGACCTAGAACCATATCGTAGCCTCACCCGAATTGGTTATGGGAGGTTGCAAAATCAGGTTTTTGCAGCAAAAGGGTTATGAGCACCATGGCATCTGTGTGTTGACTTATTTTTTATACCTATATACAACTTCACATACCTAAATAACTTCACATTGATGATTTACTTCACAGATTTGTACTTATTGCATAAACATATCATAAAACAATATCACGTGTATTCTTTCACATAATTTAGTATAAAACATGCATAACAGTATGTATAAACACATATTTAGAGTACAAATACATAAGGCTTCACTAAAACATCTTTTTCTTTTATTAAGATGGACCTTTCAATACCTACAACTTCTGACCTGCACACCCAGTTGTAGGTGGTCTGCACACTCAGTTGTAGACTCTTGCCAGGCCTCATGCACTGAGCTTCAGAGCCTTTTCTTAAGGCAAAAAAAAGATAGAAAGTATGATCAATGATTCGTCTATGACTTAAATTTCCTCGACAAAGTATTACATATCCTTATATAGATTTCATTACTACAAGAACATGGTCCAAATAGCACAGATCCTACAAAACAATGAACTAACACCGAATACCTGTTACAAAATAAGGGGCTTTAACCCACCCCAAAGCCCCTAAATATTACGCGTAAATATAGCTTCATGGACTCGGTGTGCTCCTCTCCTCAAAATGGGGAGTCTTTGACCAAAACTAGACCAATTTAGCCAATCACCAATGTGCCATATTCCAAGCATGAATGTGGGATCATATGGATTAAACAGAAGTTGTAATGACTAAAAGTTGTGAATTGTTTCTTTGATGCCTTTTTATCATTAATGTATCCTTTTACTTTCATTTTCCCTCTAATTTCCCTTACATGAAAATTCGTGTCTCTTCACCTTCCTTTTCTCCTATTTTCCTTTATTTCCCATAATTAAATTCCATTTATTTCATCTTTTACTTTACCAATTCCTTTTCTAATTCCCATATCCAGTATTAAACCACAAGTGATGCCCACTATAATGTTTTACCAAAATTCAAGTTGGAATATGTGTCCTATGACCTTAGTCATATTTTATTTACATCGAAAATTGACTAGGGATTGTTACAAGACAATTCTCCACAAGAGGGGTTGAGTGAAGGAATGAAGAGGGAAAGATAGGAAGAATCAGCCAGAGCCAAAAAAGTAGGTAAAAATGTTAAATGCATTAAGGTCGGCATAGTGAAGGAAGACACTCTACTCAGAGCGGGTGTTAGAATTGAAGAAATTATGGATATAGCTAAGAAGGTGATGGCAGGCAGAGTATGACGACAGAGTTATTCGGTAACCCATTTGAAGAAATGGGTGGATGAAAATTGGGAATCTAATATTTAACGTTTTCTATCAATTTGATCTCTTCATAGTCATTATATAACATTTTGGTTCAACTAAGAATAAGAAGCTAGCAAGGTCCTTTCCAGAATTTGTTGCATCGAATCAGAACCATTGTTTCTAAAAAGATGGTCCCCCATTTTTAATCCAGACTAGGAATAGTTAGGTTATGGACCAGTGTGGGATTTCCTTCCAACAATTCCCATGTTGTTGTGGGTAGAAGATATTTTCTGATTAGTAGTGGGAAAGTTGGCCGATTTTATGTATTTTCATATTGCTTAAATTCTGGTTGGTTTACATACTTGGGAAGGATTTTTTGCTAGCTTAAACATTCACTATAGGGGTTTGGTACTATGTCAGATACTGGATTATGAGAGTGTGTCATTTCGATGCAGGAGGGAGGAAGATCCAACCTTAGCCTCTCAAGGTGTGGGGGAAAGAGCTGGAGTAAGGGAAAATTTCCCTATGCAAGTCTATGAACAGGAAGAAAGGGTGACATAACCAATTGGATAAGGGAATACGGTGGCAACCTCAACAAAGAATGAGACCTTGGGAGTGCCATCTTTCACGAATAATATTTCTTCAATGTGCTCAAATATCAATTCAATTTGTTACATGGATGTAGATTTTGTTGTCTCAGGTGTGTTGGATAGAGTAGATAATGTATTTCTTCACCATACTCTACTGGTGTGTTTGATTCCTTCTGAACCTACTTTTTGTTCGACCCTTTCCCCCTCTATTCATGTTGAGGATGAATAAATGTCCGCGTAGGAAACAACCTCTCGTTGCAATATTCATTCTAAATCTAGGTCCTTTCCTCCATTTCCATTAGAGTTTCAAGGGGGTCTTGGGTGTCCCTTCCCTCCAAACTCATTAAAAAATTAAGACGAAGGCATCGAACATCTCAAAAGATAAATCCCAATTGATTCATGACATTGCAGTGAGTAAGAAATTGTCTTGAAAAGGAGTTCTTAGAGCAATGAATACCCCTAGTTCAGGTCCCCCATGAATTTTTCATCTTTCAATTGTATAGGGTTGGCTAGCCCCTCTAAACGTATGTTAATTAAAGAAATAGTGGAATCTGATGAGTTAGAGATTATTTTATTCCAAGAAACTCTATGTTCTAGCTCTGATTTTGTCAAAATTTTGGAAGGTCTCCTCCCAGGGTGGTCATTCTCTTCTCTCGATGTAAAAGGTCAATTTGGAGGAGTGGTTTTTGGTTTCAATCAAAGGACTGTTATTGTAGTGAACCCTTGGGGTAATGAAGGAATCATTGGGATTTATATTTTTGGGTTATAGATAGGGTTCAAATTCAAACTTTTAAACTTTAATGGGCCTTGAATGGATTGGCGTATTTTTTGGGAAAATATAGTTAAGTCCAATTTCATCTCTATGAACAATATGATCATGGGCGAAGACCTAAATTTTTCTTTAGATCAATGAGAGATGTTGGCTAAACATGCACACCTAGATCTGTTGTCTAGTGTTTTTGTTCATATGTTGGAGAGCTATAATTTAGGGGATATTGACATGCCAATTTTAAAACCAACTTAACATAGTTGAAGGGTGGGAAAAGTTATGATCGCTCATCAAATAAACTAGTTTTTGATGAAATCATTTCTTTTGGAGAAATTTTCCCTATTCAATCAATGGGTTGGGGTGGGGGATGTTTGGATCACTAGCCTATTTATTTAGAATTCAAAGGGGGAATTAAAAAAGAAAAATCTCCTTTCAATTTCAACTTTGAATTGCTAAAATATTAGGATTTTTGAGCTTTGCTAAGGGATATTTGGCAGCACTGTGACTTGGAGGGTGGTCGATCAACGACTTTTCAGTTTGCTGAAAACCTAAAAAAATTAGGAAGTGCCACATTAGATTGGGCCAAGGAGAAAGCCTACAAAGACAAGGGAACCCTCCAAGAAATCAATTTACACCTGGAGCTGCTTGAAAATCCTATTTGAAGGGGTTATGAGTTTGAGGAAGCTAAGAAAAAAATTATTCAGCTAGAATCTACTAGAAAAATAATTCTAAAAGGAAAGGAAGAAGCTTGGAGACTTACAATTAGGGAAATATGGTTAAGTGTAGGTGATGAAAACTAAAAAAAAAAACAGAAATTTTCAAAAGGAAGATGGGTTATAAACACCATTTGAGATTTGAATAATTAGGAAGGAAGGCCAGTATCAAATTTCAAGGACCTATCCATAATAGCTATTAATCACTTCAAGTCTTTGTTCAAGGCTTGTAGGGAAGCCTCCCTCATTGAAGTGATTAATTTAGCTCATAATTTTCTCATATTTATGGATGAAGAAGAAAACAAAACCCTTATGGATCTTGTAACTAATTAAGAGGTGGGGAAAGAGTTCCATGACAGTTACAAGGGAAAAAACCTTGACCCTCATGGCTAGCAAGTAGAATTCTTCATGGTTTTTTTTGGAAATTATATGAGGTGATTTGATGAAATTTGTGGAAGAATGTAGAAGATTGGGTAGAATGTTTAATTCATTTAATGCCACCTTGATTTCTCTCATACCCGAGTCAGAATACCCCAATTCTTTTGATATACTTCAGACTAAATTCATTGTGCAATAGTATCTATGTGATCACTGCAAATGTTATTGCGAATTGGTTGAAGCCAATCCTATATAAGAAGATCTCTAAGGAACAATTTATCTTTCTATAGGACAGAAAAGTTCATGAAGAAATAGGGTGGCTTGGTAGGGTCTTCATAGTTTGAAAACAAAAAGCATCAAAGGTATGGTTCTCAAAATTGACCTCTCCAAATAATATGATAGAGTGAGTTGGATCACATTATAATGCTCTTAACTCGCCTTAGTTTTGAAGTAAAATTTATCAATTGGATCATGCCGTGTATATCATTTGTTTCTTTTGTTGCATTGATCACTAGCTCTGCCACATATTTCTTCCATACTGAAAGGGGCCTCCATCAGGAATGCCCCTTATCCCCTATTTTATTTCTCTTGGTGGTCGAAGGCCTGAGCAGGATAATTGGGCAAGCAAAACACATGGGAGTATTTCAAGGGGCAATTGTGGGAGATGGAACGTTTATTTTGCATCTCCTCTTTGTTGATGATGTGCTATATTTTAGTGATGGTTAAAGAAGAGACTCCAATGTGATTAGAGATGTTCTTGCCCTGTTTGGGAAAGCTTTGGGAATGGAATTCAATGGTAACAAATCTTCTTTGACTACATTTGGGTGCTCACAAGACGAGCTTGAATATGCACAAGCCCATTTTCAATTTATATTATTAGATTTTGATGAAGGTTTAAAATACCTTATTTTTCATTTAAAACCAAATTGGTAAAATATTGATGATTCATAGTGGTCATTATCTGTGATTGACAAAAGACTCAAGCGTTGGAGTTTTAGATGGTTGTATTAGGCAAGAATATTAGTCCTTACTAAGTCCATATTGGAAGCCATCTCATTTTTTTGGATGTATTTGTCTTGGATGATAGAAGGAATTCTTAATCATATTTAGAATTTTTGTAGAAAATTCTTGTGGTGAGGTTCAAAAGAAGGTCAATTTTTTCCTTAAGTAAAGTGGGATAAGTTGCAGTCCCCAAAAAGTGTGGTGGGTGGGAGTTCAAAAACCTCCATTGCTTCTCAAAAGAATTGGCTTCCAAAGTAGTTTGGAGACTTATTTCACCAGCAAGCCTTTCGATGTAGGTACTTTATAGAAAGTATGTCTTCCTAAGGACTCTTGAAGCTTATATTATAAATATAATTTCTAGTTGGCAAACTGTTTTAGTAGTTTGGAAGGTTATTTTGATATATTTTTTAGTGATAGAGTAGTGATTGTCTTAGAAGGT
This sequence comes from Pinus tabuliformis, assembly GCA_031772625.1. Classification (NCBI taxonomy): domain Eukaryota; kingdom Viridiplantae; phylum Streptophyta; class Pinopsida; order Pinales; family Pinaceae; genus Pinus; species Pinus tabuliformis. The sequence goes on along the minus strand of CM062820.1, from coordinate 882,117,836 downwards.
GGGTGCAGGAGATGATCTAACAATTGGGTAGGAAGCATGGATTGGGTGTGGAGACATGTTTCATTTTCCACTCAAGTTAGTCGATTTTTTGAGAACCCAAGGCAGACACATACTCAATTAAGACCAAGATGCCAACGAAATAGATAATGTAGTGACAGATGGGGCACGTGATCTTGTAGTCAACATGGCTTCTAATATATCCTGAGTGACATGGAATGCTAATATCGCATGCTAACATGGTGAAAATTATGGAGTTTTATGATTTCGAATGATGACATGACATGGTGACTTGGCACAATTGTAAAAATTAGATAATTTGGTGCCTATGTTGTGGGGGATGATGTTGATCCAAGTGGATATTGGTGGCCACCCACCAATTTCACTTGGACACCCACCATTGTTTCTTTTACATTTTTAGTTTCCATAATTGTAGCACAATTTACTATTTTTAGGAGTTTTTTGGGTCCTAAACTTCTAGAGCCGTTTTGAGGCCCTTAACGATGATTTTTGGGAAAATTGGTAGTAACATCTACTGATAATGAAATTTTTATCTTGCCTAAGTTGTAGACCTTGGATATATCTTTCTAATGAGGTATTGTTCACGTCAAATGGAGATTGTATTCCAAAGTTACGAGCCCGAGAAGTTGATGTACCAATTTACCCAAAACAGGGCCCATAGTTTGGCGCTTCATCTCTTAGGGGTTAGGTTTTTTGATGTTTAGGGTTTTCCATGTTTTCTCAAGAATAAAAATGCCTGCGAGCCTCATTGTAAGACAGTTTAAAGGCATGTAGCCACCACATCTATTCTCAAATATAAGCTACCATCGCCCTAGCTAGTTTATTTCCATTTCTGTTTGTAAGCATATTTCAGTATTTTACAGTAATGAAATGAAGTATTATTTCTACTTCATCTCTTTATGTATGATTATACTTGTAATTTTTTGCATTCCTATTTAAATCTGGAGCAGTGGTATTATAGCGGTTTTCTCTTTCTATGTCTTTCTTTGCATGTCCCCAACGAGGTCAGGATATAAGGAGTTAGGGCTTGAAATGGTCAAACCTTTGCAAGACCAGCCTCACAAATCCTGACGGCCTCCAATGGCAGATGAAAAGAAATATGAGAGGGTAGGAGATCCTATCAAAATCTTGCTCAAAGAGGTCCTCGAGCGACAAAGGTATACGATGATGGACAACTTTTCCCATATCCTTCAGCGGCTAACTAGGGGTGACACATCTACTTCCAGCAGCTACTCTGGAAGTGCCATGCCCTTTAAGGTACAAGTTAAATTTTACATTCCCATATTTGAGGGTTAGATAGATGTAGACACCGTAGATAAACGGTTAAATATGCTAGAAGGGTATTTCTCTGTTCATGATTTGGGATCAAGAATATCACTTTTTGTAAAAATGGGACCTTCAAAAAAAACCAAGTTCTAAATGTTGATAAAATCCAAATCAAAATCCTTTAGTTGATCTTACCATTTGATGTCAGTTTCTTTCACCATCTATAGGAATAATCTAGATAATGGAGAGTCTAGAAATCATTAGTTGTCCTTTCTAGTAGTGTTGGAGTCCTTCCTATCATTAGACAAATTCTGAACAATAGAAGATATAGATTCGGTAGTTGTTTCTTTCATTAGAGTTCTTGCATCCCCTTATAGAATTTAGATCCAAAATATATTATTCTAGAAATTTTAATAACATGAATTTTATGAAAAACCTAGATCTATGCAACTATGTAACTAATGTGATTTTATTGTGGAGGTGGCAGAATATAATGGAGACATATGGGAACCCAACTGCCATGTTTTGGTTCATGGGTTTTTTAATTACCTTCCTAATTTCTAAAAAATATAAGTAGAAGGTAAGTGAAATTAATTATCAACTACGTACCCATTTAGTACTTTTCAACTATTGTGCACTTTATATGCTAGGGAAATTATTCAATCAATAATTTAGTTATCATGTTATAGTTATAGGAAGAATGACGATTATCACAAAAATGGATTCTTTAGATGTTCCAATAAGTTCAGTTAATATTAAGAATAGTTCAAAAGAAATGACCAACTTATGAAAATCAACCTAGCCATAGAAGGAAAGGATTTATTCTAATCCAGATTCCAACTAACTATCTAAGTTGACATTGAAATTAATCTTGCAAGAAACAAAATGTAAACTACATTGATCTTCAAACAACTAATATTTATTTAAAAACATCAATTTAATTGCAAGAAAGGAGATTCACACTTGTTGAAAAGAGATCAATTACCTAATTGTAGGAGATAAATTCTAGCTAATTGTAGGAAAAGAAATTACAGCTAATTATAGGAAGGGAAATTCTTGAAAGGAAACAACTCTACATGAAAGGAAATATACTCTATGACCTTTCCATTCAATATACGGTAGAGACTTAGATTTTAAATTAACACAATCTAAACTCAACACAAAACATGAAACAATAAGATGACTCTATACTCAATATTCTTAACATAATAGTAGCCCAATTTTGTTCATCAGATCTATAAATCTACTATAATTATTCACACACATGGAAATCTAATTGTTTTCTAAACCATAAAACTATTACACACTAAATAAAATATAATCAAGTACACAATTTCAACTCTTGAAATTAATAACTACAAACAATATTAGGAAAATAGAGAAAATGAATCAACAATAAAACGTACTAACTTTAATAAAAAATACGACAATACCTTGCCAAAGAGGGAGCCCTACCTCCTTAGACAAGGTATTGGCATAGATGAATATGAGCTCCCTTAATTAAATATTTGTTGATAGTAAATAGCAATGCTCAAAACTCATGTAGAGTCATTTATTAACTTGAAATTGTTTTATAGATTGATAACATTACAAAAAAGTCTTTGACATATATCTATATACCCTATCTCCTTGATAGATGGTGGTTTTTAAATTTTTCTTGGATATCTATTCTAAGAAAAGCTTCAAAGAAAAACCATGAGAATCTATGATTTTGAGGTTGTTATAACCTACTTGTCTAATATTGTGACTTATTTTTGACAACCAACCCACAATAACATAATATTATCCTCTTAATATGACATGCCCAAGTTAACTTTTACAACTACACAAAAGTAGCTATCAAATGTCTTTGACCAGTCCTTGTGAGGCGCTCCATGTCAACAATATCATTATGGCATGTTGGATTCCGTACAGGGAGATAAATGATCCATTTAATTTTTCAAGAAGAAATGAAGCTATAGACATGTAATATACTTCCTTTGGAATCATGATGTCATGGAAGGATAGGAGATGCAGTTTGAGTAGTGAGAACAATAGTGCAAACTGGAGTAGCAACACCACATTCATCCAAGATCAACATAACTTTAACCATAAATGTGTAACATCAGTCTGACCACCTAATAATGAAAAAATGTTGACAAGGTGGGAGTAAAATAACCATTGGATAACCATTGGAAGCTAGGATTAACAACATTCTAACAACAACCCACACTACAACAACATGCCAAGAATAACAACACTATAAAACATGCATGGAGTATAATCCTATATGATCAACAACTCGTGACCATTACCATGTGTAGGTGAAAAAAAGTTTAATTTCCATCAAATAAAAGCATAGTTAACTCAATCAACACAAATTATGAGAAAACATATCTAAGGAAAAACAACATCATTACATGTAACAATAGGATAAAAAATGGTTGCAAAATAAGGAAAAAAATAGTAAAAGATAAAATGTACCTATAGAAGGGATAAAATTTGTAGTTCCTATCATCTTTCCAAAATTATAATTGTTGCATGTCCTCATGAAACTAACATCATTAGTTTGAATTTGACTCTAAGTTTGAGTCCCCATATGAATTTCTGGTGGAATGTTTGAGGTTGTAACCAATATGCACTTGACCTCTAACTAGGTAATACCTTGTTGTGGATTCAATCTATAGCCAAGAGTAGGCTACCACAATTGCTTCCAAGCTATAATTAAATCAATACTTTTCTGAGGGAAGCCATATCAAAGGATACTTAAATATAAAATCAATCCACCTAGGTCAACATATCCCAATGCATTGGAGATATATAACCACCCTATATATGGTCATAACATGGTTAATATTATTAAAGGCATCATTTCTCCTCATTTGTTGAGTTTGAATATCCAAGCAATCTTGGCACATTCATAAATAATTTTATCTTTAGGGTCTTAGTTTACCTAACATATGTCATATGATACTCTTCTCTTCCTATTGATCTATGGATACAGATTTTATAGATGTCTATAAGGAGTGATCATATTGAATCTAGACATCTTATTGACTATGTTTGTTCCTTTTATTCTTATCCACTTAAAGTGATCAACTTTAACATTTCTTGAGCTTATCCATACAAAATTTCACTATATTTCCCCTCTACGATTAAACTAGTGCATTGTTAGACCTTTAGTGCATCCTTCTAGACCAATAAGAGTGTTGTTGAGCCTAGTAATGCTAGCCTTTAGTGGAAGGGATGTATCAAAGGCACCAAAGGTGTGTTTCCCAGAGATTTAATAGAACAATTTTTGCGTACTATCTTCCAAGATGTTGTCATCTTCTAGTATAGCCAAGGGGGTGACTCTTTGGGCTATTATAGATGCCACTTAGTCTATGAGGTCATAAGAGAAACTAACAAAAAAAATACATTATAGTAAACCCAAGGAGCTAAACGGGGGGGGGGAACCATCGATATAGAAGCTGAAATGTTCGTGAAACTAATAGTCATATACATATAAATTACATCATCATTGTAGGAAGTACATAATTAGTACTAAGAGAATAGAGCATGTCTTCCGACACAACATATTGCACACTCATATCATCAAGGACTAGTCATGGTATAATGTAGATATCGCGTACAATAATTATCAATATGGTTGGAAATTGATGTGAGTGCCCCCCAAGGATGGCCTTGAAAGTAAATAATACATTCTCCAATGTATCTTAAGTGAGGAGATGCACATGATTGAGATAGCCCCATGCCTCATGGTCTTTGACTTGTCTTAATGGTATGACTCTACTACATGCAAATGAATGAGCTAATGTAAATCATGTAAGGAGACCCTCAGATTACCAAGAATTGAGGTATCCTATTAACATATATGAGGGAGACCACCAATGATGAAAAGTATTCCCAAGGTACCTACAAAAATCTATAGGGTGTCAATGAATTAGTTGATGTCAAGCACTTATATAATTAGATAACATGGGGCCAATGAGGAAAACCCACTATAGACTATGAGGAAACCAGCCACTTAGGACTACATGCTCCAAGATACTAAAGTATTTGTAGATCTACATCCTAGATAAAGTGTTGACTTCCATGGGAAGAGATCTGTCAAAGGAGGTCCTTGATGTATCCCCCGTCATTCAACATAAAACTGACACCAAAGTGAGGTATTTGATGATATGAGATGAAGAAATGATGCAAAACTAACACAAAGATGGTCAATACAAAAGTGATGATGATACTTTCATTTGGCCATAGCTAAATAAGAGTTTCTTTGAAAATATAGTGGCATGACACAAATTTGAACTTGGTACCAAACAAACATAGTCGTGACACAGGAGGCATCACCACAACCAATAAAATGGAAGGATAACAAATCAGATGAGATACTGACTCAATAATTGTGTGACTTGACTGAAGCTTGAAAAATACCAATTGTAACAACATGACTCAAAAATTTGTCATGTTGAATGGTGATGTACAACTACCATTGTACAACATGGAAAACAAATATGCTTCCACATTTCCCTTTTGTATAGTGGATCCCCTTCATAGTTTAGCGAGCATGAAAGAGAATACAAGTGAGCTCAATAGCTGTCATTTTCATTCAACTTTAATGATCCTAAAAGGAGCTAAAAGAATACTTTGAATTGTGTCATTTTCGTGAGTTTTATAGTGAGGCCAAAAAAGAGATAAAAGTACACTCATCTCCTTCTCATGTTTTAACAAGCGTGAGAATGGAAACACCAAATTTCATATTAAATAAAAATTATGAAATAATGTAAAGAAATAAATATTTTAAGGTACATTTAGCGAGCATGAAAAGATGGCTAAAGGAGCTAAATATTTTTATTGTTAAACAAGAATGAAAATAACACCAAAATAAAGCTTATTTAGGATAGATAATTGGTATAATGATATGCATGAATATCCTTGACCTCAACTAAGATTGTTTTTCCCCTTATATCGATAGGAAACACAGGAAAAATCCCTTGAGGTTGTAGGTATACCCATCAAAGTCCTTTAATGTTGACCTAGGTGGAGACAAAGTCATTGATAGAGCTTTCAAACACTCAATGACACAATATATGTATATTCCCTCATATCCAAGGTTTTCTGTTGAACATGTTTTTCAAATATGTGGACCATTATCCATAAGGATAGATGATGTGGAATATGGGATTTGCATGAAGATGGATCAAAACTCATAAGATTTGAATCTTATGGATCTACAACACCAATATAGATTAAGATTGTATTTCATTACATTAGGAAACTTTGCAAAACTTTTAGTGTAGACATAGCAGCAGGAACTTAATCCACATCCTCGACAATACTATAGTTATGAGAAATCCTATCATTGGAGTTATGCATAGTCTTACGAAGTGTTCCTTTAGGGGGATGTGACACAGTTTTTACCAATGGTTTATCGAAGTAAAGAATACCATTAGGCGGAGGAGGATTCATGTATTATGACATCTAGTTACCACTCTTGGGATTCTCATAGTTGTGCACTATAATCATAACATAAATAGGCTATTTCACCATGAATATATCTTCCATGTATGATGAGTCATTTTGAGAATATTCCCCCCAACCCCTTTTCGAGGAGGTAAAGGGTTTGCAACTATATGTTTTTGTTGGGCTAAAATTTGATTCATAAAAACAATTTGACCAGTCATGGGCCTCATTAATAGGCATAAAAAAATCCCATTTTTCCATCCTTCAACACATATTTATGTCTCTCCTTGCATTTGATAGCATCCTTTTGACTATAATGTGTTTATTATGAATATTAGAGGATGTTTATCATACCTTATGACCTAGCATGATTAATGTGAAGGAAAAGAGTGCATTGACTATGAAAATATATATTCAATGCAATTGGAGAGGTGTAGGAGGCTTGTCCCCACATTTACTCACCTACAACTCTACTTTCTCCCTATATTCACTCACCCACACTTCGAGGATCTACTAATATTTTATGAACTCAAGAACTGTGAGAATCTCAGGGAGCTAGATCCACCTTTTTAGGGATTTTGGAGGAAAGAAACCATTCTTCCAAGGAGGCTATCCCTTGGTAATTTTTGTATAAATAAGGAAGCCAAAGGGATCAATAATATTAAGCAATGTTTTGGAGAATATAGAGACTACTAAGAGTTATGAGCTCGAACTTGTCATTTTCATTCATTTTTCACTTACATAAGCATTATTTTATGTTAATGAGAGTCCTTATATTATCTTAAATCTGAGATTTCTTTAGAAGTTCAGGTCCCCTCAGATTAGATCCCAACCGAGAGGCTCTAGTATCTCTCATGTGTATTTTATTCATGGATTTCCTTTCCTAGCAGTATTTTCTTTCCTTATTCACAGGATTTTTTAATGAAAACTTTCTTGTGTGGGTCTATCAATCACCAGTCTCGTGGGAAGTTTGATTACATACATTGTGTTGGAAAACTAAAAATACATAGTTACCTTCTTTTGCAGTTGTTATATCGAGAATTAGTCTTCTTTTTGCATCTCTATTTTCTGCAAATTACTGATTGGTTTTGCAGTCTTCTTTAAGCATAGGAAGCATGATCTCTTGTGGATGTAGGTATCATTCATGCTACAAGATAGGATTTCGTTTAGTGTAATATTAATATCTCAAATAGAATTCAACTCATCCTTTCTTTTTCATTTCGAATATCTACAATTTGCATTATTAACTTGCTCTAGTTGTTTGGAATTATTGGGTAATTTTTGTGGTGTGGAGGTACTACTATTGATTTGTAGGGTTAGAATTTTCATTTACACATCTCACCCTACCTCCAACACCTTCCCTTCTACCTCAACAATTCCTTCAAAACATTATTCACTAAGAGTACATTTATGGTTTATTGAAGGCCGCTGTGTGCATTGTTCCTTGTACAAGATGTGCCCCTAAAGGGTACTAGGCTTGCCATGGGCCTCATACCACCTTCTTCTACCTTCCATTACCCTGTCCTTGATCCAGATATTTTCACTTCAAAGATGCATATATAATTTCTTTTAAAAGGACATGTAACCATAAGATGCATACATATAAAAGAAGCAGAAATAAATGACAACCATGAGAAGCAAAGACACAAAGAAGTTGATAACAAATTTCACCCAATGTGGGTTACGTATTTGGCCCCTACTCAATGTCGGGAGGCCTCTTTAATAAGTATTCAGTGAAATTGAATTACATGCATGTACAAAAAGACATCTTATACCCCCACTTCTGGGGATGGCCTGAAAATGCACACCTCTAATGATGAAATGGACTCCATCGTTGAATTTATGGAAAAAAATCATGAAAATTGACTTTAAACTCGACCCCTTTCCACTTTGGTCAAAATATGGACCCCCACGAATCTCAAATATTCCCCAAAGATTCCTTCTTGTAGGCTGACTGCAATTCACCTTCTTAGATGAGGAATTTGATCACATCATCATGTTCTTGTCGAAAAACTAGAAACATGAGTATAAAGTCAGTCTAGTTCTGAAACTTTCAATTTTGCGCTTCCAAGGAATCTTTAAGATTACTCAAGATTCCACAAAGATTCTTTTCAGTAGGTTGAATGAAATTATGCTGCTCATATCAGAAAATCATTTGTGCGATTAGACTCCTGGTGAAATTTTGGTCGGTTTGAGTACAAACTTGGCATGAATCCGATGCTGTAAAAATTTGGCTCCAAGGGAGTCTCCAAGATTCATCCAAGATTCCTCTTCTCATGGTTCCACCTCCTAGAACTATGTCATGGTTCTGCCCTGTGAAATTGTGTCACATTTCCTTTTCTCGTAATTGCTCATGGCTTTGCCTACTTGGTTCTGCTCCCCTTCATTGGTCGTTGGTCGGGGAAACAAATGAATTCTCTTTAAATACTAAGTTGTGGACGAAAAAATCAAAACTTGGGTTGTTGGCCTCTCAATCATCATGTATTAATTTTGGCATTTGGTTACCAGTAAGTTTGGGGTGAAATCACACATCCACACCAATTTGGTGATTTACGTTATAACAACTGCACTATTAAACTTGTCGTGAGATTGTTAACAGTGGTGGAATAATGCACCGATTTTAGAACCATGCCGTATTTGTTAACATATAGCATTGACCTCCTATTATATTTTCATTTAACGCTTTATATTGTGCCATAATGACACCCACCATATGTTATATATGGTGTTGGTTATAACCACTTATATCCACCTTTGCTTATTCTAATATAAATTTTGGTTGACTTTAATTTTTTATTTTTGAAGTGTGGTTATCTTATATGGATTTATATGGTTATTATATCCATACTTTTAAATAATAACTATTTATAATAACCCTTTTTTAATTATTATTTTTGGTTATTATTTTATTTTTTTAATATTTTGTTTTTTTTTGTGAAGGGTTAAGAGATCAATGTTGGAGTGCCACCTGTCAATGGCTTATTGTCCATTCATTCAACACATAATCATAGTGGGTCCCACATCCCCTTATGACTTGAAAACTTTTGATCATCTTAAAATGGTCATATGGGCTCCAATTGAGGTATTGTTTGTGTCATTGGCTTCGTAATGACGAGCTCTACAACTTGATGTCAATGTCGCTAATATTCAGGAAATTTTAAATTTGAGCCTTTCTATAGCCACCTAGATCATTCCTCCCCAATCTAGAGCTTTTAGTCCTCCAAAAGCATGAGCACTGTATGGAATCTAATGTACTTCCTTGTTTACAAAACAAGTCCCCTAACAGGTCACACTTCCTTCTCCTTCAAATTTTTTCTTCAAAGCCATAAGTGATGAACTGATTCCCATGTCCTCTGTAAACCTGTAGTACATCTTGGAAAAATATATGTTCAATTACAAGACCAATCATGACCCAAAAAACCCCATACATTCAATGAGTTTATAACACACTATTTGGTCAATTTTACATTAGAATCATAATAGAGATCAATACCCCAATTATAAACGAAAAGGCCAAAAATATCATCATATTTCTATCATAAGTGATGCAAAATGCATCATCACTTTTAAAATCATTTCACAACATATGATTTACAAAATATAGCCATAATAAGCAACTATATCTAGTAAAACCATATCTCACTCAAAAAAGTGAATGGGCCATCTCCCTGTGGCAGATTCAGTTGTTGAACAGCTTCGCTAGTTATTTCCTTCATAGGTTTTGTCTGGTAATGGAGTGTCTGACATGTGGCTATGTGATTTCAATCCTTGTTGTAGTCACTACAATGCTTCTTTCTCCTCCAAACGTTTTGGATCCTTTTGGAACACATATTCATGGTCTTCCTTAGATAAGTTCCTGTGGAATCCTCATTATCACTAGAATGTGACGAGGTTCTCTCATCATTCGTCATTCGTTGTTCACTGGTTGTCTTGGAGCATTCTCTAACCTCTTTTCTGACATACCCAAGACCCACATAACAATGCAATACCTCCACTTTGATGGGATTCATAATGCGCTAGCCATTAATGTTGAGGCCCTTTCCTTCATACCCCAGTTTTTTCAAAAATTTTGATCCAATTCTTGTAGTATGTTTATCAGAAGCATCGAAATCATCATCATAAAAAGAACATGATATTGAAGAATCCCTTTTTAGCTCAGGCTTGTTCTGCTACAAATTTTCCAAGGCCTCCTCCTTGGCTTGTAACGGACGTTGCAACATTTGTTTCTCCTTCTCTTCTTTTTGTAGGAGTCTTCTTAGTTCAACATTCTCTTCTTGAATGATTTGGTTGATCTCTTCAAGTTCTTGGAAACATGCAATATCTGGTGCCCTCCTCATCTTTTTCACAACATCTACTAAAACATTTGCCTCATAACCTGAATTGGAACCCATGTCGATAGGTCCATCTTCTACAATCCCAAGAGATGCAATCTTCATTTCATCACGTGAGTTTGATCCCAAGCCAAATGTTCCAACACCTCCAAATCACACAATTGTGATCTTATCATCATCCTCTCATTTAGATTCTTGGTCTTGTTGCACTACTACAACTATCTTTTGATTCTCTTTTATTTCGTTCCTCTTTGGCCTCAATTATGGATGTAATTTTCAGCAATTCTCCTCGGCATACCCTTGTTTCTCATAATGAGTATAAGAGGGCTTTTATTTTTTTCTATTAATGGGTTATGCCCTCTTTGGGAGGTCATCTTGCTCATGCTTCCCCATTCTTTCAAGATGTACAACCTTCACACTTGCTTCATTGAGAGTTTTAGGTTAAAATAATAAAAATGAATGACGCAAGTAACTATGCAAAGAGCTAATATATTTCATTACTATCTCAAGAGACTCTAGAGGATCATTCAATTCTAATGCTTGTTTCCTAAATTCCGATGTAAAATTCTAAGCATTTTGACCTTTACCTTGTTTCAAATGTTTTCATTCCACCATATCCATATGTCTGTAACCTAATGGGTAAAACTATAATCTTAAAGAAGAAACAAACTTAGACCAGGAAGAAAGAAGGTTACGACTACTGTTAACATCTCTTTGCACTTTTCCTTCCCACAAGACAAGAGCAGTGCAACTCAACTGAAGGGATGCTAGCTATTAGGGCCCTATAAATATAGTAATGAAGGTATGGTTCTCTAGCAATTTATCGCACTAGGATATTCTAAATTATTTCTCATTTTAACATTGTCTAGCCTTTAAAAATAAAAATAGAAAAGAAAATAAAATAGAAAGGAGAAAAAATAAAAATCAAAGGGGGAAAGAAAAAAAAGTAAATAAAAAAAAATAAAACCCCAAAAGGTGCACTAATACAAATGCTGCCAAATTTGTCAAATTACATTAAAATTTTGTTTTAAAGTTTGACATAAAGGTGACTCAAAGTTCTCACTTTTCAAAGACCGAGATTGTCCCTACCTCGATAATCAGTTGGGGACGATGTTCAAACCCCCTTGGCCTTTCGGGACATAAAAGAATGCCAGGGGGGGTCCGAAAAGTTGTTTGTAATAAACTTTCTGAGGTACCATGGCAGCTCCATTTTTTTTGGGATGTCCCTACCCTTTCCCACTTACCCCTCCTACCACCACCCCCCCCCCCCCTAAAAGAAAAAAAAAAGACCACCTTTTGACCCTTTTATTTCACTCGTTTACTCCTACTCCATCCTAGACACATGTCACCCATTTCTCCCTCTATGTCACCCATACGATCACATTACTCATCCATCCACATCACCCATCCTCCACGTCATCTAATTGTTATCATTTAAATTTCCTACCAACAGACATATAGTCATTGACAACTAAATAATATCCCACTAACATCTAAAAAATCCATAAATGCTATGCTACAAAATGGTAATAATCACATTGATCACCCTCAATTCCATTTATAAAATCTTGTATTGACATGTATTACCATTTTGCTTTTTATTTTGTCCACATATGTTCAAAATGAAATATTTCCAAGCTCGCCAGCACCTTCTGCAAAGTTTTCCCTTTTGCAACCAATCCTATTTTGACCCGGTAACATTGTTTTTTGAATTTCCTATTGAAATTAAATATGTCTACGCACAAAGGAAAGGGAAATATGCCTGATGAGGATCCTATGTGAGCTCCTATCCTTGATTTAGATAGGTCCCCTTTGATTGATACCCAGTACAAGATAGGAGAATCTCAATGTGAGTTTGATCTGTATGAGCTCCATAATTGGGGAAAACAAAAGTATTTAGATGAGAGTGACAATTTAAATATCTAGCAATCACTTCTGCTTCAATTTACCTTTCCTCATACTCATATTTTCCCTAAATTTTCTACATGGTGTCATCTCAGGTAACTCCCCAGCAAGAAAGCAATAATTGCTCAGAATAATGAAGTCTTGTTTTGAATTACCCAAAGATTTTTTCAATCTATTCATATAAATAATTAGTCCTCTCTGCACCCATTTTCCACTGATGTGCTCATGGAAATATATAAAAATATTACTTTGACCTAGTGAGCGCATATTTTTTAATGTTTTCTACCTATGAATTCTGAATTTCCTAGAACAAATCCCCCATACTCTACTTTTATCTTCTCTAATATGTCAAGACAAGTCATTTCCATGGTTACTTGTTTATTAGGTTATCAAACAGACCAGTGGGTAGATGAGGTAGTGTTAGGGTTTTTATCAGTGTTTTCAGTTGGTCATAAGCATTCAATTCTTCTTACTTACAAATAGTTCTTATGAGATGTTATACATAAGCATTTTCTCAAGTTTCAAGTTGAAGGTGTGTTCAAACACCAATCGGTTTTAGTATATTTTATGTTATTCTATCAAGCAGACAGGTTCAAGTTCCAGTTACAAAAGATGGATGATCAAGGAAATCCATTATCAGTCATTCACTAAACTTCTTTATTCAGAATATTATTCATTCAACGATTTTGTGGATCAATTTTTACATACATCCTTGCGCCTACTTAGCAGTGATGTTATACCAATGATTTCACTAGAGATCAAGAAAGTTTTGTATCTTCCAAAACAATCAAAATTTGGAGACTGATATATCTACCGAAACTATACAGACTTTCAGATCTATGGGTGTGACATTCCTCCCTATAGTTTACCAGTTTTTGTACCAGTAAGGATTTTTGCTTTGGAATACACTAGAAAAATGTTTAATCTGGATGAATTACATTTTGTATCAAATAAAAATAAAAGATAGTTTAAATTGAAGGCACATGTTGGGCCTTATATTGTAAATACTATAGCAGTAGCAAACGAAGTTGAGGACATATTAAAGCAAAGGAAATTTGGCTAAGCTTCACATTGTCTTATGATCCATTAGGGATAATTTCAAAGCTAAGCGTTTAGCAGAAGACCACTCCATATGAACATACTCTTAAGATAGAGATAGAGAAGTGTGCTAATGAGGAGCAGTGGATAGAGAATACACTACAGGAGGCTGAAGAACAAATTCTGAGTCAATCATATCTGCAAACTCTGGTTCGAAAGTATAGAAAAATCAAGAGGCCGAGGGAAAGTATGTCCACTATCGATTTAGAAGCACAAGCTATATATTTTCATGTCTTCAAGAGGAGAAAGAAGGATCCAAAGGATAATACTAAGAGTGATCCCCAGGTAATAAATATTCAAGAAGATTCCTAAGAAGAAAATCATTCATAGGAGAAAATTACAATAGTTTTGACAGGTATTCCCACCACTTCATTTCCATATTTTGAGGAGACAACTCAGTCTTCTATCTCTTGTGACATCTCAGATTCCAACACAACATAGTATTTTTTCAAGGTACAGGGAGATATTGTTGAACAATGAAGTTTGAAGGCATCATCATATTTAGAGTTTTGGAAGAAAACTATGACCACTCAACATAGGTTGTTGTCTGCATTTGACACAGAAAAGTGGTAGTTCCAAATGGACTTTTTGGAACCTATAGTTACATCCCCAAGAAGTACATAAGGATACAAGGCTTCAATTTTTTATGTTGATACTAAAAAGGTTCATGCAATCAATCGAATCAAACTGCATAAGCAAGTAGGTGAGATGATTTATTGAACATTGACTAGTTCATCCATGGCTACCTCAAATTTGCAAACCTCTTTGAATAATATGCATTCACAATTGAAGATAGAATGGATGTCTTCTCTAGCCAAATACGATAGAATTAAAACTTTAGAAGATTTAATAATCAAACTAGGATACGCTGCTAGTGATATCAAGCCAGCCGAGGGGATAATTAAAAAAAATGAAAATATTCAAACCCTAGTGAAAGAGCTCAAGCTTCCAACTATAGAGTACCCTCAGGCCAAAGAAGTAACCAATCTGGAAATGGAGAAAGAAAAATTGTTCATAATAATAGTTGAACAGATTGTTCAAATCTAGGAGATGGAACAGGACATCAAAGCAATGCTAATGAAAAAGGAATAATTGGAAGCAGCAGGTACATCAACACAACAGGAAGCACATCAAACAGAACAAGCATCAACTTCAGATTCTTCTAAGAAGCTAGTTCAATCTTTAGCAGAATTATCATTACCAACTAAGGAAAATGAGAAGTTAACAGAAACACTCATAGAGATGGAGGAAAGAAAAATAAAATAATGTAATGCATACTTAGCACAGGTGCAAAAGAACTACAAATTGATACAAAAAATTCAAAAGTATGAGAATCCGTCTCTAACAACTCAGATGTTGGCAGAGCCAAAAAAGAGTATATGGCATCACATAAATGCAAACATCACAGAATTATGGTCATTTATTCAAATCATGTTTGAGGAGGAAGAGTTAGTGCAGAGTGTGAAGCCACCAATTGAACAAACACAGGTTGAAATAGACCACAGGCCAGCAAAAGAAAATATAATTATTAAAATGCTTAATTCTAAAATGAAGGAAGAGCTTGAAGAGCACCAGATTCAAGACATAATAGGCACAATGATGGAAGTGAAAATGGTATTAACAAAGAGGAATCTCATGGTACAGTTGGAGAATAAGTGCAAATAATAGGACTTACATCTAAAAAGATTTAGCAGAAAATTTAATGTATTGTAAGAGAAAGGGCTCCCAGCCTTAAGAGCTTCTAATGGAAAATTGATTCCATTAGAAAATTATCAAAATCAATTATGTATATTGTTGCAGATGCATCTAATTTTTCTAAATTTAGAGGAACTATAAGTGGAGAATTTTTCATGGAAATCCCACAACATGATCGCTTCATTCAACATCAAATTCATCATCTATTTTTTAATAAACCAACTTTTCATACATACACAAAACTAGATGAGAGATTTTAGAGCATGGTAAATTTTTCAATTCCTAGTGAAGAGCGACGGGATACATTGTTGGAGCTAGTTGAATAAGGATCAACATAAATCCTACAGTCTTGGGAAGAAGACAAATACAAGAAGCACAAAAGTAGCTACAATCACCCACAGTTAACCTCAAACTCTGAACAAAAAATAAAAAATATTCTAAATTTCCTATTACTTAGTTCTATTTTGGAAATACATACATGTTTTTAGTAGATATTATTTTGTAATAAATTTTATTTGAAGTCTAAATCAATTTGAGTCCAACACTATAAATATTTTATAAAAAAAGTTACTAAGGGTTGGATTATGCAAAAAGAAAATATTTTTCTATGATTATAATTAGTCAAATATATTTTTGAAGTAATCAATTCAATAATACAGAGGTAGTTTGGTTTCAGGATTCTTGTGTCAAGAAAATATTGATGTTTCCCTCTTTGTAAATCTATTTCTTTTCAAGTTTTAGATAAATGTGTTGCTTCTTAAATTGTTTACAAGAATATTAAGGGCCGAAATTACCTTTAGTACTCTGCTCTGCCTTGTTAAACAATATCAATGTTTTCTTTCTGATATTAATTATAGAATTCATTTGTGTATACTCTATGTTTAAATGATCCCAATTCTTATTCATTGCATTCACACCACAACATCTCTACGAGATTTAGGATTTTCCTACCTCGCCTTGTATTCTTCTCCTCTATTTATTTAAATTGATTATTGAAAACCTTATGACTCCATTCCCAATGGACGTCTCTTCCATTTTATAACCAAAACTTTAAAAAAATATATGTTGTCCTTTCATACCTAGCCTAAAATCTACACACTAAGATTAAAAATCATATAGAGAAATCCCTCTCTAAAGCTAGAAGGGCTAGATCCTAGCTTTGAAAGCAGTTTTTGGTTACCTCTACAATTTCCTCTTCAGCCTAGGAAAACTATAGAGTGCTAAAATTATGGCGACCATACTGGGGAATTGTTCCCTCATAACTTTGATTACAAAAGCTTAAACATATCCCTTGTGGGTGCCAGTGAGTTAGGAAAACTTTAGGCTGAATTATTCACCCATAAGTTGTATATATTGTTGGAATTATGATGCATGTGTTGTACTTGATGGCAACCCACTTGTAGCAAAACAAGTATATGGTAACTAGATGAATCTGCATGACATATTAGAGGTTTGATACAGGGAGATTCTTAGTGTCTGGTGTCCTTGATAAGAGTTTTTCTTTGATGAATGAACGAATTGATAAAAGTATAAACATGATGTCATATAATGCATGGTAGTTGTGTTTACAGATGTGACAAAATGTAGGGCAGTTCAAAGGAATCACCTCAGATTGAAGATGAACAAGCAAAAGAATTATCAGGTACAAATTTTTGGTCTTATGGCAATACATTTCTCTGTTCATGCAATATTGATGATAATGAAAGTGACATTGAAACAAATGAATTTGCTCTTATGGGTGAAAGAAAGTGAAAGAAATATAGAGGCAGAAGTTAAAAGTCTCACAGAAAATACTAGAGATCAACAATATTTATTTGACAAGAGGAGTGTACCCTTAAAGAATAAGTTACGAGGCTAAAACCTCAATTGGAGGAAGGAATGAAAGTAAGGAAGCAGTACGAGGAAAAGCAATATCAATGTCCAAGATTACAAGATGAAGTGACATCATTGAGAAATGAAGTGAATGAAAAGGATACAACAACCAATGAATTTATAGAAATAAACAGTTACTGTGAAGGTATCGAAGCTATGGTCGTCTCTCTAAAAGAAGATCTTAGAAATTCAAAGAAGCGGAATGAAGAACTACTTCAAGCATTTAAAGAACAAGAAAATGAAGTTCTTGAATTAAGGAAACAAGTGGAAGAAGGAAGAAAAGTTGAAGAAATCATGAAGAAGCAGTATCTTGAAAAGGAAAGGAAATTTCAGGTTGAGGTAAATATCCTAAAAGGTAAATTAGAAGAAAATGATAAAATTTTACGATTTCAAGATAGTACTAAGATTTTGGATGATATTATTAGTAGTCAAAGGTCTCCTGCCATCAAATCTGGTCTTGGTTTTCATGAAACTGTTAAAGGTGAATCTAGCTCACAAACTGAAGCAAGGATTTCTAATGTAAAATATGAAATGCTCAACAAGGAGGTAAAAGGTCAACCCCATCAACAAACAAGGAAATAAAGTCTTCAAAGAAAATCATTTACTCCTAACTATGGAAGCCTTAATCGATTCCTTCCTTTGATAAATAATGTTGAAAGTTTTATATGTCATAATTTTGGACATGTTGCATTCAGATGCAAAAGTAGAATGGTTCAAGCTAATAACCATCACACAGAAAGATCATAAACTTCCAGGTACTTTAAGGTATATTGCTTTTCTTGCAATATCTTTGGTCACAAAGCCATTGATTGATTTAGAAGGAATATGAAACATATAAGATGTTATGGTTGTAACAATATTGGGCATATAGCAAAAGAATGTTGGGACAGGCTTATGGATCGTCGACGATAATATGGTAAGAAATTAAAAAAGCAGATTTATATCAGAAAATATGAAAAAGATGAATCCGCCAAGAATCAAGAAAAGGAATATTAGATAAGGTGTGATCTTGCCCTCTGCTCATTCAAAGACAAAGATAACACACCTGGAGACAAGATAAAAATGGATTCACTAATAAAGAACCATCATGATAATGATATTCTTGGAACTAATGCTTCAACAAAAGTTCTAGGACTAGGTACAGTCAGAACATACTCAAGAGGAACTGAAAGTATGAAATTTCAGTGTTCTAATTCTCATACACAGATATACTAAAGACAAGTAGCGTATATGTGCTAGTTTTAAACTGCACAGTAGTGTATATGTTGGTTCGATGAAGAAGCAGTGGGACAGACTCAAAAAAAGGGTCTCATATGGTTCAGAAAATTATCAATTATCTTTTTTGTCTAGATGATTGATGACTACAGTCTATGGATGTTACTTATAAGTTATTTTGACCCTCATAAGTTTCTAATGACTTGATGTATAACTACTTGATGATGATGCCTTGATGATTCTTACTGATATATACAATGATCAAATTTGACAATGAACAATTGGCATAGGTTCAGGGGGAGATTATGTTATGCTTCTAATAATGCATTGTTTGCATTATATTTAGAAGTCTTTGGTACATAATGGTTCTTATCAATGGTGAGGATCCTTATGTTGTTGAAGTGTTTAAATGATACATCGTACTATGAAATCTCATATGATACTTATATTACTTGAGCCACATAGTTGTTATTCAGATCAGATTTATGAATGATTTTGGATGACTCTTTTGATGATGCATATCGTACATATGGTATGCTTCTTACATGATAATATTCATAAGGACAAGGAGAAGAACAAACCTTGAGTACAAAACTTCATTATTTGGTAAGTGTCATTTCTTTTATGTTGTTGTCATCATGCCTTCAAAGATGCATAAACTTCATATGGTGCAATTATGGATGAGGATTCCTATAGTTCTTGGCTCTCACATGGTTGAGGATTGCTTCTATTGATGATATCAAGAAATATTGACAAATGACTATGAGCTCATGGTTTGATAGATACATATTTCTATCTCTATGATGGATACACATTATGTTGATACATGGATGATTACATAAATTACATATTGGTAAATAATGTTGTTTGGCCAAGAAAATGGTGTTATTGGAGGTTTCGTGAAGACATATCTATTTGAAGACATGGTTATTTTGAGACATGGCTTACTTAGTCACATAATGATGATGATTTCTTACTTTATGATGATAGGTTTGATTATCATGGTTGATGCTGAACAAATGTGAATATTCGAAAAATCCATAGTGAAGATACATGGTTGATATATTGAGGGTAGTTATGGAAAGATCATGTAGTTCTTGTTATGACAATGATGGTATTATGGTCATATATGATGACTATGGTGGTTTCACATATATATATGATATGAGGTGATTGGTTTTGTATTGCTTCTTGGAAATATGACATATGCTTAGTTGATTCATGGAAGGTTATGGAGTAAGGTGATCTTGATAAGATCAAGAAGATAAGTTGGTATCTATATACGACATACTTTCTCACAGGTTAATCTTGCAAACTAATGATGGACATATACAGGTTGTTGTTCTGGATGTTGCTGATAGATGATTATGATGCAAATCATCTATGGTGTATGATAGTTGCTAATAACTATCGTGGTCTTGTTTAGATCTTTGGTATTTTTTATAAATTTTATGTATATCATTTTATGTAAAGGTCATGTAAAGACCAATGATGTAATAATTGCCATATTCAGTAATGTATGGACTTTTAAGATCATAGCAAATATGTAAACCCACTTGGTTGGGTGGATGAGTCAATTTTGGTGTATCCCTACTTGGTTGGGTGATTGATGTATGTATGAGTCATTAGTGATAGGAAGGTCATACTCACACAGTTTATTCATAGAGTCATGTTATTCTTTCAAAATATTTATGTAGACTTTGCACATGCTTAGGGGGAGCATGGACGATATAGTGCACCTTAGCATGTACTAAGGGGGAATTTGATTAGAGAATCAAGCATGTGCTTAGGGGGAGCATGATCATTGTTCATATTCAACAGTTTAGGTATAGAAGTCTTCACTTAACATTGGTCAGTCGGCCCTCTACCCTTGATGTCAAAGGGGGAGAGTAGCTTGGTGTTTGGAGTGTAGCTTGATGTTATTTACAAGTTGTGGTGATAAAACACCAAATTTGTTCCCATCAAGTCCAAAGGGGGAGATTTTTGGCATTATGATACATGTGTTGTACTTGATGGCAACCCACTTGTAGCAGAACAGGTATATGGTAACTAGATGAATCTACAAGACCGATAAGAGGTTTCATACAAGGATATTATTAGTGTGTGTTGTCCTTGATAAGAGTTATTCTTTGATGAATGAACTAATTGATAAAATTATAAACAAGATGTGATAGAATGCATGGCATTTGTGTTTACAGAAGTGACAAAATGCAAGGCAGTTCAAAGGAACCGGTTCATAATTAATGTACAATAAAAAAATCACATTATAACAGATCTATTGAGAGGTAACAGAGTAATGGCACAAAGAACACAACGATGGAACAAAGGACTACAGATCAACATCAAGAAATTGAGGAAAATTAATGTTTTCAGGTATGTTAAGTTGTATATGTGGGTTCATCTACTCCAAGTAGCGTATACAAGTAGTTTCGCTATACAAAAAGAGCGTATACGTATGCACACACTTTCACAAGAGAAAAGTGTGTATGGGATGGAAAATTAATGAAAATTAAAGTTAAATAATACCAAGGGTCCATACCATGTATTAGCCTACAATATTGAGCAGAATAACATTTACTTAATCTTGTCTAAGAATACCATAAGTTTTAAGTGTTGTTTTGGTCAAAGGTATTGAGAAAGGCTAAAACTATATAAGGAGGAGAAGATCAAAGAGCTAAGTGCAGAAGTAATGAATATATTATGAAGTGTTAGCTTAAAAGAAAATATGCATGTTATGGGTTTCTGATGTTTTGCTTGGTCTGGACTAAGTATGCACGTGAGTGTTTGATGATGGATGAGATCTAATGATGGATCAGGATCATAATGACTTATCATTATGTGATCTGATAATGGATAGGCTAGATCTGATTGCTAAAAAATGTGTTTTCCTTTAAATGTTATGATATAAGTATAACTAGATTATGGAATATCTGCAAAGTTATAAGTTTTTATTTGCAGATCTATATGCCGGTTCACCTTGGTGAAGGTGTGTATAAACGTTGGTTTGACACTTCCAAGTAGCGTATGCAGAAGAAAATCTTGTTGTTCAGAGATGACTAATCTATCTGATCAGTGATGCTATTTTACTGTTGTCTGTCAATGATGTCTTCATTAGATCTAAAAGGTAAAAACTGATTGTATAAGGAGATTGATTCTTGTTGATTGATTGATTAAGTGAGAAAGGTGATCTTTGTTGCTATCTATTTAGAACTTAGTAATTTGACAGTAGATATTCATAATGTTACTGGTTGGTAGAGTTTTTAACTCAGAAGTTGTATGATTCAAAATATTTAAAGGTATACGGAGGTTGGGTTAAAGGAAGTAGCATATACACGCAGATTGGCTTCATTGAAGTAGCGTATATATTCTGACATATGATTTTTGAGGTTGCAATTGGTTCTGGTTGTTGATGTAGTGTTCTGTGTTCAAATATGTGTACTGGTTATAGTGATCTGTATGTTCCAGTTGATTGGTTCAATTGATGATTAGGTGATTCAGTTATGTCAGAGGTTTTAGTGCGTGATTGATTCAATTGTGGTTGATTCAGAGATTAATTATTGAGTTTCAGAGTTGATGAGTTTCAACGATTGATTGAATTAGTTGTGGTTAATTCATAGATTGATGATTGGGTTTCAGTTATATCAAATATTCATGATTGAGTTTCAATGAGTAGTTAATGCAGATGTATTTGATGGTTATATTGTAGTGATGATTGATTTTTAGCTTCAATGTTACTCATGGGCCCAATATGAAAATTTGATGAATCATGGCCTTCATAGTGTGTTTTTGTGTACCAGGAGTATCCAGTTTGAAAATTTATGAAACATGGTCCCTGGAGGATACTGAGGGTTGGAGCCTTCAGTGAGGAAGTCAAAACTTACTACAAGTAGTCGCTGGTGATTAGATCAGGGGTTTGGATCTCCCTTCCAGTAGAATTTGGAGAACAAGAGAAGATTGTAGCCTTCTATAGGTGGGTGCCTGCATACTGATATGAGTCTGCACTAGTACAATATTGTAAACAACTTATTCTTTATATTAAAAAGAAGATAGAGACAACAACAATAGGTGGTTTTTCTCTCACATTGGGTTTCCACCTTAAATATTGGTGTTCATGTGTGTTTCTTATGTGTGATGGTTTATTCTGTTATTACTGCACATGGTTACTATTTAATGTTTAATAAAATAGTGATGCACTGATTAAAGATCAACATATGATGAATTAATTGAATCATAAGTTCACTATATATGCGTTGGATGCCTTAATAACAAGTTCCTGCATGTGTGAGTTCCCTTCACTGAAGTAGCATATATAAAATTTATTATGAAATGGAAAAAGTTATTGATTTGTAAATACTGATTCACCCCCACCACTCTTAGTATTATTCCCAACATATATACCTAGTTGTAAATAATTTCTTTGAAGATCTGGCTCCTAGAAATATTTACACTCGATCCCATCCAAATCCTAGTCCTCCCAAAGTTGTAAATAATCTTGAGAGGTTGATTAGAAAAACGAGTTTTACAGAAAGTCAAGCAAGCAATAATCCTTTTTCGAGATCTAATTCACTCCCAGAAATTTTTGTAGAAATTGAGGATATTGAGTTTTATATACCCTTTGAGCATAGTCTTTTCAGAAGAAAATCAGAAAGCTTTGTCCATGACACAGTCTTTGATGAATCCATTTTGAAACCTCATATCTTAGCACATAAGCCTGCCATTTTAGATTGTGATAAAGATGTTGTACAACAATTTGTAAGGCTTGAAGACATAGTAACCTAATTGAATAAAGTTGATCATAAACCATTTATAGTTCAACAAACTACCATTTCTTCTTCTACCCCATCATTGACCTCCCCTGTGGTTTTCCTTTTTCCACTATCTCCATTTCATCTCTTATCCAAACTCCTTTATTACCAACTCAACAAGTCTTAGTTCCACCTCATTTACTACCCATAACATCAAGCACAAATAGAGTTTCATCATCCTCTCATATTCCAATCATGGAAGCTTGTTATTCCCATTTGGTTTTGCAACAACCACTAAATTCTATGCCACTGAATTATTCACAACGTATACCATAATTTGATGGCACTAGGTCCACTATAGGTGAGTAGCACATAGATAAGATGGATGCTTTTGTAGACCTAGAAGAGATTAATGAGAATGCTATAGGGGATTAGAAGCAAGAAATATTTCCAACTTGCAGCAATTTAATCAAGGTTTTCTTTCTCATTGGGAGGTTAATAAGAATCCACTACAAATTCTTGCAAAATATGAAAGTTTAAGAAGCGCTCCAAGAGAGTCAGTTCAATATTATTCAGATAGATTCAACAACCTTTATAATTATATTCCAATAGAAATAAAGCCTCCTCCTGGATTGATTTTACTTCAATATCCATATGGTTTTGATGATGACATGGCCTATGAATTGAGATAAAGAAATCCAACCACTTTAGAAGATATGAAAAAGGTTTTTCTTAGTGTAGAGGCCAAATATTCTAGCCAAATGATCTAAAATGAGGGCTAAAAAGAGAGTTACTACTAAGGAAGAACCTTCTTCATCATTATATGTGAAACTAGACACTTTGGTTAAAACTATGGAGAGGACAATGGAAAGAATGGCTTTGAAAAATAGAGCTCCAAGAAGAGAACCATAAGGGGGTCCTCAAACTAGGAATCCAAATTTCAAAAGCAACTACCCCCAAATTAAACAAAGAGAACCATAAGGGGGTCCTCAGACTAGGAATCCAAATTTCAAAAACAACTACCCCCAAATTAAACAAAGAGAACCAAGAAACCTGACATATCAACTACAAATTAGACCTCATTTTTAGGAAAATTATGCAAAGGAAGAAAATGAGACAAGAGATGAGCTAGAAGAGAATGAGATTAATAATTTTGGTGAAGGAGAAATAGATATTTTTTTCTTGACCAAAGAGGAACAATATTTTCTCTTGTTAGCAAAACAATATGTCATGCCTATAAAATCAGAGGATTACAAAAAGGGTTATCAAAATGCTATAATGGAAGTGCACCAACAATATAATCTATGAAATAAGAAAGTTGCATCAAATCCTCCTAAAAATATCCAAATGTATACACCTTCTACCAATCAAATAAAGGTTGATCCTCCAATGGAAACCCATAAAAAACAATATACAACTCAAAAAGAGATAGAAAAACCTGAACCTTCTTTCAACATTGAAAATGAGTTATCAAAAGTTAAAATTTTTGTCCCTTTTAATAAATTGGTGAAGATGGATGTGTATAAAGGTCAAGTTATAAAAGCACTAAAGATAGAGGAGGGAACATATACTGTGAACTTAAGAGATGACGGGCCTAAATTTTTATTTGGACCAGAAGTTTAGGGAAAATCACAAGATGGTAATGTGCCACCCTTTGATGTTAGTCTTAACATTCATGATTTTATTTTGCACAATGACATGCTAGATTCCAGTGCTTCACATAATCTCATATCCAGAGTGATTATGGAGAAACTCGGATTAGATATAACCAAGCCATATAAATACCTTTCCTATTTTGATTCAAGCAAAGTAATATGCTTAGGTTTGATTAAGGATTTATATGTAACTCTTGCCCAAGTCCCCACAAAAAATATAGTCATGGATATTGTTGTGGGTGATACACCTCTTAAATATGGAATGCTCTTGTCAAGATCTTGGGGAGAAAAGCTGCAGGTCACCTTGTAGATGGATATGACATATGCAACTATTCATGTTTTCGGGCAACGAAGAAGGTTGTACAGGGAAACTGTAATGAAATACATGGTAAGCATCCAAGACAAGCCCAATAACTATCCACTTTATTCTATATAGTTAGACAAAGTTTCTTTTATTTTGTATAATGAAATATGTTTAGAGGAAGAAATGTTAGATATGGAAAGTCAATCATAGAAAAAAGAGAACGTAAAGTTAAAAATTGAAATAGACAATGATAATAATGGACTTTGGCATACATATTTTGATGGGGCAATCAACAAGCAAGGAGAAGGGGTTGGTATATGGACCTTAGACACAAACTCGGGCATATCAAAGACATATTCCTACAAGCTTACTTTCCAATGCAACAGCAATGTAGCTGAGTATGAGGAACTTGTTTTCTGGGTTGCAGTTATTGAAGAGATCAAGAGCTAAAAGAATTTCAATTAGTGGTGATTTAGAACTCATCATAAATCAAATCTTAGGTGAGTATTCAACTAAGCATCCTAGGTTGAGGGAATATAGAAATGGTGTCTTAGATTTTTTGTAGTTTTTTCGATAATATCTGTTGTCTTTCATTCCTAGAAATAAAAATGAGTTTGCTGATGCATTGCCTACCTCAGCAAGTACATCTAAAATTCCTTTCCACCCAAATAAGAAATATGATATTCAAGTGAAACATAGACCTATTGTCTTGAATAACATAAGGAATTTACAAGTGTTTAACAATCAAAAACAATTAGAAAATTTTTTACAGTTAAAGGGAGAGTTTGAAAATTACATATTGATCTAGAAAGTAGTGTTGAAGATGATAGTAAGATCGATGAGAATTCTGATAAACATGAAGCAGAGATTGAAGTCTTGCAGTTAAAGGTTAATGTAATACCAGGAGGATTGGCATCACTTGAAGACTTATCTGATTTCAATGACATGGCTCAGAAGCCCAAAATGCAACCTCTGGGATCCGAAGTAGAAGATTGTATCATAGGGACTAAAGAAAATCCAAATATTGTGAAGCTTTCTAATTATTTACATCCTAAAGAGAAATAGAAATACATTGATTTATTGAAAAAATATTTTGTTGTTTTTGGATCAGGGTACAAATATGTAGAGGCCTATGATAACAATATTATTTAGCATATTGTTCCTATTAAAGAAGACCAGAAACCTTTCAAACAAAAAGTAATGAGAGGGAACCCCTTTTTCTACCTTTAATTGAAAAAGAGGTAAGGAAGTGTTTTGATGCATTGTACCTTTGATATTTTCTAAATGGTTATCAAATCTAGTACCAATGAGGAAAAAGACTAGAGAAATAAGGTTATGTGTGGATTTCTTAAACCTTAACAAAGTTTTTCTCAAATATAATTACCCTTTATTGAAGATGGATGATATTCTACAAAGGGTAATTGGTTCTAGCATAATTTCATTGCTTGATCGGTTTTTGGGTTACAACCAAATTTTAGTGCATCAAGCTGATGAAGACAAAACAACCTTCAACAACACCATGGGGAACTTTCATGTATGTGAAGATGCCTTTTAGGATGATGAATGTAGAGGAAAACTTCTAGAGAGCAATGGATATTTATTTTCCAGATGAGAAGGATGGATTTATTGTGATATGTCTAGATGACATCACTATGTTTTCTAAAACTGATAAATATCATTTATTTCATTTAAAAATTATCTTTGAGAAATGTAGGAAAATTGGTATTTCCTTGAATCCTAAAAAGTCTTTGTTTGGTCTGGAAGAAAGTAAGCTGCTAGGTCATATAATTTCCAAATATGGTATTAGAATTGACCCTAGTAGAATTGTAGCTATTATGAAAAATTTTCCTCGAAGAAACAAAAAGGAAGTACAGTCTTTCATTAGTAGAATTAATTTTCTGAGGAGGTTTATCCCAAATTTAGTTGAAATATTAACAGCTATGACCAACATGTTAAGAAAGGACAATGAAATAAAATGGAATGAAGAAGCAAAAAGATCATTCAATGAGGTAAAATCAAGTTTGACTCATGCTCCTGTCTTAGCCAATATTGATTTCACCAAGGATTTTATTACTTTTTCTTTTTCTTCAGAACATACTATTGCAGTAGTACTAATGTAGAAGAATGAAGGATATGAACATACCATAGCATTTTTCAACAGTGGGTTAAGATATGCTTCTTTAAAATACAATATTATGGAAAAGCAAGCTTTTGTCTTGGTAAAAGATTTGAAATATTTGAGAGTGTATATCTTGGATTCTCACATAATTTCTTTTGTTCCCAATGTAGTAGTAAAGGACATCCTTACTTGAAATGATCCAGATGGAAAATGGGGTAAGTGGATAGCTATTATTTTAGAATATGATATTGAGATTAAGCCCACAAAGCTTATTAAGTGTCATGGATTAGCTAAATTGATGCTTGAGTCAAGTTTGCACGCATTGGACAATAATTTTATTGTTACTCTAGATGGTGAAGAAGAGTTTGTCCAATAGGTATCAGAGAGTTTTTTACTTCCCCTTAGTATACAAACATTGTTTATGTTTTACAACATTTACAAGCTCCACTAGGTTTGACAACGACTAATACAAGATTTATGAAATTAAAAGTCGTTAAATTCTACATTCTGGATCAATATTTATATTGGAATGATGATGGAGGGATTTTATTGAACTATTTTTTGGAGTAGGAAGTAGAGAAGATGACGGAAGAGTTTCATAAAGGTAATTGTGGAGGACACCTTTTATGGAAGACTACAACAGATAAAATCATGAGAGTTGGCTTATATTGACCTAATTTATTTGTTGATGTGCGCAAAAGGGTTTCTACTTGTCAATAGTGTTATATTTTTGAAGGAAAAGATAAACTCTAACCTTTTCCTTCAAAGCCTATTTCAATAGAAGTAGCTTTTTAGGGAGTGGGATTTGGATTTTATTGGGGAGATTCATCCTAGTTCTCCATCCCAACAAAAGTGGATCCTGACAGCTACAGATTACTTCACCAAATGGATAGAAGCGGTTCCAACTAGGCAAGCTACAGACTTAGTAATTATCCAATTCATGGAAGGTAATATTATTTCTAGGTTTTGTTGACCTCACAAAATTATCATTGATAATGTTGCTAATTTCAAATCAAAAAATATGGTAGATTTCTGCAATAAAGATCATATAGTTTTAGGACATTCGATTGTCTATTATCCTCAAGGAAATGGGTTAGCAGAATTTTCTAACAATATCTTGTTCAACATAATCAAGAAGTTGTTATAGGAAAACAATAAGTCTTGCCACAAAAAGTTGATGAATGTGCTTTGGGCTGATAGGGTGAGTACTAAGAAATCAATTGGAATTTCACCTTTCCAATTGGTTTATGGAGTTGATGTAGTTTTCCCTACCTCCCTCGGAATTCCAGTGTTGAAAATATTGTAGGAATTAGAAGTTGAATCAAATGATGTGTAGAGAAGGATAAATAAAATGGTGCAATTGCAGTAGACCAGAGAAGAAGTCTACAACAACACACAACTAATTCAAGATAATATTAAAAGGATTCATGATAGAAGAGTAAAAGCTGATGATTTTTAGATAAATGACCTTATGTTAAAGTCGGATTCTAGAAATGAGGAAAAGGAAAGACATGGAAAGTTTGACACTTTATGGAAAGGCCCTTACAATATTGAGGCTTTATGTGGAACCAATGCATTTCTATTAGAAGATTTAATAGAAGAAATACTGCTAGGAGGGTCTATTAATGGGAGTTTGCTCAGGCACTACTTCACCTGAGTTCAGCTGGTTACAAAACAACATCATTGTATATACCAATTTATTATTTCAATCACTACAAGTGTGGGTGGCTATCATCAGAAATTGAAGCCCGAAGTGAAGGGCCTAAGTTTCAAATGAATTACTGCCAGATGTATGATTTTTCAGTTAATCAACTCAGTCTCAATTGTTTGATGATTAAATAAATGCCCAATGGAGAAGGCTACTAGTCTACAGTGTTCTTGACACCTCACAGGGAGGATGTCATCCCCATTGGAGCCACTGTTAGGGTCCTATAAATATAGTAGTCAAGGTATGGTTATCTAGCCATTTATCGCACTAGGATAATGTAAATCATTTTTCATTTTAAGATTGTCTACCCTATAAAAAGAAAAATTGAAAAAAAAAAAAGAGAAAAGAGAAAAAAAAAAATTAAAGGGGGTTAAGAAAAATAAATAAATAAAACATAAAAAAAAACCAAAGGGCAATCTAGTACAAATGCTGCCAAGTTTGTCAAAGTTATATTAAAATTTTGTTTTCAAACCTAAAATAAAGGTGAATCAACGTTTTTTGTCACTTTTCATATAAATCATTCTCACTTTTCAAAGGCCTAGATCATCCATGTCTTGATCAATAGTAGGGGATGATGTTGACCCCCCCCTCGCCCCCCGACCTTTCGGAACTTAACGAGGGGGGGGGGGGTGGTCTAAAAAGTTGTTTGCAATGAACTGTGTGAGGTAATGTGGTGACTCCTCATTTGTTTTGGGGGGTCCCTTCCCTTTCATGCTTACCACTCCTACCCCCACCCCCTCGAAAAACCACCTTTCGACCCTTTTCCTCAGCCTTTTTACTCCCACTCCATCCTCAACACCCGTCACCTTCTTCTCCCTCCATGTCACCCATCCAATCATGTCATTAATTTTTCAACTTCACCCATCCTCCACACCATGTAATTGTTATCTAAAAAATTACTATTATCTCACACCAACATCTAAAAAATCCATAAATGCTACACTCCAAAATGGTAATAATCCCGTTGATCACCCTCAATTCCCTTTATAAATTTTGTATCAACCAATATTATCCGCTTTTTCTTGTTATTTTGTCCACACAGGTTTAGATTGAAAGATTTCCAAGCTCGTCAATGCCTTCAGCAAAATTTTCCCTTCTACAACTAATCCAAAAGAAGGGAAGAAAAATGTTGTTGCATATGCACTTTCAAGAAAGGATGAGGATGTGGAAGCATTGCTTTGTGCCATTTCTATTAACCAAATAGATTGGATAAATAAAGCAAGGGATGAATGGAAGAATGATGAAGATGTGTTGGAACTCATTCAAAAGTTGCAGTAAGATCCCAGTACATCTGATAAATTTAGCTGGAAAAATGATTTGTTATGGTACAAATATCGCTTATACCTCTATAAGAATTCCCAACTCACACAAAAGGTTCTTCTGGAATTGCACACCTCTCCCTCGGGAGGGAAGTCAAGATTTTTAAAGACTTACCATAGGTTTAAGAAGGATTTTTTTTGGGATGGCCTTAAATCTGGTATTCAAAAGTTTGTGGTGAAATGCTTGGTTTCCCAACAAAATAAATTTGATGCAATTAAGACCCCAAGTCTATTACAAGTTTATCCAAGACTGAAGGAAATAGTGTCATCATGGTGGTATTTGATAGACTTACCAAGTATGCACACTTTTGTGCATTATATCATCCATTTAAAGCCAGTACAATTGCTACTGCATTTATGAAGACAATTCAAAAGCTACATGGAAATCCAAAGGTTATTATAAGCGACAGAGGTCCTATTTTCACTAGAAATTTTTGGACATAATTATTTTCTTGTTTGGGTACTGAGTTAGCTCATAGCTCGTCTTATCATCATCAATCTGATGGGAAAACTGAGATAGTGAAAAAATGTTTGGAAGGATATCTTCGTTGCTTTGTATCTGATAAATAGACATGATGGCTCAAATGGTTTCCTTTGGCTAAATGATGGTATAACACTTCCTTCCATACTGCAGCAAAAATGACCTCATTTATGGAACTTTATGGGTATCATCCACTGTTAGTCACATTGTATTTAGGAGAAAATTCTAAGGTTCAAGTAGTGGAAGATCACATCAAGAATCAACAAAAAGTTCTCCAACTCTTGAAGGATAACCTCACTTTGGCGCATAATAGAATGAAATAATAGGAAGATCAACATCGCAGTGAAAGAAGTTTTGATGTAGGTGACTGGGTATTTCTACGACAACAAGCATTCAAACAAATGCCCCTCAAGGAAGATAATAAGGATAATAAATTATCACCAAAGTATTATGGTCCATACAAGGTGTTGCAAAATATTGGTACTATGGCATACAAATTGGAACTTCTTGCATCTTCCCGAGTGCACCTAGTTTTCCATGCTTCATACTTAAAAAAGGTTATAGGTGAAAAGCTCCCAGTTCAAACAATATTTTCAGAACTTGAGGAGGAAGGAAAAATCATATTGGAACCTGAAGCAGTCCCAAAAACAAGAACTCGATAGCTATGAAATCGATCAATTTCAGAGTATCTCATCATGTGGAAAAACTTATGCGCTGAAGATTCCATAGTGGAGGATGATAATTTTATACAAAAGCATTCAGAACTACTCAAGCGTTGAGGATAACACTTTTTTGAAGGAGAGGGGCATGTTAGGTCCCTATAATACTAGTGTATTCCCTTATTATTATTGTCATTGTAGCCCCTTATTGTTATTTTTGTGCCCATATTGTGCCCATACTATTATTATTGTGCCCTATAGAAGCCCACTATTGTTATTGTTGTGCCATTACATTATTATTGTTATGCTGACTATGATTATATTGTGACTCCTTAGACTCCTATATATAGAAAGGAGGTATTTTTATTTGTATCATCTAAGAATTTTTCGTTTATGTAATGTAAAGGAGGTTTACCCCTCGAAGAGGCTACTTTTGAAGTCGTTGATCTATCTATTTCTTCTATTTTGTGAGTTGGTTGCATAACACTTAATGGAGGACTAAGAGTATGGGTTTGAACTTGACGAGTAGGAGTAAGATGTCCTAAAGGAAACCAGGGTTGAAGGCCACAAATTCTCCATGAGAAGCACCTAAGGAGCGCAATGGTGTCAATAAAAATATGACTCACTAGACTAAAGGGTGATGCCAGGAGAAAAGAGTAACAAATTGGAAGAAAAAACTAGTGTAGTGGTGCAAGTGTAAGCTAATATAATGATATGCTACTTTAATTCAAGAAAACACATCCTATCAAAGAAAAACAACCTCTAACCTAAGGGTGATCTAAATCCTAAAACAAGTCCTAATTCTACTATTTCATATGGCCTTCCAAGAGTCTTCTTACTTGATGAAATTTGATCCCTACAAGTAGAGTTTTCCAGAGAAAGGTGGGGTAGAGGACCAACTGCTTGCCGAGAGCTAGTCCTATAGGTCATTTTGCTAAGATTAGCCACTAATGTTACCTTCTTCCCACAACGGTGGTTGAGTCTTGAGATTCTTGGTGATCAACCATGACACAAAATTCCCTGCCACGAGTTGAGTAGCCTCGAGGAGAGTCACTCACACTATGATGTAGCCTAACCCCCTCTAAATCAGGTCTTTGATGCGCTCCAGTTTTGAACGGCAGGATGGTGAAGGATTTTAAGCTCTCTAATATGAAAACTTTCTATGTCCCAATGTAAGAAATCAATGGGTGTAATAGGAATCATATCTCATTGATCCCACACCTAACTACAAAGATTGTTTTGGCCCTGGTGCCCAAGTTGGCTTAATCTATGTGAGTTAAGTTATTAAGGTGGATTGTTTCAATTCTTGGCTTGGAGGTGTTAACCAATCTCATGTTTTCTTAGGGTTTGCATTTGTTTCAAAGGTGTCAAGTGGATGAGTTAATTGAGCATTTTTTGAATGCCAATGCCACTAAAAATAAAGTGCATAAACTGTAAATAATACTAAAAATGGACAGTAAAATAAACAGCAAAGTGAATCACACAACCCCCCACCCAAGAGGGTAATCAAGTAGAAAAATAAAATAAGACACACAAAGTTGCTAAAAGTTCTAATGTCTAATGGGTTTTTATCTAAGGGCAAAATTATGTTGAAAATAGAGCAGAAAACCAAGAAAAACAAAGGTTAAAATCCTATAAAAAGACATGCAAGAAGGTACAAAAGTAAGGATACATGAGGGTATATTTAAGGGGAAAGGAAACAAAAGACTCTAAAGGGAGTAAAGTGTTTTAAAAACTTCTCTAAAATGACTCCAAAATAGTGGACAAAACATTGAAAAATGGTGGCTAAAAATGTTGCACACTAGACTCCTCAACTGAGTATTTCTCTTCTTAAATGATGGAGGTGTAGTCTAAAACCCTAGGGATATTTTTCCTTCCTTGATGAGAAACTACTAAGCAGATCCAAACCTATAGGTGACTCAATAAATAACAAAAACCCTTCCCAACGTACATGCAATAATCTTGCAAAACTGGAGAAATTTGAAACTTTATTTGAAAATTTGCAAAGTGCAGAAACTGACCTTAAAAGTTCATTGGCCATAGTTTATTAGATGAAACGTGTCTTGGACATAGTTTAAAAGCCAAAAAGTGTGCTTTTTTCCTGCTTCTCTTGATTAACAGATCTAACCCAAACTGTGTCATCTCCTACTCAGCTAATACTTGTGACTTACGAAAAGAAGCGAAATCCCAAAAAAAACAAAAACAAAAACAAAAATTAGAAAATAGAAGAGATATAAAACTAGAAATAGAAAGGAATAAATTTTTTGAACAAAATTTGAAAATAGTTGAACCAACAGTCACCAAGGTTCTAAATTACTACACTAGTGGAGTCGTCATTTGTTAGTATGAAAATTCTTAGTATGCATACCAAAAATGCTTCACTTAATTCACTGGTAACTAGCAACCCTAAGAACAAAATATGGTTGTCTATGATTTAGATTTGCAATAAAAAATAAAGAAAAACCCTGCAACACAATGGATCTCGCAAACCAAAACATATAATAAGAAATTAAAATTCAATAACCCAATGGAAGACTTAATCAAATAATAATTTTGTTAAAACACCTAGTAAAGAGGAATTACAACATGGGTATGTAGTTCCCCATCTATGGGGTGGTCCTTCTCTTGTCCTTGTGCTTCAATTGCATGCTTCTCTCTAAACTTGCAGTTAGTAAAAAACAAAAATATGGCTTGAACTCAAATGGTAGCTCAAACGTAATGAGACAATAATGGTGAAGATTAAAATGGTCATGGTGAAGAATGAATAGAAAACCCTTTATTTATAACAAAGTATTGAGCCAAACTAGGAATTGGAAAGTAATAAAATATTATTGACTAAATCAGAATCTAGTCATTGAGAATACTTTATTATATTTTTGAGAGGGAAAACATATTTAAAATGTTCAAATATCTTTATTTAAAAAGAGGTTGAAGTAATCAAAAAATAAAAATGATTTATTAATCACTTTGTGAGAATTGAGAAAGAAATAATTATTATATAGTCGTTTAATAATTATCGCATAAGGAAAATATGGAATAAAAAAGGAATAATAAATAAATAGTTATTTATTTAATTATTCCAAGGTGATTAAGCCAAAAGTAATTAAGAAATAAATATCAAATAATAATTTAATAATTGTTTCTAGAGAAAATTAAATAAATAATTATTTATTCAATTATTCATATGCAGTTTTTGAATTCTAATGAAAAATAATTTAGGGAAAAAGGTTTACTAAATTATTTCAAATCAGGAAAGTGGGTTTATCATGGTAAAATTAATCCTACATGGTGTATTTCAATCCACCTAGTAAGAGATGACTAGGTGATTATTTTTTGGGTGATAACATAGATACCTCAAAAGAAATAAAATTGAATAAAACTTATTTCAATCCTGTTTGTGTTTTTTAATTGAACCTTCAGATAAGAAATTGATCGAAATACTTGGATAGACATGTAAATATAGTAAATTTAAAAAATTTATATAAAATTACATAAACAAGTCATTAATTATTAAAATTAACATACATTGATTTCACTAAAAGAAACTTTCTACAACCCAATATGAAGCATATTTATAATTATTTCCATGTTCAATATTAAATTGATGTACATGGTGTATTTTAGTTCATTTTAGGTATCAAATTGACTTATGTCATATTAATATTGTACTTATTTTGATAGCCTATGAAGCTAGAAAGTTTCAAAACTATTATTTTATAAAATTTAATTTCTTGAATGTTCTTAATTGAAGGTCTTAAGATAATTAATTGATTGAAATTCTTGGATAGCCAAGAAAATATAGGAAAGTTTATACGATTATATGAAATTATAGAAACATATCATTAATTTTGTTCTTTAGTATATTAAATTCCTATACATATGAATTATATCATGCTATGACTAAGCTTTTATAGATGACCTCAAAAGAAATAAAATTGAATAAAACTTATTCCAATCCTATATGTGTTTTTTAATTGAGCGTTGAGATAAGGAATTGACTAAAATACTTGGATAGCCAAGAAAATTTAGGAAAGCTCTTGAAAATATATAAAATTATAGAAAGATATCATTAATTGTTTAAATTAGCATACATTGATTCAACTAAAATACACTTTCTACAAGCCAATATGAAGAATATTTGTAATCATTTCCATGTTCAACATTAAATTAATGTACATGATATATTTTAGTTCATTTTAAGTATCAAAATGATTTGCATCATAGTAAGATTGTAATTATTTTCTTAGTCTATGAAACTCACATGAAATTAGAAATCAAAATTGTTATTTTGTAAAATTTTACTACTTGAATGTTCTTAATTAAAGGTCTTAATGTAAGGAATTGATTTAAATATTTGGATAGCGAAGTATATTTAGGAACGTTCATAAAATTATATTAAATTATAGAAACATATTAATTTATTTTTTGTATATTAAATTCTAATGAATATAAATTATATCATGTTGTGGCGAAACTCTTGTAGATGACCACAAAAGAAAGAAAGTTGAATAAAACTTATTTCTTATTTACTAAACATCTTTTAAAATTGAATTTAAAACTTATTTCAATCCTACATTTTCTTAAATTGAAGCATGATATATTTTAGTTCATTTTAAGTATCAAAGTGACTTTTTTCTTTTTTGCTCAGGCAAGAATCAGACCTTCTATTCAAATAAATCAACAAAGAGGGTACATAATATACATGATGGCATATGCCACATGCGCACTCACATTACAATCCACAAAGCTTAGGAGTGTCTCCCTTGGAAATACAGATAAAACAAGTACTGCAAATCTGAGTCGTCGATCCCCGTCCATGGAAATCAGCGGAATTGAGGGATATCGGCCGACCTATATGCACCAGGATTACCCGCCCGGAGTGGGCGGTATTCACATTGTACCTGGAGCCATGTGTCACTTGGTCAATGGCTTTACCAAAAATCCACTCGTGGTTGATCTGATGCCCGATAATGCGGGAAACTGTGGCAAAACCATCACAGTCCCACCACCAACCAGCCCGATCAACCTCAGCCCTTGATCTGCTGCCACCAGATCCGACGGCGGTGATGGATATCGGCCGGACTAAATGCACGATAATTACTCACCCGATGAAGGTGGTATTCCTTATTTTTCTGGAGCCACGTGTTGCATGAACAATGGCATTGGAGGAAATTCCGAAAAACCGCTTATGATAATGGGGATGCCCAATAACCCAAGAAACTGTAGTAAAACCACCATGGTCCCACCGCTAACAAGCACGACCGTTCTCAGCCCTAGATCTGTTGCCACCTAATCTTATCGCTAAAAAGGATATTGGGTTGAAGAGATGCAGGGGAGATACTCATTTGATGAAGGCGGTATTCTCAACCTGCTGAAAGCCATGTGTAACTCCGTTTGTGGCATCGGAGGATTTCTAGTGAAACCACTTCCAACACCATCGAGCTTCCGATAACTCTAGTAATGGCTGCAAAACCACCCTTTTCTAAGGAGAAGCTCTGGAGCCACTATTTGGTTTTATGCTCTTCCTTCTCTTCCTAGCATTCCTCTATTTTCCATTCCTTTGTAAGGCCCAGAACTTAGCCTATCTAAAATTCGTCCTCTTAACTTTCATCATCTGAGATTTCTGCTAGCTGATTCCCCTTGGATTTTTGGTGGTGTCTCCTGTCTTCATGTGCCAGAGTGTTGCAGTCATCACAAGGTTGTCTATTCTAAACAAACTCCCATAGGCACTTCTTTTCTCTTGTGTAGATCACCCCTACATTGGCTAGCTTGTCTGCCACTCTGTTGGCTTCTCTTTGCACGTGAACAAAGCTCAGAGTTCTAAGTGTTCTAAGGTGATATTAGACTCTATGAAACACCTGTGAAAGTCTCCAGTGCATTGAAACTTTATCTGGTGCTAAGCTAGTGCTTATTCTTTTAACCGAATTAATCATTAATTCTGAGTCTACCTCTATAATTGTATTGTGTAGATTGTAGTCTGTCGGGATTTCTAAGCCTTGCTCAATGGCCATGAGTTCTGCCATATTGTTGGTGGCCCTCCCCAAATGACTATGAAAGATAACTTGGATATTTCCCTTTGCATCTCTTATGGCTCCTCTGTAACCAACATCCCCTGGGTTCCCTTTTGAAGCTCCATCAATGTTTAGTTTTAGGAAGCCATGAGGGGGAGGTTTCCAGAAGGCTTTGTTATCTATTCTTTGCCTTGCTTTCTTATTGGTATCTATTGTACCATAATATTGAAGACCCAACTGTTCAAGGATGAGGATGTCTCTTTGAATAGGGGGTTTCCCAAGAGGTTGCTTCATAAAGAGTTTAACTGTTTCTGTGAGCTCATTTAGAATCTAAGCCACAATTCCTTGAGTTAAGCTTGATTTATTTTTGAAGATTCTATTGTTGCGTTCTTTCCACACATCCCAGATCAAGAAGTCTGTGATCAGTGTCCAAGCTACATTGACTGTTTCATTTTCCGAGAAATCTTTCCTCTAATTCTTTAAAAATTTTGTAATGTCATTTTCCTTTCTGTCTGTTTGGTTGAAGATAGAGGCTACCCAGTTCCAGATGGAGGAGGTGAACTCACAGATGCTGAGAAGGTGATCCATGGTCTCCTCCTATAGACCACATAAATGGCACTTAGAAGGCCCTACAAAACCTTTTTTTCTAATATTTCCCCAGGTCAAAATCTTTTTATGTAAAACTAGCCATATGAACATTTTGATTTTCATCCAGTGAGGATTGCCCCAAATGTTTTTGCAAGTCTTGTAAGGATTTGATTTGTCAAATCCTCTGATTATTCTTTTGGCTTCTTTGAGGTTGAAATTTCCTTCGTTATTTCTGCCCCATCTGAGAAGATCATCCGAAGTTGATGTTAAAATCTGTCTCTTTTCCAAGATCTCTTCAAGAATTTTAGCTTGGGTTCTCAAAGGGGTCTCTACACTGTAATTTGGTACCCTCCAGAATCTCCATTTCCCTTCCCCTCTTCACTGGTCTCAAAGTTCACTTACCCTTTTGAGACCTTTATTAAGGGTGTCATTTTTTATGATGTCTAGACTATCTTTGCATAGATTCTGTTCCTGCTGCCAGTTGTCCTCCCAGAACCAGGTCAGATTCCCATTTCTAATCTCCCAGAAGCTATGATTCTGAACTAATGTTCTATTCTCCCACGCCTTGTTCCAAATATGAGAACCCCTGATGTGCCCCAACATTCGAATGTGGTCCTTTTCCTACCAATTTGTTGCATACTTTTGTTTCCATAACTTGGTCCATGGATTGTTGGACTCCTTTAGCCATCTCCACAAAAGTTTTTCCCCCAAGACCTTGCTTAGGGTGTCCGGGTTGTGGAGACCTAAACCACCATGGGTTTTGGGTTTGCACAGTTTTGACCATGCTACCAGGGCCCATTTCCTTTTCTCTTCCCCTTTATCCCAAAGGAAGTTTCTTTGTATGTTCCTGATCTGCTGTAAAACTCCTTTGGGGACTAGAAGGGTAGAGAACATGTAGATTGGAATGGTTTGTAGGACCACCTTTGTAAGAACTAGTCTTCCTGCTAAATTCAAGGATCTATTAGTCCAATTGTTGACTTTGTCCTTTAGCTTATTTGTAGCTGCCTCCCATACTTCCTTACTCAGTGGTTTGTCAATCAGAGGAATACCCATATATTTAGAGGGAATATTCTCTCGTTGAAAACCAAAAATTCTGGAGAGATGTCTCTGGATTGAAATGTCCGTATTGAAAAAGAAAACTTTGGATTTTGTAAGGCTTACCTCTGTGCCTGCAGCATGAGAAAAGTCATTCAG
Organism: Pinus tabuliformis; assembly: GCA_031772625.1. NCBI lineage: Eukaryota > Viridiplantae > Streptophyta > Pinopsida > Pinales > Pinaceae > Pinus > Pinus tabuliformis. The sequence goes on along the minus strand of CM062820.1, from coordinate 882,078,211 downwards.
GATTTGCTTGAAGGCTTTGGCTTCCTTGACAGTGGGTGTGCCTTGCAGCATAGTGTCATCCACAAATTGTTGATGTGTTAATGCATCCCCATTCTGAGTCAGTTTTAGCCCCTTGATTCTTCCTTCCTTCTTGGCTACATTGATCATTCTGCCTAATCCTTCCATCATGAGAATGAAGAGGAATGGAGAGAGAGGATCACCTTGCCTAAGGCCTCTTGAAGGCCTGAAAGTGCTAGATGGTGAGTCGTTGAGAAGGATAGAGCAACTTGTTATGGTGACTAGTGCCATGACCCACTTTATCTAGTTGAAGTCAAATCCATAAGCATTAAGGATTTCCTTTATATATTGCTAGCTAAGTTTATCATAGGCCTTCACTATGTGTAGCTATATTATCATTCCTGCTTGCTTATTGGTCTTGAGGGAATGGAGCACTTCATGCACTTGGATGATGTTGTTGAGGATTTGTCTACCCTCCACATATCGAGTCTGCTCCTCTAAAAATAGCAATGGGAGTAGAGGTTCGCGTCTATTAGCAATAACTTTGGAAATGATTGTGTACACCACATTGTAAAGAGCTATTGGTCTAAATGTCTCTGGTGTCATGGCCTTTTCCTGTTTAGGGATTAAAGCTATGAAAGATTCATTAATCGCTCTGAGAACTTTTCTTGATTTTCTCGAGTCCTCTACCACATCAAGAATGTCATGTTTGACTGTCTCCCAGCATGTTTTGAAGAAATCTACATTGAAACCATCCGGGCCTGGAGCTTTCCCATTGTGCATCTCTTTGATCACTTCGTTGACCTCTTCCTCCATTACTGGCCTATTGAGATTATAGTTGTCTTCCCTGGTCACCAATTTGGGAATATTCTTAGTAAAGTTCTTAATGGATTGAGATCTGTCTACCAAGGTTTCCACTGCTATGATTTTGAAGTGTTGAACCAACACCGATTCCATTTCCTTGTGAGTCTTCAACTCATTCCCTTGTGGATCTCGGGGTTTTTTGACTATGTCATGAGCCCTGTGTTTCATAGTAGATTTATGGAAGAATCTCGTATTTCTCTCCCCTTCTTTAATCCACTTTACTCTAGATTTATGTTTCTAGAAGATCTCCTCCTGCTGACATCTATTATCCCATTCTTACTATAGAGAGTCTGCCAATACCTTCCTTTCCTCTATGAATCCTTCCTTGATGAGAATTTGATTAATTTCATGTAATTTACTTTCCACTTTTCTTTTGGCTTTGAAAATGTTGCCAAACTCATTTCAGTTCCATTCTTTGAGCCTTTGTTTGATATGTTTGAGTCGCTGATGCAGGATGAACATTTTTGTGCCCTGAGTGGGCATGTCTTCCACCCACCACTTTCTAATATTATTGGAGAAGTTTGGATGAGTGAGCCAAGCATTTTCGAACCTGAAAGGTTTGTTTCTTGGGGTTCCAATAAAAGAAGCTTCCAATTGCATAGGCCAGTGATCCGAACCACCGAAAGGAAGAATCCAGGTGGTCATGGAGTGACCTGTGAGAAGGAGGTCCTCCGAAACTATGAAGCGATCTAATTTCAATGCAACTTGGGCAGTTCCCCCTCTCCTGTTATTCCAAGTGAAGATGCCATTTATTGTCTCCATGATCACTAGTCTCATGTTGTATAAGAAGTTATGGAATGTGAATGAGTCTCGTCCCAACATTCTTCTTCCCCATTTTTTTCCAAAAATGATCTGATCATATTGAAGTCCCCCCCCCCAAAAAATCCAGGGGATGATTGGGTGTCTTTCTCTTAGTTCCTCTAGTTAGGTGAGGAGTTTTAATTTATCCTCAAGCAGCTAAGGACCATAGACATTTGTGTTCAGGCAACAATCTTTGTCCCCCAAAGGTTGTATTACAATAGAGAGGTGATTTCTGGATGCTTCTGCATCTGTGATGTCAAATTTTTTAGGATTCCAAAGGGTAAGAATTCCCCTCGCTGTGTTGTTAGCTTTGACCTCTAGGTACTCATAGTTATTGAGCCATTTGCAGTGAACATCCCTGATATTTTCTACTGAGCATTTGGTTTCCTATATGAAAACCATGTCTAGTTTTTCTTCTTTTATTCTATTACTGAGATTTATTTGCTTTCTTTTGCTGCTTAGCCCCCTAATGTTCCAGGTTGTGAGCTTCATAATAAAGTGTTTGTAAAAGAGTAACTGGTAAGATCTTTCATCTTACCTAAATTAATCAGGAGTTTCCCACATTCTAATAGCAGATCATTTTGTCTTCTTCTTCCTCTTTTCTTGCCTGGATTTTTGGTGGAGCATCCTGGTGTAATCTCCATCTGTTTGACCCCTTTATTCTCATGGCTATCATAGTTCCGTTTGACTCCTGCAACCCTTTTTTGGGATCTTTTGAGCTAGAGCTATTGCACTCTGTCAAACTTCTCTTGTGGTAGAGAGTCAATCCCTTTGTTTGTTCCGTGTTCTAGAAATTGCTCTAGTTACACGTTCTCCCTCTCAAGGATCTCCTGTAGGTCTTGTTCCTCCGTTCCTACTTCACTTGGGGTCATGTCCTGGTCTTCTCCAAGTCTTGTATTATTTAGTGGGTCCTCCTTCCTTTCTTTGTCTTCCTGTATGATGTCCATGTTATCCTCTCTTTCCCTTTCTGTTGAGGTGTTCCCCATATCCTTACTCTTTTCATTTTCTTCCCCCTCCTCTTCTAGAATCTCAAAACTGTTGTGACTTGGTAGGTTGTTCTCACTGGGTTTCTTTTGGTGCTTTTTTCCTCCTCCTTTCCCCTTGCCGACCACTTTGGTGTAACCTTCAGGGTCTTTACCAATGTTTCCTTTCAAATTATTCTCTCTTTTGTTGAGTGGGCATTCTCTGAAGAGATGCCCATGTTCATGACATTTGCGGCATCTGAACGGGATGTGTTCATAGTCGACTGCCTGAACCCATTCCTCATCATAAACTTCCAGGATGACCTCATCCGAGAGTGCTCCCGATAAGTCCATTTCTACACATATGCGAGCGAAGGATGTGTATTTACCTCGCAGAGTAGCCTCTGATATCTTTATAAAATGTCCTAGTTTATTACCTATAGCTTTTAAGGATTCCGACAGCCAGTAATCTAAAGGTAAGGAATATAGTCTAATCCATACCAGAACCGATGTGAACGTTTCTCACTTCGGTACAAAGTTCATCATCCAAGGTCGCATGTAGAGACCTGCGGCAGCAAAGAAGTAAGGTCCTCCTTCGAATATTTTGTCTTTATCCTCCAGGTTCTTGAAAACCACGGTGAAGAAACCCTTGGATCCCAGATGTATAGTTATCTCTCCTTTCGGTTTCCAGGTGCTTCTTATCCAAGTGTATAGTGCTTTCTCCATGGGCCAGATACCCATGAACTTGCATATGACTGCATAGGTTGCCATGTGATCTCTGTGCTCCTGCAGAGCTGGATCATTTAGGACCACCCGTGGTTTAATATTAGACTTGGGCTTGCAGGGTCCCATTGTATTTCTACTTTTCGACCTCTGACCTTTGTCTCCTACTTTTGCTTCTTCTCGAGCCTCCTCGTGGGTCCCTTTCACCTCCTGGGGTCTGCTGCCTTCCGACACTTGTGTCTCAGTGGTTTTTGTCTCTTTCTCCATGGAATTTTTCTGTTTGTTCCGACTTGTCCCTCTACCTTTGTTCAAGACCACGTTAATGTAGGAGGGAGTGGAGCTCCCTCCTCCTTGTCCCTCCATGGTTACCAGTTTGCTTCTATCACCCCCTGTTTCAAACCCTAGCTTCCTTTGCTATGTCTTCATACCTTCTTCTTCCATGGAGATTTCATGGCTAATTCTTCTAGTTATTGCATGTTTATTAATTATCTTATCTTACATTACTATAGTTGCACCTTTCATGAACTCTTCTTCCAAGTATCAAAGTGACTTTCATCATAGTAAGATTGTAGTTATTTTCTTAGTTTATGAAATTAGAAATTAAAATCGTTATCTTTTTTTATAAAAGTTATGCTATAGATTTTTTTTAAACTAGTGAAATAATTAATAGATCCATAAACTGAAATAATGAATGTATCAATAAACTATCCACATGAAAATATATACAAATTACATTACATGAACATCCATAAACTGAAATAATAAACATCCATAAACTGAAATAATGTTCATGTATCCATAAATTGTCCATGTATGAATATATACAAAGTATGTATCACATGTGAATGTTCCCTATGAAATGGGCCTGAAAATATACAACTATCCACTATACCAAAACTCCTCTGTGAGTTCTGTTGTGCAAAGTAAGCATCCATAATCTACTACTACAATATAACACATTCAAATTTAAGGGTGAATGCATAAAGATGGGTTACACTTTTGGGCCAAATTTAGCGATGCAATCTCAAGTTTTTCCACTTTTATCGAATTGAAGCCCTCAAAACTCATATAAGCACTATGAATTTTGATTCAGAGTAAAAATACAAATTATGGAGAATTATGTTGTTGTCCTAATGATAGTTTTCAAAAACTATTTAGTGTCATATGATATGTCAAATTTCCATTAAATGAAATGCGTCTCCTTCCAAATTTTCACAGATTTTAAGAGGTATGTGTGTGTTCACGTAGCATAACTTAGTCTAAAATGTATAATTAAAAAAATATATATATGAACATGGTCTGCACATAGAGAACTAAGTTTTTGATACTAAAAAATATTTTTTATGTAAAATTATATTTCTTATTATTTTTCAAATTTTGCAAAGTAATATTTCAATTGCATTTTGCAGACACATGTTCATGTAAGGTTTTTTTCAACTATTTAGATAAATTGAAAAACCAAGACTACCTTTTTGAGGAGGACTTTTAAACGAAGATAGTGGCATTTAAAAAAAAAAAAAAAATTGTTGTGTATATCTTATAATATTTATTTTTTATTCAACCTCTTTAAAATTGTATTAAAAAAAATCAAGCATTATGTTTAAAATAAATTAGATGAAAAATATCATATGAATTCGAAAATGTCAAAATCATATGCCATAAGTCCACTAGGGTACGAAATTGAAATTTTAGGACTTTGAGAGACTTTGAGGACGAAATTGTGTTGCAGGAAATTTTGTTGAAGGGATGTTGAAATTGTGGATTTTAGGACTTGAGAGGCTTGCGAGAGCGCTTAAGCTGCTTGTTGAGTGTTTCAATTTCAAATTCAAATACCTCGATCAGGGGTTTCGTAAATCTTCGATCGAACCATATACATGGTTAACAGGGGCTCAATATAGTGTTGTGGCTTGATGAAACTACATAGCTCAATTGAGCCTTTATGAAAAAAAATAATGATCTAAAATTTAAGATTTCACCACATTTTAAAATTCCAAACTTTATTATGATTTTTGTTATCATGTCATATAGAAACCTTATTAAATTTAATATTAATATTAAAAATATATATTATTATTAAATTAAATTATGAAATTTGACATTAATATAAAAAATTAATATTAATCTATTTTAATGTTGATATTAAATTTATTAATTTTGGATTAACATAATATTATTAAATTTAATAAAATATAGAAAAGTAAATTATATTATAATATATACTAGCACAACCACATTAATAAATGTGGTTGATATATGCCATTGGCATCAACAAAAGAGTCATTAACACAAAAAAGTCATAAAATCTAACTCAATATGTTAATTTTATTTAACCTAAGTTTTTCATAAATCTAACACACACACACAGATATATATATATATATATATATATATATATATATATATATATATATATATATATATATATGGAGGGAAGAGAGGGAGAGGGTGGGGATATAGAGAGACGAAGAAGGAGAGATGGACAAAGATATCGATATAAATGGAAGAGAGAGAGAAAGGGAAGAAAATTGCTTTCACTAGATGCATTAATTTCTGTGTATATGTTGATCTCTAATTCTATTTCATTTCTTGCATTAGATGCATTAGTTTCATTAAAGATGTTAATTTCTAATCTTCTTCTATTGACCTTGCATTACATGCATTGATTTCAGTGTAGATGTTGATTCCTAATCCTATTTGATTGCTAGCACTAGATGCATTGATTTCAATGTGGATGTTGATTTCTAATCCTATTTGATTTGTTGCAGCATTAGATGCATCGATTTCAGTGTAGATGTTGATTTCTAATCCTATTTGATTGTTTTCATTAGATGCATTTATTTTAGTGTAGATGTTAATTTCTCATCCTATTTGATTACTTACATTAGATGCATTGATTTCAGTGAAGATGTTGATTTCTAATTTGATGTAACTAGATATATGGTGTACATTAATTTCAAGATAATTAGTTTAACATTATGCATTGATTTCAGTGTAAGCACAAAAAAATTATTAACAACATGCATTATGACTAAGATTTTGTAGATAACGTCAAACAAAATAAAATCGAATAAAACTTGTATTTGTAACTTTTACATCTCCAGCTGTTTTAAAATTGAATATATATTTTATTTCTATCATATTTGAGTTTTTAAAAAATGAATAAAACTTATTTCCATCATAAGAAATTTATTGAAATACTTGGATAACTACTTGTAAATTTAGGAAAGTTGATAACATTATATAAAATTATAGAAATGTTGTCATATATTGTTTCTTAACTTATATAATATATTTCACTATGATTGACATATATCATGTTATGACTAAGCTCTTGTATATAATATCAAAATAAATAGTGTTGAAACTTATTTGTCGTTTACATGACATCTTTTAAAATTGAATAAAACTTATGTCAATCTTATTTGTGTTTTTTAATTGAACATTGAGATAAGAAATTCATTGAAAAACTTAAAAAAGTTTCCCATGCAATGGTATATGGGTGGGTCACCAAAATTTTCATATATATATATATATATATATGGATGACTTTATAATACAAATAATTAATTTTTGAAATTGAGTTGTAATAACATACATGGTGATTGCCCTAAATGACACTTTCTATGTGCCAATGTGATGCATGATTGGAATTATTTCCATGTTCAATATTAAATTGATACATGATATGTTTTAGCTCATTCTAAGTATCAAAGTGACTTGCATCACAACTTAAGATTGTACTTATTTTCTTAGTCTACGAAATTGGAAATTAAAATTGAACATATAGTTTACTAATAATAATAAAAAAAAAAGAATAGTGAAATAATTCTAACAAATCCATAAAATTCAAAAATTAATGAGAAACCATAAACAATATTAATACAAATCCATAACTGAAATAGTGAATACATGTATCAATAATCTATCCATATGAAAATATATACAAATTACAAATATCACATTAACATCCATAAACTATTCATGTGTGAAAGTATACAAAATTCACATGTGAATGTGCCTTATGAAATGAGCCTAAAAATATACAAACTATCACACTCTAAGTACCACCAAAACTCCTATGTGAGTTTGGTCACGCAAAGTAAGTGTCCATAAGCTGGTACTGCAATATAACACATCCAAATTCAAACTAATTAAATCATTATTTGATCAAAATAAACAATATGGAAATAAATGATTTTGAACTAGATTTCTACTTGCATATACATGAATATACTAACATTAGTTAAGTCCAAATGAAAGTAAGATAGGATGGGGGTATGATGAATCTGGGCTTGGTGCTCCCCTACCTGTAGCTCAATGATTGAGGCCCACATCAATGGACCTGCATCATTAGTGCGTCAAAACCCATCATCCCACTCATGTATACACATAACAATGATGTCAAAAACACTTTGCATATCGGCATGTGTACAAAATGGCAAGGAAAAATATTAATTAGTCTACAAAACAATTACCATATAGGTATAACTTAAAAAAAGAAAATGTTGAAATATTAGGAATACATTTTTTACCTCAACTTTTGGTCCATGTGGTTGTATATAGTGACTATCATGCACATTAGTGGATGTATGAGGTGGAGGTGGAGGTGGAGGAGAATTCATGCAAACATGCTCTGGTTGAGGATGGCCTAGCTGATCAACTGCCTCCTCAGATGACCTCATAAGCTCATCCATGTAGTTGGGATGTGTCTACATGTTCTCATGAACCTATTAATATAAATGCAATCTAATACGAACTAGATATTAATATAAATAATTATGCATAATTTGAAAAAAAGAGTCAAAAGTTTCATATACATATATGTACCTAGTCTATGTCATGCAATCCATGCACCCTCCAAGTCTCATGAATGGCATCACGATACAAAAATGTATATGTCAAAATCTGCTCAAAGGGTGAACTTATGAGAAATGCATCATCATATAAGGGCATTGTCCATTCATGAGGCAATGGTGGTGGTCTCTTAATCTCTTCATCCAATGCAACATGCGCACTGGACAATAACCTTTGCATGTTTTCTAAAATAGTCTCCCTGGTCTCACCATTGAGTTGTGATAGCTCCTCTAGCTTTATAGGTAATACCAAGCTCTGAAAAGATAGTAATAAGAATCTAAGAGGAGGTGGTACATGCCCGACGTCTGTATGAGCTCCATCATGCTCATAAATACGTCAAAATTTAGGTTCATAATAATGATATCTGGTATCAGTGTAATATGGCATCATATGTAACACCCACTTCTCATATAAATTCTTGGAAAAATAAATGGTGACTTGGTCATTATGGGGGAGCTGGCCCCAAGCTCCAATGAATCTATCATACACAAAAGGGCTACATCAATATTCCTAAAATATTTTAGTGGAATCGTAGCTCTATGTCAAGCAGGTCAATTCGGAGGGATGTTAAACAACTCCCCATCAACATCAATCTCCTTGGTGGCCTCTTTCACCACCTCCTAAGTATCTGAGCCTGACCTCCAATATGTATCAATCAACCTATTAATGTTATCCATCATCAAAGACAATGCAAGATGAGTCAGTGAATTGGCGGGGATGTCTTGTATCTCTGTTGTTATCCCCGTATCACAGGTTTTAACATCCTCAATGTGATATGAGTTATAGCATCATCCCATGGAAGGATCAATGTTGCACTCTGATCCTTAGCTTTGGCCTACTGAGGACATATATATCAAAAACATAATTTAACATATATAATTAACAGACTAGAAGCATAATAACATGCACATTAAATTCAAACATATGCTATCCGGATTAGATCATTATATTTATTTTCATCCATCTCAATGCATTCAGAGTGGAAAATGTGGAGGAATCACTTCACAGGACCGTTTTGATTGGTGGGACGTAGTTTGGTGAAATGTGGTATGAAACCTTCGAGGAGAATTTTGAGGCATCAAATGATTTTTTTGGGCATAAAAAAGTTTCGCTATACGTCACACATTTTCATGTTATTCTACACATAGATATATTTCCAATGGCGCATTAAGCTTGTCAATTAGAATATGTATGCAAACATTATGCCACTTAGAAGTTGATGTTCCTGTTTTCACACGTATAGTTCGGGATGATGTCACGTCAACCCCCATTATTCATGGAAAAAGGGCTAGAGAAGTGTTTGTGTTGTAAAATATTAGAAGAGTCTATATTGTAACTCTAGTTAAGATTTGATTTAATCAAACTTAACCACTCGTGGGCTATCGGGCTGTGTTATAACTAGGCCACTACAAGGAACAGGCATTCCATTCTTTCGAGAGAATTTTGTCGCATAGCTGAGAAAAGATAGCCAGGAGACGTAAGAGGTAGACCACACAGAGAGGATATGTTCACTGTAGTAGCCCATGGGCCACATACATTACTTTCTTGTACATGCAGCCATATTTCCAGACAGAAAAGGAAAGCGAAGTGACCTCGCCTTCTAGCTAGGTTTTCTCCCGAAATGGTTTCCCATACAATATTGTGTGTCTTATGTGTGTTTTTCAGCTTATTTTGTCGTTCTCTATTCTTTTGGATAATTTCCATTCACATGCATGCACTAATCACAGTTAAATCTACAAAAAAAATTACAGTTTAACAAAATTATAATAGTGTAGAATTTCATATTTCTAATACAATACTATCAAATCTATTGTGATAAACATATAAAGCTTAAAGAGGATTTAAAAATGAAGGAGGTGTACCTAAAATAAGCGAAGAAGTCCACTAGGGTTGCATGATCATCAATAGAGAAGAAAAACTACCTTTGAAACTTTGATTGGTGTTAGAGGCAAGATCTATGGGTGGAACATGAACTCTCAGAGGGCTATCTAATTTATCACGAGCCCAAGCACATTTAACAGAACCCGTCACACTGCAATGGCCTATAGTTGGTGCATGTATATGGGATGCCTCAGATATTACATATAATACATATAAACAAATCTAAGAAAACAATGTTGACAAAAAAACATTTCTAAACTCAAGAAGAATAATCTAGCTTGAAACCCTAAACTTTAGAGTCCATCTTTATATGTGTGTGTGTGTGTGTGTGAAATAACTTTATATGTCAAATAACTTTATATGTTATGTAAAATAATTATACAACTATGTTATGTTATGTTAACTAATTTTATGTTGTGTTAAATAAAAAATATTGTTATTTTAAATAGTTATAGAATTATATTATCTTTATATTATATATATATATATATATATATATATTTATATATATTATATATATATATATATATATATATATATATATATATATATTATATATAACTAAAATATATCTAGCTATGTGATATGTTATATCTTTATAATCTAGTTAAATATATATAGTTATATTTAAATAGTTATATAGTTACATAGTTATGAAATAGTTATAGTTATGTTACATGCTATATCATATATGTGTGTGTTATGTTAAATAACTTTATGTTATACATGTTAAATAATTATAGAGTTCTATGTTAGGTTTGTAGGTTTTAACCCCATGTAGAAATTTCCTGCATATGAATTCTAAAATCAGAAAATAAACAATGGCAAGAGCATAAAACATAAAACAGATATATACAAAGATTTCCCCCTAGATCCCAGAACCAGGACTATGTTGAGGGCCCGAAGATCGGGTCAACAACAAGGGGGATACCCACCCGGTCCGGAACCTAGTTGGCGGCTCCTTGCCCGTTTGGTGTAGCGGGTCCGACTGGGGATAATGGGACCAGCTTCCCAATCTAAAGGTTATGTGTGTGTGTGTAGATTTTGATTATGCTGATTTTGAAAGTATTTTAAAGCTGACTCAAATCTAACTAGTAAACAGATTCTATACTATTGCAATCTAATGAAAACAAAACATCTAATCTACGTTAACCCGGGATATGTCTCTTATATTATGTGATCTAAAAAGATTTCGAACAATAACTGGTAATAAAGATCATTCAACTATCGTTAGAATATGAACCATTTAAGATAAACCATTCTGCATAAGAAGTTAGGCAAAACAATTGTGAACAACATATCGCATAATAAGTCATTCATATGTCAAGCACAAACAAATGATTCCACCGTACAGAAGTGCCAAATGGTAACCCAAACATCCATGCATTAACATATAAACAACTAAAACTGCATATCACTTTAAGAATACAAGCAGAAATTCGTCAAGAGATAAAAGTACCATTTATGACTGATTTTCACTCACAAACTTCAAGCAATAACGATTTACCTCTACTTACTTCTAACATCTACTAAGAGTACAGAAGTGCAACATCAGTAGCAGACATTGAAATGCAAACATAAGTAAATCTCGATCCTTCCATTCATCAAAACCTCCTCTGAGGGTGCAGAAGTGCATGTTCCGAGGACAAGTTTTTGACAAATTTCTGGACCCTTCTCCAATGCAATGAGAAGGGTTAAAATACTACTTCCTAATTCTAATAATAGTATCATTACAAAATTTTAGGATACGGTTTTCAAATGACCGTCCTTTTTTTAATCTAGTTAAAAGAGAAAAAACAACATTCTAAATGAAATCATCTGTGAACTTGGTCTTTGAAGTTGCAAGTGTCCAGCATAGGCTTGAGAAGAGTCGGCTGGCTGATTTCTGCACTGAGCTGGGCTGCGAAAATGGCATCTATGAGAGCTGGCGCTACCTTCTCGGCTGCGTTCGTAATACACTTCACCGTCATCCATTGGCTATGTGGTTTAACCAAGTATGTCCAGTAACCTTCCCAATTCAGCCTAGCGAATGCTTGGATTGCCTTCCCTTTTGCCTGCGCTTTCTGCCTCCATTCTGTCTCCAGTTGCAACTTGCTTGGTAGGTACCCCGGGGTAGTCTCTGTATTTAGATTGTCCCTGTGTAAATTTTCATTTACACAGTCGATAAGAATGCTCGCTTGTGTCGCCGCTGTCTCTGGTGCTTGCTCCGCCCACGTGATTTGTTCGTCCCATTTATTAAAGAGCAACTCCTTATGATTTTCATTAATCCTGGGTGCTCCTACTCTTTTCCCTTCCTCATCATCTTGCCAATTTAGATATTCTGTCACCTTCTTGTCGTTCTGATCATAGTCACTCCGCAATTCCACTACCTGACTGGTGATTTTATCGCTCAGCTCACAAAAGTGCCTCCACTGTGATATTTTACGTCCCAACTCTTCCTGTTGCTGCAGTAGTTGCTCGTTCAAGCCGATGGACTCTGAAATAAACTCTACCCACTTAGGCTCATCTTTATGCATTTCTTGCACCGTCTGCAATTGTTTTTCTTTTTCTTCAAGACTTTTCTGATAGCCTATCTGCATTTGTTGAAAGTCTTCCTGTAGCTTTTCTAGCTGTCTAGAAGCTTCAGTGTTCACGTTGGCTTGTTGCAACTGTTGTTGTAGCAGTTGTATATGATTTTCTTGTTCCTTTAGGAGTTTCTGAACTTCAGAGGCCTTGTCAATAGTTGCAGAAGCATATGCTCCTGCAATCTGAGACAGCTTCGTGAGATTTTCGGTCGGATTATTATTTGGGTCTTTCCACAAGACGTCCAGATGTTCAGCACTTTGAGACAGTGTATTCTCAAGCTTTCTCTTCTTTCTCTGTCTCCTCACGACTGCTTTGTGCTGGGGACTATAGAATACATCCAGTGGGGGAATTTCTTCTACGTTAAGTAGAAGTTCTGAGGCTGGAGCGATAGGAAGGTGTTCAACTTCTGTGGCGCTACTGACCATGGTCGAAACGACTTCTTGCACCACCTGTGTATTGCTCACAGGTGTCTTCGGGACTTGCCCTTCAAGATTAATTAATTCATTGAAGGTTTCCCACTCTTTATCTAGCTCTGTTGTGACAAGGGGTGCTTCGATGACAGGAGGGGGGACATCTCTTGGTGGTGAGGTGATAACTTGCTGCTGAGACATTACACTCGACTGAGCTATGTCTTTGGTCGTTTCTTCGTTTTTTCCTTGTTCGTGACCAGACTCTTCAGGATGCTCAGATACTTCTTGTGCGACGTTGGACTTAGACCTGGAAGTGCAGGTGTTTTCACTCAGGCTGATGCTCGGAGTCGGTTCTCTAGTAGGTATTCGCAGCCTCTCTAATGGAATACTAGCCAGCCTTCTTTCTCTGTATAACGTGAATTTCTGGAGGTCACCTGAAGACAACCTCGACTGAGCTTCCTGCAAAATTTCTTTGAGCGAGCTCTTACTCTGAAAGAGATCATCAAACAGATCTTTCTTTCCAGAGAACACTCTTATCTTGATGTTCGTTGTGAATTCTTGGGACACATTATTTGGGTCGAATGGCCTCGCTGGGAACTTAAATAATTGAAGACACGTCACATTCTCCACCTCGCCAAAAGTGTGTCCTACATCGAACAAAGAGAAGGCCCCACAAGTGACAGGAAATTGAGGCCAAATGGCCTTCTTCTTGTCCTTTAGGTCCTTGGTTAAACTGCCTTCAGAACAGGTTTGATAAGCGATTTCCCGGGCCAAAAGTTTATCAGGGATATATAGTGGTAGGACATGTGGAGGTACGGTGCTTCCAAAAACTCTAATGTAAGTAAACCATTCTTCCCCAAACCATCTTGCGACGGGGATGATGTCAATTTGGGCCTCGGGGGAGCACCTTGGGGGGTCCTTATCGTATATCATTCTATATAGGGGCAAAATAACCCCATGGCAAATCTGGTAAAAATGAGGGGCAAACTGGGAATCCCATAAGATCTTGTGATAAACATGGATGGGCAATGGGTCTTGGGTAGTCCATTTCCAACCCATAACAGGAAAATTAGATACAAGACAAACATAATCCATAATATAGGCAGATAGATAAAAAGGAGGATAGACCCTTTGAGAAAAGGATCTCTTAGACCGATAATTGACAACAGCCGTGTATAGAGTATCAGAAAGGATTTTGGCCCAATCTAGAATTTCGGTGTTAGTGGCAGCATCAATTAATGGCAGCCATTCAGGTGGAAACTTGTTGATATTTGGCATCCCAAATAACCTACAGAGCATAGCCGTAGGAAAACAATATGGAGAGGTGAGGGAACCAGTGCTATACATACCGTTTTTATCCTTCTTTAGCGGCTCATCTCTTCTAGACCATTCTTTAGTGGTGTCTGATAGATCTGGATTCTCCGCCGCGAACTTCCTAACGAATTCTGCATTATAGGTTGCTTGCGGTTCAGGAAGATGATACATAAGTTTCAAATCTTGCGCAGCAAACGATCCTACAAGCCCATGTCCATGAACTTTAAATTGTCTGTCCTTCAATTCTGCATCATCCAATATCCATTTGATCATATCTGTGTATGGTAGAATTTTGGGTCTTGCAGCTACTCTTTGGAGGAATGAACATGCTAGGTCCTCCAAGGTCAACTCAGAAGAGCGTGGAGCGCCCGCGACAGCAGTCACCTTCATTATTCTAGGCTTTTCTTCTTCTAGCAGCCTGTACATACCGTCCCATGTTGATATCCCTGCGTCTTTGTTGCAGGCTGTGTCTGTGTACAGGGGTGCCATCTCCTTGGTCTTCTCCCTTGCTTCGGAGCTTTGAGCTTTGTTCTTCTTTCCCATTTCGCTTGCGTTTCTGTCTGAGTCGCCTTCGCGTTTTGTTCCTGCAGATTACGAGTGAAATGGAAATGACTGATCCAGAAAGGTGATGGGAGAGTTTTAAATGCAAGAGATAAATCAAATATGCCACCTTACGTGAAGCAAATCTCTACCAAGGCACGCGTCTTTAATCCACTTAATAACTGACAACTAATTTATTTACTATCATTAAAAGTGCATGATTTCAGGTCAGATTATAGAAAGTGGCTTTTTCTTTGAATGGCGCGCCCGAAGGATTCATACCGAAGTGATTTATGATTTGCTGATGTAACCTTGCACGTCACGCGATCGCTAATCGCATCATTGCAAATCGCATGGATGTGGCATCGCAGCGATCGCAATATCGCAGATCGCAGGAATTTGATATTCACAAAATCTTGCCTGGCTCATTTCTGCGATATGCGATCTAGCGATCGGCGTTATCGCAGATCGGCAGATCTTTAAGTTTTCTTTATGAGCATTACTAATTTGCGATGCAATGCCATTATTAACACGAGGATGATGCGCATAAAAAGGGGAATGAAGATTTTTCCTATCTTTTGCAATACGACCTAGAGGTTTTTCTCTTTTATCACAGACTGAGGCTTTGAAATATCTAAGAGGCTTTTTCCAAGCGTATGATTGTGACTTCAAAAAGAAATTCTTGCTTTTCCTAAAAATTAACTAAGGGTCCCCATTCATCCAGTATCGTGGCTGATACTTAATTGAATAAGGGGGGGTGTTGCTGGCTACAACAATTGGCGATTCACTTGGGAGAACCAGTTATCTCTGCTTTTACATTTATGCTTTCAAACTTCCTGAGAAAAATGTCTGAAAGAAAAAGTTGAACTTTATTATAAAACGATAAAGCAAACAATACTTTAAACTGTCAATGATGTTTCGTTTCAACCTGTTTCTATTTCAATTACTTGCATCTTCAGCTTGTCTTTGCATTTAAACCCGTCATTACTTGGTCTTGTAAAAACATAAAATAAAAGTCTTCTCTATGTATCAGCTCTTTTCCTTAAATATGCTCCTTTGTCGCAGGTAGAGCCTCTGCTGCCAGCAGGCGTCCATAGCCTCGACAGGGTTACCTATTACCCAGCAATGATCCTTTAACCTGCTTAAGGTTATTTACAACTTTTTCAGAGAAAAATCCTTTTTTGACACTTTTTCCTTTTTTATTCTCTAAAGAACAATGTCTTGGTTTGGTGGCCAAATTATGACATAGTCATTCACTTGATTTACACTTTTGCTGAACAAGCTGGCTCATGATGAGACCCCTTGCCTTTTGATTGCAACAATCTTGAGTCATTGCCCTGTTTTGGTAGACAGTTTTGCCAAAGTCAGCAAGTTATAATATCTGTGATCATGATAAGCCAGCTTGTGATGAGACCTCTCATTCTTTGAGATATAACGTCTTTTTAGATTATTCCTCTGAATGCTGCATTTTCCTTTAGCAGGGAGGAAGTCAAACTTCTTTCCTTAAGAAAGTTCTGGACGACAATGATAGGGCTGTTTTTGGTAATGGCTGCTTTCACAGAGAATTTTTATTTTAATATTGATACCTTTCATTGTGCTGACCTAAAAACAAATTTTCCACTGAGATAGCTTTCTTTAAAGTTTTTGCGGTTGAAACTATCATCATATCTGGGTTAAAGTTCTATTGATAATAAAGATCAAATTCCTAAAAGATTTGTTGTTCATAGAAGCAGAAGTTTCAAAAATTTTCAATAGAGAAAAAGGTGTCTTTAGTAAATGCCAAATGCCGTTAACCAAAGCAAACATTATTATGAGAGGCGAACATTCCCTAGGGTTATGTAGAGAATATGAATAATTTTGCCTATCGATTTATTAAAAGCAAACCTAATAACCTAGCTAAATTACTCCTACTCCTATTCTAACTATATACAGGAAATAACTATGTGAAATGATATTTCCAATGGAACCATGTATTTATTTTTATTCCTAGCCGTATGAATCTTCCAAGCATGAGTAAAAAGAACCAAACTTTCCTTGGATCATAAATATTGGCTGTGGAATAAAAACATACAACCCCAATTGGAATTCTGTCTGATTTTCCTTTCTCATGAGAGCTTTTTTCCAACTGGATACCTATTGGATCATAAAAATTAGGATGAATTTCTGTTATGAATTGATGATCTCTTAATAGGAAGGATAACAAGTCATATTGCGAAAATGATTTTTTAGTTTTAACGACTTGTAACCTGTTTTTTGTTAACGCTGAGTTTTTAGCGATTTCGTTTGAAATGAAAGTTCTCATATATAAATCGCTAAAACAAAATCTATCAAAAGTTTGAAAATTTAAAAAGAAATCCGATTTTGTACAAAATGAGTGCAAGTGAGGAAGAAATGATTGGGTATTTACAGAAATAGTGTTACAGCACAACTGGGATCTACTTGTAACATCTTGCTCCTCACAAGAACTGGCCAGGTTTTGTGAATCAGGAACTAGGTTATGATTGCGAACAGGGATGAAGCTTTCCTCACGATATGAATCATAGATCGGGGTATTGTCTTGGATAGTAAAATTATTCAAATGAGCTTTTACTTTGAGATGAGGATCGGCTGATATGATTTCTGATTTAAGATGTTCCTTATTATCTGACCCTAGTTGAGTTACTTGAGATAACTCAACAACATCATCATTGTCAAAGTAACTATCGCAAAAGACTCTACAGATTTCCTTAGGTTCCTCTTTTTCATTATATGTTTTCAGACAAGGGAGGTCAGGAAGCTCTTGTTTGACATTGATCAGAGGTTGTGCTAAAGCGGTCTCTTTATCTTGAAAACCTAATGATGAGTCGTTTGAATAACCCTCTATGTTTTTTGAGATATGCTTAATATTGAGAGGGGAAACATTGTCATCACTAAAAACATCGGGATAAAGAGAAAAATGTGAATCTGGAATAATGCATTTAAAAACATCATGAAGAAAATTTTGTTCATCAGATTCATCATAAACATCGGGCTTTAGATCATACCTTTGTGCGCTGATACTTTCTGAAAGAGAAACAGTTGGTTGATCTAACCTTGGCATAGGCATTAGTTGATTTGAAATGATATTGTCTGACTTTATGTTAGAGTCATCTTCTGGTTCCAGGGTAGTTTCCCTTTGAGCATTTTCGTCTTTATTTTCTAGTATTAGAGCATGCATGACTCCTAGGCTTTGCAGATTTTCTTCATTATGGATGATCTGTGTATTTGACTTGAAATGCTCATCTATATTAGAAGAAAACGAAACAAAGGTCGAGCTAATTTCTGCTTGGTCAGATAAAGGAGGTAGGAAATACTCATCATAATCTAAAGATTCTTCATCTGTGAGCTCATCCTCAAGATCACACTGTAGACATTTGAGATGAAATCGCATATTGAAATCCCTTACGGGTTCATCTTGTTTTCGTAGATAATCAATTTCATCATATACCTGGTCATAGTCATAACAATCAAATTCCAAGATGAAAGTCCTAACGAATTGGTCCCAGCTGTGGATTGATGCAACTGGGAGGGTTCTGCACCATTTTCTAGCTTCCGCTGTAAATGTAAGAGTAAAAATCCTGCACAAAACTCCTTCATCAATTCTCTAAATGTCAGAACTCGAAACTTTTTGAATGAACTGAAGGGCATGATTAAATGCAGAAGAATTATTCTTACCGTTGAATTTTACCTGAGACAAGAGCCTTACCACATCTGGTGGAGTGTTGGAAGAGGTAGGAACATGGATGCAACTCCAAATAGGAATTCTATGAGCAGCCATCCTGTTTCAAGATTTATAATTTGGAAAACATTCCAACGGACGCCATGTAGGCCCTCCTTCTAGCGCCAAATATGTTGAGGGCCTGAAGATCGGGTCAACAACAAGGGGGATACCCACCCGGTCCAGAACCTGGTTGGTGGCTCCTTGCCCGTTTGGTCTAGCGGGTCCAACTGGGGATAATGGGACCAGCTTCCCAATCTAAAGGTTATGTGTGTGTGTGTAGATTTTGATTATGCTGATTTTGAAAGTATTTTAAAGCTGACTCAAATCTAACTAGTAAACAGATTCTATACTATTGCAATCTAATGAAAACAAAACATCTAATCTACGTTAACCCGGGATATGTCTCTTATATTATGCGATCTAAAAAGATTTCGAACAATAACTGGTAATAAAGATCATTCAGCTATCGTTAGAATATGAACCATTTAAGATAAACCATTCTGCATAAGAAGTTAGGCAAAACAGTTGTGAACAACATATCGCATAATAAGTCATTCATATGTCAAGCACAAACAAATGATTCCACCATACATAAGTGCTAAATGGTAACCCAAACATCCACGCATTAACATATAAACAACTAAAACTGCATATCACTTTAAGAATACAAGCAGAAATTCGTCAACAGATAAAAGTACCATTTATGACTGATTTTCACTCATAAACTTCAAGCAATAACAATTTACCTCTACTTACTTCTAACATCTACTAAGAGTACAGAAGTGCAACATCAGTAGCAGACATTGAAATGCAAACATAAGTAAATCTCGATCCTTCCATTCATCAAAACCTCCTCTGAGGGTGCAGAAGTGCATGTTCCAAGGACAAGTTTTTGACAAATTTGTGGACCCTTCTCCAATGCAATGAGAAGGGTTAAAATACTACTTCCTAATTCTAATAATAGTATCATTACAAAATTTTAGGATACGGTTTTCAAATGACCGTCCTTTTTCTAATCTAGTTAAAAGAGAAAAAACAACATTCTAAATGAAATCATTTGTGAACTTGGTCTTTGAAGTTGCAAGTGTCCAGCATAGGCTTGAGAAGAGTCGGCTGGCTGATTTCTGCGCTGAGCTGGGCTGCGAAAACGGCATCTATGAGAGCTGGCGCTACCTTCTCGGCTGCGTTCGTAATGCACTTCACCGTCATCCATTGGCTGTGTGGTTTAACCAAGTACGTCCAGTAACCTTCCCAATTTAGCCTAGCCAATGCTTGGATTGCCTTCCCTTTTGCCTGCGCTTTCTGCCTCCATTCTGTCTCCAGTTGCAACTTGCTTGGTAGGTACCCCGGGGTAGTCTCTGTAATTAAATTGGCCCTGTGTAAATTTTCATTTACACAGTCGATAAGAATGCTCGCTTGTGTCGCCGCTGTCTCTGCTGCTTGCTCCTCCCGCGTGATTTGTTCGTCCCATTTATTAAAGAGCAGCTCCTTATGATTTTCATTAATCCTGGGTGCTCCTACTCTTTTCCCTTCCTCATCATCTTGCCAATTTAGATATTCTGTCACCTTCTTGTCGTTCTGATCATAGTCACTCCGCAATTCCACTACCTGACTGGTGATTTTATCGCTCAGCTCACAAAAGTGCCTCCACTGTGATATTTTACGTCCCAACTCTTCCTGTTGCTGCAGTAGTTGCTCGTTCAAGCCGATGGACTCTGAAATAAACTCTGCCAGCTTAGGCTCATCATTATGCATTTCTTGCACCGTCGGCAATTGTTTTTCTTTTTCTTCAAGACTTTTTTGATAGCCTATCTGCATCTGTTGAAAGTCTTCCTGTAGCTTTTCTAGCTGTCTGGAAGCTTCAGTGTTCGCGTTGGCTTGTTGCAACTGTTGTTGTATCAGTTGTATATGATTTTCTTGTTCCTTTAGGAGTTGCTGAACTTCAGAGGCCTTGTCAATAGTTGCAGAAGCATATGCTCCTGCAATCTGAGACAGCTTCGTGAGATTTTCGGTCGGATTATTATTTGGGTCTTTCCACAAGACGTCCAGATGTTTAGCACTTTGAGACAGCGTATTCTCAAGCTTTCTCTTCTTTCTCTGTCTCCTCACGACTGCTTTGTGCTGGGGACTATAGCATACATCCAGTGGGGGAAGTTCTTCTACATTAAGTAGAAGTTCTGAGGCTGGAGTGATAGAAAGGTGTTCAGCTTCTGTGGTTCTACTGACCATGGTCGAAACGACTTCTTACACCACCTGTGTATTGCTCACAGGTGTCTTTGGGACTTTCCCTTCAAGATTAATTAATTCATTGAAGGTTTCCCACTCTTTATCTAGCTCTGTTGTGACAAGGGGTGCTTCGATGAAAGGAGGGGGGACATCTCTTGGTGGTGAGGCGATAACTTGCTGCTGAGACGTTACACTCGACTGAGCTGTGTCTTTGGTCGTTTCTTCATTTTTTCCTTGTTCGTGACCAGACTCTTCAGGATGCTCAGATACTTCTTGTGAGGCATTGGACTTAGACCTGGAAGTGCTGGTGTTTTCACTCAAGCTGATGCTCGAAGTCGGTTCTCTAGTAGGTATTCGCAGCCTCTCTAATGGAATACTAGCCAGCCTTCTTTCTCTGTATAACGTGAATTTCTGGAGGTCACTTGAAGGCAACCTCGACTGAGCTTCCTGAAAAATTTATTTGAGCGAGCTCTTACTCTGAAAGAGATCATCAAACAGATCTTTCTTTCCAGAGAACACTCTTATCTTGACGTTCGTTGTGAATTCTTGGGCCACATTATTTGGGTCGAATGGCCTCGCTGGGAACTTAAATAATTGAAGACACGTCACATTCTCCACCTCGCCAAAAGCATGTCCTACATCGAACAAAGAGAAGGCCCCACAAGTGCCGGGAAATTGAGGCCAAATGGCCTTCTTCTTGTCCTTTAGGTCCTTGGTTAAACCGCCTTCAGAACAGGTTTGATAAGCGATTTCTCGGGCCAAACGTTTATCAGGGATATATAGTGGTAGGACATGTGGAGGCACGGTGCTTCCAAAAACTCTAATGTAAGTAAACCATTCTTCCCCAAACCATCTTGCGACGGGGATGATGTCAATTTGGGCCTCGGGGGAGCACCTTGGGGGTCCTTATCGTATATCATTCTATATAGGGGCAAAATAACCCCATGGCAAATCTGGTAAAAATGAGGGGCAAACTGGGAATCCCATAAGATCTTGTGATAAACATGGATGGGCAATGGGTCTTGGGTAGTCCATTTCCAACCCATAACAGGAAAATTAGATACAAGACAAACAGAATCCATAATATAGGCAGACAGATAAAAAGGAGGATAGACCCTTTGAGAAAAGGATCTCTTAGACCGATAATTGACAACGACCGTGTATAGAGTATCAGAAAGGATTTTGGCTCAATCTAGGATTTCGGTGTTAGTGGCAGCATCAATTAATGGCAGCCATTCAGGTGAAAACTTGTTGATATCTGGCATCCCAAATAACCTACAGAGCATAGCCGCAGCAAAACAATATGGAGAGGTGAGGGAACCAGTGTTTTACATACCGTTTTTATCCTTCTTTAGCGGCTCATCTCTTCTAGACCATTCTTTAGTGGTGTCTGATAGATCTGGATTCTCCGTCACGAACTTCCTAACGAATTCTACATTATAGGTTGCTTGCGGTTCAGGAAGATGATACATAAGTTTCAAATCTTGCGCAGCAAACGATCCTACAAGCCCATGTCCATGAACTTTGAATTGTCTGCCCTTCAATTCTGCATCATCCGATATCCATTTGATCATATCTGTGTATGGTAGAATTTTGGGTCTTGCAGCTACTCTGTGGAGGAATGAACATGCTAGGTCCTCCAAGGTCAACTCAGAAGAGCGTGGAGCGCCCGCGACAGCAGTCACCTTCATTATTCTAGGCTTTTCTTCTTCTAGCAGCTTGTACATACCGTCCCATGTTGATATCCCTGCGTCTTTGTTGCAGGCTGTGTCTGTGTACAGGGGTGCCATCTCCTTGGTCTTCTCCCTTGCTTCGAAGCTTTGAGCTTTGTTCTTCTTTCCCATTTCGCTTGCGTTTTTGTCTGAGTCGCCTTCACGTTTTGTTCCTGCAGATTACGAGTGAAATGGAAATGACTGATCTAGAAAGGTGATGGGAGAGTTTTAAATGCAAGAGATAAATCAAATATGCCACCTTACGTGAAGCAAATCTCTACCAAGGCACGCGTCTTTAATCCACTTAATAATTGACAATTAATTCATTTACTATCATTAAAAGCGCATGATTTTGGGTCAGATTATAAAAAATGGCTTTTTCTTTGAATGGGATGCCCGAAGGATTCGTACCGAAGTGATTTATGATTTGCTGACGTAACCTCGCACGTCGCGCGATCGCTAATCGCATCATCACAAATCGCATGGATGTGGCATCGCAGCAATCGCAATATCGCAGATCGCAGGAATTTGATATTCACAAAATCTTGCCTGGCTTATTTCTGCGATATGCGATCTAGCGATCAGCGTTATCGTAGATCGGTGGATCTTTAAGTTTTCTTTATGAGCATTACTAATTTGCGATGCCATGCCATTATTAACACGAGGATGATGCGCATAAAAATGGGAATGATGATTTTTCCTATCTTTTGCAATGCAACCTAGAGGTTTTTCTCTTTTATCACAGACTGAGGCTTTGAAATATCTAAGAGGATTTTTCTAAGCGTATGATTGTGACTTCAAAAAGAAATTCTTGCTTTTCCTAAAAATTAACTAAGGGTCCCAATTCATCCAGTATCGTGGCTGATACTTAATTGAATAAGGGGGGGTGTTGCTGGCTACAACAGACTACCAGATTGATTTTTCATTATGTTCCTTTCAATGTTATAATACATATATATACATATCGAAGCATCCATAAACCCCAATCCATTAACCATGGATTAGAACATAACTGTAGCTCCATTGACTAGATCTACAAAATACCATGGACAAAAACCATCATGCCCAAAACCATGTGTGAAATCCATGCAAAAAACCATAGGTACCTCCGCCAACCTAATATATGGTTCAAAAAAAATTTACTAGGGTGCTACCCGAGACCCTGTGCAGGGAGGCTACTGTCCACCTACGTAACCCCCCATGTGATCCCCTGGCAGCGCCCGATGCAATGTACAAGGGGGGCCTCCACCCCCCTATGCCCCCCCCCCCCACGTTTCGGGTAGTCATGGAAATAATATAATGCAACCCAACATTCTCCCACTTATTGTTTTATTTCCACATGAGAGCTTAGTCATTGATCCAGCCTTACAATGCCCATTATTTCTCTACACCAAGAGAACTTCTCAGTGCTAACAGAGTTTGTAAATGTATCTACAACATTCTTCAAAGTGTCCACCTTTCTAAGCAACACATTTTTGTCCTCAACTATATCCCTCATAAAGTGATTTTGAACATCAATGTGCTCTCTCTTTGAATGATAAGCAGGGTTCTTTGCCAAGAAAATTGCACTTTGATTGTCACAGTTTTTCCTTATAGCTCATTGTACTAACCCCATACTTGAACGCAGTCTCTTCAACCAAACTGCTTTCTTGCTTGCATGAGTGGTTGCCATGTATTGTGCCTTAGTAGTTGAAAGTGCCACTACACATTGTCTCTTACACATCTAACTGACTGCACCTCCGAATAGGTTAAACACATACCCACTTGTAGATGTTCATTGATCCAGATCTCCAACCGAGTCTGCATTAACAAAGCCATGGATGTCCGAAATTTTGTCAAATCCTGGTCTTCCTTGATAATGCAAATCATAATCACTAGTGCCATGAAAATACCTAAAAACCCACTTTACTATTGTCCAATGCTTCTTCCCTGGTTTTGACATAAATGTGCTTAATAATCACACTATATGTGCAGTGTCTAGTCTAGTAGATGACATTGCATACATCAGGTTACCAACTACACTTGCATTTGGAACATGCGACATGTCCTCTTCATCTTCATGTGTCTTGGTACACTTCTCAACAGACAACTTTACACCTACAGAAATAGGAACATTCACCAGTTTACTATTCTGCATATTAAGCCTCTGCATTATTATCTTGGCATACTTCCTCTGTTTTAACCAAATCTTCCTCTTTACCCGATCTCGTTTAATTTCCATGCCCAAAATATAGTTTGCAGCACTATTATCTTTCATGTCGAATTTGGAGCACAACTGGGTCTTCAAATCCTCGATAATTTCTTTGTTATTTCCAACCAACAACATATCATCCACATACAAGACCAGAAAAATAACAAGGTCACCAATTAATTTAAAATACACACAGTGATCTGTTTTTCTTCTCGTGAAGCCAAGTCCCCATATAAATGTATCAAATTTCTGATACCACATCATTGGTGACTTTTTTAACCCATAAAGAGACTTTTTTAACTTGCATACTAGTTATTTCTTACCCTTCATTGCAAAGCCTTCGGGTCGCTTCATGTAGATATCTTCTTCCAGATCCCCATGAAGAAATGTTGTCTTCACATCCATTTGTTCTACCTCAAAATCAAAAGTAGCAAAAACTGATAAAAATAATCTAATAGAATCTACCTTGGTAACAATAGAAAAACATATCACAAAAATCGATTCCCGACACCTGGGAATAACCTTTTACTACCAACCAGCTTTGTATTTCTCCACCTTTCCTTCTGCATTCATCTTCTTCTTAAACGCCCATTTGTTGCCAATGAGTTTCCTTCTAGTCGGTAGCTCCACCAGATCCCAAGCCTCATTTTTGTTCAAATATGTCATTTCATCAACCATGGTCTCTTTCTAGAGTTTTCCATCCTCTGAATCTACTACTTCCCTCACAATGTTAGGATCATCATCAAAAATAGATAAAGAAAAATTTGAGCAGAAAGAAGATGGCCTATACCTTTCTAGTTGCCTTCTTTCTTGGACTAATCTTCTCACAGCTGATGTTTGTGGCTCTTCATCTTCTGATTCCTCTTCTACTGTAGAGTCTCATTCTTCCTCCTTTATCTCAAACTCTATCTTCTCATGTTGCTCTAGTAGGACTTCATGTTTAATAACATATTTCACCTCTCTAAAACACCACATCTCAGTTGTACACAACCTTCCTTGTTTCTGGGTTCCAAAGCTTATAACCTTTTAAACCATCCTTATACCCAATAAAGATGCCCTTTTTATATTTACTATCCAACTTTGTTCTTTTCTCCTTTGGAACATGTACATATGCATCACATCCAAATACCCTATGATGTGAAAGACAAGGTGACTTATGAGTCCATACCTATTGTGGAGTCTTATCCTCCAACGTTGATGAAGGCGATATGTTGACCAGGTAACATGGAGTCTCCATAGCCTCTACCCAGAACTCATGTCCTAACCCGGCACCACTGAACATGTTTCTTTCCCTTTCCATCAACGTCTTCTTTACTCTTTCTGCAGCTCCATTTTTCTCAGGTGCGTATGGAGCATTCTTATGCCATGCTATACCACACTTCTTATAGAACTCTTCAAATTCCTTCTTTCAAAACTCTCCACCGTTATCTATCTTCAGCAACTTTATCTTATTCTCTGTTTGGTTTTCCACCAGAGCCTTAAATTCTTTAAACTTGTCAAAGACTTTAGATTTCTTCGTGAGGAAATATATCTATGTATACCTTGAAAAGTCATCTAAAAATGATACATAGTACACATACATTCCTGTTGGACACCTAATCCTAAAGGGTTAGTGTGGAAGCCGAAAAGACTAAGCAGTCCAAGAGACCTTGGGATCTGAAACCCAAGAGTCACATATTTGTACTATAAATGTACATCTATTGTTAATAAAAAATTGAACTCACTGATTTATCTTTCCTATTGTTTTGCTGTCCATGTGTGTTTAACATGGTATCGGAGCCAGTACGTTCATAATCTGCTCAATCCTTTGTGAGCCACTTGTTTTTTGTGGCCTGTGTAAACCTACGCATCGATTATACACTAGTTGTATATGTAAGATGGTGATGGCAAATATATTTTGAAGACTGATTATATGCTGGTATATATGTTCGTTGGAATGCGTTTGAATAATAACATTTGAATGGTTGATGCTTGATATTGCCTTGTTTTTAAATCATTTGAATGGTATATGGTGCGGTTCATGAGTGTAATGGTGCGTTACGCTGCTGGAGACCATTCAGTGGCTGTTGTAATCAAAACATTCTATCAGTTCTAGAATCGAAACGTTCTGCACCTCCCAGCGCTCTGTCCTCTACCTCTGCCAGTGCTCTGTCCTCTGCGTGATTCTCTGCACCTCCTGTGCTCTGCACCTCCTGCGCTCTGCGCTCTGCCATTTTCTGTCCTGTCATCCTGAGTCTACTCATTCATTATTCCTCTGAATTATCTGCTCCATATTCCAACGCATCTACGCATTCCTGAATTTGTAACGCTGAAGTGTTATTTGCCATTGTCTGCGTTTTGTCTGCCTGACCAGCGCTATCCAAGATAAGCTTTGTGCGCTTTCTGCCATAACGGTTGTCTGCAGAGACTTGGAATCTTCTATGTGTGATCTTACAGCCTAGTATCATGATGAGTCCGTTGGTAAAAGAACCTCGGTTAAGTGGAGCTGGAATGTGTAGCCCTGCGTTCAATCAAATGTTGAAGCCATGCAACTTTGCGTAACTTCGGTCTATATGCTATCCAAAAGAGCCAAAGCCTTGGTTATCTGAATACTTCTTTTTGAATGGCGTGTTGGCGATCGCTTGAGGACTGTTGATTCAAATGAAAGAAGCTCGTTGCTTGGGCAATTATAGAACTATATATATATATATATATATATATATATATATATATATATATATATATATATATATATATATATATATATATATATATATATATCAACGAGATATGTATAGACAGCGTTGACAGCGTTAACAGCGTTTCAAGGTCAAAAAGTGGAAGGAAGTAAGAGTTTTTATCCTGTAAGCGGAGGCAGTTTGTTGAACATTTGAGGCGATCCGGTGAACTATATATATCTTTTATAGAAAAGCTTGATCTGTCTCGTAATTTTGTTGGGCTTTTTACTCTTTCGTTCTTTTGAAGGGGATTTTGTTATTTTACTATAGAAGAAATTAGTCGTTTGATCCCGTAATCTATTTCAAGTGCAAATCATTGACCTTGTATCGATCCCGACCTTCTCACAAAGCTGGCTTGCCATTCATCGAAATTGCTAAATATGCATTGAAACTGCGGTGTTTAGGGAAGTTTACCCACAGTGAAAATAAATTCATATATCCTTTTTATAGTTTTTGAGTCTTTCAGCGTTGGCCATCATATACGAGTGTTGTCTCTGTTTAAGCCGTCCATTCTGAGTGTGGTATGCTTCAATCGAATGGTATTTGAGCAAGTTGCAGGTTTTGTTGCGATGCTTCCATCTTGTACTGGAGAACTTTATGCATTTCATGTCTTGTGTATTGAAGAATAGCTTCTTTCTCTGTAAGTTGCTTCTTAAGGCAAGCTATCTCCTGCTGAAGATGTGTCTTGTCAAAGTCCTCTCGATGTATATTATCAAGGTTCTTAATGTGACTTGAATAAAAGGAAAGACCACTATTTGTTACATCGGAAAATCGCCTTCCACCAACGGTTGCTCAAACGCTTGGAGATTTCTTCATTGTTGCTGAGAACTGGTGATACACTTCCAAAGTTGTGCTTATATTCTGGAATATGGATTGAAGGTGTATGTGCGAGCATGGACAGCAATAGAAAGCAGCGTCTCGCGCAGTCTCCATCTTAGGAATCTCAGTATTGTGGGGGCAGAATTGATATTGCAGGAAGGCAAGATTCTTCATTGCAAGAGGTCGAAGTTTTTCCAGGGCACTCACATAGCCATATTTCCAGAGTTCTGTCTGGTGATTATACCCAATGCAGGAGGGCCGACTTCATTCATAAAGACAGAAAGACAGAGGCCGAATTATATTTTATAGTAGCCTTCATTCGGCCAAACATCTCCAGCTTTATTCATAATTTTTGGCACCAAAAAAGCAGATCGAACCCAAGCAAATTTATCCATTTTGAGGCTGAATTATTTGTGCATTTCCAGAATTTAGTGTGCCAAGCATGGAGGCCGAATTCTACTTCATGGCTGGATTGACCCAAAGAAATAGAAGGCCGAATTCTGTGTGTTGGAGCCGCTCATACGCTGAGACCATACTGTCATAGAGGCCCGCAATCTCCACTGTCTTGGCCGAGTTTATAGTGTTGGAAAGGGACCAAATTTCTCCAATTTTCTGAGCATATACATCGGGTATGTGTGGCTGAGTATGGATCTGTAGAGGCTGATTTTTATTGTTGAGAGGGGCCGAGTGCCTCCACAAATTGCTGGTATCATAGACTGCGAAGAGAGGGCCAAGACCTTGCAATCATCAAGCCACCCATCACTACCACGAGTTCTGTCCAGTCTCAGGAAATTCGTGGTGTGTATTTTGTAGAGTTCGTGGGCTGATTTGTGGGTCGAAATCTGTCACATATCACTGCTGAGTATTCAATTGTGAAGGAAGCTGAGTTTTGCTGTATGTGTTGCCTCACTCCACCGTTATTTCAGATCGTGTCCATTGTTGGAGTGACATGGTTATGCAGTAATTTTATGAGCTGAAGAGTGAAAGGGTTGCTATCACTAACTTTGTTGAAGATACCAGTGGTCATTCCCTTTGAAATAAGCCCATGTTCTTCATTTCTGTTGTACATATTGGTACACCAATCAATTTTTTGCAGTAATATTATTGTGAAATGGATAGAATGGGTGTTGTATTAGAATTGCTAAACACTCTAATACATTCTACAACGGACAATACAATTATGATTGATAAAGCCATTGTCGCAAACATTCAAATCTGTTTGAAAAATGTACAAGAAAATATTGAGTTTTTGCAGCTGGAAACAAAGCTACAGCAGGAACAATTACAGCAGTGGAGTCATCATCTGAACCTGTTTCTGTTCAGAACATTGAGACTGCAACCCATCAACAGCAAGTCAATAATGTTACTGTTCATTCAAATAAAGCAGCAGTTGTACATGCAGATGCAGGAACTAAGTCTGCACTTCCCAAGCCCATCATCAGACCTTGGGAACAGCTTGTCCACAACAAGCACAAAACTGGTCTTGGATATGACAAGGACTTGTCCTTTCATATTCCAGACTATGCCAAGCCCATTCAGTTTCAGAGTGCTGGATTTATTCATGACAGTTCGCCTACTTCTCATGACAGTTCAGCTTCAGCTGTTCCAGATTCTACTCCTCTTCCACCGCAACAACAACAACAACAGATCGTGAAATGCCAACACTGTGACCGAGTTGGCCATTTGAAAGATCACTGTTTTGATCTTCATCCATGTGAGCACTGTCATAAAACTAGCCATTCTTCACACAGATGCTTCAAAAACAAACGTCCTGCAAGAACAAAGATTCATATTGGATGGATCGCTTCTTGGCAATGGGCATCAACAGCCAAGAAGATATTCCAAACACATGTCAGAACTTGTTCCAGAGTATTAAACAGTCTTGCAGTTGAGTTTTCTCCATCTTCTCACCTTGTATCTGACAGGGGGGGAAATGATGGTCATCTACAAGCTTCAAAGTCAATCTGGGACTTCCTCTAGCAGAAGACTACAGCTTCTTG
This sequence comes from Pinus tabuliformis, assembly GCA_031772625.1. Lineage (NCBI taxonomy): Eukaryota > Viridiplantae > Streptophyta > Pinopsida > Pinales > Pinaceae > Pinus > Pinus tabuliformis. The sequence goes on along the minus strand of CM062820.1, from coordinate 882,047,896 downwards.
CCAGTTTTGGAAGAGTTCCAGCAGAGTTGTTGGTCATCCTTAAACTATCACAGATTAAGAACACTTCCTCTAGCAGAAGACTCCAGCTTCTTGCCAGTTTTGGAAGAGTTCCAGGAATTGCATTAAGCATTCCAGAGTTGTTGGTCATCCTTAAACCATCACAGATTGAGAACACTTCCTCTAGCAGAAAACTTCAGTTTCTTGCCAGTTTTGGAAGAGTTCCGGGAACTGCACTAAGCATTCCAGTGTTGGTGGTCATCTTTAAACCACCGCCCTTTTTACCAACATTTCATAGAGCACATTCAGCCTAGTCCTGCCATGCATTTTTTGCACATTTTGTATTACAACTCTTTTCTTGGACTCATACATAACCCTTCGGATTAAGGGGGGGAATGTTGGACACCTAATCCTAAAGGGTTAGTGTGGAAGCCGAAAAGACTAAGTCGTCCAAGAGACCTTGGGATCTGAAACCCAAGAGTCACATATTTGTACTATAAATGTACATCTATTGTTAATAAAAAATTGCACTCACTGATTTATCTTTCCTATTGTTTTGTTGTCCATGTGTGTTTAAGAATTCCTAGTGATGGAACTGACATAGGGTCAAACATATCACTGAGCACAAGCTCCAATATTTGTTTCTCTCTCTTACCACCATAAGGGAAACTCGCCCAATTTTGCTTCCCATATACACAATTTTCACAGAAATAAAAATCCAGAGAGCTACTAGACATACCTTCTACCATACCATTACCATGAAGTATTTGAAGACCCTTCTCTCCAGTATGTCCAAGACTTTGATGCCATAACATGGTCTTTTCTCTAAAGACCACTAGATTTTTTGCTCCACTTTTAGTAACCATAGAATTGTTGCACCCATCAATAACAGTGCTACCTTGAAACTTGTACATAGTTCCAAACCGAACTACCCACATTAATATTAGTGCTCCCCGAAAAATATTGCAGGTATCTTTCTAAAAACTTTGTTTTTACACCTACATCATCCAACTTTCTTACAGAAAGAAAATTTCTAACCAATGAAGGAATATGCAAAACACCCAAAAGTGCTCTAATTCTTCCACCTTGCAACTTCAACTTGAACTTTCCACGACCAATGATTCTAGCCTTCCTCACATCCCCTAAGAAAACGTCACCACCATCATACTTCTCATACTCGCAGAACTACTCCTTATGGGGAGTGAAGTGAAAGGATGCACCTAAGTAAATTAACCATGCCTCATGATCTACATGTGTACTTGAACAAGAAGCCAAGTACACATCCCTACCTTCATTTGAGGTGCTTTTTGCCTTTGCTGAAGGAGCATCATCAATTACCTTTCCTTTCTTAGGAGCTTTAGATTTACAGTCCCTTTTGAAGTGCCCTTCCTTTCCACATTTCTATCACATCTTTATAGGTTTTCCTGGAGATTTAGATCTCCCTATAGATTTATATCTCCCACTCGAGAACTTATTTTTGTTTCTGTTATGGGACTGTCCTCATATAGACAAGGCATCACCATTCTGGCCCTCCATATTTTTCCGTCTCATCTCCTCTGACGACAAGGATGAGACTATTTGATAAAATTGCAAGGCAGTTCCATTTCTACCTATTGCAACAACCATACTATCCCACGAATCTGGTAGATAACACAACAAACTGATGCACTTATATGTTGGCATTATGTTTCTGGTATGGCTATATGTTACAGATGTTGTACTTGATGGCAACTCCCGTGGCAAGGCTCTCATTTTATTGAAAAATTAAGAAGGACGCAGGAAATCAGTTCAGAAGGTGCGTACCCGCAGGTACACCATGCAGGGACCGCGTCCAGAGACGCAGGTCAGCCGTTCAGGAGGTGCGTCCACCCAGTGCACACATTTCAAGGCAGAGAAAAGCACACGTGGGGGTTTCTTGTGTTTTACTCTTGGTATCTAGCCGACGGTATTGTGTTATTATGGTGTCGGCTCGTGGTATTGTTCCATGTTTTGAGGAGGAACTTGCCTATATAAAGCAAAGGAGATCATTTGGTTTAGGCATGTCTTTGGTTGAATATCTTATGAGGCTAGATCTGGTCTAGATCTAAAAAGGTGAATCTTTTGAAAGACTGAGATCTCTTTGGCGCATGATCAAATCTGTAGATCTGACTGTTTGGGTTACTCTTAAAGTCTTGAAATCATTCATACCCGAAGGTACGCAGGTTCAGTGAAAGGCAAGGGCGTCGGGACGCAGGTGCAGTAAGGGTTTAGGTGCGTCGGGACGCAGGCGCAGAAGGATTCAGGTGCGCCCGGGATGCAGTACAGTAACAGGCGCACTGCGTGGGGACGCAGAGCATAATAAGGATCAGGTGCGTCTCTGAGAAAAAAGACACGGCGCGATAGTATCTCTGGGTGCGTCCTTGCAGCAACAGGACGCGGCGCGATAGTGTTTTTGGGTGCGTCCCTGCAGCAAAAGGACGCAGTGCAGTTGAAGAAATAGTGTGTGGGCACGCAGTACAACAGAAGGATACATGCGGGTATACGCAGGCAAGCAGAAGGTTAATTGCGTCGCGACGCAGGCCACAGAAGGGAAAACGGCGTCTCTGTCTTAAAATGTTCTGTTGACTGAATTTCTCTGTTGATAAGGTGTTCTGGGTTAGTTCTGTTATTGCTGATCTGATAACTGTAGTGGATCGTAACTGTTATATTCTTGATGATCATTTGATGCTTTATGAAAATAAGTAGGGGGTTGTAGCTCCCTTCCAGGAGAAGACTTGAAAACGAGAGAGAGTAGTAGCTCTCTGCAGGTTGCAGCCTGCGTACTGGTAAAGGACTGCACCAGTACAAAATCATTGTAAAAGGAGTTTCTAATTTGAAAGAAGATAGAGACATATTGCAGCAGGTGGTTTTCACCCACATTGGGTTTCCACCTTACATCTTGTGTTCTTTGGTGTGACTATCTGTTTTCTTTGTTCATGCTCATTATTTTATGGTACTGACATGCAAAATAATTCAAAGATCAAATAAGGAAGATTTATTAAATTGCTAGATAATACTGATTCACCCCCCCCTCTCAGTATTATTTCCAACAATTGGTATCAGAGCAGGTCCTTCAGAGAAGCTTGATCGCTTAAAGGTAGATCGTTCATCATGAGCAACTACGAGAGAGAAGTATCAATCAGGCCACCAGTCTTTGATGGGACAAACTTCAATTATTGGAAGGTAAGAGTTACTGCCTATCTTCAATCTCTTGGTACAGAAGTTTGGGACATCGTAGAGACAGGCTACGCTTTTTCTTCAGTTACTCCTACAGATGCAGCCGAGAAAAAGAAGTATGAAACAAATGCGAAAGCAGTCAGTACTCTATTAGGATGTATATCTCAATCAGAATTCATGAAGGTAATGCACTTTAAATCCGCAAAAGAGATATGGGACAAAATTGTCACAAGCTATGAAGGAGATGAACAGGTAAAGCGTGCTAAACTTCAAACTCTCAGAATTCAGTATGAGACTCTCAAAATGTATAATGATGAAAGTGTGGCTAACTATTTTCTTCGGGTAGATGAGGTTGTTAATTGTATGAAAAATTTGGGTGAAGAAATAAAAGAGGCTATAGTAGTTGAAAAGGTTCTAAGATCATTGTCCCCCAAGTTTGAATCTAAAGTGTCTGCAATAGAAGAAAAGGAAAATCTCTGAATTCTCACTATGTCTCAGCTACATGGAATTCTAACTGCTTATGAAATGAGAAAGAGAGGTCCATCAGACAGAAGGGAAGCTACTTTCAAGGCATCAGGCAAAGAAGATTATTATGAAGCAAGCCATGTTCCAGAAGAAGAGGAAGAAGAATCAAATTTTGTCAGAAATCTTCAAAGGGGTTCTGGAAGGTTCAGAGGTAAGCTACCTTTTAAATGCTTTGCTTGTGGAAGAGTAGGTCATTATGCTGCAAAATGTCCTTATAAGGATAAAGGAAAGGAACCTGCTAGATGGAACAAGAAACAAGGTGCAAATAAGAAAAGCTACTACACCCATGAAGATAGTGATGGTTTATCAAACAGTGATGAAGATGAACAAGGTAATAAATATAAGTTGTTAATGGCATTTGAAGATGATGATTATATGGATGCTGTAGATGTGGATAACCTTTATGATGAAATTACTAGACTCAAGAGATGTATAGAAGAAAAGAATGTGATCATTGATACTCTACAATTTCAAATTGATGAAAAGGAAAAACACCTTGAAAAACTAGAAGGTGAAATTGTTGGTCTTAGAAAAGAGATTGAGAAAACAAAAGCTATTAATCTTAAGTTTGTCAAAGGATCTGAAACATTGGATGAGATTATCAATGTGCAGCGGTCTCCTCTAAACAAGACAGGTCTGAGTTATAATGGAGAAACTTCTCAAGCATCCACCTCAAAAAGTTATCTTGATGCGGCAAGAAGAAATGAGCAAAAGAACAATGAAGATCATCAGGTAAAGCAGGGACGTATTACAAACAAAAACTATCAGGGGCAATCCATCTTAAGGGTGAACAAAAGCTACAACCAGCCACAGGTAAAATCTTCTCAGTTTGGTTCAAGAATAGATGAAAATAGAAATTACAATCAGTTGGCTGGTAGATTCAATAACCGCAGAAGCTTCTTCAATGGACAATGCTTTTCTTGCCATAACTTTGGTCACAAAGCAGCTCAATGTGTTGCATATAAAACAATCATGACTAGGGAAGCTTAAAAACAAAGAAGTATGACAGGGATTACAAAAAGGACCTATAACAACTTTTCGGTTCTTGAAAATGAAGTTGAATGTTCTATTTGCAATAATTTTGGTCATGAAGACTCTGAATGCAGGAGCAGGTTTCAGCAGAAAAAGGAACAAGAGCAAAAAAAGGAACAAGCCTCAAGCACCAAAACATGGAGAATAAAGGAACCTCAAACGGAAAGATGTGGGATAGCATTTTATGCAGAGGGACAGGAAAATCTATGGTACATTGACAGTGGATGTTCGAAGCATATGACAGGTGATAAAGAAAAACTTGAGTCTTATTCTACTTTAGAAAAGGGAAAGAAAGTCTCTTTTGGAAATGATACTCCTGCAACTATAAAAGGAAAAGGCATTGCTCAGTTAAAAGAAAAGGTCAAGGCTGGAAATGTTTTGTATGTTGATGGATTGAAGCATAATCTTCTAAGTGTCAGCCAGATGTGTGATCAAAGAACCGAGGTTATATTCAGATCAAATGGATGTCTTGTTCGTGATCTTGATACAGGTAAAACAGTGCTCAAAGGCAAAAGAACTCCAAACAATCTGTACATATTTGAAGAAGGACAACAACAATGCTATCTGAGCAAGGATGAAGAGCACTGGTTATGGCATCGAAGGTTGGGACATCTAAGCTTCTCACAAATAAGGAAAGCATGCAAATATCAGGCAGTTCGCGATCTTCCAGATATCAAAATTCCTGACAACACCATATGCAAATCATGTCAGTTTGGAAAACAAACCTGAACTAACTTTCCAGAGAAAGAAGGATCAGCTAGCATGCCTCTTGAGCTAGTACATACAGATACATGCGGTCCCTTCAGAAAAAGGACACCTCGAGGAGAATAATACTTGATATTATTCATTGACGATTTCTCCAGGTTTGTCTGGTTAGGACTTATGAAGCACAAAGATGAAGCATTCGAAAAATTCAAATCTTTCAAAGCCTTGGTTGAAAATGAATCAGGTCACAAAATTAAGTGCCTCAGATCTGACAGAGGTGGGGAATTTACTTCAAATGAATTTTTCGATTTCTATGAAGAACATGGGATAAGAAGAGAATTCTCTACAGCAAGAACTCCCCAGCAAAATGGAGTTGTGGAGAGAATGAACAGAACAATCCAACAAATGGCTCGTGCTATGCTTGATGAATCAGGAACTCCCGCAACTTTCTGGGGTGAAGCTGCACATGCTGCGGTTATTATTCTCAACAAAACAAATGTCTGGGTGAACAGCACTAAAACTCCTCATGAGCTCTGGAGTGGTAAAACTCCTTCAGTAAAGCACTTCAAAATCTTTGGGAGCAAATGCTATATCAAGAATACTGATGAGCAGCTTGGAAAACTTGAACCTAGAGCAGATGAAGGCATTCTTCTTGGTTACTCTCCACATAGCAAAGCATACAAATGCTACAATAAAAGACTTGGCAGAATTATTGACAGCATTGATGTAGTGGTTGATGAGAAGGGATACATTCTTAGGCAAGTACATCGTGAAGACATCGAAGAAGATGAAGGCTACCCTCAAAGACAGAATAATGAAGAAGAAGAACCTCAAGAAGAACCAGAGGAGCAAACAAGAATAGAAGAAAAGACTCCATCCAGATATGTTCAGAAGAACCATCCAGAATCTCAGATTATGGGACAGAAAGAAGCAGGTGTACAAACTAGAAGAACAGTTGCAGAAGCTTCAAGCTATTTGGCATTACTCTCCTCGACTGAACCACAAAATGTGAAAGAAGCATGAAAAGATGAATGTTGGGTGAAAGAAATGGATGAAGAACTTGAGCAGATCGAAAAGAACAACACTTGGGAGCTGGTTCCTAGACCAAAAGATAAGAATGTTATCGGGACAAAATGGGTCTTCAAAAACAAATTGAATGAAAATGGAGAAGTAATTAGAAACAAAGCCAGACTTGTTTGTAAAGGATATGCGCAACAAGAAGGGATAGACTTTGAAGAAACCTTTGCTCCTGTTGCAAGACTTGAGGCCATCCGAATGTTTCTTGCTCTCTCAAGTTTTCAAAACTTCAAAGTATTTCAAATGGACGTGAAATCAGCCTTTCTAAATGGAGACTTGGAAGAAGAAGTGTACATTGAACAGCCAGATGGGTTCATTCTTGGAAATGATCCAAATCTTGTATGCAGATTGAAAAAGGCTCTCTATGGTCTCAAACAAGCTCCAAGGGCTTGGTACTACCGTTTGGACAAATATCTTCATCAACAAGGTTTTTCAAAAGGATCAGCAGATAGCAATCTTTATATAAAAGTTGAAAAGGACAAATTGCTAATACTTGTTGTGTATGTAGATGACATTATTTTTGGGAGCAATGAAGAAGCTATGAGTCAAAGCTTTGCCTCGGTCATGCAGAAAGAATTTGAAATGTCTTTGCTAGGAGAACTGACATATTTCCTTGGTTTGCAAATCCAACAAAAAGAAGGAGGAATATTTTTATCTCAAACCAAGTATCTCAAACAGATTTTGAAGAAATATGGTATGGAAGATGCAAAACCAGTATGTACACCCATGGTCACAGGATGTAGCCTCAGTGCAAATGATGAATCTGCAGCAGTACATCAACCAACCTACAGATCTATGATTGGAAGTTTACTTTATTTGACAGGTACCCGACCGGATATCATGCATGCAGTTGGAATAGTTGGAAGATTTCAGGCAAATCCGAAGGAGACTCATCTTCATGCAGTGAAGAGAATTTTCAAATATCTTCAAGGGACTTAAAATTATGGCTTATGGTATCCTAGAGATACAGATCTTACACTTCATGCTTATACAGATGCAGATTGGGCCGGAAGCGTGGATGACAGGAAAAGCACAAGTGGTGGTGCGTTCTTTATGGGTTCCAGACTGGTATCTTGGTTCAGAAAGAAACAGAGTTCAATTGCCTTGTCTACAGCTCAAGCGGAATATGTTGCTGCTGCATCTTGTTGCACCCAACTCCTTTGGATGATGCAGACTTTGCAGGATTTTCAAATCACTTGTACACCACCAATCCCCATCTTATGTGACAACACAAGTGCAATCAGCATCTCAAAGAATCCTGTTATGCATTCAAAAACCAAGCACATACCAATCAAGTACCATTTTCTCCGGGAACAAGTACTTGAACAGAAGGTCAAGTTGGAGTATGTTCCTTCTAAGGAACAAGTTGCAGATATTCTCACCAAACCATTGCCCAGGGACACTTTTGAATACCTCAGGCAAAAGCTGGGGGTTGTTGATGCATCATCTTATTGTTGAACCTTTTTTTCTGATTGATGGTACAGGTTCAGGGGGAGCACATAATGCATTGTTGGCATTATGGAGGATGGTTAGAAGGAGATCTTGGAAATGGCTGCAATATGTCTCTATCTCTTTCATGGTGGATTATGGTTCTTTGTTGCAGATCTGGTTCGTATTCAGGGGGAGCATGTTCCTAGGGGGAGCATACCCCTTTGCCCTTGATGTCAAAGGGGGAGAATGACGCTGAAGTTTGTGAGGTTGCCATCAAGTCCAAAGGGGGAGATTGTTGGCATTATGTTTCTAGTATGGCTATATGTTACAGATGTTGTACTTGATGGCAACTACCGTGGCAAGGCTCTCATTTTATTGAAAAATTAAGAAGGACGCGGGAAATCAGTTCAGAAGGTGCGTACCCGCAGGTACACCATCCAGGGACCGCGTCCAGAGACGCAGGTCAGCCGTTTCGGAGGTGCGTCCACCCAGTGCACACATTTCAAGGCAGAGAAAAGCACACGTGGGGGTTTCTTGTGTTTTACTCTTGGTATCTAGCCGACGGTATTGTGTTATTATGGTGTCGGCTCGTGGCATTGTTCCATGTTTTGAGGAGGAACTTGCCTATATAAAGCAAAGGAGATCATTTGGTTTAGGCATGTCTTTGGTTGAATATCTTATGAGGCTAGATCTGGTCTAGATCTAAAAAGGTGAATCTTCTGAAAGACTGAGATCTCTTTGACGCATGATCAGATCTGTAGATCTGACTGTTTGGGTTACTCTTAAAGTCTTGAAATCATTCATACCCGAAGGTACGCAGGTTCAGTGAAAGGCAAGGGCGTCGGGACGCAGGTGCAGTAAGGGTTTAGGTGCGTCGTGACGCAGGCGCAGAAGGATTCAGGTGCGCCCGGGACGCAGTACAGTAACAGGCGCACTGCGTGGGGACGCAGAGCATAATAAGGATCAGGTGTGTCTCTGAGAAAAAAAAGACGCGACGCGATAGTATCTCTGTGTGCGTCCTTGCAGCAACAGGACGCGGCGCGATAGTGTTTTTGGGTGCGTCCCTGCAGCAAAAGGACGCAGTGCAGTTGAAGAAACAGTGCGTGGGCACGCAGTACAACAGAAGGATACCTGCGGGTATACGTAGGCAAGCAAAAGGTTAATTGCGTCGCGACGCAGGCCACAGAAGGGAAAACGGCGTCTCTGTCTTAAAATGTTCTGTTGACTGAATTTCTCTATTGATAAGGTGTTCTGGGTTAGTTCTGTTATTGCTGATCTGATAACTGTAGTGGACTGTAACTGTTATATTCTTGATGATCATTTGATGCTTTATGAAAAGAAGTAGGGGGTTGTAGCTCCCTTCCAGGAGAAGACTTGAAAACGAGAGAGAGTGGTAGCTCTCTGCAGGTTCCAGCCTGCGTACTGGTAAAGGACTGCACCAGTACAAAATCATTGTAAAAGGAGTTTCTAATTTGAAAGAAGATAGAGACATATTGCAGCAGGTGGTTTTCACCCACATTGGGTTTCCACCTTACATCTTGTGTTCTTTGGTGTGACTATCTGTTTTCTTTGTTCATGCTCATTATTTTATGGTACTGACATGCAAAATAATTCAAAGATCAAATAAGGAAGATTTATTAAATTGCTAGATAATATTGATTCACCCCCCCCTCTCAGTATTATTTCCAACATTATATTAATCTAAAATTTTAATATCAATAGATAATAATTGGCTCACCAGAGTATTAAATGTGTTCAGATGCTTTGTCACCGAGTCTCCATCTTTCATCCTCAGGTTATAAAACTTTTTATGTAGGAACAATTTATTCACCAGAGGCTTAGATTGGTACAAAGTCCCTAACTTATCCCACAAAGCCTTCATCGAAGCTTTCCTTGATATATTTAGCTATATTGAATTTGAGAAACACAATCGTATTGTGCTATTTTCCTTATGATCCAACTTCACCTAGTCTTTAGCTGACATGGTTGATGGTTTAGTACCCAGATCTACCACAATCCGCTGATCTTTATCCACTAGAAAATCCTCCATCTTGAGCTTCCACAACTCAAAACTCCGACCATTAAATTTATTGATCTCTATCTTTCCACCACTCACCATGTTCTTTCTCCACAAGAATCAATCCTGCATATCTCTGACTGAACAAGGTCAACCACGGGCCCGAGAAAATATCCCTCAACAGCAAATACATCCCCTTGAAGCCAAAAAACTCCAATACCAAACGTATGTTTTGACCCCATACATAAATTACCTGCATAAGAATTCTAAAAACAGAAAATAAACAATGGCAAGAGCATAAAACATAAAATAGATATACACAGAGATTTCCCCTGGATCCCAAAACCGGGACTACCGGATTGATTTTTCATTATATTCCTTTCAATGTTACAATATATATATATATATATATATATAATATATATATATATATATATATATATTATATATATATATATATATATATATATATAATATATTATATATATATATATATATATATACATGCTGAAGCATCCATAAACCCCAATCCATTAACCTTAGATTAGGACATAACCATAGTTCCCTCGACCGACTCTACAAAATAACATAGACAAAAAACCACCATGCCCAAAACCATGTGTGAAATCCATGCACAAAACCATAGGTAGGTACGCCAACCTATTATAGGGTCCAAAAATAATTCCTGGGACACTACCCCACACCCCGTGCAAGGTAGCTACCGCCCCCCTGCTTACCCTCTTACGACCCCCCAGCAACGCCTAGCGCAACATACAAGGGGTATATATATATATATATATATATATATATATATATATATATATATATATATATATATATATATATATATATATATATAAACCCCAATCCATTAACCTTGGATTAGGACATAACGTAGTTCCCTCAACCGAATCTACAAAATAACATAGACAAAAAACCACCATGCCTAAAACCATGTGTGAAATCCATGCACAAAACCATAGGTCTGTACGCCAACCTATTATAGGGTCCAAAAATAATTCCCGGGACACTACCCCACACCCCGTGCAAGGGAGCTACCACCCCCCGACAACGCCTAGCGCAACATACAGGGGTATATATATTAGATTTTTAACTTAAAAGATTAATATTTTATTTTTAAAATAAAAATCCTTATTTTATAAATAGAGGATCACCATGAGAAACCATTATCATCATGTCAATCTCAAGCTCCTAATTTACTTATTTAGTGCTTATAGTTTCGTTGTTTTCTGTTTTGGAGTTTTTTATGGTATATTTAGGGTTGAATTTGCTAGAAAATTAAAATGAATTTTAAATAACAAAAAACATTAAAATTTCGACAAATTATTTCACAAAATGCATAAAGAAAAACTTTAAAACCTAACTTAATATTATTATTATTATCCAATTTTAAGGTCACAGCCAAGCCAGACACCAAATTGGTGTATGAGACCCCCTTGTTTGTGGGACAAGGGAAGATAATTAGAAACAAATATTTTCACCATTCAAAATTAAAAAATGTTAATTTAATAAGCAAAACATTGCAAGTAAGAAAAAAATTTAAAATGTAAATTATATATTTTTTTTGGTTTCGAAGTGTTTTCTGTGTTGTTTTTAATTTTTTTTTTATGGTTTTCTAGGTTGGTTTTGTGGTTTTCTAAGTTTTCTTAAAGGGATTTTTTTTTTTAATTGTTTTTTGTGGTTTTCTTAGTTGGTTTTTTGATTTTCTAAGTTATTTTGAATGGTTTTTTTTTTTTTTCATGGTTTTGTATGTTGTTTTTTTAATTAATTTGTTTTCATGGTTTTTGTACATGGCTAGTTTCTTTTAATTAATTTATTTAATTTTTCGAAAATAAATAAGTAAGAAAGACAAGAAAAGATAGAATACCTACCTTTGCTTGAGCCTTTGGGACGGTGGAAGGGTCGTTGGTGAGATTAACTTGAATTCTCCATGCTTCAATTGCTCGATCAAGCTCCAATACTCTTGTTCGAGCTACCACCACAGTCTTGGTCAAGCTCTGAGTTTACCTGTAACCAATGCAAATGGCATATGCAGACTGTGGGAGAGGTATTTAATAAAATGAAAGGGCTCAATCTGGCATTATATCTCAATCAAGGGATTAATTTTTACCCTCAATCAAGCTACTATTTTAGCTCCCAATCAACTTAATCGAGCACTTAAAAAAATCTAGATCAAGTGCTTAAATGGATCAATTGAGCACTTAAATGGCTGAATCAAGCCATCATTTTTCATCCCGAATGCACCCTCTTTCACCAAAAAGTGTAACCTCGATTCATGCTTTCACCCATTAATTAGATAATTATTTGTACAAAATAAACAATCTAGAAATAAATGATTTTGAACCACATTTAATTACATATGAATATACTAACATCACTCGAGTCCAAATGGAAGTTAGGTATGATGGGGGTCTGGCCAATATGGGTTTTTTCCCCCCTACCCTTGCCTTAATTATTGGGGCCTCCATCAATGGACCTACATCATCAATGCCTCCATACCGAACATCCAACTCATGATTCCAAATAACTATGACAACGACACCACACTGCATCTAGGTTTGTGTACATAGCTGAAAAGAAAAATTATAATTAGTCTACAAATTAATTAACATGCATGTAACTTAAAAAAAAAATGTTGAAATCTTAGAAATAAAGAATTTTACCTCAACTACTGGTCCAAGTGGTTTTACATAATTACTCTCTACCACCTGAGTGTTATGAGGTGGAGGTGGAGGAGAAGTCATGGAAACATACACTGGTGGAGGTTGGTCTCGCTGATCAACTGCCCCCTTGAATGACCTCATAATCTCATCCATGAAGTTGGGTTGTGTCTACATTTTATCATGAGCTTATTAATATGAATTCAATCTAATAAGAACTAATATGAACTTATTAATATATAAATAATGTATAAATTAACAATAAGAGACAAAAGTTCTATATATATGGACTTGGTCTATGTCACACAGATCGTGCACCCTCCAAGTGTCATGGATGGCATCATGACACATATGTACATATGAAAATAGTTGGTTAGTAGGTAAATTATGAAGATAAGAATCATCATATAATTTAACTAGCGGTTCACAAGGAAACAATGGTGGTCCACTCATCTCGGCATGCAATGCAGCCTACACACTTACGACTGTAATTTGCAAGCAATCTGCAATGGTATGTCTAGTCTCAACACTGATCTGTGATGACTCCTCTAACTTTGTCAGCAATACCATGCTCCAAAACAATAGTGGAAGCAATCTCAGAGGCGGTGGTACATGCGTAGGGTTACTACAAGCCCTAGCACAATCATAGCTATGTCCCATGTCAGGACCATAAAAATAGACTCAATGTTGGTGTAATTTGGTCTCGTATTTAACACAAAATCCACATATATATTCCTTGCAAAGTAATTGGTACCTAGCCATGGTGGGGTAATTGGGCCTAGGCTACAATTAATCAATCATAAGAAAAAGGGGTTTCATCAAAATTCTTGAAATATTTGAGTGGAATTGTACCAATATGTATAGCATGGTGGTTCGAAGGGATGTCAAAAAACTCCCCACGAACATCAATGTCCTTGGTGCCATTTTTCACCGCCTCCCAAGTATGTGGGTCTCTAACCTCCAGCCTCCTAATCCTATATATGGAATGTAGGAGGTTGCCCTATGGTAACTCTTGATTAATGTATTGATGCTCTCCAACATCAAATTTACACTACCCATAGTAGGCGATGTAGTAGGGATTTTACCTAGATCTCGTGTGATCCATGTATGTTGGGCCCTAACATCCTCCAGTGTGATAGTGGTTGTAACATTGTTCCATGGTAGGATCGACGTTGCAATGTAATCCTCAACTTCGCCCTAATGAGGTTCTACAAATCATAAACATAATTTCACATATATAACAAATTAAGAATAATAACATACACATTAAATTCAAACACATCGATTGAATATGATTTAAAAATTAAAGACAATTTCAATACATAACCATATAAATTTTAAAGAGAAATTAAAAATGCAAGAGGTGTACCTACAACAGGTGAATATCATCCACTCTCTATAACATGGTCATCAAAAGAGATAAAAACACTTCCTTTGACACTCTAAATAGTGTGAGAGCCAGTATCTACCAATGCAACACACAGTTTGGTTGGCCTATGTGATCAATCATGAGCACGACTATGTATAGTAGATCCCCCCACAATCTTACGACCTATAGTTGGGAGGCGTATGTGAGATGGATCTACATATTACATATAATACATATAAACTAATCCAAGAAAAAAATGTTGACTTAGAAAAAACGTTGACGAGAAAACCATTTCCAAACTCAACTAGAATACTCTATCCTAAAGTCCATGTAAACAAAATCGAAAGAAGTGATCAATTCTAAATTGATAAATTTCCCCATTTCTAAATAATGCATTTTATTCATATAGCATAAATATGTAAATATATGTAAAAATATTAAATAAAGCTATTTACAAATCTAATAAAATTTCATGCCAACAAAATACTTCATAATACAAGTTCTTATAATGTTTGACTTTGATGTACATGACATGTACTAGGTGCAAGCACATGAAGAAAATGTTTTTGGTACAACACAATACATAATGAAACAATATGGTACAAATTAGAAAGCAATTAAAATTATTTTATTCACTTTAAATGCACTTTTCATCATGGATTTAATGTATGTATAAATGATGCATTGTTGAAACTTGAATATATATATATATATATATATATATATATATATATATATATATATATATATATATATATATATATATATATATATATATATGTTATGGTTACATTATAGTTATGCTATGTTATGTTATATAGTTATATATATAGTTATGTAATATTATAGTTATAGTTAAATTCCCTGATGGGGGTGTGCAATGTGCCAAGCATGTGGGAGGCTGAAGGTAATGAAGTATGGGGCTAGGGTTCAGGTGACTGCAACTGAACGACATGACATGTGTAGTTGGCAAGGGAGACAACTACCCTAAGTGTCACAAGTGGAGCTGAAGTGTTGAGAAGGTGGTCAAGTTTTATATAAACTGTGATTTCTTAGTTTTGTGCTACATTTGGATGTTGGTTATGGGAGTGAAGTTTAAAGGGACTGTGACAGTTGAGTGTGCAGAAGCCTTTCACCTATGCATACCCGCTAGTCTGGGTGCAACTAAGAATGGAGAAATTATTGAGGGACGGAACGAGGATCTTTTTTTCCTGACTCGGTCAAAGTTAGAATACTGTGGGACCTAGCGAATAGGGATTGCAACCACATTAAAGTGGGTGTCATCATTGAATTCTGCTTATGGATAATTTTTCTTTTTCGAGAGGTAATTGGGGTTAGGATGTTAGCATTTTGGTTCATTGTTTCAGTTCACCCTATTTTCCTTGTTGGTGGTCTCTAGTTCGTCTAAATTATTGGTCCCCCTTGACCAACCTCCCTTATGTAGTCAATGTCACTTTAAAGCAACACGATGGGAGAGCTGGGTGATTTCTATGCTTGGTGCATTCAGTGGAGGGTTTCCCCTGGTGATTTAAGGTTCCAAGACCAAGAAGGGGCAAGAAAAGCCTATCTTTTTATTGTTTTTTTTTAGGTGGGGGTTTCCCCTCTCTTTAGCTAGCCTAAAGGACGAAGTGGGTCATTTTCTTAAAACTCAACACAAACTATCGTTATGCTGCGGGAGAGAGGGAGGGCTAGGAGAGTAGTTGGCCACCGTGGTCATCCTGGGGACTGGGCCGAGAAAAAGGAGGAGCATTCGAATGAGGATGCAGCACTAGACGGGAAGGTCGCCAAGAACTGTGCAATGTCGCCAGGGAATGTGGTGCAACCACCAACACTAGCCTATATTGTGGACTAGTTACACGATATACATGCCAATCTTGACATTCTGAAAGAGCAAAGGCATGATGATAAAAATGAGATTATAGTTTACATAAATGATCTTCAATTCCCATAGGAAAAAACTATATAATGTCTCGCTTCAGTTCATCACAACCAATGAAAGTTGGATGAAATTGAAGTGAGGCTAGCTGATATTGATTATCATGTACACTAGGGGTGAGGTCCTCTTGTTGTTGCTTCCAATGCTTAGGCATCAAACCGTCCAATATAATATGGTTGTTTTTGGCTCCTTTTTGTTTGTTTGTCTTTTGGGCGATAGGGATAATATGCTTATGAGCATCATGTAAGAAATGGCTTTATGTTTTCAGATTTTGCTTTGCTCTCCTCGCAAACAAATATGGTCAAAGTGAGGTCGGGAGAGCGGAAAAAATTTGTAATGGATGTAATTGATTTTTGAGAAACTAATATAAGCCTTCGATTGACCAAACAAAAATTGTTATAGTTAAATGTATATAGTTATATAATTATATAATATTATTATGAACTATATTTATAATTATGTTACATGTTATGCTATGCTATATATATGTTAAATGTTATGTCATAATTATATATAATTATGTCATATATAACTTTATGTTTTGTTGTATTTACATGTTATATAACTATATATAGAATATAATTAAATACTGTTAATAAACTTTAATTAATAACACAATTTTTTTTTTGGACTTTTAACTTAGTTAATATTTTATTAAAGTAATTAATTTTTTTAAAACAAATTAGTCTATTTATTATTAAAAATATAAATTAATTTAAAATTAAAATTAGAAAATGAAATAAAATTTCTTATTTGAGAAATAGAGGTTCACCATGAGCAACTATATTCATTATGTCAATCTTGAGCTCCTAACTAATTTATTTATTAGTTATAGTTTGCTTGTTTTATGTTTTGGAACTTTTTTGGTCATATTTTTGGTCAAATTTGTCCAAAATTTAAAATGAATTTTAAATAACAAAAAATCAAAATCTTTTGAAAATTTATTTCACTAAATTCCCATGAAAAGCTTCAAAACCTAAAATAATTAAAGCCTAAAGTGTTTATCATTGAAAATTATAAAAATATCATAATAAACATGCTATGATTGCAATTATTGAAAACTTATATAATGAAATGAAAAAAAAAACCTAAATTATAGTTTTTTTGGTAGCTTTCAAGGGTTTTTTTGGTGGTTTTTTGTGGTTTTCTAGGTTGTTTTTTGTGGCTTTTGTATGGTGAGTTTTCTTTTCATTTTTTTTTTTTGGCAAGAAAATTAATTCAAATAGAGAAAATATGATAGCAAACCTACCTTCACCTACAGACGGTGGATGCTTTGACCTTCTAGGACGTTGGTGGGGTCACTACATGGCTGGATCAAGCTCCTCCATTTCATTCAGGCTTCCAAACTCTCAGTCGAGTTCCTCTTTACCTCACAATCTATGCAAAAGGGCTTACACGTAATGTGAATGGGGTATGTAATGAGAAATAGCAGCTCGATCAAGCTCTAAGGATTTATCAAGCCCATCGCTCTATCGATCTCTTTTGTTACCTAAAGTTACATAGGATCTCAATTGATGGTCTGTTTTAACGCTCAATTGAGTTATCTCTAAGCGCTAAAACATCTCAATCGAGTGCGTAAATATTTCTCAAACGAGCCCTTAAATGGATCAATCGAGCTCCCTTTTTTCACCAAAATGTGTCCTCACTTTGCCAAAAGGTATAACCAAGATCCATGTATATATATTTTTCCTTTGAGTTCTTTGTAATATATAAATCTAGGTTCCATTTGGAGAGAGTTTTTCATAATATGTCAGCAGTTGCATTGAACTCTTTGTAAATATGTTGGAAACTTATTTCCTGGAATTTCTTCTTCTTCTTTTCAATATTCCTCTTCCATTCTTCAAGGTTAAGAACCTCTAGTTGTGTCTTTCTTACCATCCAATCAATCACACACTTGGAATCCCCCAAAATTTGAATGTTTTTTATGTTCTTCGATGAAGCTAGGAACATAAGAACCTAAGCACCAGTTAATTCATCTTTAGTACTTCTACCAATTGTTAAAAAAAATCTATAGAGCATGGCTTTATCCCCTACCATTTTGATCATGCCTCCCCTTCTACAATAACTTGATTGTGTTGCACCATCAAAGAAACCAATCGAATATTCCTGGAGCAAGCAAGGGAAGTGTATTCTTCTCAAATTTGTCTAGAATTGTAACAGAGAGTATTCCATTTAATGAGAAATCATCTTGGTAGAGAGATGAAGAATATTCAAGTTTTCAATTTTGAAGATTATCCCATTCCTTAGCAGCTTAATACCCTAGGTCACAAAGATAGTTGGAGAAACATGATTTTTAAATTTTCCCACCCAATATTTTAGAAATTCGACACAGGATGTTTGTACAAGATGTTCTCTAATGCCGAATACCTTCAATACCAAACGCCAAATTTTCTTGGTAAATTTCCATTGAATGAACATGTGATCAATAGATTCTACCTGATTTATACAAACACAACATCAGTTTGGACCTATGAAACCTCTTTTCTACAAATTTTGCCAGATTAAAATTCTGTTTTCTAGCACTAGCTATGAAAAAAATCTAAGTTTATCTGGTATGTTCCATTTCCAAAAGTTGTTTGTCCACCATATGGTATCCTGGTCGATAAAAAAGTATGAAATAGCTTTGTGTGCAAGATTTTCTTTAACCCTACTGGCAATATTGTCATGACTCCACACCTGTTGATTATCTGATTCATTTAGGCAAACCTCATATACATTTAACTCCTTGATGAATGAGTTCCACTCTTCATCCAAAGATTATTACAAATATAAATATGAAGGTCTTAACCATTTACCCTGAGAATATGCATCATTTAAGAAGATAAATCCCTTCTAAGTCATAGTATAAATTAGATATGGTGAAAACTTATAGATACACCCCCTCCAATAAAGGGATCCTTGCCCAATATCACTTTTTATCCGTATCCTACCTGTTGGGTCCCTATAATACTAGTGATTACCCCATTACTATTGTAGTTATACCCCTTATTTATATTGTTGTGCCCCCATTGCCCCATATTGTTATTAATGTGCCCATAGAATCCCTCTATTGTTATTTTTGTGGCTTTATATTATTATTGTTAGGTCGGCTGGATTATATTGTGACTCCTTAGACTCCTATATATAGAAAGGAGGTTTTTCATTTGAATCATCCAAGAATTGTTCATTTATGTAATGTAAAGGAGGTTGCCCCCTCGAAGAGGCTGAATTCTAAGGCGTTGATCTATCTTTTCTATCTTTTCTTGAGCTGGTTTCATAACATTTGGTATCAGAGCTTTGGATTCTAGGGTTTCGCTGCTCCAAACAGGTCATCGTGTCATTTTCGCTATAACTTTTTTCTGTGACGTTTCAGAAGTCGCAAAAAAACCCATTTGAGAAGAAATCGCGCTGAACCTTGGGTCCAAATTTCAGAGCTTTTCGCACGATATTTTCGGAGATATGATCTGAGGAAGTTGGTCTTTTTGCAGACTCCTGAATTACATTCAAAACAGGTGACCTGGGGAAAATCGTCATAACTTTCTTTCTGAGCATCGGATTGAAATTTCGTAAAAGGTACAGAAAGAGGACGGACTGTAGTTTTCTTGTATATATTTTTCAGAGTCAAAGGTTGAAACAGTGACACGTGGCACTTCATACAAGTTCGCTCTACTGAACTAGTCTATAATCAGGTCACTGTGGGAGATTGTGCATAACTCTTTCTTGGAGAATCCAATTTGGATCAGACTAGTGGCATTGGAAAGAGGACATAGAAGGCTACTACAGTCACAATTTTAGAACTGGATGATTCGAAATTACAGAGATACATCAGATTCAATATCAGGCTTCTACAAAGTAAAAAAAGGTGTGTAGTTTTTTTTTTAATTTTTGCATAAGCTTGGTTTGAAGGAATTCAAAGGGCATAGTAAAGCATTATTATCGGTAACTGATGCCCCGAGGAAAGAAAATGCAAACACCTAGTAAGGAACCTGAAAGCTCTAGCATGACTCATGAAGAAGAGGAAGAAATGCTACATGATATATCAAAATTACAAGAACAAGTGCAACAAATGTCACGCTCACAAAAGCTAATAGATGCTAAGATAAATGGCGTGGAATCTAAGATAAATGGCATGGAATCTAAGATAAAGGGCATGGAAGCTAAGATGGATGATCTGAAGACATATTTGAGGACAGATTTGAAGACAGACATGGCAGATTTGAAGACAGATTTGACAAATTTTCTACAAGAAATACTTACTAATGGTGAAAAGGTTGTAAAGGAAACTCATGATGTGAACAAAAGAAATGTTAATCATGATTCCATAGACTCTAATGTTGGATCGAAGACCCACCATATTCCAAAAATCGATATGAGGAAGTTTGATGGCAAGGATCCCGCCACATGGATATTACAGATGGAGCAAGTTCTTCGATCTCAATAATGTGCAAAACACACAAAAGGTACGTATGGAACTTTATATTTGGAACCAAATCAGTTTGTATGGTATCAATGGCTTTGCTCTCGTAAACAATTTATCACTTGGGCAATTTTTACGGAAGAATTGATAGCACATTATGAGGATACAAAAAGCAACACTTTTTTTAGCCAATTGATAAGTCTCAAACAAAAGGGTTCAATAATGGAGCACATTGAGGAGTTCCAAAAATTGAACATAAGGGTAAAAGATATTCCAGAGAGCATAGGATTGATGTGTTCATAGGGTCTTTAAAGGATAATATCCAACATGATGTTCGCCTTTGGGAACCTGATTCATTAGAGAAGGCATTCAGGTTAGCAAGAAAAATGGAAAGCAAAATTATGGCAACCAGGAAGCATACCACTCACAACTATAAAGACGGAAGTGTTGTTGCCCCTAGTCTTCCACAACCTATAAGGTTGACACCACAACAATTGGAAGAAAAAAGAGCAAAAGGGCTTTGTTACAGTTGTGATAGCAAATACACTAAAGGTCATAAGTGTGCTGAGAAGAAATTATTCTACATAGATTGTGAAGAGGAAGAAGAAAAGGAGCAAGAAAGGTCAAAAGAAGAGGATATACTCCAGGAACAAAGCCTAGATGAAGAACAAATAAATCCGACCATATCTTGTAATGCATTGGCGGGAATTACCACTCCTCAAACCATCAAGATAGAAGGACAAATCAAGAAGAAAAAGGTAATAGTGTTGATTGATTCAGGAAGCACCCACAATTTTATTCATTGTAGGGTAGCAAAAGAATTGAATTGCTTCCTATATCCAGCACCAGAGTGTCAAGTGATGATTGCAAATGGAGGAACAATAAATTGCTCTGGAAAGTGCCATAATATCAAGCTATCCATGGGAGAATATGTATTGACTAGCCCAATGCTTTCCATTCCAATGGGAGGTGCTGATGTTGTACTAGGAGTCCAATGGCTACAATCCTTGGGTACAATAGCTTTTAATTTTCAAGAACTTTTCATCAAATTTTCTACGGAAGGAAAGGAAGTTGAATTAAGGGGTATTGCAGGAAACCAGGAAAGATAATCAGCTCTAATGGTATGACAAAGCTTCTAAAAAAGGAGCAAAGAGGTGTAATTGCACAATTATGTTCGCTAGATGTTTCCACATTAGAATCATCTATTTCTCCAGATCTCCAAAAAGTCCTGGACAATCATTCCAAGGTATTTGAGACTCCAAAAGGTCTCCCACCTATGCGTGATCATGATCATGCTATTCATCTGATTCCAGGAAGTGTTCCTCCAAACATCAGGCCGTACAGATATCCCTATGTCCAAAAAAGTGAAATTGAACGTATGGTTGCAGAAATGCTAGAGGCTGGTATAATTCAACCGAGTCAAAGTTCTTTCTCTGCTCCAGTAGTATTGGTGCACAAGAAGGATGGATCATGGCGCATGTGTCCGGATTATAGGGAGCTCAACAAGCTCACTATTAAAGATAAGTTCCCCATTCCTGTCATTGATGAATTACTGGATGAATTGCATGGATCAATTTACTTCACCAAGTTGGATCTTCGTTCAGGATATCATCAAATCAGAATGAAGATTGAAGACATTCCGAAAACGGCATTTAGAACTCATGAGGGTCATTATGAATTTTTGGTCATGCCTTTTGGCCTTACCAATGCACCTTCAACATTTCAAGGTTTGATGAATTCAATTTTCAAACCATTCCTTAGAAAATTTGTGTTAGTATTTTTTGATGATATACTAATCTACAGCAAGTCTTGGAAGGATCATGTTGAACATGTTGACAGGGTGCTACAACTATTGGAGGAGAAACAATTATATGCAAAAAGATCCAAATGTTTCTTTGGAGTCCAGGAGGTGGAATATTTGGGTCATATTGTATCTCATGAAGGAGTTAAGGTAGACCCTAGCAAAATTAAAGCCATTAAGGAATGGAAAATCCCCACATCCATAAAGCATCTGCGAGGATTTCTTGGGTTGACAGGGTATTATCGCAAGTTTGTTAAGAATTATGGGAGAATAGCAGCACCTCTAACAACATTATTGAAGAAAGATGCATTTTCATGGACTCCGGAAGCAACAAAGGCCTTTGAACATCTTAAAGAGGCAATGTGCCAAGCACCGGTCTTAGCTACACCGGACTTCACAAAAACCTTTATTGTGGAATGTGATGCTTCAGGAAATGGAATTGGTGTTGTTCTAATGCAAGATGAAAGACCCATTGCTTTTGAAAGTCGTCCAATCAAGGGAAAGTTTTTAAGCAAAGCTATTTATGAGAAGGAAATGTTGGCAATACTCCATGCACTTAAGAAATGGCGACCCTACCTAATGGGAAGACACTTCAAGGTAAAAACGGATCATGATAGCCTTAAATACTTTTTAGAACAAAGATTATCCTCTGAAGAGCAACAAAAGTGGGTCACAAAGATGTTGGGTTATGACTTTGAAATCATCTACAAAAAAGGGAAGCAAAATGTGGTGGCAGATGCACTCTCAAGAAAGGATGAGGATGTGGAAGCATTGTTGTGCGCCATTTCTATTATCCAACCAGATTGGATAAACGAAGCAAGGGAGGAATGGAAGAATGACGAAGAAGTGTGGGCACTTATTCGAAAGCTACAACAAGATTCCAGTACGTCTGATACATTTAGCTGGAAAAATGATTCGTTATGGTACAAAGATCGCTTATACCTCTGTAAGAATTCCCAGCTAAAACAAAAGATTCTTATGGAATTGCACACTTCTCCCTTAGGAGGGCACTCAGGATTTTTAAAAACTTACCACAGGGTTAAGAAGGAATTTTTTTGGGATGGCCTTAAATCAGATATTCAAAAGTTTGTGGCAGAATGTTTGGTTTGCCAACAAAATAAAGTTGAAACAATTAAGACACCGGGTCTATTACAACCTTTATCCATTCCAAGCCAACGTTGGGAGGAGGTTTCAATGGATTTTATCACAGGTTTACCCAAGTCTGAGGGAAAGAGTGTCATCATGGTGGTAGTTGACAGACTTACCAAGTATGCACACTTTTGTGCATTATCACATCCATTTAAAGCCAGTACAGTTTCTACTGCATTTATGGAAACAATTCAAAAGCTACATGGAAACCCAAAGATTATTGTAAGTGACAGAGATCCCATTTTCACTGGAAATTTTTGGACAGAATTATTTTCTTGTCTTGGTACTCAGTTAGCTCATAGCTCATCTTATCATCCTCAATCTGATGGGCAAACTGAGATAGTAAACAAATGTTTGGAAGGATATCTTCGTTGCTTTGTATCTGATAAATAGACACAATGGGTCAAATGGTTGCCTCTGGCTGAATGGTGGTATAACACTTCCTTCATACATCAACAAAAATGACCCCATTTATGGCACTTTATGGGTATCAACCACCATCCATCACATCATATTTAAGAGAAAATTCTAAGGTTCAGGCAGTGGAACATCACATCGAACATCAACAACAAGTCCTCCAACTCTTAAAGGATAACCTCGTGTTGGCACAAATAGAATGAAACAACAGGCAGATCAACATCGCAGTGAAAGAAGTTTTGATGTAGGTGATTGGGTATTCCTACGGCTACAACCATATAAGCAAATGTCCCTCAAGCAAGCTAAGAAGGATAATAAATTATCACCAAAGTATTATGGTCCGTACAAGGTGTTGCAAAAGATTGGTACTATGGCATACAAATTGGAGCTTCCTGCAGCTTCTCGATTGCACCCAGTTTTCCATGTTTCATGTTTAAAGAAGGTTATAGGTGACAAGCTCCCAGTTCAAACAATATTGCCAGAACTTGACGAGGAAGGAAAAATTATATTGGAACCAGAAGCAGTCATAGAAACAAGAACTCGACAGCTACGAAATCGATCAATTTCAGAGTATCTTATCAAGTGGAAGAACTTATCCGCTGAAGATTCCACATGGGAGGATGAGAATTTTATGCAGAAGTATCCAGAACTACTCAAGCGTTGAGGACAACACTTTTTTGAAGGAGAGGGCATGTTGGGTCCCTATAATACTAGTGATTACCCCATTACTATTGTAGTTATACCCCTTATTTATATTGTTGTGCCCCATTGCCCCCATATTGTTATTAATGTGCCCATAGAATCCCTCTATCGTTATTTTTGTGGCTTTATATTATTATTGTTAGGTTGGCTGGATTATATTGTGACTCCTTAGACTCCTATATATAGAAAGGAGGTTTTGTCATTTGAATCATCCAAGAATTGTTCATTTATGTAATGTTGGCATTATGATTCAGGTGTTGTCCTTGATGGCAAACCCATTCAGGTGATAAATCAAGAAGGACGCAGGAAATATGTTCAGCAAGTGCGTCCCGCAGTATACCATACAGAACCCGCGTCCAGGACGCAGGCCAGCCGTTCAGGAGGTGCGTCCGCCCAGTGCACACATTTCAAGGCAGAGAAAAGCACGTGGGGGTTTCTTGTGTGGTATCTAGCCGACGGTTTTGTGTTTCTATGGTGTCGGCTCGTGGTTTTGTTCCATGTTTTGGGGAGAACCTTGCCTATATAAAGCAAAGGAGTTCATTTGGATTAAGCATCATCTTGGTTGAATATCTTTTGGTGAGATCTAGTCCAGATCTATGAAGGCGAATCTTCTAATGGACTGTGATCTCTATGGCGCATGATCAGATCTATGGATCTGAGTGTTTGGGTTGGTTCTGAAGTCCTCATATCTTTTATATCTGAAGGGACGCAGGTTCAGTGAAGGGAAAGTGCGCCGGGACGCAGTACAGTAAAGGCTCATGCGTCTCTGAGGCAAAGGACGCGGCACGACTGTGTTATTGGGTGCGTCTCTGAAGCAAAAGACGCGGCGTGACTGTGTTATTGGTGCGTCTCTGAAGCAAAAGACGCGGCGCGATAGTGTTTCTGGGTGCGCCGGTCACAGCAAAGCATAGAGGAACAGTGCGTCGGCACGCAGAACAGTGGAAGGTAGACTGCGTCTAGTCGCAGGTCACAGAAAGAAAATATGCGTCCCTGTCTTAAGATGATATGTTGACTGTATATTTCTGTTCATAAGGTGTTCTGGTTATTTCTGTAATTACTGATCTGATATCTATAGTGGACTGTATCTGTTGTATACTTGTTGATCATTTGATTCTTCATGAAAAGAAGTAGGGGTTGTAGCTCCCTTCCAGGAGAGACTGGAAAACGAGAGAGAGTTGTAGCTCTCTGCAGGTTGCAGCCTGCGTGCTGGTAAAGGACTGCACCAGTACAAAATCATTGTAAAAAGAATTTCTTGAAAGAAGATAGAGACATATTGCAGCAGGTGGTTTTCTCCCGCATTGGGTTTCCACCTTACATCTTGTGTTCTTTGGTGTGACTGTCTATTTTCTTTATTCATGCTCATTATTTTATGGTACTGATATGCAAGAATAATTCAAAAGATCAAATAAGGAAGATTTGGTAAATTGCTTGATAATACTGATTCACCCCCCCTCTCAGTATTATTTCCAACAATTGGTATCGGAGCAGGTCCTTCAGAAAAGCTTGATCGCTTGAAGGTAGATCGTTCATCATGAGCAACTACGAGAGAGAAGCATCAATCAGGCCACCAGTTTTTGATGGGACAAACTTCAATTATTGGAAGGTAAGAGTTACTGCATATCTTCAATCTCTTGGTACTGAAGTTTGGGACATTGTAGAAACAGGCTATGCTTTTCCTTCAGCTACTCCTACAGATCTAGCTGAGAAAAAGAAGTATGAAACAAATGCAAAAGCAGTCAGTACTCTATTAGGAAGTATATCCCAAACAGAATTCATGAAGGTAATGCACTTCAAATCAGCAAAAGAAATATGGGACAAAATGATCACAAGCTATGAAGGAGATGAACAGGTAAAACAAGCCAAACTTCAAACTCTCAGAATTCAATATGAGACTCTCAAGATGTATAATGATGAAAGTGTGGCTAATTATTTTCTTCGGGTATATGAGATTGTAAATTGTATGAAAAATTTGGGTGAAGAAGTAAAAGAGTCTCTAGTAGTTCAAAAGATTCTAAGATCATTATCCCCCAAGTTTGAATCCAAAGTATCTGCAATAGAAGAAAAAGAAAATCTCCGTGTTCTTACTATGTCTCAGCTACATGGAATTCTAACTGCTTATGAAATGAGAAAGGGAGGACCATCAGACAGAAGGAGGCTGCTTTTAAAGCATCAGGCAAAGAAGATTACTATGAAGCAAGCCATGATCCAGAAGAAGAGGAAGAAGAATCAAATTTTGTCAGAAATCTTCAAAGAGGTTCTGGAAGGTTCAGAGGTAAGCTACCTTTCAAATGCTTTGCTTGTGGAAGAGTAGGTCATTATGCTGCAAAATGCTCTTATAAGGATAAAGGAAAGGAACCAGTTAGATGGAACAAGAAACAAAGCGCAAATAAGAAAAGCTACTACACCCATGAAGATAGTGATGGCTTATCAAACAGTGATGAAGATGAACAAGGTAATAAATATAGGTTGTTAATGGCATTTGAAGATGATGATTATGAGGATGTTGTAGATGTGGATAACCTTTATGATGAAATTACTAGACTCAAGAGATGCATAGAAGAAAAGAACATGATTATTGATACTCTACAATTCCAAATTGATGAAAAGGAAAAACATCTTGAAAAATTAGAAGGTGAAATTGTTGGTCTTAGAAAAGAAATTGAGAAAACAAAAATTATTAATCTCAAGTTTGTCAAAGGATCTGAAACTTTGGATGAGATTATCAGTGTGCAGCGGTCTCCACTAAATAAGACAGGTTTGGGCTATAATGGAGAAACTTCTCAAGCATCCACTTCAAAAAGTTATCTTGATGCAGCAAGAAGAAATGAGCAAGAGCACAAGGAAGATCATCAGGTAAAGCAGGGACAAATGTCAAGCAGAAACTATCAGGGGCAATCCAGCTTAAGGGTGAACAAAAGCCACAACCAGCCACAGGTAAAATCTTCTCAATTTGGTTCAAGAATAGATGAAAATAGAAATTACAATCAGTTGGCTGGTAGATCCAATAATCGCAGAAGCTTCTTCAATGGACAATGCTTTTCTTGCCATAACTTTGGTCACAAAGCAGCTCAATGTGTTGCGTATAAAACAATCATGACTAGGGAAGCTCAAAAACAAAGAAGTATGACAGGGATTACAAAAAGGACCTATAACAACTTTTCAGCTCTTGAAAATGAAGTTGAATGTTCTATTTGCAATAATTTTGGACATAAAGACTTTGAATGCAGAAGCAGGTTTCCGGAAAGAAAGGTACAAGAGCAAAAAAGGAACAAGCCTCAGGCGCCAAAACATGGAGAATAAAGGAACCTCAAACAGAAAGATGTGGGATAGCATTTTATGCAGAAGGACAAGAAAATCTATGGTACATTGACAGTGGATGTTCGAAGCATATGACAGGTGATAAAGAAAAACTTGAGTCTTATTCTAATTTAGAAAAGGGAAAGAAAGTCTCTTTTGGAAATGATACTCCTGCAACTATAAAAGGAAAAGGTATTGCTTCTTTAAAAGAAGATGTTAAGGCTGGAAATGTTTTGTTTGTTGATGGATTGAAGCATAATCTACTAAGTGTCAGCCAGATGTGTGATCAAAGAACCGAGGTTATATTCAGATCAAATGGATGCCTTGTTCGTGATCTTGATACAGGTAAAACAGTTCTCAAAGGAAAGAGAACTCCAAATAATCTATACATATTTGATGAAGGACAACAACAATGCTATCTAAGCAAGAATGAAGAGCACTGGTTATGGCATCGAAGGTTGGGACATCTAAGCTTCTCACAAATAAGGAAAGCTTGCAAATATCAGGCAGTTCGCGATCTTCCAGATATCAAAATTCCTGACAACACCATATGCAGATCATGTCAGTTTGGAAAACAAACCAGAACTAACTTTCCAGAGAAAGAAGGATCAGCCAGCATGCCTCTTGAGCTAGTACATACATATGTATGTGGACCATTCAGAAAAAGAACACCTAGAGGAGAGGAATACTTGATATTATTTATTGACGATTTCTCCAGGTTTGTTTGGTTAGGTCTTATGAAGCACAAAGATGAAGCATTCGAAAAATTCAAAACCTTCAAAGCCTTGGCTGAAAATGAATCAGGTCACAAAATTAAGTGCCTCAGATCTGACAGAGGTGGGGAATTTACTTCAAATGAATTTTTCGATTTCTGTGATGAACATGGGATAAGGAGAGAATTCTCTACAGCTAGAACGCCTCAGCAAAATGGAGTTGTTGAAAGAATGAACAGAACAATCCAACAAATGGCTCGTGCTATGCTTGATGAATCAGGAACCCCCGCAACCTTCTGGGGTGAGGCTGCACATACTGCGGTTATTATTCTCAACAAGACAAATGTCCGGTGAACAGCACTCAAACCCTCATGGGCTCTGGAGTGGTAAAACTCCTTCGGTAAAGCACTTCAAAATATTTGGGAGCAAATGCTATATCAAGAATACTGAGGAGCAGCTTGGCAAACTTGATCCTAGAGCAGATGAAGGCATTCTTCTTGGCTATTCTCCACATAGCAAAGCATACAAATGCTACAATAAAAGACTTGGCAGAATTGTTGACAGCATTGATGTAGTGGTTGATGAAAAGGGATATATTCCTAGGCAAATACATCGTGAAGACATCGAAGAAGATGAGAGCTACCCTCAAAGACAGAATGATGAAGAAGAAGAACCTCAAGAAGAATCTCAAGAAGAACCTCACGAAGAAGCAGAAGAACGGACAAGAATAGAAGAAAAGACTCCATCCAGATATGTTCAGAAGAACCATCCAGAATCTCAGATCATGGGACAAAAAGAAGCAGGTATACAAACTAGAAGAACAGTTGCAGAAGCTTCAAGCTATTTGGCATTACTTTCCTCCACCGAACCACAAAATGTGAAAGAGGCATGCAAAGATGAATGTTGGGTGAAAGCAATGGATGAAGAACTTGAGCAAATCGAAAAGAACAACACTTGGGAGCTGGTTCCTAGACCAAAAGATAAGAATGTTATTGGAACAAAATGGGTCTTCAAAAATAAATTGAATGAAAATGGAGAAGTAATTAGAAACAAAGCCAGACTCGTCTGTAAAGGGTATGCGCAGCAAGAAGGAATAGACTTTGAAGAAACTTTTGCTCCTGTTGCAAGACTTGAGGCCATCCGAATGTTCCTTGCTCTCTCAAGTTTTCAGAACTTCAAAGTATTTCAAATGGATGTGAAATCAGCCTTTTTGAATGGAGACTTGGAAGAAGAAGTGTACATTGAACAGCCAGATGGGTTCATTCTTGGAAATGATCCAAATCTTGTATGCCGATTGAAAAAGGCTCTCTATGGTCTCAAACA
This sequence comes from Pinus tabuliformis, assembly GCA_031772625.1. Lineage (NCBI taxonomy): Eukaryota > Viridiplantae > Streptophyta > Pinopsida > Pinales > Pinaceae > Pinus > Pinus tabuliformis. The sequence continues at coordinate 882,018,133 of CM062820.1, read as the reverse complement.
AGCTCCAAGGGCTTGGTACTACCGGTTGGACAAATATCTTCATCAACAAGGTTTCTTAAAAGGTTCAGCAGATAGCAATCTGTATATAAAAGTTGAAAATGACAAATTGCTAATACTTGTTGTGTATGTAGATGACATTATTTTTGGCAGCAATGAAGAAGCTATGAGTCAAAGCTTTGCCTCAGTCATGCAGAAAGAATTTGAAATGTCCTTGCTAGGAGAACTGACATATTTCCTTGGTTTGCAAATCCAACAGAAGGAAGGAGGAATCTTTTTATCTCAAACCAAGTATCTCAAGCAGATTTTGAAGAAATATGGCATGGAAGATGCAAAACCAGTATGTACACCCATGGTCACAGGATGTAGTCTCAGTGCAAATGATGAATCTGCAGCAGTACATCAACCAACCTACAGATCTATGATTGGAAGTTTACTATATTTGACAGGTACCCGACCAGACATCATGCATGCAGTTGGAATAGTTGGAAGATTTCAGGCAAATCCGAAGGAGACTCATCTTCAAGCAGTGAAGAGAATTTTCAAATATCTTCAAGGGACTCAAAATTATGGCTTATGGTATCCTAGAGATACAGATCTTACTCTTCATGCCTATACAGATGCAGATTGGGCCGGAAGCGTGGATGACAGGAAAAGCACAAGTGGTGGTGCGTTCTTTATGGGTCCCAGACTGGTCTCTTGGTTCAGCAAGAAACAGAGTTCAATTGCCTTGTCTACAGCTGAAGCAGAATATGTTGCTGCTGCATCTTGTTGCACCCAACTCCTTTGGATGATGCAGAATTTGCAGGATTATCAAATCACTTGTACTCCTCCAATCCCTATATTATGTGACAACACAAGTGCAATCAGCATCTCAAAGAATCGGTTATGCATTCAAAAACCAAGCACATACCAATCAAGTACCATTTTCTCCGGAACAAGTACTTGAACAGAAGGTCAAGTTGGAGTATGTTCCTTCTAAGGAACAAGTTGCTGATATTTTCACCAAACCGTTGCCCAGGGACACTTTTGAATACCTCAGGCAAAAGCTGGGGGTTGTTGATGCATCATCTTACTGTTGATCATCTTCCTATTGGTGGTATAGGCTCAGGGGGAGCACATAATGCATTGTTGGCATTATGGAGAAGGAGATCTTGGAAATAGCTGCAATATGTCTCTATCTCCTTCATGATGGATTTCTTGTTACAGATCTGGAGATGCATGAGCATAGGGGGAGCATACCCTTTGCCCTTGATGTCAAAGGGGGAGAATGAAGCTGAAGATTATGTGATTGCCATCAAGTCCAAAGGGGGAGATTGTTGGCATTATGATTCAGGTGTTGTCCTTGATGGCAAACCCATTCAGGTGATAAATCAAGAAGGACGCAGGAAATATGTTCAGCAAGTGCGTCCCCGCAGGTATACCATACAGAACCCGCGTCCAGGGACGCAGGCCAGCCGTTCAGGAGGTGCGTCCGCCCAGTGCACACATTTCAAGGCAGAGAAAAGCACGTGGGGGTTTCTTGTGTGGTATCTAGCCGACGGTTTTGTGTTTCTATGGTGTCGGCTCGTGGTTTTGTTCCATGTTTTGGGGAGAACCTTGCCTATATAAAGCAAAGGAGTTCATTTGGATTAAGCATCATCTTGGTTGAATATCTTTTGGTGAGATCTAGTCCAGATCTATGAAGGCGAATCTTCTAATGGACTGTGATCTCTATGGCGCATGATCAGATCTGTGGATCTGAGTGTTTGGGTTGGTTCTGAAGTCCTCATATCTTTTATATCTGAAGGGACGCAGGTTCAGTGAAGGGAAAGTGCGCCGGGACGCAGTACAGTAAAGGCTCAGGTGCGTCTCTGAGGCAAAGGACGCGGCGCGACTGTGTTATTGGGTGCGTCTCTGAAGCAAAAGACGCGGCGCGACTGTGTTATTGGGTGCGTCTCTGAAGCAAAAGACGCGGCGCGATAGTGTTTCTGGGTGCGCCGGTCGCAGCAAAGCATAGAGGAACAGTGCGTCGGCACGCAGAACAGTGGAAGGTAGACTGCGTCTAGTCGCAGGTCACAGAAAGAAAATATGCGTCCCTGTCTTAAGATGATCTGTTGACTGTATATTTCTGTTCATAAGGTGTTCTGGGTTATTTCTGTAATTACTGATCTGATATCTGTAGTGGACTGTATCTGTTGTATACTTGTTGATCATTTGATTCTTCATGAAAAGAAGTAGGGGGTTGTAGCTCCCTTCCAGGAGAGACTGGAAAACGAGAGAGAGTTGTAGCTCTCTGCAGGTTGCAGCCTGCGTGCTGGTAAAGGACTGCACCAGTACAAAATCATTGTAAAAAGAATTTCTTGAAAGAAGATAGAGACATATTGCAGCAGGTGGTTTTCTCCCGCATTGGGTTTCCACCTTACATCTTGTGTTCTTTGGTGTGACTGTCTATTTTCTTTATTCATGCTCATTATTTTATGGTACTGATATGCAAGAATAATTCAAAAGATCAAATAAGGAAGATTTGGTAAATTGCTTGATAATACTGATTCACCCCCCCTCTCAGTATTATTTCCAACATGTAATGTAAAGGAGGTTTCCCCCTCGAAGAGGCTGAATTCTAAGGCGTTGATCTATCTTTTCTATCTTTTCTTGATCTGGTTTCATAACACTACCTTCCAAGCAAGCTGATTGAAGAGGAATGGAAAAGAATCCATAGGTGCCTTTGAAATAATGGAACCTGTGTTGACCTATCCTTTATTTATTCCTCTAAGCCAATCCACCATAGTTTGTTTCTTTATATACTTCTTCTTAATCACTTGACTCGAAAGACCACAATCAAATAATCCTCTCCACAATTTTTTAAGGGCTAAAGCTTTACCAAACTAGGAAAGATTCTTGAATCCCCATCCTTCAAAACATTTTTGTTTAGAAAGGGGGGCCCAATTGGCAAGGTGCATCTCTACTTTTCTCCTTTTGATAGTCCATAGAAAATTGTACATTCTTTGTGTGATATTATTTAAAATAGATTTTAGAATTTTGGAAATTGAAAGCTAGAAAAATGAGATATTTTCCAGAAAATATATAACTAGGGTCATTCTTGCCCCTAAAATAGCCAGTTGTAATACCACAAACTCATTTTATGTTCAATTTTTCTAAGGATCCACTTCCAGTCAATATTCATGCTAACCGTTTTACTTCAGGAAAAAGCCAAGGGATAACCATTTGGCTTCAGGAAAAATCTAAGGGATAACCATTTGGCTTCAACAAAAATCCAAGGGATAACCATTTGGCTTCAAAAAGAAGCTAAGGTACTTGAAGCCAGAATCCATCATAGCCATCTGATAAGAAAGCACAGAGTGAAAGGACAAGAGAAGCTCCTCACTAATTGCATTGTGATAAAAGGATGGATTTTGGGCATTAATATCCATGTTAGAAGCCTCACAAAATATGTTAATGGCCTTGTAGAAATTCCACCATTTTGAAATAGATCCTACCCCCATCAATAAAACATTTCTTTCATGTTCCCTTCTTGCTTTTCTTTCAGCAACATCAGACTCAAACCTTCCATCATCAACAATAATAGTAATGGAGATAGAGGACATCCATGTCTAAGACCTCTTGAGTAGGAGAAGTTTCTTGTGGGATAGTCATTGATCAGAATGGAGAAATTCGTTGATGTTAGGCATCCTATAATCTGGTTGGTTGAGTCCATTCCCAAATTAATTTGAAGAAGGACTAATCAGAGAAAAGTAGAACTAAATTTGTTAAAATCCTTATTAAGGTCCATCTTAAGGACTAAGGCTTGGAGCTTTTTTTACTTAATCGAGTGGAGGAATTCTTGAGCGATGCTAATAACAACATGAATCTTCCTATTGGTTAGGGGATATCTTCTCATCAAGGATAGACTTGATCATGTTAGAGATCATTTTTGACATGGTCTTGTAAATCAAGTTACACAAAGAAATGGACTTGAAATCAAATAATGTCTTAGGTTTGGAGCTTTTTGGGATCATAGTTATATATGTTGCATTAATAGCTCTTGAAACATTCCCTATCTTCTAGATTCCTCTACCATATTACAAAGCTCAGGGCCCATAAGATAAATATAGATTAATTAGTTATCATTTAATAATTGTAAGATATCTTCCTTAAAAAGTGTTCACTATGTTTGGATTTTAATATTTGGAATAAGGAATTTTGGTTTTTTGGAAATTATTTTGAATCTAATGCAATGGATATTAAAAAAGAAAAGAAAAACCATGTACAAAAACGTGTCATAAGAAATTTTACATGCAATAAATATCAAAAATAGGATATACATCTTGCTTGGAATTGTTTGTTTTCCAAACCTATATATCAAAGAAAATGTAACATTTCCCCCAACTCAACACCAATTTTTCCATTGAAATCAGAAATTGGAAATATTTGTTTTCCAAATATTTATTGAAGCAAAAATCCAACGACATTTCCCCAACTCAACACCAATTTTCCATTAAATTAAAAATCCATTAGCTAAGGAAAATCTCCTCCTAAAACGACAACCACATTTTTGTCTTAATAGTAAAAAGATAAGGTAAACGATATGTGCCAATAAGAAAACAAAATTCTTTTATCTAGAAAAACACCTAAGAAACATATATTTATTTTATCATGATAAGTAAATTTACTTAAGAAAAAGTCACATGCATTTTTTTGAATTACAATATGTTGCATCCTTTGACATATCTTACATATCAACTAAGTTGCTAAGCTTGGGATTCCTCATACCAAACCTTTTCAAATGCAACATTGTTTTAGATTTTGAAAATATGAGTGGGTTTCATGAATATTATATTACATTTAAGAGGTTCACTAACATTGTACACTCACTTTATAATTATCAAAATAAAATTAGAATTCCTTATAGATAAATTTGAAGACACTATGGGAGCGAGCAACCAGGGTTTTTTTGTTCATTGTTGTTCCTTCCCCTCGTGTTGATCTTTTCTTGTAGAAATGGGGTTTCATTTGTAGTTTAGTGCCTATTTTTCTAGTATTCATAATAGATATGGAGTTTTAGTTGTTGAATTAGCGTTTTTCTTGGTTTTTATATGGTTCAAATTGTTATTAGCTTGGACATTCTTTTCCTTTTTCCATTCATTTGTAACTCATTGAGAATTTTCCAACTATTGGACTATGACCTGGTGGTCTTTCTCTACTTATTGAGTTGTTTTCCTGTTCAATGGGTCTCCCAAGAAGGTTTGTTGAAAAGGAAAATTCAATTCTCCTTCTTAATTTGGGGTTTTCCTCGTCTGCTAGGAAGAATGTGACTACATTGAAGGAAAGAGGGTTGATTGGTAAGTTCAGTGGCCTTTGGATTTGCTATAAGTCCTCTTTAGAATGGGCCTCTATTAATTGGGTATATCATGAGCTCATTGGAATTTTCTACTGCGAGAATGATTATTATGCTTTTTGTCTTGAAAAGGAGGAGGATAACGATCATACCTACAAATGTTGACCTTATTTCATGAGCACTAGAGGAATGTTTCTCACCCACTGGTCTCTGTATTTCAATGCCATGATGGAAATTTTTTTTGCATCGGTTTGGGTCATATTTTAATATATTCCTCTTCTTTTCTGTGATGAAGGTACTTTTAAGGTTATTGGAGATAAATTGGGATGATTTATTTCTAGTGATATGAACAAGGAGAATAAGTTTTCTTGTGTTAGAATTTTTATTGAAATAGATTTTTCAAGGCTATTTAGATTAACTTGTGTAACAACCCCAGTTCAAAATCCATGTAAAAAAATATAATACCAAGGTCATGGGACATGTATTCCAAGCTGAATGGTGGGAAAAAAATCCTAGTGTGGGTGTTCATTTTCTTTATTATGGCTAAGAAACTTCGAAAAGGAAATAGGAAAGGCTTTGGAAAGGAAAAGAGGCATTAATCGACATTTTATTTATGAAAATAATGGAAAATAGGAGAAAATGAAGGTTAAGGGTCACAGGTTGCATGTGAGGAGGAAAATGAAGGAAAATGATGGAAAATAATAAAAAAAGAAAAAATAGAGGCCTCATTAATAAATAGGCTTATGAGGATCAGTTGGTGGCATTTTCTCAAACGTTTGTCAGTTTTAGATTGGATCTCTCTCCTCTATTCTCTCTCTCTCTCATACTGTTTGACACTTGGAGTTTTGTTGCAGCACTCTTGGAGGAGTGTGGCATACTTGGGATTTGGAGAAAGAAGGTAGAGGAAAATCAAGAAAGCACAATAGGACATTGGGATCAGTAGCTACAATGGGTTTTCCTTGCTGGTACCGAGTTGCATGTATGATTTCCTTGCTAGTTTTGGCATGCATGGAATTTGCATGTGGTTTCTTGGTTATGATTAGTCATTGGCATTGAGGATTTCCTAGATTGATGATGGATTTTCCTAGCCTTTCTATTTCCTAGATATCCATGTTGTTGTGGGTGTATTTCCTTTTTTTCCTGGTTAGGTCTCATGTTCCTTATAGTTGTGGGTTGAGTTACTAGTTTCTGGAAGCCATGGTTGGACAAACACTCTGGAAGCCTTGTAACAATACAGATTGAGTTACTAGTCTTAGAAGCCTTAGTTGAACAAATTCTTTGAAAGCCCTAGGTGGGTTGAGTTACTAGTCCTGGAATCCCTGGTTTGACAAATGATCTAGAAGCCCGGCATTAGTTGTGGGTTCAGTTACTAGTCCTAGAAGCCTTCGTTAGAACAAACACTCTGGAGCCATAGACAACTTGAGTTGAGACCAATCTGGTGATGGTTAGTGATGTCAAACTGTGAGGTGGAATCACTGGTTGACGGTTGAAGTGGTTTAACCTTTGGAATCCTTTCTTTGGTTTTGTTGGATTTGTTCCATGAGATCCCACATTCATGTTTGGAATATGGAATAGGGGTGATTGGATGAAATAAATATTTGGTTCAACAAATATATGATTGGGTGGTATGTGGAAGTCTTAGACCTGGTTTCATTTTTCCTATTCTAATAAGAGCTTATTTCCTCTTATTTATCGGTAAATATACTTTCTTATATGTGGTTTTTATGGCTATTATATCCTTGTTATTTTTGTTTCTTATATGTTGGTTATGAGCATGTTTTATGATAGACTTGATGTATGGATCCCATCCTGTTTTGATTTATAAATGAATGAACAATGAAAATATGACATAATGGATGATAATGCATTAATTCTTCTTAGAAATTCTCAGATAAGTATGAGACCCCTATGCTCATATCTAGTGATATGACCTATAGATTACATATTTGTGACATGTTTGGTGAAATCCCTGTCATGGCTAGTAGGAGTCAGATCAAGTTTTGGTTCAAATATTTTCATTAGTATCATTGTTTTTATGCCATTTATCATTTATGGAAGTTTCATGAAGCTACGGGTAGTGGTCTAATACCTAGCCTTGAAAACGTGGCACAGAATCTCCTGTCACTCACTCAAAACTAGCTGAAAATTTCTCCAGTCGTCGGCATGCCCTTGTTGTCGGAATGTCTCCAATATCCTAGTCACATGCATACCAATCTAGTGGGAGTGGTTGAGGCTTTATGTCCATAAAATGACAGGTTACCTCAGAGGTTTTTCACCTGGAAGGATTGGTTAGCTCCTAAAGCTTCTATAACATGTGTAGAAGGTCATCTCGGTTGTGTTTTTCCGAGTCCACTTCCTTAATTGTACATGGGGACGTGATTCATATCATAGTAGCCTCTCATCACATGTTTACCTCAATGTACCAGTTGACTTGGGTAAATGTGGGAGGAGGGTGTTACAGATTGGTATCAGGGCATGGTTTCATTCTCTTGGGTGATATCTACTTTTGTTTCTCTTTGGATATAGATGATACCACAAACTTGTATCATAGCATGGTTCAACCCTTAGACTAGATGGGAAAAATGTGGTTTTCATGTATGCATGCAGGTTTTATATGTGATTGTTATGTATGAATGGTGGTGATCATTATTATAGTTGTGTTTACATGTAGGATTTGATGATGTTGTTGTTGGGATGCTTTAGTCATGAATGAATGTCAGTTGTATATGCATTTGTTACGCATGTTAGTGGCTATATGTTGTTATGCATGCATTTTCATGGTTATATTTATGTATGTATAGTAGGTCATGCATGCATCGTGAGGTCCTTGTAAGAAATTAGTTCATGATGATGATATTGGTATGTTATGATGCTAATGTGTTGGCTGAGATAGAGGAGGAGATAAAGATCATCAAAGTGAGGTTGCAACAATGGACCTTGTGGTAAGACAAAAGCGCCATATAGGTTTGTATGTCGAACGTGCAAGTATGTTGGTTAATGGTTGTTATATGCATTATGGTTATGTATATGCCCATAAATCTATTGCTGTTATGGTTGCATGCATGATATATTCTATTTAATTGGTGTGGTCATATACACATGTGTCGGATAGTCATGCATGGTAGTAACTTGTTGTTATATGCATTGTTGTCGTTTTTTTATGTTATTTGACTTGATGATTATGCAATATATTGTTGATGAGTATGTTATATGTTAACTTGTTGTTGTCTGTTATGAAACCAGCTCACAAAAAGATAGGAAAGATAGATGAACGCCTTAGAATTCAGCCTCTTCGAGGGGGCAACCTCCTTTACATTACATAAATGAACAATTCTTTGATGATTCAAATGAAAAAACTTCCTTTCCATATATAGGAATCTAAGGGGTCACAATAACCAAGCCGACCTAACAATAATAATATAAAGGAACAAAAATAACAATACAGGGATTCTATGGGGCGCAGTAATAACAATATGGGGACAATAAGGGCAAAAAAATATTAATAAGAGATACAACTATAATAGTAATGGGGGCATCACTAGTACTATAGGGACCTAACATGCCCCTCTCCTTCAAAAAAGTGTTGTCCTCAACGCTTGAGTAGTTCAAGATGCTTATGTATAAAATTATCATCCTCCCATGTGGAATCTTCAGCAGGTAAGTTCTTCCACTTTATGAGATACACTAAAATTGATCGATTTTGTAGCTGTTAGGTTCTTATTTCTATGAATTCTTTAAGTTCCAATATGATTTTTTCCTTCCTCTTCAAGTTCTGGCAATATTGTTTAAATTGGGATCTTCTGCAACTTTTGAATGAGTGGCCATAGTTCTTCGTCCTTCTTCCATTCATCCCTTGCTTCATTTATCAAATCTGGTTGGATAATAGAAATAGCACAAAACAATGCTTCCACATCCTCATCCTTTCTTGAGAGTGCATCTGCAACAAAATTTTGCTTCCCTTTTCTATAGATGATGTGAAAGTCATAACCCAACATATTTGTGACCCATTTTTTTTGTTCTTCTAAAGATAATAGTTGTTCTAAAAAGTATTTAAGACTATCATGATCCATTTTTACCTTGAAGTGTCTTCCCATTCGGTAAGGTTGCCATTTCTTAAGTGCATGTAGTATTGCCAACATTTCCTTCTCATAAATAGCTTGCTTGACATGTAGCAGTAAAAATACCCAATCAACTAAATCAAAATATTTCACTACGATGTTGATCTACCTGTTGTTTCATTCGATTTTGACCAAAGTGGCGTTATCCTTTAAAAGTTGGAGAACTTGTTGTTGATGCTCGATGTGATCTTTCACTGCTTGAACCATTTTCTCCTTGATATGTCCTTCTATCTTGAGAGTTTGGGGAGTGGTAATTTCTTCCAATGCTTTAGAAGATATGGTCGGATTCATTTCTTGATGCTCGATGTGATCTTTCACTTCTTGAACATTTTTTTCTTGATATGTCCTTCTATTTGGATAGTTTGACGAGTGGTAATTTTGGCCAATGCATTACAAGATATGGTTGGATTCATTTTTATTTCTTGATGTGATCTTTCACTTCTTGAACCTTTTTCTTCTTGATATGTCCTTCTATCTTGAGAGTTTCAGGAGTGGTAATTCTTGCCAATGCTTTACAACATATGGTCAGATTCATTTCTTCTTTCTTTGGGGTTGGGTCCTGGTGTATATCCTCTTCTTTTGATGTTTCTTGATCCTTTTCTTCCTCCTCTTCATACTCTATGTAAAATAATTTCTTCTCAGCACACTTATGACCTTTAGTGCATTTGCTATCACAATTGTAACAAAGCCCTTTTTCTCTTTTTTCTTCCAATTGTTGTGGTGTTTCTCTAAAGAAGGTGTTGCTCTTTGTATTCTCATAATGTGTTATAATTTCCTCCATGAAAATTGACCATGTAACAAGTTGTTTACAAGAACAAAGCCCTTTATACCATAAAAATTGATCTTGTTCTAAATATGAAGATGCAATACATACCTTTTGTAATAGTGGTACACCATGTAGATCAAAATATTTCTCCATCTGTAGTATCCAATTTACCGGATCCTTGCCATCAAACTTCCTCATCTTTCTTTTTCTTGATTTTATGAGCTCGATCTTAAAACAACTGTAACTCTTTACTTTCGAAACTTTAAGTTCTGAAATTGCAACCTACAGTAGCCCTCTGCATCCTCTTTCCAATGCCACTAGTAAAATCAAATTTAGATTCTCCAAGAAAGAGTTATGCACAATCTCCCAAGATGACCTCATTATATACCTTTTCAGAAGAGCGAACTTGTATGAAGTGCTACGTGTCACTGTTTTGAGCTTCAAATCTAAAAAATATACAAAGGAAACTAAAGTCTATCCTCTATCTGTAAGTTCTTATGAAATTTTAATTTGATGTTCCAAACAAAAGTTATGAGGATTTTCCCCAGGTCACCTATTTGGAACGTAATTTGAGAGTCTGAAAAAAGGCCAACTTCCTCAGATCATATCTCTACAAATATAGTGCAAAAAACTCTGAAATTTGGACCCGAGGTTCAAAACGATTTCGGCCGAAATGGGTTTTTTTTTAGCATTTGAAACGTCATAGAAAAAAGGTTATAGCGCAAATTCCACGACAACCTATTTGGAGTAGCGAAACCCTAGAATCCAAAGCTCTGATACCAAATGTTATGAAACTAGCTGACAAAAAGATAGAAAAGATGATTGAACGCCTTAGAATTAAACCTCTTTGAGGGGGCAACCCCTTTTACATTACATAAATGAATAATTCTTTGATGATTCAAATGATAAAACCTCTTTTCTATATATAGGAATCTAAGGGGTCACAATATAACCAAGCCGACCTAACAATAATAATATAAAGGCACAAAAATAACAATATAAGGATTCTATGGGGCACAGTAATAACAATATGGGGACAATAGGGGCACAACAATATTAATAAGGGATACAACTACAATAGTAATGGGGGCATCACTAGTATTATAGGGACCTAAAATTGTCATATGATAGTTAACTTGATGATTATGTTATCTATTGTTGATGAGTATGTTATATGTTAACTTGTTGTTGTTATATGTTAGTTAACTTGATGATTAAGATTCTTGCATTAAGATCTTGATGTTATATGTATCATGCTAATTTCGATTGGCCTATGCATATGTTTAGGGTTATGACATTTAGGCATGTGTAGACCTATTTATGATATTGTGTTTTACTAATCTAGACTGACTGTGCATATGTGATTTTTATGAATGAATGACAATTGTTTATGAGTTTACGCTGTGAACATGTCAGCTAGTTACTGCAATGCATATCATGACCTTATTTATGTTGAGTTGATGTGTTGTGAAGTTATATCATGCTAAGATAGATTAATTATGTAGATAAGATGGCCTCCCCTGAGATACATTAAGGTATGAGTTTGATTATGTCATCTATTTGATGGTTGAGTGTTTGATTATGTCATCTAGTTGATTTATTTAATAGTGTATGTTTTCTAGTTGTCTGAATGTTTGATTAATTGCATGATATGAGTATGTTTCTGAAAGATTGCACGATTGAACGGTCTTGTTTTAAGATGGTTGTACTAATGCCTTATGTGCTAATAAAGCTGCTACGTAGTTGAGTGTAAGTGTGTGCTAGTTGTAGTATAATTATTTTGACTATTAGTTGATTATGACAAGGTTGTTAGTCTTAGCAAAGGTTGATTTCGATTAATGGACATGATTTTTTATCCTTGGAACATATGGCTGACATGTGTAAATAGTTGCAGGGAAACATGGTTAGCATTAGCATGGCAAGGTAATAGTTGAATTGTTTATATAACTAACAACATGGTGATGTGACAGTACGTAGTAAGACTTGATTGCAGCAAGGTAAAAAGGTAAAAGAAGGGAATTAGGTGAGGATTCCTTTGGCTATGTTTGGAAACTGCAATTCCAAATGAATTAATGCTTTGAATACATGAAGTCTTCTTAACCTAGATTTTATTTGACATTATGTGGATACATGTCATATTCCTAAACATGTATTTGACATATATATGAGCTAGTTTCTAGTTATAGTTGGATTTGTCAAAAGAATTTGAATCCCCTTGAGGAATGATGTGCATATGTACAATGTGGCAATGTGCATTAAATGAAATTTCAGCCTAAATGTAGCCTCCTAATGAAAAATAATAAGATAATAGTTAAAATAATAAAATAATAGTTATGAATTTGGAGGGAAATGAAGAAACTATTTTTTAATTATATTTTTGGCTTATCTCCTTATAGGTTTACTCAAATTTCAAGTGTAGACACTCATTGGATGAAGAATTATATTCCACATCCAACAAGTACCCATTATGCATACTTTTGAGAACACCCACATTGATAAAAAATTAAGAGACATTAAAAAGGTGGGACTTCTCAATTTTTTATCAATGTGGGTCTTCTCAAAGTATGCATGAGGGTCACACACTTTTTTAATGTCTCTTAATTTTTTATCAATGTGGGTCTTCTCAAAATTATGCATAATGGTTAATCGATGGATGTGGAATTTAATTCGTATCCAACGAGTATTTACACTTGAAATTTGAGTAAACCTATAAGAAGATAAGCCAAAAATACGATTAAAAAAAGTATTTTTTCTTCTTTTCCCTCCAAAATATTCACATGTACCTCCCTTTAAATTTGAAGGATTATGATTAGTTTACATATTATGAAATGGAAATTACGTGAAAATTTCATGGCCACTTTTAGGCTAAAAATTCCACTAATGCTTGGCACAACAAGGTAAGATAATTGGTATATTGTTTTGTTTACTTATGCACTAAAAGTTGTGTGTTTTTGGTAGTATGATGTAGGGGATTGCATGGAAAAAGAGACTGTTGTGAAATATTGAAGAAGGCTCAGGTTGAATTTCTCTTGAGGTATTGGGAATGCAAGGGGTTGAGTCATGGTGTTTGTTAGGAGTTTTGTGCCTTTGGTATATTTTGATTTGTTTGAGCTTGATTTATGGGTTTTGATTGCGTCTGGTGAAAGGCCTTGCCACATTGTTTGTGTTGTCATGTTGCTATTGGTGTTTCATGGATTTCTTCTTATTTATTTCTTGTTCTTTGCATTATGTTTCAAGGGTGTTGGGAATTGGTTATGAAGGAGGAAGTTAGTGGAGCTCGGGGAGAGATAAATGAAGTCCAATAGGTAATATGAGGCCCAAATGAAGCTCAATGCATGTATAAGGGTAGTTGAAGGAAAGATTATGTCAACTAGTTGGATTGATTGGGTACATTTATGTAAATGGACGGTGGTAGGATAGTCATGAGAAAAGTAATTAGAAAGGTAAGGTGAATATATTTCAGGCCTTAGATGCCTTAGCTAAGTTGGGAACTGATGTTGTAAATGTCGTGCATGTTGTGCATGGATAAAGGGGGTTTTCTTAACCTTGACCTTATGATATTTGCTACTTATGTTGTGATCATGATTACGTTGTTGTCTCTATATGTATACATGTATGCCTTTATGTCATTATCTGACAAGGTCGTCAAAGATCATGATTGTTTTATGCTAAAGTTTAGATGTATGTAGGTATGTATGTATGTCATTGTCTAAAAGGGTTGTTAGGGATCATGCTTGTGGAGGAGTTGTTTCTTATGTAGGTGAATGGCATGAAGAGTTTCTTGGTCTTATAAGGAATCAAGTGCGAAGTGTAGCACTAATAGATCTTTGAGGTCAGTATCATATGGGTATGAACTGATATTATTTGATTATACTATATCTATGTTTATGTTATGGACAAGCTATCATGATGGATACATCAACAAAGAGAAAGGAGTGGCATGCAGTGACAATCATGGATAAGACACTAGAAGCAAGGTTTCTTGGTAATGATTTTGTGATCTTACGATGTGCAGTACCAATGTTGTGTATGTGTAGCATATGTAGTATTGTGTACATATGATGTTGTGTGGTTGTTGTATGTATGGTGTTTTCTGTATATTTCATATGTAGTTGGGTATACATGGTACTATGTACTTGTGGGATATACAATGGTGTCTACATATCATAGTGTGTTCATGTTGGATATGCGGTGTTGTGTGCATGTTGGATATGCGGTGTTATGTACATATGGTGTTATGTGCATTTGGTTTCGTGTACATGTAGTGCATGTTGTAACACCCTCCTCCAACGTCTACCCAAGAAATCGGTCAATCGGGGTAAACATGTGACGAGAGGACACTATGATATGATTTGACCTCATGAGTCACATTATGGAATTTGAATCGACAAAATCACACCATATAGACATTCAACATCAACACTAGGACCCTCAGGAACCAACCCAACCTTTTTGCCAACCATCCCTAGAGTCTAGCTGTGATTTTGGACCACTTGACCTTTAGATTCTCTCATGTTATGGGCATTCCAACATTTAGAGACCTCTAGATACTCTCAAAGGCCTGCATGCCAACATCTAGGATCTATTTTGTTCAGTTTTGTGCCAGGGTTCCCAGGATTTAAGCCACATTTTCAAGCCCAGAGCCCAGGTCACTGCCCATAATTGAATGACACCTTCAGAACAGTAAGATAACATGGAAATAACCGTACTAATGAAAAAAATTGATTAAGACTTTGATTGGACCCCTACTAGCCATGACAGGCATTTTGTCAAACATATCACGAATATGTAATCTACATTTTTAAATAACAGATCTTAGTAAACGGGTCGCATATTTCTCTGATATTTTCTATGAGGCATTGTTTCCTTGTACCTTTAGCTGCATTTTCATCCATTAGGCCATAGATACATTGTTACTTCATGTTCAAGTAAGAACATATTGCGAGCCATACATAGCTATTGTCATAAAATGCATATATAACCAACATAATAGCAGCGGAAGTACCAATGAAATCATAGCCATATAAGCCACGTATAATCTAGTATAATACTCATAGAAATACAAGGTGAAATAACTTCATATTAATGAAGCAATATCCAAACCCAGGATGGGACTTCCACGTTCCACCCAACCATATAATGGTTGGGCCAAATCTCTCTTTAGCCATTCATCCCCATGCCATATTCCAAGCATGAATGTGGTATCTCATAGAACACATCAATCCAAAACCATCCGGGGCTTCCAGAGGCCAACCACCACAATCCATCAAATAATGAATCCACCTCACACTCAGACATCACAAAACCATCATCATATTGGTCTTTGTCCAAGCCTTCCAGGTCTCTAGAGTTTTTGTTCCAACCCAGCTTCTAGGACTAGTAACTCAACCCACGATTGTTACAATGCTCAAGAGCATTTTTCCAACCAAACCTCAAGGACTAGTAACTCAACCCACAACTTATATAGGGTGCCAGAGTGTTTGTCCAACCAAGGATCCAAAACTAATAACTCAACACAAGTTGTTACATGGCTCCAAAGTGTTTATCCAACCAAGGCTCCAAGACTAGTAACTCAACCCAACTGTTACAAGGCTTCCAAAGCATTTTTTCAACCAAGGATCCAAGACCTAATAACTCAACCCAAGCGAAGGAAACATGAGAGCCAACTAGAAAAACAAAGAAACAAATCCACAACACCATGGCTATCTAGGAATTGGCAAGGCTAGGAAATTCACGTGTCAATCCAAGTAATCCTCCATGCTAGTGAGAGATCATGATCAATAAACCACATTCCTGTGCCATGCATGCCAAAACTAGTGAGGAAAACATACATACAACTTGGTACCTGCAATAAACACTTGTTTTAGTTGTTTATTCTGATGTCCTCTTGCGCTTTCTAACTATTCCTTTTCCTTCTTACTCCAAAATGCCAAGTATGCCACACTCCTCCAAGAGTGCTCCAAGAAACTCTTAGTGTCCAAGAGTATGAGAGAGAGAGAGAGAGAGAGAGAGAATAGAAGAGATCTCCACCAAAACTTGTCAAAAATATTACTCACTAATCCTCATAAGCCTTTTTATCAATGAGGCCTCTATTTTCTTCATTTTCCATTATTTTCCTTCAATTTCCTCGTCACATGCAATCTTTGACCTTTCACCTTCCATTTCTCCTAATTTAAACTATTTTCTTAAATAAAATACTAATTAATGCCTCATACCTTTCCAAAGGCTTTTCCATTGCCTTTGTCAATTTCCTTTAGCCATAACAAACTGAATGAACACCCACTAGGATGTTTTTCCCACCATTTAGCTTGGAATACATGTCCCATGATTGTGGCCTTACATATTTTTTTACATTTAATTTTAACAATGGATTTTATAGAACCCTCCCCCTTGGGGGAACAACATCCTCGGTGTTAAATGACACCTGTAACAAAAAATACTACTAAAAATAAATTATACTGCCCATGGAGCTTTATAACATAACTCGTTGTTGTATTTACAGTGACCATCTACTAAAACATGAAAAACGTATTGTTTACTAGATATTTATAACACAGCTCATTACGGTATTTACAATAACATCCGGATATAGTTAAGAACATTTTCTTCACCCAGCAAATAATCATATTGTCTATGGAGCTTTACAAATCGAGCTCGATACAGTATTTACAATAATACACACATACACACATTTTCTCAACCAACAAATAAAAGGATATGATGCTTTCATCTGCAGTAAGTGAATCTAGAGGCTCACACCTGCACCCTCAACATAATACTAGTATTCACCTCCTTCCCAAAAAGCGCATAATCCACTACAAAGTCAAATCTACACCTAATGTCCAGTGCTACAATCTAGTGTCACTTGTCCTCTCAGTGAATAGTTACCAGCTCATTGTTCCAAGGAACACTCTCAATGTGCTTTTGATTCCATCTAGCAATACTAATGACCAAAAAAAAAATATCCCCGACCTTCCCTTCTCTACCACACAGTCCCTCAGGAAATCTGTCAACCCCTTCCATGTAGTCACTAACCTTCCAAGTTCTGCTGGCACCCACATCCCTTGCCAAGGATTCCTCGCATCGTAAGATATAAAAAGTAAGGCATATCCATTCCTTAAGACCATCATACCAGTCATAGCATGTTCATGGAAATCAATCGACATTATTGGGTACCAATGTCCCACAATGGCCCTGCTCCTAAATGCTTCACCAACATACTACTGCATTTTCCAATTCCTTTTGTCACTATTGTTAATTTTTGTAGTTGATTTCAACCATCCTACCGGGAATTTCATGTTTTCTATACCAAGCACATAATTTCCATTATATTTAAATTAAATTGAAATAAATTCACATCATACCTCATTGGTAGCTCGTTAGTAAGGTACACTTGCAATCCTATTTACTTCTTGCCACAACAATGCAAACTAGCATCTTTGACCAAATCATCATGTATAAACATATCACATCAGGTTAGCTCAAAACACAACCATCATAGATCAAAATCATAAATCACATGTAACCATCATAAGCCATAATCATAGATCATATGTAATCATCATAGACCAGAACGATAAATCAAATTCATAATAAAACTGAAATAAAATGTTGATACTTATCCTTTAATCAATCCTTATCTTCTACCATTGTATTTATTACGTACATGCTCCAGATCGGTTACCACACCCGACCCACACCCAATGCCTGCTCCTCAAATAGGTGCACATACACATAGTGTGCATCACACGTACAACCACGCACAATATACAATACCATGCAATACACACACCTACACTTGAAACACCACACATACACCTAGACCCAATGTACAACACAACATATACATACACCTACACTCGATGTACAACACAATACATCCATCTATACCTAATGTACAGTGCCACACAATACATGTACCTACACCTGGCGTACACCACAACACAATACATTTATACCCGATGTACAACACCACATAATACATGTATTACATAGAGCACAAGACAACGAGTAAACATGTCACAATACCACAACTACACAATGGCACATACATAGTACTACATGTACACAGCACAACATGTACAACATGAACATAATACCACATGTACAACATGTACACATTACCACCTATACACAACACCACCTCCACAGCGCGTGCACAACATCACATCTACATGGCACCACCTGCACAATGCATACACAGTACCACATGTACATCATACCGCATGTACAACGTGTACACAATGCCAGACATACACAACACCACATGCACGAGATGTACAGGACACCACATGTATATAGCACCATATGCATGACATGTACATAGCACTACCTGCACACAACACCATATCTACAACATGTACATAACACCACATGATCACAACACCACTTTTACAATCATGCACACAACACCATATGTACAACATGCACACAAACACCATATGTACATAGCACCCTATGTACACAACATCGCATATCCAACATGCGCACAACACCATATGCACACAACACCACATATCCATCATGTGCACAGTATAATATGTACACAACACTATATCTA
The DNA here is from genome assembly GCA_031772625.1 of Pinus tabuliformis. NCBI lineage: Eukaryota > Viridiplantae > Streptophyta > Pinopsida > Pinales > Pinaceae > Pinus > Pinus tabuliformis. Next base: position 881,999,375 of record CM062820.1, on the reverse strand, counting down.
CCACCTTGTACATAACATTGCATAAACAACATGTTTACACACTATATATACACAACACCGCATGCCCACAACATCAAACATGAAACATGTACAAAATATACAACATATGCACAACAATAGTACCACACATCCAAACCATACTGTGTCTACCAAGCAACCTTTCTTCCAGTGTCTTATCCATGCTTGTCCCAACATGTCACAGACCACACTACTTTCATTTCAGTGATGTATCTCTTAGCATTATCATGTCCATAACATAAACATAGACATAGTATAATCACATAATATCGATTCATATCCACGTGATACTGACCTCAGATATTTGTCAGACTACTCTTCTCACTTGGTTCCTCATAAATATGGAACCTCTTCATTCCATTCTCCTTCATAAGAAATCATTCCTTTATAAGAATGATCGCTAACAACCTTATTGGATAGTGACATAGATACATACACATAAACCTTAGCATAAAACAATCATGATCTTATTAGACAACGATATGCATACATACATATGTACATATAAGAATTATCATAAAATAATCATGATCCATGATGACCCTATCAGACATGACATACATACATGTATACATATATAATCATCAGCATAATCATGATCATAACATAATTACCAGATAGCGTAAGGTCAAGGTTAAGAGAACTCCCATTATCTATGCACATCATGCACAACATTGATAACAACCATTCCTAACATAGCCAAGGCATATGACGCCTCAAATCCGTTTACTTTACCTTTCCTGTTACCTTTCTCATGATTGTACTACCACCATCCATTTACACCAATAGAGTAAACCAATCCAACCGATTGTCATATTCTTACCTTCAAACGCCCTTACTCATGTACCGAGATTCATCAAGGTCTTACATTACCTGCTAGGTTTCATTCAAGTCTCCCTAAGCTCCATTAACTTTCTTCTTTCCCAACCAATTCCTAAGACTCTCAAAACAATAAAGGCAAGACCGAGAAGAAAATAAGAAGGAAACCAACAACAATAGGACACCACAAATAAAAAAGTATGGCCATACACCAGATGTAAACAAAGCCGCAAATCAAGCGAAAATAAGTCGCAAAAGACCGAAATTACAAGACTAACAATAGACACCATGACTCAATCCCATGGTTCCCAAGGAAATCTCAACCCGAGCCTTCTTCAATATTTCATGGCAACCTCTCTTGCCATGCAACTCCCTACATCACACTACCATAAGTACATAATTTTCAATCTATAAATAAATATAACAATATACTAGTTATCTTACCTTCTTATGCCAAGAAAATTGCCTTGTAGCTGAATACATCCATTCCATCTCTCAAGGGACTCCAATTCTCTTAACGAATCCATCCATAACTAGAAACTAGTTTCTATACCTGTCAAATACATATTCATCAATATAACACATACCAACATAATGTCAGATGAAATCAAGGTTAAGGATAATTTTGGTATGCAAAGCACTCATTCGTTTAGAATTAGGGTTCCCAAACATAGCCAAAGGAATTATTTCCCAACTCCTTTCTTTTACCTTTTTACGTTGTTGTAATCGAGGCTTACTAAGTATTGTCACATCACCCAACCATTAGTTATATAAAAACATCAATTATCACCTTGTCATGCTAATACCAATCATGTTTCTTATAATTTTTCACACATGTCAACCACACATTCTAAATATTAATACAATCATATCTATCTATTTGAAATCAATGTTTACCGAGACTAAAAATCATGTCATAATCCAAAGTCATCTCATAATCATTAGACATAATGCTACAACTATCACCTACTACACTCAAGCACATCCACTATCTCAACACATATGTATTAGTACAATCATATTAAAACAAGATCATTGGAACACATACTCATATTATGCAGTTCATCACACATTCAACCAACTTATAAACATACCATGTTAAATAAATCAACTAGACGACATAATAGACACCAAACACTCAAACACCAAATAGACATCATAATTAAACAGTCAAGCACAAAGTGGAAGACATAATAAAGTTCATACATTAATGTATCTCATGCGAGGCAATCTTGTCTACACAATCAATCCAGATTATCACAATATAACTTCACAACATATCAATTCAACCACAAATAAGATTATGATATCCATAATAGTAACTAACTAGCTTGTTCACATCATAAGTTCATAAACATTTTTCGTTCATTCGTAACAATGACATATGTATGATTAGTCTAGATTAGTACAACACAATTTCACAAACAAGTTAACTCATACCTGAATGTCATAACCTTGACCCTCTGCATAACCCAATCAAGAGTAATAAAATACATATAACATCAACATCTTAAATGAAATAACCCTAATCATCAGGTTACTAGCATATAACAACAATAAGTTACATTTCATGCTCATCAACAACATATGACCTAATCGTCAAGCTAACTATCATATAACAACAAGAAGTTGGCATATAACATGCTCATCAACAACATATAACATAATCATCAAGTTATCTAACCTAAATCAACAATAGCAATGCATACAATCACAGGTTACTATCATTCATGATTATTCGACACATGCCCATATGACTACACTAATCAACTAGCATATATCACATATGTAACCATAACATCAATATAATGAAGGACATATACATAACCAAAATGCACATAACAATCCTTAACCTACATACTTGCATGCCCAACATACAACATGTAGCAACATGCTCTTGTCTTGAGGTCCAATGTTGAAACTTCACTTTGATGGTCTACATGTCCTGCTCTATCTCAGTCAACACATTAGCATCATAACGTACCAATATCATCATGATGACCTAATTGCATGCAATGACCTTGCAATGCATATCTAACCTATTGTTCATGCATAACTATAATGATAACCATAAAAATGCATGCACAATAACCTATAGACACTCACACACATAACAAATGCATATACAACCATACACTCATGACGACAGATTCCACAACAACACCATCAACCTTCACATGGTGACATCACTACAACCATGATCACCACCATGCAAATGCAACAAGCACATGGACAACAAGCATAGGGAACACATATGCAACCAACATGAATGCATAACCAACACATAACCCATCCAGTTTGAGTGGTGAACCATGCTCTGATACCACTCTGTAACACCCTCCTCCCACATCTACCCAAGGAACTAGCCAATTGGGGTAAACATGTGACGAGATGCCACCATGATATGATTTTACCTCCTCAGTCACGTTAAGGAAGTCGAACCGATGAAAACACACCATACAGACATCCAACATCAGCATTAGGACCCTCAAAAACCAACCTAAACTTTCTACCAACCATCCCCAAGGTCTCACTAAGACTTTAGAACACTTGACCTCTAGATGCTATCATGCTATGGGAATGCCAATGTCTAGGGACCTCTAGATGCTCTCACATGCTTGCATGAAAGTGTCCTGGTACTATTTTGCTTAGTTATGTGCTAGCATCCCTCGGATTTAAGCCACATTTTCAGGCACAAAGCCCAAGTCACTGCCTAGAATTGAATGACACCTTCAGAACATTAAGACAACATGGAAATACGAGTACTAATGAAATTTCATTAATAAGACCTTGATTAGACCCCTACTAGCCATGACAGTAATTTCATTAAACATATCACAAATATGTAATCTACAGGTGTAAATAACAAATCTTAGCATAGGGGTCTCATACTTACCTGGGATTTTCTATTAGGAATTTTTTCCTTGTCCCTTTAGCTGTAGTTTCATCAATTAGGTCATAGATACATTGTTCATTCATATACAAGTAAAAACATGATGGGAGACATACATAACTACCATCATAAAACACATACATAATCAACATAATCGCAGTAGAAATACCAAGGAAATCACATCCATATAAACCACATATAATCTAGTATAATACTCATAGAAATAAAAGGCGAAATAACCTCATATTGATGAAGCAAGATCCAAACCCAATATGGGACTTCCACATTCCACCCGAATGTAGAATGGTTAAGCCAAATATCTCTTCAGTCATTCACCCTTATGCCATATTCCTAGTATGAATGTGTGATCTCATAGAACACATCAATCCAAAACCATCTAGGGCTTCGAGAGGCCAACCACCTCAACCCATCAAACAATGATTCCACCTCATGGTCAAACATCACAAAACAATCATCAGATTGGTCTCTATCGAAGCCTTCCAGGGCTCCAGAGCATTTGTTCCAACCTGGCTTCCAAGACTAGTAACTCAACCCATGGGTGGCATAGGCCTTGAGAGAATTTGTCCAACCAAGGCTCCATGACTAGTAACTCAACCCACAACTTATACAGGGCTCCAAAGCATTTGTCCAACCAAGGCTCCATGACTAGTAACTCAACCCATCCAGGGATCTAGAGTATTTGTCCAACCAAGGCTCAAGCACTAATAACTCAACCCAATTTGTTACAGGGCTCCAGATTATTTTTAAAACAAAGGCTCTAGGACTAACAACTCAACCCAACCATTAAAGGGATTGCAGATCGTTTTCCAAACCAAGTCTCCAGGAACTAATAAGTCAACCCAAGCTAAGGAAACATGAGATCCAACCCTAAAAACAAAGAAATAAATCCACAACATGATGGTTAACTAGGAAATGGCAAGGCTAGGCAATTCCACTGTCAATCTAGGTATCCTCCATGTCAGTGACAAATCATGACCAATAAACCACATGCATGCGCCATGCATGCCAAAACTAGTGAGGAAAACATAGGTGAAACTTGGTACCTACAATCAACATTCGTTGTAGTTGTTGATACTGATGTCCTCTTGTGCTTTCCTTCTCTTCCTTTTCCTTCTTGATCCAAAAATCCAAGTATACCACACTCCTCCAAGAGTGCTCCAAGAAACTCTAAGTGTCCAAGAGTATGAGAGAGAGAGAATAGAAAAGAGCTCCACCAAAACCTATCAAAAATCTTACCCACTAATCCTCATAAGCCTTTTTATCAATGAGGCCTATATTTTCTTCATTTTCCATTATTTCCCTTCAATTTCCTCCTCGCATGCAACATGTGACCTTTCACCTTCCATTTCTCCTAATTTCCATTATTTTCATAAATAAAATGTCAATTAATGCCTCATACCTTTCCAAAGCCTTTTCCATTTCCTTTACCAATTTCCTTTAGCCATAATAAACTGAATGAACACCCTCTAGGATGTTTTTCCCACCATTCAACTTAGAATATGTGTCCCATGACCATGGCCTTATATCTTTGTTTTTACATTTACTGTTAACCGGGATGTTACACATGTGGTGTTGTGTACATGTGACGTTGTGTACATGTTGTACAGGTGGTGCAGTCTACATGTGGCATAGTGTACATGTTGTGTAGGTTGTGTCATGTACATGTGATTTTGTGTACACATTTTGTAGGTGGTGTTGTGTAGAGGTGGTATTTTCTACATGTGATTTTGTGTACACGTTGTGAAGGTGGTGTTGTGTAGAGGTTGTATTGTGTACATTTTGTACAGGTGGTACTGGTGTATATGTGGTATTGTGTGCATGTCATATATGTTGTGTTGTGTACATGTGGTACTACGTATGTGCATTGTGTAGTCGTGGCATGATGAAAAGTGTATTCATTGTGTTCTACTCTATGTACGTATATGTTTTGAGTTGTACACCATGTGTAGGTGTATGTATGTGTTGTGTTGTACACTAGGTATAGGTGTATGCATTGTGTTGTGATGTACACTGGATGTAGGTGTATGTGTTGTGTTGTATGTCAGATGTAGGTGTATGTATTGTGTGGTTTCATGTGTTGTGTGTGGATGTATTTGTTGTGAGGTACATTGTTTATGCGTAAGTCATTAAAGAAAAGAAAAAGGCACTAAGTGTTTGTTAGGTGTGGAAACCAATCCATTGTGTGTATATAAATGACAAAGGTAAGAGCTAAGGATTGATTAAAGGATACATATTGGTATTTTATTTTAGTTTTAATTATGTGTGTGGTATATGATTATGGTTTATGATGGTTTCATGTGATTTATGATTATTATTTATGATGGTTGTGTTTGCGCTAACTGGATGTGATAGGTTTATACATGATGATTTGATCAAACAAATAGTTTGACTTGTTGTGAAAGGAAGTAAGAAGAATTATAGGTGTACCTTATTGACGAGCTACTGATGAGGCATGATGTGAATGTATTTCAATTTATTTTAAATCTAATGGTAGTGATATGCTTGGTACAGGAAAGCATGGAAATGCCCAGATTGGGTGATTTAAACCAACTACAAGAATTAGTAGCAGAAACACAAGGAATTAGAAAAGGCACCAGTATGTTAGTAAAGCAGTTCAGGAGTAAGGCCATTATGGAGCATTGGTACCCAACAGTGTCCATTGATTTTCATGAACATTCCATGACCGGTATGATGGTTTTGAGGCATGGATATGCCTTGGTTTTTGGACTTCTGATGTGAGGAAGCCCTACAAAGGGAGGGGTTGCCCGAGCAGCTGTGTAGCAGAGAAGTGAATGCTCGTGAAACTTGGAAGGTGAGTGATTGTATGGAATGGGGTGACCAAATTTCCCAAGGGATTGTGTAACAGATAAGGGAAGGTTGGGGATGGATTTTTTTTATCATTAGCATTTCTATACAGAATCAGATGCACAATGGGAGTGTGATCTGGAACAATGAGCCAATAAATCTTCACTTAGAGGACAAGTGGCACAGGGTTGTAGCATTGGATATTGGATGCAACTTTGGCTTTGGCAATGGATTTTGGACTTCCGGTGACGGAGGTAAATCCTGGTATTACTTTGAGGGTGGAGGTGTGAGCCTCTTGATTCCCTTATTGTTGATACGGGCACCATATCCTTTTATTCGTTGGTTGAGAAAATGTGCATATGTGTGTATTATTGTAAATATTGTATCGAGCTAGATTTATAAACTCCATAGACAGTATGGTTATTTTTTGGTTGAAGAAAATGTACATAAGTATATGTGGTTTTTATTATAAATACCATAATTATTTGTGTTAAACAGCTTCAGTAAGAGGTATGTTGTTTTGTTTTCAATAGTGATCCTCGTAAATACTATAACAAGTTGTGTTATAAAGCTCCATGGGCAATATGTTTCACATTTTAGCAGCCTTGTTGGTTGCAAGTGTCAGTGAATAGTGAGGAAGATGTTACCCCAAGGGGAAGGGTTTGTAACAACCCCTGTTAAAAATTCATGTAAAAAAAAATAAGACCAAGGGCATGGGACACATATTCCAAGTTGAATGGTGGGAAAAAAATCCTAGTGTGGGTGTTCATTTGGTTTATTATGGTTAAGGAATTGGTTAAGGAAATGGAAAATGATTTGGAAAGGCAAAGAGGCATTCATTGGCATTTTATTTATGAAAATAATGGAAAATAGGAGAAAATGAAGGTGAAAGGTCGTAGGTTGTATGTGAGGAGGAAAATGAAGGAAAATAATTTAAAATGAATAAAATAGAGGCCTCATTAATAAAAATCCTTATGACGATCAATTGGTAGTTTTTTCTCAAAATTCTATCAGTTTTAGCTTGGATCTCTCTCCTTTATTCCCTCTCTCTCATACTCTTGGACACTTTGAGTTTTGTTGGAGCACTCTTGGATCAGTGTAGCATACTTGGGATTTGGAGCAAGAAGGAAGAGGAATAGCAAGAAAGCGCAATAGGACATCAAGATCAATAGCTACAATGGGTTTTGCTTGTAGGTAACAAGTTGCATGTATGATTTCCTTGCTAGTTTTGGCATGCATGACACATGCATGTAGTTTCTTGGTTATGATATGTCATTGGCATGGAGGATCGCCTGGATTGACAATGGATTTGCCTATCCTTGCCATTTCCTAGATATCCATGGTGTTGTGTGTGTCTTTCCTTTTTTTTTTGGTTGGTTCTCATGTTCCTTATGGTTGTGGGTTGAGTTACTAGTTCCTAGAAGCCTGGGTTAGACAAACACTCTAGAAGCCATGTAACATCTTGGGTTCAGTTACTAGTCCTAGAAGCCTTGGATGGAAAAATGCTCTGGAAGCCCTTGGTGGGTTGAGTTACTAGTCCTGGAAACCCTGGTTGGAGAAATACTATGGAAAATTGGCAGCAGCTGTGGGTTCAGTTACTAGTCTAGGAAGCCCTAATTTGAGCAAACGCTCTGAAACTGTAGACAAATTAGGTAGAGACAAATCTAGTGATGGTTAGTGAAGTTTGACCATGCGATGGAATCACTCATTGAGGGTTGAGTTGGTTTGGCCTCTTGAAGCACTAGTTTTTTTTTGTTGGATTTGTTCCATGAGATCCCACATTGATGCTTGGAATATGGCATGGGGGTGATCAGTTGAAAGAAAACATTTGTCATCCAACATATGGTCAAGTGGTACGTGGAAGTCCCAAACTTGGTTGCATTTTTCATATGTTAATAAGAGCTTCTTTCCTCTTGTATTGATTGGTAAATATATTTCTTTACATGTGATTTTTATTGTTGTTATATCCTTGTTATTTATGTTGGTTATATGTTAGTTATGAGGATGTTTTATGACAAACTTGATGTATTTCTCCCATCATGTTTTGATTTTCAAATGAATGAACAATGAACATATGACCTAATATATGATAATGAAGCTAATTTGATAAGATATCAATGTCTCTTAGCGTTTCCCAGATAAGTATGAGACCCTTATGCTCAGATCTGTTGATGACCTATAGATTGCATATTTGTGACAGGTTTGACGAAATGCTTGTCACGACTAGTAGGGGTCAGATCAAGTCTTTGTTCAAGTATTTGCATTAGCATCATTGTTTTGATGTTATTTCTCATTTTTTAAAGTTTCATGAAGTTTTGTGCAGTGGCCTGAGACCTAGCCCTAAAAAAGTGGCACAGAATTCGGGGTCATTAGCTTAGAACTAGCTAAAAATGTCCCCAGTCACTCACATGTCATTTTTGTGAGAGCGACTTTAGGGTCCTGGTCGCTTGCATGCCCATGTTGTGGGAGTGACTTAGGCTCTAGGTCAGTAAAATGTCAAGCTACCTGAGGGGTTGGTTACCTGGAAGGTTTGGTTAGCTCCTGAAGGTTATGTAACATGTGTAGAAGGTCAGATTGGTTGTGTTTTGTCAGTTCCACTTCCTTAACTATACATGGGGAGTTGAATCAGATCATAGTATCCTCTCGTCACATGTTTACCCCAGCAGACCGATTAACTTAGCTAAATGTGGGAGGAGGGTGTTACAACTTGGATGATTGGCATCATCTCCGTGCCTTGGATTATGAGCAAGTTCCCTTTAAATGTAATTATTGTCATAAGTATGGGCACTTTGCAAAAGGATATCATAAGGTTCTAGCTTCTCAACTTTCTTCTAATATGCTAAAATATTCTCGTAGTAATGATGAGAAAGGATAACTCATATGAGTTATATGGAAACAAAACAAGCATTTGACTAAAATGTTCCATGATAGTAAGCATGAATCTCATCAAAAACTCCCTCCAGTAATAGATTTGAATTTTTTAAGTCCCTGGAGTAAGGAGTTATTTGTGATGAGGCATAAGTTGATCAGATAGTCCCATATCAAATGTCTCCAAAGAATATTAATTCATTTGTTGAGGAAAGTATCCATCCAAGGATACTGAAAAAAATATCTCTTACATAAAAGAAAGAAGAATAATTTGGAACGGAGGATGAGGAGGAGATTAAACCTCTCTCTTCTGCTCCTTCCTATTCAAATATGCTAAAAAATAATATGTGTTCTTCCACTCCTTTAACAAGAAGTAGGAAAGATTGAAGTAAGTAAACCTCAAAATTCAGTTTTAAGAATTCTCTTGCCTCTTGTGGTTCTATCCATTGATTGATTTCTCTCAAATCTTGGAAATGTTTTGATTTTTCATCATACTATGCAACCAATTTAGGAATTTACTCGTTATCAAGAAGAAATAGGTGCAAGATTTAGAAGGTTTAGTATTGGATCTTCCCCACTTTTTTTTTTGAGTGGAGGAGGGTTTTTAGCTCCTTTCATTTTAGATTCATGGAAGAAATTTTCCCTGTAATAGTCACTTCAATGTAATTGCTGCTTGTTTTAGGCATATATTTTATTAATACAAATTCTCATTATTGTTAAAAAATAAAAATAATATTATAATTTTTTCTATAAATCAATTTTTATTATCTTCTCCCCCATAGTGGGTGTGAAATCTTGCCAAATGTCACAACAATGTTGAAGGCATAAGTATTAGCCATTCATCTGGCCCATCATATAAACTCTTCTGTAGAAGGCAAGCTCAGATTTATTCGAAACTGATGTATGTACTCTTTAGGTTATTCTAGTTAGCATATGAGACCTCTCCCTTAGCTCACAATTTAATCATAATGCCTCGTTACTCTGCAAAGAGGCTTCAATTTGTGTTGATTGAAGGTGGCACCATGTCCATCTTGCAGACGTCATTAAGTTTATCTCTAGACCCAGTTTGTAGCTCTACAATTTTGTTATTCTCTCTAGTTATGTTATGTGCCTCCCTTTTATGTTCCATGGCCTCCATGCCTACCTTCTTAATCATATCCACACTCATTAGCTAGACCTTACATTGGTCTACATTATTCTTCATGAAATTAGAGTGTCATTATCACCATCCTCCTCTAGTTTGGAAACTTTCATCCTCCAAGCGAACATGGTGGATATGGGGCTTCGCATGGACTTCACATCTGTTCGTGATGGCGCACCTCTCAGGAATGGTGTTTTTCTTCTTCTCAGTAAGCAGGACTCTTTAATAATTTCTCAGTCCGATGGAATTTTTCTTCCTAATCTTCAATGGCCTCTTGTTCTCGTAGGACCTGAAGGCCTCCCTCTAAAGCTTCATGATTTTTTGGGCCTCAGTTGGCGGATTCTTTTAGTTCATGTTTTGTTGAGACTACTCAATTCTTGTTGTCGCTTTCTAAGTGTCTTTATGGTTGTGAAGATTTACTGATTTTTATTGGAGAGCTGTTCCTAGGAATTCTCTGACATGGCTCACAAGAGTTGCTCCATCATGATAGTTGTGGAAGCTCTGTGGTCACTCACCATCATTGTTGATATTCTTTGTCAACTGATGGGTCATGCGTGGAATGTTTGTGTGTGGCTCTGCCCCTGTGGATTTCCTTAAGGCTTCGTTAGGTTACCGCAGAGTCTTACTTCATGTTTTTATTATCAATGAGAAGCTTAATTTTGCTATGGTTCAACCAAAATGACTCTGTAAAGCAGAGCTCCAATCATTTTTATCTCTTGCAACTCCATGTTAAATGTGAATGTTTTCTTTTTCTCTACCAAATTGATAAAAATGGATATATTCAATCTCAAGACACTCAATCTATGTTGTTGGTCTGGTTTTCTAGTTGGAAGACCAATGACACAAAGAACTGTCTCATGAAAATATTTGTTTCAGTAATATAACGACGGAATTTACACACACACAAAAAATGTGTATTACCTCTAGAAAAACTAGATTACATCCATCCTTCCTTAAATACAATACACAATGATACATTAAAAACCTACACAATCTTAGATCCCTGGATTGAACATGGGTTTATCCTTCTTTCCTTTTCTCATACGGACATCTATCCAATTTGATGGATTATCAAGAGAGGAGGAGACAATGATATCCTACCCTTGAGATGCTTCCATTGTCGAAGATTCATGCCCATTTGTAGTTTCCTTTTCACTATTTGAGTGGTCTTACTCGTGGGTACGTTTGTGCCCACTCATTGATGGAGCGAAAGTTATGTCAAAGGATTTTTTGAGTTCGGTGATGAAGTGAACTTCCTTTGTAGATGGATGTAGTGGCTCTACATGATGTTGAGTTGAGTCCTATGGAATTGATTTGGCCACAAATGTCTTCTATTGCTGAGGAGTATCCTGCTTGTGAATCATATTAGTCTTGGGTTCTTTCGATCCCTTAAAATCTTGTCATCCATGGTTCATTTTCTTAATATCTTGTTCGGTATTGAACCCTTGTGAAATGGGGCAAGCACTCTGGAGATGAGAAAGTTGCTTACAATTCCCGCAGTAGAAAGAAGTGTTCTCATAATCAACCAGTTGCGAATAAACCATACACTTCCATTCAAGGAGGATATTATCTGACAATCTTTTAGTGAGACCTATTTCCACACATATGAAAATATATGTGAGAATTCCTTTAGTCGCCTTATCATTGTCATTTTTGATGTAGCAACCTATTAAGTTCCCCAACTTTTTCCTAAACATTAGGCTAAGACAAATGTATGGGCAGGTTAGGAAGCCTTACCCATACAAGAGTTGCGAGTAATGCCATGGAAAGAGGATTAAAATCAAGGTACCATGGTTTAAAAAAGAGGATGGAGTGGCCCCAAAACCAAAGTCCTTGACCAAAAGCCTTCTGGTGATCTATTAAATTTGGGAAAATCACAACAAAAATCCCTTGGAGCAAAAATGTAGCACAATATTATGAGACCAATTCTGTTTCACCCACTAGTGAAGGGTAGTGTCTAAGGGCGAGAAGCCATTAAATTGGCAAATAAGTGTTTTTCGTTCATAATTTGTAGCCAAAAAAACTACATATCATGTTATTTACTTTGAGAAATAAGGTTTTCGTTATGTGATCTACCATAAATTAAAATCATAATATATCTTTAGGATTTAGCACTGGAAATCTAAATATTAATCTTATCAATATTTTATATTTTTATTAATTTTAATCAATATAACTAAAAAAATTATAACTTATTTGATATGTGTTTCCCATAATATTAATATTTAAATATATCAATTATACAATTTAGTTATAATTTTAATATATAGTTAATTGAAAAAAAAATCCAATTATCTCATTAATTCAATGAAATATATAATTCTAGTTTTCCTAGATTTCATTCCTAAGAATGCCATTTAAAAGAGTACATTGAGAGAGATTTCAGCTTTAAATATGTTGGAAATGTTGAGTGGGTAATGAACACCATTTAAAATATTTAAATATATAGAGATTTAAATATGTTGGAAATGTTGAGTGGGTAATGAATACCATTAAAAAGATTTAAATATATAGAGACTTTAGTTTTAAGTATGTTGCCAATGGTGAGTAGAGTAATTTACATTTTCAATTTATATATAATTGGGTTAATTTATGGGGATTTAAATTTTGAATTTCATTATTGAGATAATATTATATTATAGTAATTTTATATATATCAATAATATTATATTATAGTAATTTTATATATGTTTATTTTTTAAATAGTTTTATAGGTTTATTTTTAAAATAGTTTTTAAAATAATTATAATATAGATTATAATTATTATTTTAAAAAATATTTTAAATGCTAAAAAAATTATATTATAATTTTAAATTATTATATTTATAATTGTATTTTAAAAAAAATATTTTAATAAATTATTAATTATTCAATTTATTATATTTTTATTTAATCATATTTTATAATTATTAATAATATTTAATTTAAACCTATAAAAACTAAACAGTCTGAAAAATAAAAAATTTAATGATATATTTAACTTTGAATCGCCATTAATGGTTGTTGTCCTACTACTATTTAACAACTAAGTTTCAGGTTGTAAAAAGAATATATTTAATTTTTCATTAATTTTTAAAATTTTATATATTTACATATTTTTATAAAACTTTAATCATTTTTTAAAATTATAAGAATACTTTAACTAGTATACAAACATATATCATGTCACTACTTGTAGTGATATATAGTATGGCTTCTTGGGTATTAATTTCAATGATACCATAATTTTTTTATGGATTTGCTAGGTTATGGGTTTTTCTGGTTTTGGTTTCGAAATTGAACATCATCCCATGTGGCAATGAGTGGTTTTGTGTTTATTGGGTATTGTGCATGGTAAACGACGTGCCATAGCTGACTCAGGGATATTAGTGTGAGTTGGAGAAACTTTCGAACAACATTTTGGAACCGAGTCATTTACCATGGTAATTTTGGCTAAAGTTGTCTTCTTCCAGCAATTCCTCCAGAGAAGATAAGCCTTGGATTACGTTTGATCAGCTAGGAAGTTTCCATTCAATCCATATTAAGCCCACAACCGTTTGATAATCTAGGAAGTTTGCAATTAATAGAGAATAAGTTGTCAAAGGATCAAAACACATGAGGGTATAGGCGGTTGAATGAATGAAAGCTCGTGAAATTGCGCTCATAGAATTCACCAGGTCTGGATAAAAGTGGGCAGAAGAAATTGGGAATATGAAGTGGAGAATTTATCCTTCACGATTTAGAACATTTTTAATAAATATTTATAAAAATAATTTTGTAAGCAAATCTTTTTTTTCAAAATTAACACATAAATTTTAATGTTTTTTTTTTAAAATGTATCTTTGAATATCTTTTAACCCTACTTATAACAATTTTATACCAAATCAAAATTTTAATTTGGATTTGGATCGTTCACATGTTACAGTTGCTCACGATCAATAAGTTATTTTAACATTTATATTTTTAATTGATTATTTGTCATTTTTTATTTAAAAATTAGTTGGAATATTTTGTAAATTATTTTAAAATTGTTTATAAATTTTTTAATTGTGTGACTTTAGTGAGTCACTAAAAATTAAATTAAGTTTTGATAATAATATGTTTATTCGAATTTAAACTTCTATAATCCATCTTCTAAATAATAAAAATATTTTTAGAAGAAATCACAGGAAAACTTAAAATTTTATATCAACAAAATCCAAAAACTGCAGTCAACACATTAGTTTCAAATTGTTTATTCTTTTTATATCTTAACTTTCAAGATTATAATACCATTTTGCAAATATAATCAAAAACACAAATTTCATATATACAAAAAAAACAATAAGATACTATCATATAACTTTTATTGAAATATAAATATTAAAATCATTGAATGCAATTAATATACACTACCTCTCATTGTGGGGAGATATAATTTTCTTCCCAGCCATGCGATAAGTAAAAACATATATAATTAAAAAAATACAAACATATAGAAAAATGATAACATGAAAAAATTTCGACAACTGTCCACCAACCTAATGATAACATGAAATTCTTATTATAAAAAAGAAATCGAGAACCGTTGACCAACCTATATGTGTGGGGGACAAAAGAAGAATTTGGATGCCCACCCCACCTATTTTCGACAGCAGTTCACGAACCGATAGATGTACCTGGGACAAAGAAGGGCGCTAATTTCATTGGTGGGACATCATTTTCTTTCCCTACCTAACCACAGCAACTTTTTTCACGACTTTACACTAACTTCTGTTTTTTTTGGAGAAAAAAATATTTTCGTATATTGTATATATACCTTATAAATACTAATAATTATTTCATCCATTCTTTCCTAAAAATGATTTTTCTTTTATTTTATCATGGTTTTATTAAAATGGACTACTCATCATATACCTTGATTTATATAGTCTCAAAAAATAAAAAATTATTTTTATTTTATTTTATCATGGTTTTATTAAAATGGACGGCTCATCATATTCCTTGATTTATATAGTCTCAAAAAATAAAAATAATATATAGACAAAAAAACAATTACTATTCTTTTTCTTGTATCGTATAGTTCAATTTAAAAATATAGACAAAAAAACAATTACTATTCTTTTTCTTGTATCGTATAGTTCAATTTTTTTTTAAGATAATTTAAAAAAATATTTAAAAAAAGATATTTTGGATTATGTAATTTTTTTAAAAATATCTTTTGTGAAGAGGTAGAGTTGCTTGTTTGGAGAGTTTATTAGTTTTAGTTTTTAATTTTAAGAATATGGGAGAAAATAATATCTATTTAATTTTTAATTTGCTGAATATATGAGAAAAGAACCCCCATGTCCAATTAGCTTTTAACTTACTGAACTTATTAGAAAAGAATGTTCATTCTAAACTTTGAATGTAATCCTAAATCTCGACAACAATGCTTGGAGTCTTGCATTATGAATATATTTACCCATTCAATGGTGGCTTTAGAATTCCCAAAGTTCTTCAACTTTGATATGACATGATAGAAGATGGTGGATAAAGCTGGAAATTCTCTCTTCATGTTGGAGCATGGACCTCTATTATACCAAAACTGAAATAATGAAAAGTATTGATGTGAAGAAAATTAAAATGGTAGATGAGTGAATGAAGTTGCAACTCAGAGGTGAGACAAGCTACACCTCTACGCTACTAAAACAACGTTTTCAATTCCTCATTATTTAGATAATCAAATATGCATTCATTTATATGAGTACATTCAATTAGGGAGATAAAGAAACTCGTGCAAAATAGGATCTAAGCCCTAAATACAAATACAAGCAAAATAACCTAACAAATACTTTCACCATTATTTCCAAGTCTCCTCATTAATGGAGAAAGAATTTATTTCCACACTTAATACCTCCCTAAACAACTCAAATTTCACCTTCCTAAGAGGCTTAGTGAAAACACCAGCAACATTTTCACATGTATTACAATATTCAATAAAAATATCTTCAGATTGTATCTTCTCTCTAACAAAACGAAACTGAGCATCAACATGTTTTGTTCTTGCATGATAAACTCGATTACTTTTCAACTTGATCGAGCTCTGCTTATCACATTTGATCACTATAGTCCTCTTTTGTTCTTTTCCAACATCTTGGAGAACCCTCCTTAACCAAACAACTTCACAACTTGTTGCACGCAATGCTTTATACTCTGCCTCAATCGATGACAAAGATACAGTAGGCTATTCTTTTATACTCCATGAAATAATCCTAGATCCAATGCTAAGGCATAACCTACAGTAGATCTCCTATCGTTTGAATTACCATCCCAATCTGAACCTAAGTAACCTGACAACTCAACATCAAATGAATCAATGTACTTAATACCAAAATTAATTGTTCCTTTAAGATATCTAAGTTCGTCTTTCGCTACTTTCCAATGACTTTC
Organism: Pinus tabuliformis; assembly: GCA_031772625.1. Classification (NCBI taxonomy): domain Eukaryota; kingdom Viridiplantae; phylum Streptophyta; class Pinopsida; order Pinales; family Pinaceae; genus Pinus; species Pinus tabuliformis. The sequence goes on along the minus strand of CM062820.1, from coordinate 881,982,419 downwards.
TATAGGTCTCGCCATACACTAGTTTAACACACTAACAGAGTATGATATGTTAAGTGTGGTTGTAGTAAGATAATTCAAGCTTCCCACTGGATGTCTATACTTTGTACCATCTACCACCTTTGAGCCATCATCAAGTGAAGTTTCACATTCTATTGCATTGGAACAAAAACAACTTTACACTGATCCTTTTTAAACTTCTTAAGCATTTCTTTGACATACTTACCCTAAGAAACAAAATTTTGACCAACATTTCTCCAAACTTCAATACCTAGGCGGTAATGTAACTCACTAAGATATTTGATCTCAAATACTTGTGGCATTTGCGCCTTAATTCCATCAATTAGTTTATCAGAATTTTCTGTAATAATTAAATCATCAACATACAAGGAAATTACTACAACATGCCCCTTTGAATCAAAGTTAGTATACAGATTTGGGTCACTTTGGCTCCTCATAAAACCATGTTGAAGAAAGAAGGAATCTATCTTCTCATACCACGACCTGGGTACCTACTTCAGCTCATACACATATTTCTTTATTCTTCAAACTAGATGTTCTTGACCCTTTTTCACAAACCCTTCAGGTTGTGTCAACTACACCGCTTCCTTTAAATCACCATTCAAAAAAACAAATTTCACATCTAATTGGTCAAGATTGCAATGGTCATGGAAAATTTTAGGGGCTAATATTCGCAGGTGGGCTAATTTTACATGGTTTTTCCAAAAAAGATTCGCCAATTTCCATTTTTTTCTAAAAATGATTCGGTGAAATTTTATAGTATAAAATTATTTTACCTTACAAATTGCCAAAGTGTATAAATACTATATATAAAAATATTTGAAATTTTCATGTGTTTCCAAAGATATCAAGAAACATTTTATAATTTGCAATTTCACGACTAGTAAGATTCGCAAAGGTTTCTAAACTTTACGACATATTTTCATTCTTAAAATTTTCCCTCGCAATGGTACTTTGTATCTAATGCAATTAAAAATCTAATAGTGTTCATCTTAGCTACAAGTGAAAATATTTATGTATAATCAATGCCTTTCTTTTTGTGAATACCGATTTTCCACCAATCTATCCTTGTATTTATCTATGCTACCATCTACTTTAAATTTGGGTTTGTAGAACCATTTACAACCTATGGTCTCTTTATCTTTAGGCAATTCACTCAATTCCTAGGTTTTGTTTTTCATTATAGAGTCATATTCTTCCTTCATTGCTTTTCTCCACTCTTCATGTTCATTAGCTTCATTAAAACTCATGGATTCTATGACATCTAAAATAGTACTCATCAAGGATATTCCTTATACCTTTTAGGTAGGCGAATCTGGCATGTAGATCTCCTTGGCACTATTTTGTCTTCATCCCTATTCTTTGAACGTCCTTCTCCACCTCTAGGTGAGCTCTGACTACTAGTAGTATCCATATCCTTGGATTCTTCCTCAAGATTTTGTTACTCTCTATCTTCAGCTTCTTTTATAATGTCTTCAACCTCAGGAAGTATGTGCACCTTTCATAGTTGTTATCCTTGTTGCCTTCATCTGCATGCTCATGGAAAATAATATCTCTACTAGAAAGTACTTTATGAGTAGAGGAATCAAACATTTTATAAGATTTAAATTATGATTAATACCCTACAAAAATACATTTGATGGATTTACCATCAAGTTTCTTTCTATTTTCCTTTGGATTATGTGTAAAGACCTTACACCCAAATACCCTCAAATGGTGAACTAGTGGTTTAAAACCATACAAGTCTTTGAATGGGATCTTGAGATCAAGATACCTTGTTGGACTTCTATTCTTTAAGTAAACAACAATACTAATGGCCTCAGCCGAAAAATAATTTGAGAGATTCTTACCTTTAATAATACTCCATGCACACTCCATGAACATTTTGATTTTCCTTTTGGAAACACCATTTTGTTGTGGAGTGTATGGCACTATAAATTGTTGCAATATTCAATGATCTTTGTAGTAGTTGATTAAGTTCCCTAATTTGTACTCTCCCCCTTCATTTAAATGGGGGATTTGTATAAAATTCCATGTCTATTTATCTACCATGTTTTTAAAATACTGAAAAACATCACTCTTTCTGCCAAGGAAGTAAACCCAAGTATACCTTGTGCAATCATCAATAAACAACAAAAAATAATAAGAAACTCCTAGAGATCTCATCTGCACTGGTCTTTAAACATCAGTATGCACGAGTTCTAATACATCTCATTCTTCTACTATTAGAATTATAGTGGAATTCATCTCTATGTATTTCTCTTCCAAATGCACAAGCTTCACAAGGAGCATACTCATTATTTAATAAAGGGATTCTTTCAGCCATTCTTTGTTTATGCAACAACAACAAATCATGATAATTGATATGATTATACCTCTGGTGCCAAAGACTTTATGTTGACATAGTTGTAGAATTCATTGCTTAATGAATCTTGCTGGTGACATCAAGTTTGTATAGGCCTCCAACTCTGACTCTTGAAGCAACATGTTTGCAGTGATCAAGTAAGTCCTTTACTATGCAATGTTTTTTGAAGAATTCAGCCTTCACGTTATGATATGTGATTGTGGAAACAAATATTATATTTTTCTTGATCCCAAGTGCATACATAACACCATGAATATGTCTGACATTGCCATTTGGAAATGTTATTGGAATGTCTCCATATCCCTTGATCTGATCTGCACAATCATCTCCAAGATAAATATTAACACCATTGCTTATTTCCTTGAATTTCTCATACCAGTTCCTATTACATGTCATGTGGATTAAGGCTCCAGAATCCACAAACCATGCAATAACATCATCTATTTCAGCAAACAATGCAACATTAGACACAAACAACTTAAGATTCTTAAGATTAGAATTTAGGGCTTCTCCTGTAAAATGTCCTAAATGTCTTTTGTGTTTATGCCTAGTTTCATCATGTTTCTTCTTATAACAGTCTCTTGCAAGATGCCCATTTTTACCACAATAAAAAAAAAAATATTCTAGAATCATTTCTAATAGGTGACATACCTTGATTTGGCTTTGGAGATGGCCTTCTCTGAAATGGACTTCCACATTTACTTCCTTCTCCTCGTTTCCCTTTGAATAATTTCTTTTTCACCAAAAGTGCCAAGTCTGGATTTTGAGGCTTCAAATTCCTGTGTCTCTCTTCTTCCTGCATCAATATACCTGTCAATCCATTAAAAGTGGGAGCTTTCTACCTTGCTGCAAGACCTGTAATGAACATCTGATAGTCCTCTGATATTCCATTTAAAGTAATTGTAACAAGATTAGTACTAGGTATTGATTCTCCTATGTATCCCAATTTATATTTCAAGTCTTTGATTCGTGAAACAAAAGTACTAACATATTAATTTTCTTCCATTTTAAAATAAAGGATCTTACTATTCAGGAAGAGGACCCGATTTATATTTTTGGTCTCACAAAGATCCTTAAGTGTAGTCTAGGTTTCATTTGAAGCCTTACATCCATGAATATGAGGAATTACATTATCTTTCACAAACATCCTTGATACTACATTTTCTTTATTCTTCGTCTTCTCCCAATCTTAGACTGATTCAACCATCGCGCCTCCAACAACACTTGGCTTTACTTCTCCATTTGTGATTGTTCATACAACATAGCCTTCCACCAACGTTTGCAGCATAAATTTACAATTAACATAATTGGAACCACCTTATTTGTTAGCTTCATTTAAATAAGTTTCAGTAAGAGGACTGACCATCTTAAAGAACAAAATATCCCTCCTATTTAGTGCTCCAATTTTCTCCAAAATCAACAAATTTTCCTTTTTCCCCTTTTATTAGCATAATTAAAACAAAAAACAAATTCGCCTTTTCCCCTTTTATTAGCACAATTAAAACAAAAGACAAATCCTTTCATGTGAGAGTTCTTGACACTTTCTCACACCACATTATTCAACTTTAACTCAACTCAACTTACGGGACACAACCAAATTATACACTTAAACATTTTAAAATCATTTTATATGAATCCATTTAAAAAAAAAAAAAATCCTTGCTCAGTGCACCTTTAATTTGGATTTCTACGTTGCATTGCAAAATTTTACAATTTTATAAGTGCACCCACGTCAGTGCACTTTTCTCTTAGTGGGGTGTAATGCAACTCACCAAGATATTTGATCTCAAATACTTGTAGCATTTGCGCCTTAATTCCATCAATTAGTTTATCAGAATTTTCTGTAATAATTAAATCATCAACATACAAGGAAATTACTACAACATGCCCTCTGAATCAAAGTTAGTATACAGATTTGGGTCAATTTGGCTCCTCATAAAACCATGTTGGAGAAAGAAGGAATCTATCTTCTCATACCACGACCTGGGTACCTGCTTGAGCTCATACAAATCTTTCTTTATTGTTCAAACTAGATGTTCTTGACCCTTTTTCACAAACCCTTCAGGTTGTGTCAACTACACCGCTTCCTTTAAATCACCATTTAAAAAAGCAAACCTCACATCTAATTGGTGAAGATTACAATGGTCATGGAAAATTTTAGGGGCTAATATTTGCAAGTGGGCTAATTTTCCATGGTTTTTCCAAAAAAAGATTCGCCAATTTATATTTTTTTTAAAAATGATTTGGTCAAATTTTATAGTATAAAATTATTTTACCTTACAAATTGCCAAACTGTATAAAGACTATATATAAAAATATTCGAAATTTTCAGGTTTTTACAAAGATATCAAGAAACATTTTATAATTTGCAATTTCTTGACTAGTAAGATTCGCAAAGGTTTCTAAACTTTATGACAAGTTTTCATGCCTAAAATTTTCCCTTGCAATGGTACTTTGTATCTAATGCAATTAAAAATCTAATAGTGTTCATCTTAGCCGCAAGTGAAAATATTTATGTATAATCAATGCCTTTTTTTGTGAACACTTATTTTCCACCAATCTAGCCTTGTATTTATCTATGCTACCATCTACTTTAAATTTGGGTTTGTAGAACCATTTACATCCTATGGTCTCTTTATATTTAGGAAATTCACTCAATTCCCAGGTTTTGTTTTTCATTATAGAGTCATATTCTTCCTTCATTGTTTTTCTCCACTCTTCATGTTCATTAGCTTCATTAAAACTCATGGATTCTATGACATCTAAACTAGTACTCATCAGAGATATTCCTTATAACTTTCAGCTAGGCGAATTTGGAATGTAGATCTCCTTGGCACTATTTTTTCTTCATCACTATTCTTTGAACATCCTTCTCCGCCTCTAGGTGAGCTCCGACTACTAGTAGTATCCATATCGTTGGATTCTTCCTAAAGATTTTGTTACTCTCTATCTTCAACTTCTTTTGTATTGTCTTCAACCTCAAGAAGTATGTGCCAACTTTCATAGTTTTTATCCTTGTTGCCTTCATCTGCATGCTTATGAATAAGAATATCTCTACTAGAAAATACTTTATGAGTAGAGGAATCCAAAATTTTATAAGATTTAAATTCTGAATAATACCCTACAAAAATACATTTTCCATCAAGTTTCTTTCTATTTTGCTTTGGATTATGTGCAAAGACCTTACACCCAAATACCTTCAAATGACTAACTAGTGGTTTAAATCCATACAAGGCTTTGAATGGGATCTTGAGATCAAGATACCTTGTTGGACTTCTTTTCTTTAAGTAAACAACAATACTAATGGCCTCAACCGAAAAATAATTTGAGAGATTCTTACCTTTAATCATACTTCATGCTCACTCCATCGACATTCTGATTTTCCTTTTGGCAACACCATTTTGTTGTGGAGTGTATGGCACTATAAATTGTTGCAATATTCCATGATCTTTGTAGTAGTTGTTTAAGTTCCCTAATTTGTACTTTCCCCCTTCATTTAAATGGGGGATTTTTATAAACTTCCATGTCTATTTATCTACCATGTTTTTAAAATACTTAAAAACATCACTCTTTCTGCCAAGGAAGTAAACCTAAGTATACCTTGTGCAATCATCAATAAACAACAAAAAATAGTAAGAAACTCCTAGAGATCTCGTCTGCATTGGTCTGCAAACATCAGTATGCACGAGTTCTAATACAACACATTCTTCTACTATCAGAATTAGAGTGGAATTCATCTCTATGTATTTTTTTTTCCAAATGCACAGGCTTCACAAGGAGCATACTCATTATTTAATAAAGGGAGTCTTTCAACCTGATTCTTTGTTTATGCAACAACAACAAATCATGATAATTGATATGACCATACCTCTGGTGCCAAACAATTTATGTTGACATAGTTGTAGAATTCATTGCTTAATGAATCTTGCTGGTGACATCAAGTTTGTACAGGCCTCCAACTTTGACTCTTGAAGCAAAATGTTTGCAGTGATCAAGTAAGTCCTTTACTATGCAATGTTTTTTGAAGAATTCAGCCTTCACATTATGATATGTGATTGTGGATACAAATATTAGATTTTTCTTGATCCCAAGTGCATACATAACACTATGAATATTTTTGACACTGCCATTTGGAAATGTTACTGGAATGTCTCCATGTCCCTTAATCTAATGGGCACAATCATCTCCAAGATAAATATTAACACCATTGCTTGTTTCCTTGAATTTCTCATACTAGTTCCTATTACATGTCATGTGGATTAAGGCTCCAGAATCCACAAACCATGCAATAACATCATCTATTTCAGCAAACAATGCAACATTAGACACAAAAAACTTAAGAATCTAATTGAGATTAGAATTTAGGGCTTCTCCTATAAAATGCCTTGAATGTCTTTTGTGTTTATGCCTGATTTCATCATGTTTCTTCTTATAAGAGGCTCTTGAAAGATGCCCATTTTTACCACAATAAAGACTTTTTATTCTAGAATCATTTCTAATAGGTGACATACCTTGATTTGGCTTTGGAGATGGCCTTCTCTGAAATGGACTTCTACCTTTACTTCCTTCTCCTTGTTTCCCTTTGAATAATTTCTTCTTCACCAAAAGTGCCAAGTCTGGATTTTGAGGCTTCAAATTCCCGTGTCTCTCTTCTTCCTGCATCAATATACCTGTCAATTCATCAAAAGTGGGAGCTTTCTCCCTTGCTACAAGACTTGTAATGAACATCTGATAGTCCTCTGATATTCCATTTAAGGTAATTGTAACAAGATTACTACTAGGTACTCATTCTCCTATGTCTCCCAACTTATATTTCAAGTCTTTGATTCTTGAAACAAAAGTACCAACGTATTAATTTTCTTCCATTTTAATATAAAGGATCTTACTATTCAGGAAGAGGACATGATTTATATTTTTGGTCGCATACAGATCCTTAAGTGTAGTCCATGTTTCATTTGAAGCCTTGCATCCATGAATATGAGGAATTACATTATCTTTCACAAACATCCTTGGTACTACCTTTTCTTTATTCTTCCTCTTCTCCCAATCTTGGACCGATGCAGCCATCATGCCTCCAACAACATTTGGCTTTACTTCTCCATTTGTGATTGTTCATACACCATAGCATTCCACCAACGTTTTTCAGCTTAAATTTCCAATTAACATAGTTGGAACCATCCAATTTGTTAGCTTCATTTAAACAAGTTTCAGTAAGAGGATTGGCCATCTTAAAGAACAAAATATACCTCCTATTTAATGCTCCAATTTGCCCCAAAATCAAAAAATTCGCCTTTTTCCCCTTTTATTAGCATAATTAAAACAAAAAGCAAATTAAGTAAAACAAAAAACAAATCCTTTCATGTGAGAGTTCTTGACACTTTCTCACACCACATTATTCAACTTTAACTCAACTCAACTTACGAGGCACAACCAAATTATACACTTAAACATTTTAAAATAATTTTATATGAACCCATTAAAAAAAAATAAAAATTCCTTGCTCAGTGCACCTTTAATTTTGGATTTCTACGCTGCATTGCAAAATTTTAAAATTTTATGAGTGCACCCATGTCAGCACACTTTTCTCTTAGTGGGGTGTGTGTTGGTCCCATAATTTTAAAAACAATCTCTCTCTCTCTCTCTCTCTCTCTCTCTCTCTCTCTATATATATATATATATATATATATATATATATATATATATATATATATATATATATATATAGATATATAGATATATATATACTCCGTTGGTTGCAATCTTTAAATTCCATGAATTGTGTCAAGATCACATGCCTATCATCAACTTTGGATCCATAATTTTGCAGTGCCCCAATCTCCACTATCCTATAGTGATCTTCAACGATGACAACACCTTATAGTTTCCAAGTTATTGATATGATCTTTGAGACCTTCAGTAGTTTACTACAGGATATGCCTATCCTCTTCTCGTCATGATCTGAGCGATCCTTCCACCTACACACAATTCTTCAAATAGCTCGACATCGCACAGTAAATTGTCAAACAATCAAGCTCACAATTGTAAGAATAGAGTCATCAAATTCCTTGTTTTGTCTTATTCTCTCGAATCCTCTCTCAGGTGCACTTATGGTTCTAGTTTCCTTGGTTCCCGATGTTGATACCTATTAGATTGTTAGCATCGGTGTTCGTTGTAGTGTTCTCATTGGTGAAGCAGACATATATCTAATGTATAGAGCCTCCACCAAATTGGAATTTCTCTCACAAAGCACGTAGATGGGCTCCACAGGTTATCATTTTGTGTTCATTCCACACACCAATTGACGACACAATGCATACTCTTTGTTCATGAAACTCCACATTTGCACCCATTTCCTGTACGTTGGTTGCACCACAATAGACAACGAAACACTCAATTGGGGGTCACACAAGATAGCATGGCAATTCTCAAGCATCGTGTTGTCGCTCCTAGGGACAACCCCGGGGTGAGGAGAAGGGTTACTTCCTAGCACATCTTAAATTCTCTTGAAGATGAATCATTGTTGCTCATGAGATAAATGTAAAATGATTTAAATATGGTACAATAATGCTACTCAAAGACCAACCGCATTACATACATTGACAACATTTTGTTCCAAAGAATTAAAGTTTAATTATGGTGGCCTACACATAGATAGTGAAGCTTCTTTAGTTGTTGTAGTATAGGTGAGGGAAGAGATAACAGAGGGAAATATGGTGTAAAGGGCTAGAGATAGAATCATGTGCACTAAACTTCAGCAAAATAATGTATAGACAAAGGAAATGAAATTAAAAACCATGGAGCACATTTTAAGGCTTTCAATCTTACATCTACAAGTACCATCTGCTATAACATGACATAGATAAATATGTCATACAAAATTGATTTCCAACAACTACAATTACATGATTTCTAAGAGGAAACAAACACATGAAATTGGTAAACAAAGACAGAAACACATAGTCTACATATTAGCACTTAGAATCACTAAAAACTTCTTAGTTAGTGTTTCAGAACAACATACATGTCATAACACCTTAGAACTTGCAAAAATTTCAAAATCTTGCATCCCCTTAGCATGAAAATTGAACCCTTAGAAATGACTTCATCTTTCCCTTTATACAGAGAGTCTTAATAAAAAATAGTCATTAAAATATCTCCTAGTGTGACAGTTGTCTAAACTCATCAGTTGTGTGAGCGTGCCAAAGGCCTAGCTATTCTAATCATTACATAACAACTTGATTCTTTCTTGAAAATAAAATATTTACAAAATTTCCAATGGTAGAGATATATCATGATTCCAAATTGGAAGAGATCTTCAATTCTCACTCGCTTGATCCTTCGAAGTGGAACCTTGCTCCACTAATTGGAATCATAGCGGGTTAACAAATTGGTTACATATTTTCCAAAAAACTCTGAAGATAATCCTACCCCACGTAATTTTTCATCGATGGTCTCTCTAAATTGGTCGGTATATTATTACACAAGTGCTTTTGATTTCCCCTTGGATTTCTTCATTTCTTCCTGATGAGGATGGTGGAAGCTTTCTCGGTAAGCGAGGGGAATAGAACACTATGAGTTCACAGAGGTCTTCACTCTCTTTGGAATTTGATCGGAGGTAGCAACAAATGTATGGAATGGCTTGACGTAAAAAAAATTTAAACATATGAGTTTAAATCGCAACATTCAGTTTGCAGGGGTGCAACAATTAGTTCGTGGGGATTTTAGGTGAGAAAACTAAGGGGGTAGGTGTGGGGGGGTGGCATGGAGGGAGACACGTGGAGAAGTTGGATTGAGCAGAGGTTGAGGGAGGAGGGTGATGTACCAAACAATGCCACACTCGCTTGTTAATGGTCCCAGCCACTCAGGTGGTCTATGCGCTAGCATGACAGGTGGCAGGCCTATTTTATCTCCTATGGCAGGGTGCCTAGGAGAAGTTGGAGGTAAGGCTCAACCCCCCGTAATTAGTATTAGCTATTTATTTTTGATTAGTACTTAATTGACTTTGACTTTCTCTTGGCAAGTTATGGCTTAATCGTCACACTTGTTTACCCATTGGAGCTCCTCCCAGGTGAGGTTGCTTTGAGATGGATGATGTTCTTCCCCACATGTGGTTGTTGCTTAATCGTTTGCATTCAAAAAGTAGGCGGAAGTCCCAATACCACTTGGAGACTCCTGTACGGATGAAAGTGATGTTTCTTAGGTCTTCCTCACTATTGAGATGGAAGCCAATGCTTTGGCCCCCTGGTACCCAAAAGCCCAACTCCTTTTGAAATATAATTTGAAATTGTTATGAGGATTTTTACCTTCCGTGATATACTACCAGGATGATGTCATGTTTATGTAAACCTTGCCACATTTCCATTTGTTATTGATTCGTGTTTCATATGTATCTCGGTCCTTTGGGTACTTGAAAACTTCAAACCTGCCTACCATGTCTCCACCTCCTCGTGGGTGTTTGCTTACATCACCTTTGCCTAATGATATGTTGTCACGTTAGAAGAGAGAGAGGGGTCTTTATTCCTCTGTTGTGCAGCAAATTCCACTATAAATGGTTCAATATCGGAACCTTCAAAATTTCATTTAACCAGAGATTATAGGGTTCTGAGGTCACAAGGTCTAGGCCTCCAATTTCTATTATGAGGTTTCGTCAGTAGATGGCCTCGACTGCAAAAATTTATAGATCCCTTGTTCCTGGTACCCTAAGCCTTTTGAAATTCATTTTCCAATGAGTTACAGGAATTCAGGGTCGGGGGGTCTCCAAGATTTTGACTTTTATGGGCCGAACTTTGACTACCCTTATATTTCGATTCAGGAGTCCATTTTTAGAATTATTTATATGATAAGAAAGTTCTTCCTAAGGAATTTCTGATTGGAAAGGTTCGATATGGCCTTTGAGATCATCTTCTTCTCTTAAAATGGTTCCAAACTCCATTATTTTTTTCACCTCAACCTCTTAGTTATATGAATCTTAAGAGAACATAAGAGGAGGGTACAACATTGGCTCCAACTAGGGATAGTGTCTTGATGGAAAGGCATTGAGAACTTGTAGAATAATAACCTTTTTTTGGGCATGGAGTCAAAAAAATATACGTATATATAAAACTGAAAATGAAACAAACACTATGGTATTTACAATGGCTCATCAGTATTTACAATAGGTTCAAATACTTGAATTTAGTAATGAAAGTAGTGCTTCAAGTACTTCCCTTTTGGAGGAAGCGCAAACACTTCACCATCCAAATTTTCTAGCAGGAATGTGTTGGTACCTTTTTCTTCAACTAATTTGAATGGTCTCAACTACGAAAGATCAAAGTTCCCATGCTTTCCTTTTTCTTATCTTCTGGAATCGCATATGAGCAAAATGTCACATGGCTAGAAAATTTTGTCTTTGGCCTTTTGTCAAACAAGGCCTTCATCTTATCTTGGTACTTGATCATATTCTGAATCACCTACTCTCTATTCTCCTGCAATTCGATCAACTGGTTTATCCTCCTGGTTAATGGATTAGGTTCCTTCTTTGCATCCCAAATTAACTTAGCCACTAGTATAATCATTTGACTAGGAAACAATGTTGCCTTATCATATACTAATTCAAAGAATGATTTTCTAGTGGATCTCTTTGTTGAGAATTTGGTTTCCCAAAGAGAAACTTTAAGCTGAGAATCCCAATTTTTCTTATTCTCTGATGGTTTTCTTTAAAACTGTCACCAAAGTCTTAGTTGATAACTCGACCAACCCATTCTCGTATGTATAATAGCTAGTGGAGTGACCAATTGTGATATTTTACTTCTGGAAGAAATCTATAAAATTTGCAGACTTAAACACCTGCGCATTGTCAGTCATTATCTTCTTCGAACAACCAAATCCGGGAAAAATATTTTCTTCAAGAAACTTCATCACCATCGAATCAGTTGTAGTCTAGGTAGGAATGGCTTCCACCCACTTTTTAAAATAGTCAATGGTCATCCTAGTCCATTTATGCTTCCCACTGGAAGGTGGGTGAATCTCTCCTGTCAAGTCCAATCCCCACTACCTAAAAGGTTCTTCCACAAAAATTGGGATCAATGGAAATGGAGCTAGCTTCTTCTTCTCAATGAAAATATTACATTATCCACAACCTCTCACTAACTTATAAACATTAAAAAACAAGATAGGCCAATAGAAACAAGCCTTCATAATTTTATGAGTTGTAACCTTCCAACTATAATGGCCTCCACAAGAAAAACCATGGTATTCATTAGTAATCTTAGGACTCTCATATTTTTTTAATAACAAAAGCAAGATACCAACATGATCCTACCAATATAGATGGCCATTTGTGATTACATACTAATGAGCTTTCATTCTCAGAGCCCTATATTTTTCTCCATCCAAACCAACTCGACAGCTAAGATATAATATATAGTGGACAATAATTTTGTACCAATATGAGCAAAGTTATTTATAAGAAATTATGCTCTGTTGTTCACTAGATTGGTTATCCTTGCTTAGTGTAGTTGGTCCTGAAGTCTCAACCAACAAATTTATTCCCATTGCTTGATAGTTTTGTTTTGATAAGATCCTCGTCAGAACCTGCCATTTTATCAATTTAGTTGGCTTGATGTCCATGCCATGCTCTTGATTTTGGCTATCCACCCCTTTTCCCTTCATTTTCTCCTTGTGTTAGAATGTCCTTCACAGTTGTCATAGGAACATAGGAAATGACCTTAGACTGTAGAACATAGGTCCTAAAATTTTTAACAGCCTTAACCAGAACATAGGCCTCTCCATCTAAGGAATGAACAAATAGTCTCAGGAGTACATCCAAGTTCTCTACATTCAAGTTTTCAGCAAATGCATAGAAGATCTCAATGTGTTTTTGGGTTTTGACGTCATCTTCCCCAATGAATCTAGGCAAGAGCTTAAGATAGTCCTAGGGAATTGTGTTTAAAGGATGTTGCAGATTAAAGGAGCATATATATTGAGTAAAAATCCTGAGATAGCCATATTTTGCAAAGGAGGTCGAAAACAATTTGTTGCAAGGCATGGTTGAGAGGTTGGGTGAACCGAACTAGATATTTTTTTGTGAGAGATAGCAGTGGCAGTTTGAGATGGACTAGTAATGAGAATATATTTGACTTCTTCAACTTCTGGGAAGGTATGATATGAAAAAGGATCAAAATTGATTGAGGTTTCTTCCAACTTATGTACCAAGAAGTAAAATGCAGGTAGAAGAAAACATTCTTTTGACAAATCTAAAATATTGGATAAGATTTCATGATATTTATCCCAAATTTTGAGAGCTAGAAGTTGAGACCACTGAGGTAAAAACCGCAAGATCCAGAATTCTTGGGGTTCTTTCTCTCCAAACTTTCTTGAGAAAATTCTTTTAACATCATAGAGTGGAGGTATTTTCTGTTGAGAGGTATATGAATGAGTATGACGCCCGCTAAAATCCAACGTTAAATTCTAAGGACTCTGCTAGGTGAAATCTTAGCCCACACTTTCTTTTCTCACCATACAAAAGGAATGTTCAAAATCATACCCAGGGAGATATATTCTAATTTGTTCCCAGAGAATGATGCTAGAAAGATGTTGTCTCTCCTAGAGACAACCGCTGGGTTGAGGAGAAGGGTCAGTGCTTAGGACATCTTAAAGTGTCTTTAAGATGAATGACTTTTTCTCAAGAGTTAAATGTAAAAAGATTTAAATCTGGTTCAATAATCATACTCAGATCCCAACCACATTACATACATTGACAACATTTCGTTCCAAAGAATTAAAGTTCAGCCATAGCTGCCTACACATTGATAGTGAAGCTTCTTTAGTTGTTGTAGTGTAGGTGAGAGAAGAGATAATAGAGGCAAATCTGGTGCAAAGGGCTAGAGATAGAATCTTGTGCACTAAACTTCAGCAAAATAATGTGTAGATAAAGGAAATGAAATTAGAAACCATGGAGTGCATTTTAAGGCTTTCAATCTTACATCAATAGGTACCATCTTCCACAACATGGCATAAATAAGTATGTCATAAAATATTGAGTTCCAACAACTACATTATACAATTTCTAAGAGGAAAGAGAAACATATGAAAATGGTAAATAGAGGTAGAAACACATACTCCACATATCAGTGCTTGGAATCACCAAAATCTTCTTCATTAGTCTTTCAGAACAACATACATGTCATAACACCTTAGAACTTGCAAAACTTGTAGAATATTGCAGCCCCTTAGCATGAAAATTGAACCCTTACAAATGAGTTCCTCTTCCCTTTTATAGGGAGAGTCTTAACAAGAAAACAATTACAAAAATATCTCCTAGTGTGATGACTGTATAAACTAATCATCCATGTGAGCATGCCAAAGGCCTAGTTGTTCTAATAATTGCATAACAAATTTATTCTTTCCTGAAAATAACATATTTACAAAATTGGAAAAATGGTATAGATATATCATGATTCCAAATCAAAATAGGCATTTAATGTTATCTCACTTGATCCTTTGAAGTATACTCATGCTCCACTACCTTGAATCGCAGTGGGTTAACCAATTGGTTACATCTTTGCCACAAAATTGTGTCTGAAAATAATCTGGCCCTTGGTAATTTTTCATTGTTGGTCTCTCTAAATGGACCAATGGATTGCTATAGAGGTTCCTTCGATTCCCCCTTGGCTTTCTTCATTTCTTCCTTATGAAGGTGGTGGAGGATTTCTTAGTAGGCGGGGGGAATAGAACACTATGAGCGTATGAAGGTATTCACTCTTTTTGGTAGTTGATTAGAGGTAGCAACCAATAGATGGAATGTCTTGACACATAATAGTTTTAAATAGATTAGTTCAAATTGCAATGCTTGGTGCACGGGGGTGCAATGGTCACTTCGTGGGATTTTAGGTGGGAAAATGGGGGGTGGCATGGAGGGAGACATAAGGAGGAGTTGGATTGGGTGAAGGTCGATGAAGGAGGGTGATGTACGAAACGGTGCCATGCTCACTTGTTAATGGTCCCAGCTACTAACGTGATCTCCACGTTGGTATGACGGGCGGAAGGCGAGGTGCCTGGGTAGAGTTAGAGGCAAGACTCAACTCCCCAAAATTCATCTCAACTTTTGATTTATGATTGGTACTTTATTGACTCTAACGTTCCAAGGGAAATTGCTCTCTTAACCACGACACTTGTTTACTCACCAAAGCTTGTCCTAGATGAGGTTGCTTCGAGATGGGTGGTGATCTGCCTGACATGTGTTTGTTGCATAATCGTTTATATTCGGAAAGTGGGGGGAAGGTCTACTGCCACTTGGTGACTTCTACACTCATGAAAGAAATGCTTCTCAGGTACTCTTCACTACTGAGCTAGAACATAGTGCCCTCATGCTTTGGCCCCCTAGTGTCTAGAAGCCCAAGTCCTTTTGAAATATAATTTGAAATTGTTATAGGGATTTTTACCTTCTAGGGTATATCGTCAGGATGACGTCATGTTGATGTCAACTATGCCACATGTCCACCTATTGTTGATTCATGTGTCATCAATATCTGGGCCCTTTGGGTACGTGAAAACTTCAAAATTTCCTGCCACGTGTCCACCTCCCAATGGGTTTTTTCTTATGTCACCTTTGCCTAATAATATATTGCAACTTATCTGATCGGAATAGAGAAAGAGGTGTTCTCGGTCCTCTGTTGGGTGGGAAATTCCCCTGTAAATAGTTCAATCTCGATGTCTTCAAAAATTCATTTAACCAAACCTTACGGGGTTGCGGGGTCGCGAGGTCTAATTTATGTTATGAGGTTCCATTAATAGATGGCCCCAACTCCAATAATCGACAGATCCCTAGTTCTTGGTTCCCAAAGAAATTGATTTTCCAATGAGTTACGAGATTCTCGGATGAGGGGGTCTCTCGGATTTTGAATTTTATGGGCCCAACTTTGACTGCCGTTATCTTTAGATTTAGGATGCCATTTTAAGACTTCTTTATATCATTGGAAAGCTCTTCCTCAGCAAATTCTGATTGAATGGGTATGATATGGTCTTGCAACTCATTTTTTTCTCTAAAAATGGCTCCAAACTCTGCTATGCTTTGCACCTCAACGTCTTGTTATATGAAGCTTAAGAGAATATAAGAGGAGGGTACAACACACTGTCTCCTCAGGCCCCAATCCATGCACACTCAACTTCCTCAGGTTTTCTCAATTTGTGCCTCTCAACTTATCTCCACGACCTGCACATCTCCTCTCGGCCCACGGTGGGCGCCACAGAGCCAATCCTCACATTGGCTCTAATAAAAAAATAAAAATGATAGATGAAACTTGATGAATGAACCTGCAACTCACAAGTGAGACGAGCTACATGTGGAGGCTGCCAAAATAGCACTATCAATTCCTCATTGATTAAACAATCAAAGATACATGCATTTATATGATTACATTCAGTTATGGAGATAAAACAAACTCCTATAAAATAGGATCTAAGTCCTAATTACAAACACAATCAAAACAACCTAACGAACACATTATCAATTGTTTATAGGTAAGAATCACTCTTACCTTACACTAAGGAGGATAGCCTTGACTAGCTCAGTAAACAAAAAAAAACCAAGAGATTTCATAGTCTAATGAAGGCATGAGAACATTCCCGATTTTTTCTCTTTTGAAACACATTTGCATTTGAAATTGGATAAACCAACGCTCTTGGTGTGTTTCGTGACATTGAATAATCGCCTCTTGTGGATCCTTATCTCTGGTGATGTGATCATTGACTAACACCTATGGGTTTTCATTTAACGGAAATCATGATTCTGATCAAGTGGTATAAGAACATAGTTCACGAGTTCGACACACACCTGGCTCGTGGTGCTTTTGTGGGGGGGGGGGGAGATTGTTAGACATTGGATAAACCGATACTTCCCGTGTGTTTTATGACATGGACTAACCACCTCTCGTGGATCCTTATCTTTGGCGATGCGATTGTTGACTAACACCTGTGGGCTTTTGTTTAACGACAATAGTGATTCCCAACAATTTGAATCCTTTTGTTAATTAAAAAATTATTCTAGACTAACCCATATATGTGTGAGAGAAATTTTAAATAATAGAAATTTCGTGATGTATAAGCGATGTCTCATTATTGTATGTTTTTGCATTTTCTCACTTTAAAATTCAACCATATAATTTTTAGTAACATTATTATTTTTAGAAATTTAAATGCATTTCTAAATATATAAATAAATCTAAAGCTCTAAAAAAACCTAATTCAACTAATATATATATAAACCACTCAAATTTGTCATTTTAACCATTTTTAATTGGAATATAACCTAAACATAGTTTTTTTACATTATTTTTAATTATTTAAATGTATTTTTAAATATATAAATAAATCCAAAACTCTAACATACTTAAATTATCTACATTATATAAATTCAAAAATTCAAACTTATCATTTCAACATATTAGAATATTACCTAAACATTCTAAAAACAACCTTAAACACCAAAAACATTTTATAAAGGAAAAACTTACCCTTTACCCTTCTGCATTATTTTAAAAAATTTTAAATATATTTTTAGATATATAAATAAATAGAAAAAGCTGACCTACTTAAATTAACTAAATTATATAAATTTATAAATTCAAACTTATCATTTAATAAACTCAAACTTATAATTTCAACCTATTAAAATATTACCGAAACATATAATTATTTTTTTTAAAATTAATAGTTCATCTTCTTTAAATTTAACAACTCCCATAAAAACCCAAGAACGTCTTATAAAAGTGAAAACTTAGCTTTTACCCTTTATGAGGCACCAACGTGATTTTATTTTTTAAAGAAGAATAATAACCACCTACCTTTATTAAATAATAGTTAATAATAATTTTTTATACTGATTTAACCACTGAAATATAATAAAATTTCCACCGACTAAAATTTAAAATATTTTTGAAAAGAGATTTAAATATGGAAAAGGACAAGCAATGGGGTCGGCACATTTTTTATTATAATTTTTAGATTAAATTAAATTTCGTGCATATAACGTTAAGTAATGTGCCGATTCCAGTAATGTCGGGTTATGGAGATTCTATTTAATAATTTATGCCATCAACGACTCTTTTTAACTGCGGGCTTGGTCAATGTTTAAGATTTTATAAAGGAGGAGATGCGTCTCTTTGCAGAGGTACGAGTCAATGTTGGGAGGATAGAGATCAGTTTCAAGGCTGAAAGTCGGAAGGAAGCACGTTAGGATTGTAATGGTCGCTTTCATATTATTAATTATTAATTAGGTGTAACTATGGGGTATAAAATGTTTGTTATTAAGTTTAAAAGTTTATTTGTGTAATTTTTCTTTGTCATTAATGTTAGAATTTTGTTATTTTGATCACAATAAAAAATTAAATAATTATACAAAACATTTAAATAATGTCGATTCATAAAAAATTTGGATGTGAAGAAATTGGATCATGTTAGATCCGTATTTAAGATGGATCTATCCCGGTATAAAATGTTTGTTGCTAAAAAAATCTAGGAAAGTTCATAAAATTATATAATCTTATAGAAACATATTATTAATTTTGTTTTTTGGTCTATTAAATTATGTAGAAAATATGGTGGTAGGTTAACCCGATAATGCAATATAAATCAAAGCAGAATACTATAACCTACTTCTACTATCAATTTGTGTAAACTTAAAGATCGAGATGAACAATATAACGAGAAGAAGAAGAACCAATGACACAATACACATGAAAATACTTTTCGGGAAATCCTCAGAGAAAAACCCCACACTATTATATTATCATACCTGGTGGAAATACATAGGAATTATACAAAGCCTTAGCTCTCACAGTGAGCCAGCTCTCAGTACAATCCTCCCAGATGCTCACAGGCAATCTTGGCTTCTCTCTACCACTTCTCTTGAAGTAGTAACCTCCTTCCTCTAGTTACCTGCTAGAATATTCTACATGGGCCTGCACTTCTCCATGTTGAATCTCCTGAGTATCTCATTGGCATACTTGCCCTGAGACACAAACAACTCCCCATCCTTCTGCCACACTTCCATGCGAAGGAAGTAATGCATGAGACCCATGTCTTTCATCTCGAATTCTCTTGCAAGGTCCTCCTTGCAAGACATGATCAACTAATCATCACCAGTCAATATGAGATCATCAACATAAAGTACGATGATCAACAACTTACCTTTCACCACGATGTGATACAGGTTTGCATCCGCTTCACTTTTTGTGAAGCCCAACCCGGTGAAGTAGTTGTCTATCCTAGTGTACCAAGCACGAGGTGTTTTCTTCAACCCATACAACACTCTCTTGAGTCGACACACATGCGACTCATGATCAAAGGTGTTAAAACCTTCTAGATGCTCTATGTACACCTCTTCCTCAGTCTGGCCATTGAGGAATGTAGTCTTCACATCCATCTGATGGGTCTTCCAGCCCATCTGTGCTAATAGTGTTAACATAGATCTTATAGATGAGTACCTTGCCACAGGAGCGAAACTCTCATCATAGTCAATCCCCTCAAACTGTGAAAAGCCACGGGAAACAAATCTTGTGTTATGCTTGTCCACACTACCATCAGCAGCTTGCTATACCTTGTAAAGCCAACAAAAACTCACAACTAACTCGTTCTCCGATCTCGGGACGACGTCCCAAACATTGTTACGAACTATGGAGTCATACTCCTCCACCATAGCATCAACCCAAATAGGCTGTTAAACTGCTTCCTCAAAGGAAGATGGCTCGGTCTCAACACATTCCCCAGCAAGGGCCATGTATCCAGTGTACCTCTCAGGTGACCTCCTCTGTCTGCACTGAGAAGATGGTGCTCCCACATTCTCTCTTGCATCCTCCAACAATCTGTCAGCTTCTCTTGTGCACTTTTTTCTATCTCTGGAAGACTCTACTTAAGTGGATGTCTCCACTCCTGGAACTTCTACATGCGGCTGCTTCACATCAGTTTGAGGCTCCTCCTCCTTAGGAACCAATAGTTCCTCCACAGCCTATAGCTGGAGCTTGGCCTTTTGCTCATCAAACTTGAGATCTCTTCGAACCACTGTCCTTCAACTGGTAGGAAGGTACACTCGATAGTTGTAAGGTGTATCAATGTACCCAACAAATATCCCCAACTCTGTTGTCAGCTCAAGCTTCTTCCGCGCATCCTTTATCACATGGCAATATACCAATGAGCCAAAGATCCTGAACTGACCCACATTTGGTCTCTTAGCGGAGAAAGCTTCCTCTCATGTCTTCATCCCAAGTATGTGATGCGGGCTTCTATTCTGGAAATAGACCGTTGTATTGCATGCCTCAGCCCACAAGTGAAGTGGTAGGCCTTGGTCATGTAACATTGCCCGTGTTGCCCCTATAATAGTTATGTTCTTCCTCTTGGCCAACCCATTTTGCTATGGGTTATGAGGTGCCGTCAACTCTCGTTTAATTCCTTCCACTGCATAGAAGTCCTTAAACTCTTGAGATACATATTCTCCACTGTTGTCGCTTCTCAAGGTCGTGATATTCTTCCCTAACTCTTTCTCGACCAAATCTTTGAACTCACAAAACTTTGTGAAAGTTTGGTCCTTCTTCTACATGAAATATATCCAACATTTACGAGAATAGTCATCAATGAAAATCACATAATACCTATGCTTTGCTGTGGATTCCGTCAAGAATGGTCCACACAAATCAGTATGAACTCACTCTAAGATAGCCTCTACTCGACTGTCTCGATCATGAAAGGAAGGCTTGGTGTAATTTCCCAAGGTACAACCTTTTCATGTGTCAATTTGCTCAAGTTTACCTTTGGGAAGTCTTGTAGATATCTGTTGTATTATCTTCAAAGCCCCATGATGCAAATGGCCCAACTACCTATGCCACAACTCACCAATGTCTTGGCTTTCCACCAATTTTGCTTTCGTACACAATGTTGTAAATTCATCTACCTCTAGTTTATAGAGATTCTTCACCCGAATCCCTATCCTCTTGGTCTGACCCATGGCTATGTGTCTTAGGAACACCTTTCCATCACTGAAGAAAACATCATAGCCTTTGTCCTCCAACATCGCAACCAATACCAAGTTCTTCTTCAGTCTAGGCACATACACCACATCTGTCAAGGTGAGAGGAGATCCATGCTCCCTCTGAAAAGCAATCGTGCCCACTCCTGAAACATTATACCTTCCTTTGTCACCCATCTCTATGCGCATCTTGAGGTATTTCTCCTCTAAGGAACTGAATAAATTTTTATCATCGGTCATGTGGAATGAGGCTCCACTGTCAATATACCAGACACAACCCATCATTGATGACACCATGCATACGATGAGGGTAAAGTCCATTTCTAACTGAGAGGCTAATGCCTCACCTTTCGATCCTTTTCAGGATCTCTTCTTGGACTTCTTCGATGGGAAATTAGTCACATAATGTCGCATCTTATGAAAATTAAAGCATCTTACGTTAGACATGTCACCCTTCTTCCCTCCATGAGAAGAATTTGATTTAAATGGGAAGCCTTCCCCTGCCTTACTTTCTAAGGCCAGATTTTCTTCATCATAATTCTTGGATGAAGAAGCATTTCGTGTGCTCCTCCTGATCTACTCCTTCATAAAATCCAACCACAGTTGTTCCCAATCCGGTAGTTTCTCCCTTCCATTCACAAAGTCCTAGTAGCTATTCCAACTCTTTGGAAGGCCAAGGAGAGCGAGGCTCACCATATCATCATCGGTAGTAGTTATTCCCACACTTCCAAGCTCATCTTTGTAGGTGGTGAGCTTATTTAGGGATGTGGAAATAGTATCGCCCTTCTCCATCTTGATTCTTCGAAGCTTATCCTTGAGCGCTAATTTCCTCTGATCGCTACTATTCTGGTAGAGGTCCTTCAATGTTTTCCACACTGAAAATGGAGAATCCTTCCCATTGAGACTCGAGACAATATGGTCTCGAACTCCCTTAAGGATGATCTGTCTCACCTTCACCACACACTTCTTCCACTCAGCCAACTCTTGTGCATTAGTTGAAGTTGGCTTTGAGATTTCTTGATCAATGAATTCCTTCAAGCCATTGTCTTCTAATACAACCTCCATTCTATCTTTCCATGCTATGTAATTCGAGCTACCTTCCAAGCCATACTTGAGTCTCAAGCCACAGAATTCCATTGGCCAACCTTGAAGTATGATATGAATTCTATTTGCACCTGCAACACCGAACTTCAAACTTCGAATTCTCTTCTTAGTATACCATTCACAGCTCTGATACCATGTAGAAAATATGGTGGTAGGTTAACCCAATAATGCAATATAAATCAAAGCATAATACTATAAGCTACTTCTCCTATCAATTTGCGGAAGCTTAAAGATCAAGTTGAACAATATAACTAGAAGAAGAAGAATCAATGGCACAATACACATGAAAATACTTTTTGGGGAAATCCTCAAATAAAAACCCCACACTATTGTATTATCATAAATGGTGAAAATAAATAGGAATTATATAAATCCCTCACAGCTAGCCAGCTCTCAGTACAATCCTCACAAATTCTCACAGGCAATCTTGGGTTCTCTCTAGCCTTTCTCTCTACTCTCCAAGCTCCTATTTCCTTGTGCTGTTCCTTGTGGATGATTAGCCTTAAAAAACTACGCAATCCTCAAGGGTGAATCCTTGACTACATGCATGAGTTTTCTCCATGAGAAAACACATGCAACTAATAGTACATTGTCCTTGAACATTAATCCCAACTGAGTCTTTCTTAGAATAGACATGCATGAGTTTCTTATGAGGGACTCTTTAGTTAACTGGAGTAGCACTAGTTGAGTGCATTAATGCATCAACTGACTGTTAACTCACTATTAGTTCCTCAAACAATTTGGAACTAATTTAACTAGAATTAACTCAGTAAACTTAGTTAACTAATTACAACTCAAATATAACTCAATCTTATCTCCTTAATTTAAGGGATAACTCTTGCATGACTTTAGAAAGACGTCTAACTTGAATTTCTCCAACTAATTAATTTAAAATTAATTAATTAATTATTTCCAGGTAGCTGTTAAGACTAAATTCGATTTTAATTCACAATTTAATTCAAGGACAATTTAAATTGGAATATTCTTGTTTCCATATTTCAACAAATTCCAATACATATGACTTATATCATGTTATGACTAAGTTCTTGTAGTCAAAAGAAATAAATTGAATAAAAAGTATTTGTTTTTCACTAGACATTTTTAAAATTGAATAAAACTTATTTCAAGTCTATTTGTGGTTTTTAGTTGAACCTTAAGATAAGGAAATGATTGAAATACTTGGATATCCAAGTAAATTTAGGAAAGTTCATAAAATTATATAAAATTACAGAAACATATCATTAGTTGCTTAAATTAAGATACATTGATCGCACTAAAAGACACTTTCTACAAACCAATATGAAACATATCTGTAGCATATTTGTAATAATTCCCATGCTCAATATTGAATTCATGTACATGATATATTTTAGTTCATTTTAAGTATCAAATTGACTTTCATCATAGCAAAATTGTGCTTATTTTGTTAGTCTATGAAACTAGAAAGATTAAAAATTGTTATTTTGTAAAATTTTACTTCTTGAACATTCTTAATTGAAGGTCTGGAATTGACTGAAATACTTGGACAACGAAGTAAGTCTAGATAAGGTTATAAAATTATAGAAACATATCATCAATTTTGTTTTTTGGTATATTAAACTCCAATACATATGACTTATATCATCTTATGACTAAGCTCTCGTAGATGACCTCAAAAGAAATAAAATTGAATAAAACTTATTTGCTGTTTATCAGACTTCTTTTAAAATTGATAAAAAATTATTTCAATATTATTTATATTTTTCAATTGAACCTTAAGATAAATTATTGATTGAAATACATGGATAGCCAAATAAATTTGGGAAAGTTCATAAAATTATATAAAAGTAGCATACATTGATTGCACTAAAATACGCTTTCTACAAGCCAATATGAAGCATATTTGTAACTATTTCCATGTCCAATATTAAATTGATGTACATGATATATTTTTGTAACGTGTCAAGACATGATTAAATAATTAATCAATGGAAAAAAACAACATTTATATACATAGTGACTTATTTCTCTTTTTCCTGGATGTCATATTAATCCTTTTCACCATAATAGTGCACGTACAAATGATATGACATGGTGGTGTTATATTGATTCGATGCATTCTTGGTTTATATTCTTAGTTTAATGTTTCCAGAGGAATTTTTTGTACATTAGTTAATTAACCTATTGAACCCTTCATACCTAACCCCACCATAGATATAAATCTCGAAGATTCTAGAGGCAACTACTGTTCACAATTATTTCACACCTCCATGGACAGTTGGGGCTTTTGCAGCCATGGATCCTCCAAGAATTAATCTGAAGGCAGAGGTTCCTTTCTGGTTAGTTAGGGTTAGGGTAGTGGTATCCTAGTGTCTCAGTCTATCCGTTTGTTGCTTGCTCGCTCCCAGCTAACGCTCTGCAGCTCGGCGACCCATTGATCCATGGGGCGATTTGTTTAACTAGTTCTCGGTGTAGTTACTCTGCCAAACAAATCCAGGTTATGGTGCAGCTTAGGGGTTCCATGAAGTTGGCCATTGCATATCTTCCCCATTCCTGTCTACAGGGGTTTTGTTTATGTCATCCTCTTTGTGTTCGAATACAACTCGACAAGGTTTTCTTTCAAAGGTAATTCTTTTTTTTTGACCTCATATTCAATGTCGACATTTGCTGCAGCTAAGGAATCTCTCATTTTGTTTAATTTTTTCCAGTTTTCATTTGCAATGTAAGAGTTTACTCTCTAGCAGGTTGCCCTAATTTGGAAAATGGTGTAAATGGACTCAATTGATGGTAGAAAAGCACCAGGGTCGTAAGGGAAGGAAACCCCCGGAATCTAGTAAGCTCTCTTGTAGTTAATTCTCAGAGCTACTACAGAACAGTTTCCTCTATATGCCACCAGTCTTACATCTTTCCCTTGTATTTGGTATTCTGTCGGCTGGGCTAAGCGAGATTTCCAACATTTGTCTCCCGAACTTCGATGTCCTACACATGTTCTATATTATAGGCACATAGTTTAAGATTTACAGAATTTTGATCTAGGGTCTTTATTTGGGTTGGATTAAACTATTGTTTAAGGATTGTGGAAGAGCTTCTGGCTCAAATATCATTGACCGGTTATTGCAGAAGAGTGTTTTGCTTTCGTTGGTGTAAAGACATAAATGTTTAAGAAGACTATCTCTCTCTTTTTTAGTTTTTAAGTTTCCAGATTCGAAGCTTCAGTCTTTCTTTGTTTGAAATAAACTTCTCACAATTCCTATAGTTTTCATTTTTTTCAGTAGTATGTTTAAATGGGGTTTTTTTTCCATTGGCGAATTACCATGGCTCTTGCACTTTTCCCTACATTCTACATGTCATTGAATAGATTTAAACATATTAGGATGAAATGTAATTATATTGGTGTACAATTATTAGCTTTGTATGATATTGGTCTTTTTCTAGTACTAATTGTTTAACTTGCTGTAAATTTATCTATCGCACTTGTACATAGCCATGGATAGGACTGGATAGAGCCGTTGTCATAGTGGTGGCTCGGTCCTAACCTCTCTAGTACAAGCCAGTGTGTCAGCCTGAGCATTGGAAACTCCTACTGGTTCATGCAACTTTTCTTTATCTCCAGAGTAATTCAATTTTCTTATTAAATCGAACCCCGAGTACTATCTGATTGGGGTTACATTTTCAATGCCATTCTAGTCTTCATAATTTTATCTTACCCTCTAACCCTCTATCAGTTCCCTTCTGTCTATTCAATCTGCATTCTCTTAATAAAGGTTGATACCCTTCCTTAATATGGCCCCTACCAGACACAATAGTTGTCACCAAATTCATTTAGTAATTCGAGGTTACATTCACTAGAACACGTAACTCAAAGTTTACTTACTCATTACAATTCTAATAAATAAATTACTTTTAAAACAAAGCATGGATTATCAAATTACTTATATGTTTGTAGAAATTTCTATGAATTCAGCAGAGTAAGACATTCTCCACCCAACCTTAAGAAGGGAAATAACATCCTATTCTACTCGTGAGCTTCCGCTCCAGAACAACAGGCAACAATGCTCATTCGTTTTTCTTTTTGAATCAAGCTATAGACCTCAGGATTGCAATCTAGTCCCTCGGCCTTTAATTCCTTTCATAATTAGGTTGTCCATTGGTTTCACCAACTCTAGACACATCCCTCTATTTCTCTTTTCATCATTTCCTTTCTAGACCAAGTGAACCTATCCCCTTCTTTTGAGATCTCTTCTTATCTCTAGGAAGAAAGAGTATAATTGTCTAACTAATCCTAATTTCCTGGAGTCAAAGTTCATTTCCAGTGTTCCCCAACTGAATTCTGAAATTTCAATCTATATATATATTTATATAAAAGAAATCAATATAAAATTTCATTTAAATATCAATCCTAAATGTCATCGAGTTTTCTTGAGTTTCTCTTTTACTTAGAAAGGAAAATAAAAATAAAAATAGTTTGACTATTACCCAGAAGATGTCACATCTTCCCCCCAAGTAGAACACCATCCCTGGTGTTTATTGCAACTCATGGAATAGAGAAGGATAAGATTGTCTTAGTAGACTTTCATCTTCCTAATTAGCTTCCTCTAGGCTAAAGTACTTCCACTGCAATTTAGCTTGGGTGATAGCTCGCTTACGTAGTGTTGTTTCTCTCTGATTGAGAATAGGTAGGGGTTCTACCAAAAACTCCCCATCCAATTCGGCCTACCACACACCATTATGATCATCAGTTACTTACTTTTGCTAAGGTAACATAAAATCTCAAATCTATACATACTTACATGCACCTCTTTCCAGTTGATAACATGCCTGGGGTCATACACATATTTTTTCAATAAGGATACATGAAATACATTATGTATTTTTATGTGATGAGGAAGAGAAAGTTGATAGGCAACCAATCCTACCCTTCCCAAAACTTGGAAAGGTCCACAGTAACGAGGTGCCAATTTGGCACAATTTCCCCACTACAAGGTGCTTCTCTTGGGTTTTACCCAAACATAAACATGATCCCCGACTTGGTATTCTTTGAAACTTTGCTTCTTATTCGCATATATATTATTTTCTCTCTTGAGCCGCTTTTAAGTTCTATTGAAACTTCTTTACCTCTCGCTCCATTTCAACTAACATTTACGATTCTAGAATAATTTTATCTTCTGGGTTATGCCATCTGGCAGGAGTCCTACACCTTCTTCCATACAATACCTCATAGGGACTCATCTTTAATGATTCATGGTAGTTATTATTATAAGAAAATTCAACCAAGTGGAGGTATTCCTCCCATTTGGTTGGTTGTTGCATCACATACATTCGCAACATATCCTCCAACACTTGATTAACCCACTCTATTTTCCCATCCGTTTGTGGATGGTAGGTGGTGCTAAATTGGATCTACGTACCTAGCCCTATAAAAAGAGCCTTCCAGAAAGCAGATGTAAATTTTACATCTCTGTCTGATATCACCACTTTTGGCATACCATGCAATCGAAAGATTTCCCTCATGAAGATGTCTGCGATTTCTACAGCCTTGTAAGTGGACTTAATAGGAATGAAATGAGAAACTTTTCTCAACTTATCTACTACTACCATGATGGAATCATGGTGTTTCCGGGTTCTTGGAAGTTCAGTAATGAAATCTAATGTAATAATTTCCCACTTCCACTCAGGTATAGGAAGCAGTTGAAGTAATCCAATAGGGTGTTGATGCTCAGCTTTAACCTGTTGGCATTCCAAACACTTAGCCAAATATAGCATGATATCCTTCCTCATTCCAGGCCAAAAATACCTTTTTTTTATTGCAGAAAATAGCTTATGATAACCTAGATGCACAGCATAAGGACTGCGGTGAAATTCATCCAGCAACATTTTCTTGAAACTTAGCTAATTGGGGACATACACTCTTCCTTTAAAGTTCAATAGTTCCTGATCATCAATACTATACTCAGTTGTTTTTCCTTAGTTCTGCATCTGCATAGTTTTCTGCCATAAAAATTTATATTCATGGTCCTTAAGAGTGGCCTCCTTGAGCTGCTCCGTTACATCAAACTCCACATGATGATATCAA
Organism: Pinus tabuliformis; assembly: GCA_031772625.1. Classification (NCBI taxonomy): domain Eukaryota; kingdom Viridiplantae; phylum Streptophyta; class Pinopsida; order Pinales; family Pinaceae; genus Pinus; species Pinus tabuliformis. Next base: position 881,953,883 of record CM062820.1, on the reverse strand, counting down.
ATTTCATATACACACTGAACCTTCCTGCTTAAAGTGTCTGCTACTCGATTTTCCTTCCTTTAAGGTGCTTTATATCAAATTCAAACTCACTCAGAAATGTTGTCCACCGAGCTTGGCGCGAATTTAAATTGGGCTGCTTGAAGAAATTAGTTAAATTACTATGGTCAGTCATAAGCACAAATTTCTTCCCCAATAAGTAATGGCACCATACCTTCAAGGCATGTATTAATTCTGTAAGCTCTATATCATAAGTTGAATATCATTTTTTATGCTCCTTGAGCTTCCTTGACTCGTAAGCCACCACCTTACTGTCCTGCATCAGAACTCCTCCAACTCCCTGCTGGCAAGCATCCGTGCAAATGATGAAGTCCTTCTCGGGATCATCTACCTTAAGAATGGGGGTAGATGTTAACAATATTTTTAATTCCTCAAAACTGAGTTGACATTCTATTTTCCACTTAAAATCTTTCCCTCTTTTCTATAGAGACGTCATGGGGTACGTGATCCTAGAGAACCCTTCAATAAATCAGCGATAGTAGCCTGCCAAATCCATAAAGGACCGAATGTCTGCTACGTTTTTAGGAACAAGCCAATTTAAAATCGTTTTGATATTTTCAAGGTCCATTGCAATACCTTCAGAGGATATCACATGCCCCAAATATTGTATTTGTTCCTTAAAAAAGTCACATTTGTTGAATTTGGCGTAGAGTTGATTCTCTCTTAAAGTTTGAAGAACTATTTTCAAATTCTCTTTATGTTCTGCTACATTCTTGGAATAAATCAGAATATCATCAATAAAAATTAGGACAAACTTATCCAAGTAGGGATGAAAAATTCCATTCATCAAACTCATAAAGGTTGTTGGAACGTTAGTCAACCCAAATGGCAATACAATAAACTCGTAGTGTCCATAACGCATTCTAAATGTTTATTTACACACATCCTCATCCTTGATGCGAATTTGGTGATATCCTGATCGCAGATCAATTTTAGAGAACACTGTGGTGCCCTTGACTTGGTCAAACAGGTCATCTATTCAGGGCAATGGGTATTTGTTTTTAATGGTCAACTTGTTTAACTATCTATAGTAAATACAAATTCTTAGCGTTCCATCTTTTTTCTTAACAAACAATACGAGCACTCCCCAAGGCAACGCACTTGGTTAAATGTACCCCTTTTCTAGTAATTCTTGTAACTGCATTTTGAGTTTTTTTAACTCAGGGATGGTCATATGGTAAGGTTTTTTTGACACTGGGGTAGCTCTAGGAAAAAGTTCTATGGTGAAATCAGTTCTTCTCTTTGGAGGTAACCTATGTATGTCCTTTGGAAATGCATTGATAAACTCATGGACAACTGATATATCTTCTAAAGCTTCCAAATTATTCTTTGAGTGGGTATATCCAACATCTACCACGTATATTTGACAACCCTTCCATATACACTTCTTTAACTATTTAGCGGAAATTGACCACAATTTCATATTCCTCTTGATACCTTGTATTTCATGTCTATTTCCTTCCCAGGAAGCTAATGATTTTGTCCTTACAATTTACTAAGGACCAGTTTCCTTCCAGCCAATCCATTCCAATTAATAAATCATAAGAACCTAAAGGAAATATGTTTAGGTTTACTTTTGTAGGTTGATCTGCAATTTCTACCGGGAAATTCTCTACCTTGGATATTACTCTACGCCTTTCTCCTGTGGCTAATTGTACTAGCCATGAAGTTCTAAATTTCCTACTCGATTACTCACATTTTTCAATTATTTGAGGGCTAACTTAACAAAGACTTGATCCAGGGTCAATCAAAATAGATATAGTCTGGTTAGCTATCTCACCTTCAAATTCAACCATAGTAGTTTGATACTCTGCCTAGTGATCCTCCAAGGCAGCATTGATCTTGGGTATGTTTCTGGCCATGTCTCCAATCGTGGAAGCCTCATGGATTCTTGTTGTAATTTTGTTTTTAGCATGGTGAGGATAGTTCTTGTAGTAGTGGGGTTCCCCACAACCCCAACACTACAAGGGTGGTTTGGTGGTTATCTGAGTTCTAACTTGTTAGAAGGTTCTACTATTTTTCCTTCCTCTAGGTTCCAATTTCACTATTGATACCTTCCAAAATTTCCACCCCAAATTTCCTAGGCACCGACTTCATTCCCCCTGGTTCGTTACCCCTGAAATTATTTGCGAATACATTTTGTTCTCTTTTCCCTGTCTAGTTCTTATTTCCATCACTCTTCTGGTGCATTTTCTAATAACAGATACGAGCCTTATGAATCGTTTCAGCCATTGTTTTAGTATTATCAAACTCTATCCGTTCTTTCATATGAACGGGTAAACTACTTAGGAAGCATTCTACCTTTTCCTTTTCTTCCCGTATATACGGAATGTAGTGTAGTAAGGACGTAAATTTCACTATAAACTCATCCACAAACTGTTGTCCCAACCGCAAGTCATGGAATTCATTTTCTTTCTCATTGTAGAACCTTTTAGTCAAGTATTTAACCTTCAAATATCTCTAAAACGTATCCCAAGATACCCCTTGTTCATCCACATTCTGGACTATTTTAATTTCCTCCCACCAAAGAGTGGCTTTATCGCGCAATTGGTAAAGAACCAGTTGGGCCCTTAAATGATCATCGTACTCATATATATGGAAATATTGGTTCATATTGATTAACCAAGCCTCGGTTGCTTCTTCCACTTCTCCATATTTTTATCTTCTTAAACTCCCCCTACAACTCTATTCTTGGCTTCTTACCCCTCAAACTTTGGAAGTATTCCCAGATTCTGCCTGAGTATTATTATTCAATTACGTTTCCTCTATTTCCATTGGACCTTGCTAGTGTTTCCTTGTCTCCTCCCTGTGTCCATTGTCTACATTACGTTGAGGATCTCTTATGTTTTGTTGACCTGAGAGACTTTTCAGGATTCTCTCTTATTCTAACCTCAATCGCTCATTGCCAGTACACAAGTTCATCATTTCTATCCGTAGTTGTTATACAGTATCCAGCATTGCAACATTCTCATTTTCTCTATTGTCCCCCAACTGAACTCACATCTCTGGGTTAGGTGGGGTAGTTCCTCGTCCTCTCCTCATATCATTCCTCTTTTCTCTTCTTTTTCACTCTGTGCATTTAAATGTTTTTGTTACTAACAACATTCTTTCCCAAGGCCATAGAGTTTGAACCTGTGGATCTGATACCAATTGTAACATGATTAAGTAATTAATATATGGATAAAAAAGCAACATTTATACACATAGTGACTTATTTATTTTTTTCCCGGATGTCATATTAATCCTCCTCACCATAATAGTGCACGTACAAATGATATGACATGGTGGTATTTTATTAATTCGATGTGTGCTTGGTTTATATTCTTAGTTTAATGTTTCGTGAGGAAATTTTTATACATCAGTTAATTAACCTATTGAACCCTTCATACCTAACCCCACCATAGATATAACTCTCGAAGATTATGGAGCAGGCTATGGTTCATAGTTGTTTCGCACCTCCATGGACAGTTGGGGTTTTGTAGCCATGGATCCTCCAAGACTTAATCTGATGATAGAGGTTCATTTGTGGTTAGTTAGGATTTGGGAAGCGGTACCTTGGGGTCTCATTCTGTCCATTTGTTTCTTTCTCGCTCCCAGCTAATGCTCTGCAACTTGGTGACCCATTGATCTATGGGGTGATTTGTTTAACTAGTTCTCGGTGTAGTTACTCTGCCAAACACATCCTGGTTATGATGCAGTGTAGGGGTTCCATGAAGTTGTCCATTGCATACCTTCCCCATTCCCATCTATAAGGGTTTTGGTTATGATTTCCTCTTTGTGTCCAGATACAACTCGACATGGTTTTTTTTCAAAGGTAATTGTTTTCTTTGTGACGTCATATTCAATGTCGATATTTGTTGTAGCTAAGGCATCTCTCATTTTGTTTAATTGTTTCCAGTTTTCATTTGCACTGCATGAGTTTACTCTCCAACTGGTTACCTTGCTCTTGAAAATGGTGTCAATGGACTCAATTGATGGCAAAGAGGTACCAAGGTTTTAAAGGAAGGAAGCCCCTGGAATCTAGTGAGCTCTCCTATAGTTAATTTCTTAAAGCTGCTCCAGAACAGTTTCCTTTATATGTCGATAGTCCTACATCTTTCCCTTGTATTTGGTGTTGCGTCAGCTAGGCTAAGCAGGGTTTCTGACATTTGGATCCCAAAATTCGAGATCCTACATAGATTCTATATTATAGGCACGTAGTTTAAGATATATGGAATTTTGATCTAGGGTGTTTATTTGGGTTGGATTAAATTGTTGTTCAAGGACTGTGGAAGAGCTTCTGGCTCAAATTGCATTTACCAGTTTTTGCGACAGATGGTTTTTCTTTCGTTGGTGTAAAGATAGAAATGTGTAACATGACTATCTTTGTTTTTATTAATTTTTAAATTTCCAGATTCCAAGCTTTGATCTTTCTTTATTTGAGATAAACTGCTCACAATTCTCGTAGTTTTCATTTTTTTTTAGTAATATGTTTAAATGGGGTTTTATTTCCATTGGCGAATTACCATGTATCTTGCACTTTTCCTTACATTATGCATGTCATTGAATATAGTTAAGCATATTAGCATGAAATGGAATTATGTTGGTGTACAATTATTGGCTTTCTATGATATTGTTCTTTTTCTCATACTAATTGTTTAACTTGTTGTAAATTTATCTATCGCACTTGTAAATAACCATGGAGAAGACTGGATAGAGCTGTTGTCGTAGTGGTGGCTTGGTCCTAACCTCTCTAGTACAAGTCAGTGCATTGACCAGAGCATTGGAAACTCCTACTGGTTCATGCAACTTTTCTTTATCTACAGAGTAATTCAGTTTTCTTGTTAAATCAAACCCCGAGTACCATCTGGTTGGGGTTATAGTTTCGATGCCATTCTCGTCTTGATAATTTTATGTTACCCTCTAACCCTCTATCAGTTCCCTTCTGTCTATTCTATCCACATTCTTTTAATCAAGGTTGATACCGTTCCTTAATATGGCCCCTACCAGACACAACAATTGTCACCAAATTCATTTAGTAATTCCAGGTTACATTCACTAGAACACGTAACTCAAAATTTACTTATTCATTGCAATTCTAATGCATAAATTACTCTTAAAACAAAGCATGGATTGTCATATTAATTAACTACTTGTAGCAATTTCTATGAATTCAGCAGGGTAGGACCTTTTCCACCCAACCGTAGGAAGGGAAATAACGTCCTCTTCTACCCCCGAGCATCCTCTCTAGATTAATAGGGAACAATGCTCAATGGTTTTCTTTTTGAGTCAGGCAACAAACCTTAGGATTGCAATCCAGTCTCTCAGACTCTAATTCCTTTTGTAACTAGGTTGTCCACTGGTTTCACCAACTTTGGACAGATCCCTCTGTTACTTTTTTCATCATTTCCTTTCCAGACCAACTCGACCTCTCCCTCTCCTCCGATATCTCTTTTTATCTCTAGGAAGAAGGAGTATAATTGTTTAGTGGGTCGTAACTGCCTGGAGTTGGAGTTCATTTCTAGTGTTCCCCAACTGAATTCTAAAATTTAAATCTGTATATATATTTATATAAAAGAAATCAATATAAAATGTCATTTAAATATCAATCCCCAATGTCATGGAGTTTTCCTGAGTTTCTCTTTTACTTAGCAAGGAAAATAGAAATAAACATAGTTTGACTATTACCTAGAAGATTCCACAATTTTAGTTCATTTTAGTTATCAAAGTGACTTGGATCATAGTAAGATTGTACTTATTTTCTTAGTCTATGAAACTAGAAGTCAAAATTGTTATTTTGTAAAATTTTACTTCTTGAATGTTCTTAATTGAAGGTGTTAAGATAAGGAATTGATTAAAATATTTGGATATGCAAGTAAATTTAGGAAGGTTCATAAAACAATATAAAATTATAGAAACAAGTAATTAATTTCTTTTTGGTATATTAAATTCTAATACATATGACTTATGTCATGTTGTGACTAAGCTCTTTTAGATGACCTCAAAAGAAAGAAAATTGAATAAAATTGGTTTGTTGTTTACTAGACATCATTTAAAATTGAACTTAAAAATTATTTCAATCCTCTTTGTGTTTTTTAATTGAAGCATGATATATTTCAGTTCATTTTAGGTATAAAAGTGACTTGGATGATAGTAAGATTGTACTTATTTTCATAGTCTATCAAACTAGAAATCCAAATTGTTATATTTTTTAATAAAAGTTATAATATAGAATATTTTTTAAACTAGCGAAATGATTAATAGATTCATAAACTGAAATAATGAATGTATCAATAAATACTCCATATGAAAATATATACAAAATACATTACATTAACATCCATAAACTAAAATGATAAGCATCCATAAACCGAAATAATGTTCACGTATCTATAAATTGTCCATGTATGAAAATATAAAAACTATCCCATCTATGTACCACTAGAACTCCCATGTGAAATCTTTTGTGTAATGTAAGAATCCATAATCCAGATTTAATTACATATGAGTTTATTATCCTCACTCGAGTCCAAATGGAAGTTAGGTAGGATGGGGGTCTGATCAATCAAGGTTTGGTGCTCCCATGCCTTTGGCTCAATGATTGAGGCCTAAAATGATGAACCTGCATTGTCAATGTCTCCATACCCAACATCCCACTCATGTTTCCACATAACTATGACATCAACACCACTCTACATTTGGGCTTGTGCACATAATGGAAAAGAAAAACTATAATTAGTCTACGAATTAATTAGCATGCATGTAACTTAAAAAAACAAAATGTTGAAATCCTAGGAATAATTTTTTTACCTCAACTACTGGTCCATGTGGTTTCACATAATGACTTTCAGATGACCTCAGAAGCTCATCCATGTAGTTTGGTTGTGTCTAGAATTTATCATAAACTTATTAATATAAATGAAATCTAAAACGAACTTATTAATATATAAATAATATATAATTTGACAATAAGAGTCAAAAGTTTCATACATATGTACCTGGTTTGTCTCACGCGCGTCGTACACCCTCCAATTTTCATAGATGACATCATGACACATACATGCATATGAAAAAAATTGGTCAATGGGTAGAGTCTCAAGATGTGAATCATCATATAATTGGACTAGAGGGTCATGAGGCAACAAAGGTGGTTTTCTCATCTCTCCATGCAATGTAGCCTGCGCATTGACCAATGTCTTTCACATGCTATCTACAATGGTATTCCTAGTCTTAGTGTTGAGCTGCGATGCATCCTTTATCTCTGGCGACAATACCACACTCTAAGACTGTAATGCAACAATCTCAAAGGTGGTGGTATATGCACAACATATGTATGAGCCCCGACAAGATCATAGCTACATCCCATGTCGGGTCCATAAAAATAAGATCTAGTGATAGTGTAATCCAACCTCATATATAGCTCAAACTCTGCATATATATGCTTTGCAAAGTAAATGGGGTCCTGGGCATGGTGTGGGAACTGACCCCAAGCTCTAATGAATCGAACATAAACAAAAGGGGTCACATCAATATTCTTAAAATATTTCAGTGGAATCAAACTAGCATATCTAGCATGGTGGTCCGGAGGGATGCCAAATAGCTCCCGATGAACTTCAATCTCCTTGGTGGAATTTTTCACTGCCTCCCAATTATATGTGCCTTTAACATCTAGCCTCCTAATCCTGTGTATGGAATGTAGGAAGTGGCCCTATGATATTCCTTCACCAACATATTGATGCTCTCTAGCATCAAAGTCAAACTATGCTTAGTAGACAACGTATCAGGGATTTTACCCATGTCTCCTATGATCCATGTACGTTGTCCCCTCACATCCTCTAGTGTGATAGTGGTTGTTGCATTGTTTCATGTAGGGATTGACGCTGCACTATAATCCTTAGATTCTCCCTATTAAGGATCTACAAATCATAAACATAAGTTAACATATATAAAAAAATAAGCATAATAACATATGCATTAAATCAAAACACATCACTTGAAGATGATTTAAAAAATAAAGACAATTTCAAGGAATAAACACATAAAGTTTAAAGAGGATTTAAAAATGTAGGAGGTCTACTTACAATAGGTGAAGATGGTCGACTATCTATAACATGATCATCAACATACACTAAAACACTGCCTCTAACACGCTGATTAGTGTTGGAGCCAGGATATATGAGTGGAACACACACACTGGTTGGTCTACATGATCTATCACGAGCCTGACCATGTATAACAAATCCCCCCACACTTTGACGACCTACGGTTGGGGGGCGTATAGGAGATGGCACTGAATATTAGATATAATACATATCAACTAATCCAAGAAAAGAATGTTGACAAGAAAACCATTTCTAAACTAAAGTAGAATTATATAGTATGAAGTCCATATAGACACAATCAAAAGAAGTGATCAAATCTAACCTGACACATTTTCTCATTTCTAAATAATGAATTTTATTTATAGAGTACAAATTTGTAAATATATGTAAAAAATTGAAATTAACCTATTTGTAAAACTAATAAAATTTCATGCCAACCAAATACTCCATAAGACAAGTTCTTGTAATGTATGTATTTTATGTACATGACATGTACTAAGTGCAAGCACATGAAGACAATGTTTATGGTACACCACATTATATAATGAAACAATATGGTACAAATTAGAAAAGATTCAAAATGCTTTTATTTATTCTAAATGCATTTTTCCTCATGTATTTAATGTATGTATCAATCATGCATTACTGAAACTTGAACATACACACACACACACACCCACATGTATATATGGTTATATTATAGTTATTCTATGTTATGTTACATAGCTAAATATAAATATATATTTAACATTATGTTATATATAGTTATGCTATGTTAAGTAGTTATAAAAATATATATGTGTGTGTGTGTGTGATGTTATAGTTATAGTTAAATTCCCTGATGGGGGTGTGCAATGTGAAAAGCATGTGGGAAGCAGAAGATAATGAAGTACATGGCTAGGGTTTAGGTGACTCCAACTGGGCGATATGACATGTGTAGCTAGCAAGGTGCCGACCACCCCAAGTAGCGCGGATGGAGCCGAAGCGTTGAGAAGGTGGTCAAGTTTACTATAAATAATGAGTTCTTAGATTTTTGTTGCATTTGAAAATATGGTACAAATTAGAAAAGAGTCAAAATGTTTTTATTCATTTTAAATGCATTTGTCATCATGGATTTAATGTATGTATCAATGATGCATTGTTGAAACTTGAACACGCACACACACACATGCATATATATGGTTATGTTATAGTTATTCTATGTTATGTTATATAGTTATGTTACATAGCTACATATAAATATATATTTAACCTTATGTTATATACAGTTATGTTATGTTAAGTAGTTATAGAACTATATTAGAATAAATATGTGTGTGTGTGTGTGTGATGCTATAGTTATAGTTAAATTCACCGATGGGGGTGTGCAATGTGAAAAGCACATGGGAAGAAGAAGATAATGAAGTACGTTGCCAGGGTTTAGGTGACTCCAACCAGGCGACATGACGTGTGTAGCTAGCAACGAGACAACCACCCCAAGTGGCACAGATGGAGATGAAGCATAGAGAAGGTGGTAAAGTTTACTATAAACAATGAGTTATTAGTTTTTTATTGCATTTAGGTTTTGGGTATGGGAGTGAGCTTTAAAGGGATTCTGACAGCTGAGTGTGCACAAGCCTTTCACTTGTGCATGCCTGCTAGTCTGGGCACAACTAGGTCTGGGGAGTTTGGTGAGGGACAAAATTAGGCTCTTGTGTGCCTAGTCTCAGTGAAATTTAGAATAGTGTGGGATTAAGGGGATGTGGATTGCAACCACATACAAGTGAGTGTCATCATTGAATTCCACATTTTTGAGAGGTAATTGGGGTTTGGGTGTCAGCATTTTGGTTCTTTGTTTTAGTTCACTCTCTTTTTCTTGTTGAGGGTATCTAGCTCATCTGAATTATCGGTCCCCCTCGACCAACCTCCATTATGGAGTCAGTGTTGCTCTAAAGTGACAAGGTTGGAGAGATAGGTGGTTTTTGGGTTCGATGAACTTAGTGGAAGGCTCCCTCTCTATAAGTTGGGCTGCTGACACTAAGAACTAGTGGGTATAGTCTGTTTGTTTATTGTGTATTTGTTGGGAAATGGCGGACCCTCTCCTAGTCCAGTCTATAGAGATAAGTGGGCCATTTTCTGTGAAATTAGCATAAACTATCATCATGCTACGAGAGAGAGGTGGGGATAGGCCAGGAGTTGGACGACGTGGTTAGCCTGGGGTCCGGGTTGAGTAGGATGACGAGCGTGCAAAGGAAGATGTAGCACGAAAGGGGGGAGGTCACCTAGGACCATGCACTATCACCAGGGAACATGATGCAACTGCCAACACTAGCCTCTATTGCAGAACAATTGCACTATAGACATGCTAGTCTGAACATTCTCCATGAGCAGAGGTATGATGATAGAAATGAGATTATAGCTTACATAAATGACCTACAATTCTTAGAAGGATAAATTTTGGAACACCTCGCTTCATTTCATCACAACCAATGAATGTCTAATGAAAGGCTAGATAAATTGAAGTGAGGCTAGCTCATATTGAGCATCAAGTGCATGAGGGGCGAGGTCCTCCTATTGTCCTTGCGAATGCTCAGGCATTGAACCCCCCAATATAATATGGTTGTTGTTGGTTGGTTGTTTGATTTGTTTGTATTTTAGGTGATAGGGCTAATATGTTTATGGGCATCATGTAAAAAATGGCTTTATGTTTTCATATTTTGCTATGCTCTCCTGGCCAACAAATCCAGTCAGAGTGAGGTCGAAAGCGCAAAATTTTTTTGGCATGGATGTAATTAGTTTTTGAGAAACTAATATGAGTCATTGATTGGCTAAAAAAAGAATAGTTATAGTTAAATTAATATAGTTATGCTATTTTTGACTTTATGTTTTGTTATATACCTACATGTTATATATATTGTATAATTAAATATTGTTAACCAATTATATATATATATATATATATATATATATATATATATATATATATATATATAACTTAGTTAATATTTTATTTAAGTAATTAATTTTTTAAAACAAATTACTATATTTATTCTTAACAAATATTTAAAATATAAATAAATTTAAATTTAAAATAAAATAAAAATGAAATAAAATTTCTTTTTTGATAAATAGGGGTTCACCATGAGTAACTATATTCACTATGTCAATGCTAAGCTCCTAATTTATTTATTTATTGGTTATAGTTTGGTTGTTTTATATTTTGGAATATTTTTGTCATATTTTTGTTTAAATTTGTTCGAAATTTAAAATGTATTTTAAATAAGAAAAATTCAAAACCTGTTTAAAACTTATTTCTTTAAATTCCTAAGAAAAACTTCAAACCTGAAATAATTAGAAAATAAAGTATTTATCATTCAAAAATAGAAAAAAATCATAATGAGCATGTTACCATTTCAATTATGGAAAACGTATACCATGAAATGAAAAAAAAAACCTAGTTTATAGTTTTTGCGGTGGTTTTCAAGGGTTTTCTTAGTGGTTTGTTGTGGTTTTCTAGGGTTTTTTGGTGGTTTTCAAGGTTTGTCTTGGTGGTTTTTGTGGTTTTTTGTGGTTTTCTAGTTTCTTTCTTGTTGTTTTTTTATGGTGAGTTTTCTTTTCAATTTTTTTTTTGATAATAAAAATTAATTCAAATAGAGAAAAATGATAGCAAACCTACCTTGTCCTCCAAAAGGTAGTTGGTCTGACATTATAGGATCTTGGTAGGTTCACTAGGTCATTGGAACCAACTCCTCCATCTCGTTCAAGCTCCCAAACTACTAGTTGAGCTCCTCTTTACCTCATGATATGTGTAAAAGGGCTTCTACAGACCGCTAATGTCTCGATGAAGACCTAGAGCTTGATCGAGCCTATTGCTCGATCGAACTCTAAAGAAGAATCAAGCCCATAGCTCGTTCAAGCTCCTGTGTTATGTCGGGTTACATAAGAGATCAATTGAGGGTTTGTCTTAACGCTCGATCGAGTTATTTCCAAGCCTTCAAAAAACTCGATCAAACACTTAAATATTTCTCAATTGAATGCTTAAAATGGCTCAATCGAGCTCCCTTTTCTCACCAAAATGTGTCCTCGGTTTGCCAAAAAAGTGTAATCCAAATCCATGCATATATCAAGTTCCTTTGAGTTCTTCGTAATATATAAATCCAGGCTCCATTTGGAGAGATTTTCTTGATATGCTATTAGTTGTTGCATTGAACTCTCTATCAATATGCTAGAAAGTTATTTTGTAGAATTCCTTCTTATTTTCAATTTTCCTCTTCCATGCTTCAAGGTTAAGAACCTCTAGTTGTGCCTTTCCTACCATCCATTTGATCACACACCTGGAATCCCTAAAAATTTGAACGTTTTAATGTTCTTTGATGAAGCTAGGAACATAAGACCCAAGCAAGAATTAATTTTCTATTTGTATTTCTGCCAATTCCTAAACTAACTTTAAAGAGCATGGCTTTATCCCCTACCATTTTGATCATTCCTCACCCTCCACAATAATTTTCTTGTATTTCACAATTGAAGAAACCAATAAAATATTCCTATAGCAAGCAAGGGAAGTGTATTCTTCTAAATTCACCTCGAATTGTAATAGAGAGTATTCCATGTAATGAGAAATAATCTTGGTAGAGAGATGAAGAATATTCAATTTTTCATTTTTGAAGATTATCATTAGGGGAATTTTGAGATCTAAAATGGGCCTCCTAAGGAAATTATAAAATAATAGTGGAAATAATAAAATAATATTAGATTACATCCTCAAATTTTAGAGGGGAAAAAAGAAAAAACTATTTTTTCAACTCATATTTTCAACTTATCTCCCTATGGGTTTACTCAAGTTTTGAGTGGAAACACTCATTGGATGCAGAATTGGATTCCTCATCCAAGTAGTACCCATGTTTCATACTTTCTATGGAACCTACCACATGAAAATGAGAAATACATGAAAAACATGATTGCAATCATTTGTTTTCGTGTATTTCACATTTTCTGTGTAGCAGGGTCCATCAAAGGTATGCAATATGGGTACTCCTTGGATGAGGAGTTAAATTTTTCATCCAATGTGTACTCTTGCTTGAAATTTGAGTAAAACCTTAGGGAGATAAGTTGAAAATTTTGTTTTATTCTTTTATTCTTTTTAAATCGTTTTACTTTTTTACTAAAAAAATGGTGAATCACCCCCTATGGTTGACATCATTATCTTGAATCCTATTGGTTATAAATTTTATTTTGGTGGTATATTTTCCTTAGGAGGCCCATTTTAGACTTAAAAATTTCCCTAATTCTCATTCCTTAGAAGCTAGATACCCCATGTCAAAAAGATAGGAAGAGAAAGATGATTTTTAAATTTTCCCACCTAGTATTGTAGAAATTCCGCAAAGGAGGTTTGTGCAAGATGTTCTCTAATGCCCAAGATCTTCAAGAACAAATTCCTGGTTTTCTTAGATAATTGTAAACCAGTGAAGATGTGATCAATAGATTCATCCTAATTTCTACAAATATAACATTGGTTTGGACCCGCAAAACCTCTTTTCTAAAAAAATTTCGAGGTTAGATTTTTTTTTTGTAGCACTAGCGAGGAAAAACATTTAAGTTTTTTTGGTATGTTCCATTTCCAAATATTGGTGGTCCACCATATGATATCCTGGTCGACAACAGAGTAGGAAATAACTTTGTATGTTAGATTTTCTTTAACCTTACTCGTAGTATTGTCCCAAATACAAACCAATTGATCCTCTGATTCATTCAAGGAGACCCCATTTAAATTTAACTCCTTGATGAATGAGTTCCACTCTTTAGCCAATTTTTTTTCTAGATCTAAATCTGAAGAAGTCAACCATTTACCCTGAGAAGATACATCATTTAAGAAGATAAATCAATTAGAAGTCAAAGTATAAATCAAATATGTTGAAAACTTATAAACACGCTCCCCCTCTAGTAAAGGGGTCCTAGCCTAATATGAAAATTTTCCATCTCCTACCTTCCAGGGTAGCCAATTGAAGAGAAAGGGAAAAGAATCCATAACTTCCTTCCAGACAATTGAACCTATGTTGACCTACTTTTTACTTGTTCCTCTAAGCCAATCCACAATCAATTGTTTCTTTAGATACTTCTCTTTAATCACTTGACTCCAAAGGCCACCATCAAACAATCCTATCCACAAATTTTTTAGGGCAAAAGCTTTAGCAAACTAGGAAATATTCTTGAATCCCCATTCTCCAAAATATTTTGGTTTGGAAAGGGAGGCCCAACTAGAAAGTTGTATCTCTTCTTTTCTCCTTTTTCTAGTCCATAGAAAAATGTACATTCCTTTTCTGATATTGTTTAATATAGATTTTGGAATTTTGGAAATTTCAAGCTAGAAAACTAAGATATTTTCCATCACATATTTAACTAGGATCATTCTCCCCCTTAATGATGGCCATTTGTAACACCACAAACTGATTTTCCCTTCAATGTTTCTAGGGAGATGCTTCTAGACATCTTCATGATAACCATTTGGCTTTAGGAAGAAGCCAAGGTTATTGAAACTAGAATCCATAACAACCATCTGATAAGGAAGGATAAAATGGATGGATGAGAGAAGCTTCTCACTGGTTGCATTGTGATAAAAGGATGATTTCTGGGCACTAACCTCTATGCCATGAGCCTCACAAAATATGTTAGTGGCCTTATAGAAATCCTACCATTATTAAACAGATCCTACACCCGTCAATAGAACATCATCGACAAAGAATGGGTGAGTGATGAATTTATTACACGATATTTTAATGCCTTTAATGTTCCCTTTTTTCCTTTCTTTCAGCAACAACAGACTCAAACCTTCCATCAACAACAGAAATAGTAATGGAGACAGAGGGCATCCCTATCTAAGACCTCTTGAGTTATAGAAGTTGCTAGTGGGAGAACCATTGATCATAATGGATAAATTTGCTGAACTTACACAACCCATAATCTAGTTGGCAGTCTCCAATCCCAAATCAATTTGAACAAAGACTAGTTGAATAAAAGTCCATTTAACTTTGTTAAAATCCTTATTAAGATCCATCTTAAGGAGCAAGGCTTGGAGGCTTTTTTGACTTAATCGAGTGGAGGACTTCTTGAGTGACGCCAATAGCGTAATGCATCTTCATATTGGCCACAAAACCAAATTGATTAGTGGATGTCTTATCAGTAAAGATAGGCTTGATCATGTTAGAGATAATTTTTGAAATGATCTTATAAATCAAATTACACATAGAGATGGGCATCAAATCAAATGATGTCTTAGGTTTGGAGCTTTTGGGAATTAGAGCTATATATATTGCATTAACAACTCTTGAAACTTTCTCCAATATTCTAGATTCCACCACCGTATTGCAAAGATCAAGGCTGATCAAATAATTAACATTTAATAAATGTAATATATCATCATTAAAAAGCATTCACTATCTTTGGGTTCTAATATTTGGAATAAGGAATTTTGGTTTTTAGCAATTATTTTGAATTCAATGCAATGGATAATAACAAAAACATAAAAATGCATATACACAAACATGTGAAAAGAAAATTTACATGCAATAAATATGAAAAATAAGATGATACCTCTTGGAATGGTTTGTTTTCCAAATCTATGTATAAAAAAAATGTGACATTTCCCAACTCAACCCCAATTTTTCCACTGATTTCAAAACATGGAAGTGTTTGTTTTCCAGGTATAAATCTAACGAGATTTCCCCAACTCAACACCAATTTTACATTAAATTCAAAATCCATTAGCTTAGGAAAATCTCCTCTTAAGACGAGGACCACATTTTTGGCTTAATAGTGAAAAGAGAAGGTAAATGACACGTGTCAATAAGAAGGAAAAATCTCTTATTTATAAAAACACCTAAGAAACATCTATATATCTTGTCATGACAATGTAAATTTACTTGAGGAAAAACCACATGCATTTTGTTGAATGACAACATGATGCATCGTTTGACATATCTTACATCTAAACTAAGTTGCTAAGCTTGGGCTTCCTCATACCAAACTTTTCAAATGCATTATTGTTTTAGAATTTCATAATATGAGTGGGTTTCATAGATATTATATTGCATTTAATAGATTCACTAACTTTGTACACCCACCTCATAATTATCGAAATAAAATTAGAATTCCTTATATGTAAAAGTGTGTAATATATTTTATTATTAATATTTTTCTTATTCAAAAATAATATTAAAGTAATAGAACAGAGTTGAAGACATTGTGGGAGTGAGCAACTACGGTTTTTTTTAGTAGTTGTTGTTCTTCCCCTTGTGTTGATTTTTTGTTATAGATATGGGGTTTCAATTGTAGTTGAGTTTATATTTTCTTTCGTATTGATGATAGATATAGATTTTTTGTTGTTGAATTAGGGTTTTTTCTGGTTTTTACATAGTTCAAATTGTTATTAGCTTGGATGTTTTTTTTCTTTTTTCATGCATTCGAAATTTATTGAGGTTTTTTCTACTATCGGACTATGATTTGGTTGTGTTTCTGTAGTTTTTGAGTGGTTTTCATATTCAATGGGTCTCCCAAGAATATTTGTTGAAAAGGAAAAGTCAACTATATTTCTTAATTTGGGAATTTCCTCCTTTGCTAGGAAGAAAGTGACTACACTGAAGGAAATAAGGTTGATTGGTAATTTCGGTGGCCTTTGCCTTTGCCTTAGCTATAATTCTTCTTTAGAATGGGCCTCTATTAATTGGGTAAATCTTGAGCTCGTTGGAATTTTCTATTGTGAATATGATTATTATGATTTTCTTTTTTAAAACAAGGAGGATAAGGATCATATCTACAAATCTTGAACTTATTTCTTGAGCACTAGAGGAATTCTTATCACCCACTGGTCTTTGGATTTCAATCCCATGGTGGGAATTTCTTTTGCACTAGTTTGGGCCACATTTTCATATATTCCACTTGTTTGTTATGATGAAGCTATTTTTAAGGCTATTCAAGATAAATTGGGATGATTTATTACTAGTGAGATGAACAAGGAGAATAACTTCTCTAGTGTCAGAATCTTCATTGAAATGAATTTTTCAAAAGGACTTCTCAAGGTTATTTAGCTTAACTTGGATGATTAGTCTCATATTTAGGTGTTGGATTATGAGCAAGTTCCCTTTAAAGGTAATTTTTGTCAAAAGTATTGGCACTTTACAAAAATTTATCTTAAGATTCTAGCTTCTCATCTTTCTTCTAATCCACTGCCATTTTCTCATAGTAATGATGAGCAAGGAGAATTCATATGAGTTACATGGAAACACATCAAGCATTTGACTCAAATGGTCCATGCTAGCAAGCATGAATCTCATCAACATCCTCCCTCAATTAATAGATTTGAAGTTTTTAAGTCCCAAAGGAAGAAGTTATGGGCGATGAGGCCCAAGTTGATTAGGCAGTGCCAGATTAAGTGTGTCCAAAGAATATTAATTCATCCATTGAGGAAAAGTATTTGTCCAAGGATATTGACAATATTCCTCTTACATAAAAGAAAAAAGAAGAAGTTTAAAGGGAGGATGAGGAGGAGACCAAACCTCATTCTTCTTCTCCTTCCTATTTAGATGTGCTAAATATTATTTCGCATTCCTCCTCTCCTTTTATGAGAAGTAGGAAAGACCGAAGTAAGAAAAGCTCAAAATATGGTGTCAAGAATTATATTACCTCTTATAGGTCTATTCATGGATCAATTTCTCTCAAATAATGGAAATGTTTTCATTTTGCATCATCCTATGTAAGCAATTTATAAGAATTTACTTATGTTATGAAGAAGAAATATGTGAAATGAAGGTATATTTAAGGATAGGAGATAAATTGGGATGATTTATTTCTAGTGAGATGAACAAGGAGAATAGCTTCCCTTGTGTCAGAATTTGCATTGAAATGGATTTTCCAAAAGGACTTCTCAAGGATATTTAGCTTAACTTCGATGATTAGTGTCATTTTCGAGCCTTGGATTATGAGCAAGTTCCCTTTAAATGTAATTTTTGTCATCGGCATGGGAAATTTACAAAATGATATCTTAACATTCTTGCTTGTCAACTTTCTTCTAATCCACCACCATCTTCTCATAGTAATGATAAGAAAGGAGAATTCATATGATTTACATGGAAACATAACAAGCATTTGACTAAAACATTCCATGCTAGCAAGCATTAATCTCATCAACATCCTCCCTCTAGTAATAGGTTTGAATTTTTTAAGTCCCCAAAGGAAGAAGTTATGGGTGATGAGGCCCAAGTTGATCAGTCAATCCCATATCAAGTGTCTCCAAAGAATATTAATTCATTTGTTGAGGAAAAGTCTTTGTCCAAGGATACTGACAAAATCCCTCTTACAAAAAAGAAAGAAGAAGAAGTTGGAACAGAGGATGAGGAGGAGATCAAACCCTGTTCTTCTTCTCCTTCCTATTCAGATGTGCTAAAAAATAATATGTGTTCTTCCACTCCTTTTACAAGAAGTACGAATTACCGAACAAAGAAAACCTCAAAATATGGTGTCAGTAATTCTCTTACCTCTTCTGGGTCTATCCATGGATCAATTTCTCTCAAATATTTGAAATGTTTTGATTTTGAATCATCCTATGCAACAAATTTGTAAGAATTTACTCATGTTATCAACAAGAAATAGGTGCAAGCTTTAGAAGCTCTAGTATTTGATTTTTTCTCCACTTGTTTCTTTTGGGTGAAGGAGGGTTTTTAGCTCCTTTCATTTTAGATTCATGGAAGAGATTTTCTTTGTAATAGTCTAATATGGATTTAAACATGAATGCAACAAATTACAGATATAACCATACATATAGAGATGCAGCAGAAATAATACTTAATTTCATTATTGCAAAATAATGAAAATATGCTTACAAACAGAAATGGAAATAAACTAGCTAGGGTGACGGTAGCTTATCTCTGAGAAGAGATGTGGTGGCTACATGCCTCTAGACTGTGTTACAATGAGGCTCAAAGGCCTATTTATTGTTGAGAAATAATGGAAAACCCTAAAAATCCAAAAACCTAACCCTAGAAGATGAAACGCCAAACTGTGGGCCCCTTTTGGGTAAATTGGTACATCAACATCTCGGGGTCGTAACTTTGGCATATGATCTCCATTTGACATGCACACTCTCTTGTTAGAAAGATCTATACGAGAACTACAACTTTGCGGAGAACATCTATCTATGGACAGATGTGGCTCCCAATTTTCCCCAAAAACATCTTTTAGTGCCTCAAAACCGCTATGAAAGTTTAGGACCCAAAAAACTGCTAAAAATAGTAAATTGTGCTACAATTAAGGAAACTGAAAAGCTGAAAGAAACAATTGTCGGGGTCCAAGTGGACTTGGCGGGTGACCACCAATATCCACCTGAATCATTCATCCCCCCTTAGGAAGCAATGGTCCCCATTGCGTTGAGTTACTCCATGAGATGAGGAAACTTCTGCTGAATTTGGTCCCTGGTGAGCCACTTTCCTTGGTGAAGGAGTTGGCCTGCTTTGACAAGTCGATATAGTTGGATATTCTACTGGCGAGTGTGCTTGATCTGTGTGTCCATGATCTAATCAGTTGTATCTTGTTCCATGCAATGTGGATTTAACTCTATGGGTGTGAGTTATTTTGCAATGTTGGATGTGTCTAGTAATGATGGAAATTATGGACGAAGGTGGTCCACATTGAACATTGGCACAGGCCAAGGAATGGGGGAATGCTGAGCTCAAATGCATTGTCTCCCACAACCTTGGTAATGATGTAAGGACCATATCGGAGTGGTCTGAGTTTCTGATAGGCTCTGGTAAGGCGTTCCTTTTGCAAATGCAACCAGACTTTGTCACCTACCTGAAACTTGTGTGGCACCCGATGTTGATCATGTTGCTGCTTGTACTTGGCATTTTATTTCTCCAGAATTTCATGGAACTACTGGCGAATATGTTGGATGTGCTCAATGAAGTTGTTTTCCTAATCTGTTTCGGACTGGATATGAGCCGAATCTATGTGAGTAGCTGCAAATGGCATGGCCACATCAATGGGACATAGTGGCTAGAATCCCAAGCCCACCTAAAAAGGGCTCTGGCCAGTCAAGCTATGAAGAGCCCAGTTGTAGTTGTGTTGAACATAGGGGAAGCTCTCATCCCATGTGCATTGATGTTTTGAGTTGTACATGCACAAATTGTGTACGATCATCCTATTGACAACCTCTGTCTGGCCATCAGTTTGAGGATGGAAGGTTGTGGACTTAGTGAGTTTGTTGTCCATCATCGACCAGCTACTAGACCAAAATGTACTGAGGAACCTGCTGTCCTGATATGAGATGATAGACTGTGGGATCCCAAAGTGTACCCACACTCATTCAAAGAAGAGTTTCGCAGTGGCTTCTGCTATGATATTCTTCTTGCAGGCCACCATAATGGCCATCATCGAGAACCTGTCGATGACCACAAAAACATAGTCGTTTCCATGCTTAGTAGAAGGAAGGCCCAACATGTAATCCATGGAGATGGATTCCCAAGGTCGACTAGGGGTAGGCAGCAGGGTATAGAGGTCTTGCTTTTTGATGGTCGGTTTGGCAATGGCATAGGAAGCACATGATCTGATGTACTTCCTGACATCTTGTCGAAGATTTAGCCAATAGAACTACTTCTGCAGCACTACCACCATTTTCTCGACCCTAAAATGCCCAGTAGCCTAATTGTAATGTGCTTCCCAAATCATCTTGGCACGCTCGCTTGAAGGAACACAAAGGTGACCCAAGTGGCATAACATGGCATCCTGGAGGTGAAAATCTGGAACATGTTGAACCTCCAAGAGTGTCTAGTATCTGTGCCCGAATTCTGGGTCGCTTTTGTAGAGAAGTGACCAATTAGAAGTTGCGTGCCCACAAGATTTGAGCACGGTGGTTAGTGCCATGATCAGTGGTCGACTGAGGTAATCTTAACATTATTGGTGTTGTGCTACCCTTCTTATACTTGATACTCAACTGGAACTGTTGCAAGTATGTGGACCACTTCTGATGGCGATCATTCTGCAATTTCCCTTGGGTCTGTATGAACTACAAAGGTTGGTGGTCTATGTGGATGACCGTTTCCTTCCCCAAAATGTAATGCTTCCATTATCAACAGGCCTGCAAAATGGAATACATCTCTTTGTCATAAGTGGGATACTTTTGAACTGTGTCTACAAGTGTCTCACTGTGATATGCCACTGGATGCACCTGTTGAGTAAGGACTTCCCCAAGAGCATAGTCAGAGGTATTTGTCTCGACCTCAAATGGTTGTTGCAAGTCTGGTAATACGAGCACTGGTGCCGAGGAGAGGCGATCTTTCAACTCTGTGAATGCCTTCTGTTGAGATTCAGACCAAAATAATTTTTCTTTCGCTCCTCCCTTGGTGACTTGACTAAAGGGCCAAGTGATATGAGAAAATCCCAACACGAACCTACGGTAGAAGTTGGCAAGACCTAGAAAGCTATAGAGCTATATTAGAGTGGTTGGATATGGCCAATCCCAAATGAATTGGATCTTCGTTGAATCCACGTGCACCGCCCGTTCATCAATAATGTATCCCGGATACTGAACCTAGGTCATGCCAAAAGTTCATTTCTCCAAATTGGCACATAACTTGTGTTGCTGTAGTGTTTGGAGAACCTTTCAGATGTGGTGGAGGTTCTCTTCCCAACTCTGGCTGAAGATCAGGATGTCATCCAAGTATACTACTACAAATGAGTAGGTGAATAGCTGCAAGATGCCATCCATTAGCCTCATGAAGGTTGCAGGAGCATTCGTCAATCCGAAAGACATAACCAACCATTCGAAAAGGACCTCCTTGGCTTTGAAGGTAGTCTTCCACACATCAAAGGGTTTGATTGGTACTTGTTGATATCCTGACTTCAAATCAATCTTTCTGAAATATTTTTCCCCCTTCATTTGGTCCAGGAGGTCACCAATTTGTGGGATTGGGTACCTATTACAAACAGTGATCTTGTTCAGCGCCCGATAGTCAATATAGAGTCTCCATGTCCCATCCTTCTTTTGTACCAACATGATCGGGCTCCCATAGGGCAACATGTTGGAAATAATACTGAGAGGGGGGGTGAATCAGTATTATCTAGCAATTTAATAAATCTTCCTTATTTGATCTTTGAATTATTTTAGCATATCAGTACCATAAAATAATGAGCATGAAAAACAGATAGTCACACCAAAGAACACAAGATGTAAGGTGGAAACCCAATGTGGGTGAAAACCACCTGCTGCAATATGTCTCTATCTTCTTTCAATTTAGAAACTTCTTTTACAATGATTTTGTACTGGTGCAGTCCTTTACCAGTACGCAGGCTGCAACCTGCAGAGAGCTACAACTCTCTCTCTCTCTCGTTTTCCAGTCTACTCCTGGAAGGGAGCTACAACCCCCTACTTCTTTTTATAAAGCATCAGATAATCAACAAGTACATAACAGATATAGATCACTACAGATATCAGATCAGCAACAACAGAACTAACCCAAAACACCTTATCAATAGAGAAATTCAATCAACAGAACATCTTAAAACAGAGACGCAGTTTTTCTTTCTGTGGCCTGCGACGAGACGCCGTTAACCTTCTGCTACTCTACGTCCACACGCAGATATCCTTCTACTCCACTGCGTGCCCACGCACTGTTCCTTTGACTGCTCTGCGTTTTGTTGCTTCAGGGACGCACCCAAAGATACTATCGCGCCGCGTCTTTCGCTACAGAGACGCACCTGAAAACACTATCGTGCCGCGTCCTTCTGCTTCAGAGACGCACTTGAACCTTGATCGCCCTGCGTCCCCACGCAGGTCTCTCTCTACTGTGCTGCGTCTCGGCGCACTTTCCCTTTACAGTACCGGCGTCCCGGCGCACTTTCCCTTCACTGAACCTGCGACCCTTTAGATATAAATGATATGAAGGCTTCAGGACAAACCCAAACAGTCAGATCTACAGATCTGATCATGCGCCATAGAGATCACAGTCCATTAGAAGATTTGCCCTCTTAGATCTGGACTAGATCTCACCAAATAAGATATTCAACCCAAGACAATTGCTCAATCCAAATGAACTCCTTTGCTTTATATAGGCAAGCTCCTCCCCAAAACATGGAACAATACCATGAGCCGACACCATAGAAACATAAAACTGTCGGCTAGATACCACACAAGAAACCCCCACGTGCTTTTCTCTGCCTTGAAATGTGTGCACTGAGTAGACGCACCCCCTGAACGGCTGGCCGGCGTCCCTGGACGTGGGTTCTGCATGGTATACCTACGGGGACGCACTTTCTGAACCGATTGCATGCGTCCTTCTTAATTTTTCAACAACCTGAGAGCCTTACCACTGGAGTTGCCATCAAGTACAACATCTGTAACATACAGTCATACCAGATAACCTAATGCCAACAATCTCCCCCTTTGGACTTGATGGCAACCTCAATCTTACAAGCTTCAGCTTCATTCTCCCCCTTTGACATCAAGGGCAAAGGGTATGCTCCCCCTTAGCTCATGCTCCTCCAGATCTGCAACAAATAACCAGAAATCCACCATGAAAGAGATAGAGACATATTGCAGCTATTTCCAAGATCTCCTTCTCCATAATGCCAACAATGCATTATGTGCTCCCCCTGAGCCTTGTACCACCAATAAGAAGATGTTCAACAATAAGATGATGCATCAACAACCCCAAGCTTTTGCCTGAGGTATTCAAATGTGTCCCTGGGCAATGGTTTGGTGAAAATATCAGCAACTTGTTCCTTGGAAGGAACATACTCCAACTTGACTTTCTGTTCAAGCACTTGTTCCCGGAGAAAATGGTACTTGATTGGTATGTGCTTGGTTTTTGAATGCATAGCAGGGTTCTTTGAGATGATGATTGCACTTGTATTATCACGTAAGATGGGGATTGGTGGAGTACAAGTGATTTGAAAATCCTGCAAAGTCTGCATCATCCAAAGGAGTTGGGTGCAACAAGATGCAGCAGCAACATATTTCGCTTCAGCTGTAGACAAGGCGATCGAACTTTGTTTCTTGCTGAACCAAGATACCAGTCTGGAACCCATAAAGAACGCACCACCACTTGTGCTTTTCCTGTCATCCACGCTTCCGGCCCAATCTGCATCTGTATAAGCATGAAGAGTAAGATCTGTATCTCTAGGATACCATAAGCCATAATTTTGAGTCCCTTGAAGATATTTGAAGATTCTCTTTACTGCCTGAAGATGAGTCTCCTTCGGATTTGCCTGAAATCATCCAACTATTCCAACTGCATGCATGATGTCCGGTCGGGTACCTGTCAAATATAGTAAACTTCCAATCATAGATCTGTAGGTTGGTTGATGTACTGCTGCAGATTCATCATTTGCACTGAGACTACATCCTGTGACCATGGGTGTACATACTGGTTTTGCATCTTCCATGCCATATTTCTTCAAAATCTGTTTGAGATACTTGGTTTGAGATAAAAAGATTCCTCCTTCCTTTTGTTGGATTTGCAAACCAAGGAAATATGTCAGTTCTCCTAGTAAGGACATTTCAAATTCTTTCTGCATGACCGAGGCAAAACTTTGACTCATAGCTTCTTCATTGCTGCCAAAAATAATGTCATCTACATACACAACAAGTATTAGCAATTTGTCATTTTCAACTTTTATATACAGATTGCTATCTGCTGAACCTTTTGAAAAACCTTGTTGATGAAGATATTTGTCCAACCGGTAGTACCAAGCCCTTGGAGCTTGTTTGAGACCATAGAGAGCCTTTTTTAATCGGCATACAAGATTTGGATCATTTCCAAGAATGAACCCATCTGGCTGTTCAATGTACACTTCTTCTTCCAAGTCTCCATTCAGAAAGGCTGATTTCACGTCCATTTGAAATACTTTGAAGTTTTGAAAACTTGAGAGAGCAAGGAACATTCGGATGGCCTCAAATCTTGCAACAGGAGCAAAAGTTTCTTCAAAGTCTATTCCTTCTTGCTGCGCATACCCTTTACAAACAAGTCTGGCTTTGTTTCTAATTACTTCTCCATTTTCATTCAATTTATTTTTGAAGACCCATTTTGTTCCGATAACATTCTTATCCTTTGGTCTAGGAACCAGCTCCCAAGTGTTGTTCTTTTCGATTTGCTCAAGTTCTTCATCCATTGATTTTACCCAACATTCATCTTTGCATGCTTCTTTCACATTTTGTGGTTCAGTAGAGGATAGTAATGCCAAATAGCTTGAGGCTTCTGCAACTGTTCTTCTTGTTTGTACACCTGCTTTTTTCTGCCCCACAATCTGAGATTCTGGATGATTCTTCTGAACATATCTGGATGGAGTTTTCTCTTCTATTCTTGTCTGCTCCTCTGGTTCTTCTTGAGGTTCTTCTTCTTCATCATTCTGTCTTTGAGGGTAGTCTTCATCTTCTTCGATATCTTCCCGATGTACTTGCCTAGGAATGTATCCCTTCTCATCAACCACCACATCAATGTTGTCAACAATTCTGCCAAGTCTTTAATTGTAGCACTTGTATGCTTTGCTATGTGGAGAGTAACCAAGAAGAATGCCTTCATCTGCTCTAGGTTCAAGTTTGCCAAGCTGCTCATCAGTATTCTTGATATAGCATTTGCTCCCAAAGATTTTGAAGTGCTTTACCGAAGGAGTTTTACCACTCCAGAGCTCATGAGGAGTTTGAGTGCTGTTCACCCGGACATTTGTCTTGTTGAGAATAATAACCGCAGCATGTGCAGCTTCACCCCAGAAAGTTGCGGGAGTTCTTGATTCATCAAGCATAGCACGAGCCATTTGTTGGATTGTTCTGTTCATTCTTTCAACAACTCCATTTTGCTGAGGAGTTCTAGCTGTAGAGAATTCTCTCCTTATGCCATGTTCATCACAGAAATCAAAAAATTCATTTGAAGTAAATTCCCCACCTCTGTTGGATCTGAGGCACTTAATTTTGTGACCTGATTCATTTTCAACCAAGGCTTTGAAGGATTTGAATTTTTCGAAAGCTTCATCTTTGTGCTTCATAAGTCCTAACCAGACAAACCTGGAGAAATCATCAATAAATAATATCAAGTATTCCTCTCCTCTAGGTGTTCTTTTCCTGAATGGACCACATGTATCTGTATGTACTAGCTCAAGAGGCATGCTAGCTGATCCTTCCTTCTCTGGAAAGTTAGTCCTGGTTTGTTTTCCAAACTGACATGATCTGCATATGGTGTTGTCAGGAATTTTGATATCTGGAAGATCGCGAACTGCCTGATATTTGCATGCTTTCGTTATTTGTGAGAAGCTTAGATGTCCCAACCTTCGATGCCATAACCAGTGCTCTTCATCCTTGCTCAGATAGCATTGTTGTTGTCCTTCTTCAAATATGTACAGATTATTTGGAGTTCTTTTGCCTTTGAGTACTGTTTTACCTGTATCAAGATCACGAACAAGACATCCATTCGATCTGAAAATAACCTCGGTTCTTTGATCACACATCTAGCTGACACTTAGAAGATTATGCTTCAATCCATCAACATACAAAACATTTCCAGCTTTGACCTTTCCTTTTAACTGAGCAATGCCTTTTCCTTTTATAGTTGCAGGAGTATCGTTTCCAATAGAGACTTTCTTTCCTTTTTCTAGAACAGAATAAGATTCAAGTTTTTCTTTATCCCCTGTCATATGCTTCGAACATCCACTGTCAATGTACCATAGATTTTCCTGTCCCTCTGCATAAAATGCTATTCCACATCTTTCTGTTTGAGATTCCTTTATTCTCCATGTTTTGGTGCTTGAGGCTTGCTCCTTTTTCTGCTGAAACCTGCTCCTGCATTTAGATTCTTCATGACCAAAGTTATTGCAAATAGAACATTCAACTTCATTTTCAAGAACCGAAAAGTTGTTATAGGTCCTTTTTGTCATCCCTGTCATACTTCTTTGTTTTTTAGCTTCCCTAGTCATGATTGTTTTATATGCAACACATTGAGCTGCTTTGTGACCAAAATTATGGCAAGAAAAGCATTGTCCATTGAAGAAGCTTCTGCGGTTATTGAATCTACCTGCCAACTGATTGTAATTTCTATTTTCATCTATTCTTGAACCAAACTGAGAAGATTTTACTTGTGGCTGGTTGTAGCTTTTGTTCACCCTTAAGATGGATTGCCCCTGATAGTTTCTGTTTGTATTTTGTCCCTGCTTTACCTGATTATCTTCATTGTTCTTCTGCTCATTTCTTCTTGCCGCATCAAGATAACTTTTTGAGGTGGATGCTTGAGAGGTTTCTCCATTGTAACCCAAACCTGTCTTGTTTAGAGGAGACCGCTGCACATTGATAATCTCATCCAAAGTTTCAGATCCTTTGACAAACTTAAGATTAATAGCTTTTGTTTTCTCAATTTCTTTTCTGAGACCAACAATTTCACCTTCTAGTTTTTCAAGATGTTTTTCTTTTTCATCAATTTGAAATTGTAGAGTATCAATGATCACATTCTTTTATTCTATACATCTCTTGAGTCTAGTAATTTCATCATAGAGGTTATTCACATCTACAGCATCCTCATAATCATCATCTTCAAATGCCATTAACAACTTATATTTATTACTTTGTTCATCTTCATCACTGTTTGATAAACCATCACTATCTTCATGGGTGTAGTAGCTTTTCTTATTTGCACTTTGTTTCTTGTTCCATCTAGCAGGTTCCTTTCCTTTATCCTTATAAGGACATTTTGCAGCATAATGACCTACTCTTCCACAAGAAAAGCATTTGAAAGGTAGCTTACCTCTGAACCTTCCAGAACCCCTTTGAAGATTTCTGACAAAATTTGATTCTTCTTCCTCTTCTTCTGGAACATGGCTTGCTTCATAGTAATCTTCCTGATGCCTTAAAAGCAACTTCCCTTTTGTCTGATGGACCTCCCTTTCTCATTTCATAAGAAGTTAGAATTCCATGTAGCTGAGACATAGTGAGAACACGGAGATTTTCCTTTTCTTCTATTGCAGATACTTTAGATTCAAACTTGGGGGATAATGACCTTAGAATCTTTTGAACTACTATAGCCTCTTTTATTTCTTCACCCAAATTTTTCATACAATTAACAATCTCATCTACCCGAAGAAAATAACTAGCAACACTTTCATCATTATACATCTTGAGAGTCTCATATTGAATCCTGAGAGTTTGAAGTTTAGCTTGTTTTACCTGTTCATCTCCTTCATAGCTCGTGACCATTTTGTCCCATATCTCTTTTGCTGATTTGAAGTGCATTACCTTCATGAATTCTGTTTGGGATATACTTCCTAATAGAGTATTGACTGCTTTTGCATTTGTTTCATACTTCTTTTTCTCAGCTGGATCTGTAGGAGTAGCTGAAGGAAAAGCATAGCCTGTTTCTACAATGTCCCAAACTTCTGTACCAAGAGATTGAAGATATGCAGTAACTCTTACCTTCCAATAATTGAAGTTTGTCCCATCAAAAATCGGTGGCTTGATTGATGCTTCTCTCTCGTAGTTGCTCATGATGAACGATCTACCTTCAAGCGATCAAGCTTCTCTGAAGGACCTGCTCTGATACCAATTGTTGGAAATAATACTGAGAGGGGGGGTGAATCAGTATTATCTAGCAATTTAATAAATCTTCCTTATTTGATCTTTGAATTATTTTAGCATATCAGTACCATAAAATAATGAGCATGAAAAACAGATAGTCACACCAAAGAACACAAGATGTAAGGTGGAAACCCAATGTGGGTGAAAACCACCTGCTGCAATATGTCTCTATCTTCTTTCAATTTAGAAACTTCTTTTACAATGATTTTGTACTGGTGCAGTCCTTTACCAGTACGCAGGCTGCAACCTGCAGAGAGCTACAACTCTCTCTCTCTCTCATTTTCCAGTCTACTCCTGGAAGGGAGCTACAACCCCCTACTTCTTTTTATAAAGCATCAGATAATCAACAAGTACATAACAGATATAGATCACTACAGATATCAGATCAGCAACAACAGAACTAACCCAGAACACCTTATCAATAGAGAAATTCAATCAACAGAACATCTTAAAACAGAGACGCAGTTTTTCTTTCTGTGGCCTGCGACCAGACGCCGTTAACCTTCTGCTACTCTGTGTCCACACGCAGATATCCTTCTGCTCCACTGCGTGCCCACGCACTGTTCCTTTGACTGCTCTGCGTTTTGTTGCTTCAGGGACGCACCCAAAGATACTATCGCGCCGCGTCTTTCGCTACAGAGACGCACCTGAAAACACTATCGCGCCACGTCCTTCTGCTTCAGAGACGCACCTGAACCTTGATCGCCCTGCGTCCCCACGCAGGTCTCTCTCTACTGTGCTGCGTCTCGGCGCACTTTCCCTTTACAGTACCGGCGTCCCGGCGCACTTTCCCTTCACTGAACCTGCGACCCTTTAGATATAAATGATATGAAGGCTTCAGGACAAACCCAAACAATCAGATCTACAGATCTGATCATACGCCATAGAGATCACAGTCCATTAGAAGATTCGCCCTCTTAGATCTGGACTAGATCTCACCAAATAAGATATTCAACCCAAGACAATTGCTCAATCCAAATGAACTCCTTTGCTTTATATAGGCAAGCTCCTCCCCAAAACATGGAACAATACCACGAGCCGACACCATAGAAACATAAAACCGTCGGCTAGATACCACACAAGAAACCCCCACGTGCTTTTCTCTGCCTTGAAATGTGTGCACTGAGTAGACGCACCCCCTGAACGGCTGGCCGGCGTCCCTGGACGCGGGTTCTGCATGGTATACCTGCGGGGACGCACTTTCTGAACCGATTGCCTGCGTCCTTCTTAATTTTTCAACAACCTGAGAGCCTTACCACTGGAGTTGCCATCAAGTACAACATCTGTAACATACAGTCATACCAGATAACCTAATGCCAACACAACAGACTTGGATGGATGTGACCTTTCTGTAATAGCTCCTAAATCTACCTCTTGATTTAATCGTTCTCCAAAATGGAGCACCAATAGATTGGTCAATTCGGTAAAGGTGCACCTAGAGTCATATCGATGGAGTGCTTGACCTGACAATGCGAAGGAACCCTTGCGGGGGAGGTGAATATGTCCTCGTACTTCTCCACGACCTTGCTCATCTGTAGTTGTCGTGCAGAGGGGACCTATCTGGAGGTCGTGGTCATCGTCTTCTTCTTTCCTTGAGGGCGTATCATCAGGAAAACAAATTTCCTGGTTTTGGAAATGAGCTTACTGCATTATTTTGCAGTAGCCAAAGAGATGGTGGTAGGTAGTGCTACCTCTGGTATCATGTACAACTTATTTCTCAAAGTAACAATAACAATGCGGGGCCTTGATTCACACACAGCATGTTGCTTCCACAAGTATGGTTGTCCTAATAATACATCACAAACATCAAGGGGAGCAATGTCACACAATACCTCATCTGTGAAGGTCTTGATGTTGTATGGAAGGTGACACTGTTAGCTCACATGAAGATCTCGTCCTTGGTGAAGCCACCCGATGGTGTACAGTTGTGGATGTGATCTGGTCGGTAAGCCGAGCTGCTTCACAACCTCTACCGAAATGAGGTTCTTTTAGCTCCCGCTGTCAACAATGAACTGTAGTGGGGAGCGCTTTACCCACATCTGGGAGTGGAAGAGATGCTCCTCCTCCTCTGGATCTTCAGGTTCCTCCTTCTAGATCTTCGTGGTGGCAACAGCGGCGTTAGGCTCCACATCGATAATCTTCTTCCCTTTGTCATTCCCCTGGTCAGGTTCTAACTCAGAGTCGGTACATGCATCTGATTTTGAAACCTTTAGCTTGACCACCAGTGACTACTTGGCCCGACAGTCAGTTGTGTTGTGAGTGGAGCTCTTATGAAACTCACACCACTTTCCTGTGTCCTTTTTCGGCTTCACGGCATTGTTCTTTTCTTGCAGCTTTGGCGGGTTGTCATGGGCCGCCCCACCTTGGCATTGTCCTTTGTTCTACAGTTTGGCGGCACCTTTTCCTTGCTTCGGATTCATAGATCCAAAGTCTCGCTTCTTCTGTTTAAATTTTTGCTCGATCTTGATGGCATATCAGTATGTCGTGTCGAGCAAGGAGATGTTCAGGAATTATATTTCTCCCTGGATGTACCTATGCAGGCAGCCGTGGTATTTGAATACCAAATGCTGCTCTGAATCCTTGATACCCAACTTTGTGCGAAGGGTATGGAAAATATTTAAACTTTGACATGTCTTGGTCCCTTCCCTGCCACAACATGGTCCACTTTATGTATTGATCCTCATAGCTTCCGATAGGGTAGTACTGCTCCTTGATGGCAGTTTGGAATGAATTCCAAGTGGGTGCGACTGAAAAGAGTGAGGTCGTACTTTCATCCTTCTAGTCGTAGGAGGTTTTCCACCAATCCTTGACGTGGGGGGCGACTTTGAGAAGAGTGAAAGCAATCTTTTCCCAGCCAGAAAAATCATGAACAGAAAAATACCCTTCTAGCAGATTTAACCATTTATCTACGGCATTTGCATCTATCTGACCCTCAAATATGGGAATGAAAAAGCTAACTTGTACCTTAAAGGGTGTGGCACTTCTAGAGTAGATGCTGGAAGTAGATGTGTTGCCCCTGTGTAGCCGCTGAAGGATCTGGGCAAAGTTGTCCATCATCGCATTCCTTTCTCACTCAAGGGCATCTTCGAGCAAGATTTTGATAGGATCTTTGTTATGAAACCAGCTCACAAAAAGATAGAAAAGATAGATCAACACCTTAAAACTCAGCCTCTTCGAGGGGGCAACCTCCTTTACATTACACAAATGAAGAATTCTTAGATGATACAAATGACAAGACCTTCTTTCTATATATATGAGTCTAAGGGGTCATAATATAATCAGAGCCGACATAACAATAATAGTATTAGGGCACAACAACAACATTAGTGGGCTTCTATGGGGCACAATGATAATAATATGGGTATACATGGTCACAACAATATAATAAGGGGGTTGTACTAATAATAATAAGGGGTTACACTAGTAGTATAGGGACCTAACATGCCCCTCTCCTTCAAAAAGTGTTGTCCTCAACACTTGAGTAGTTCTGGATGCTTTTGTATAAAATTATCATCCTTCCATGTGGAATCTTCAATGGGTAAGTTCTTCCACTTGATGAGATATTTTGAAATTGATCGATTTTGTAATTGTCGACTTCTCAGTTCTGTGAATGATTCAGGTTCCAATATTATTTTTCCTTCCTTGTCAAGTTCTGGAAATATTGTTGGAACTAGGATCTTTGACAACTTTTGAATGAGTTTCCACCCTGCTTCACCATTCTTTCATTCATCCCTTGCTTTTTTTATCAAATTTGGTTGGATAATTATACCAACCTCTACCATTTTTGTAACCATACGTTCAATTTCACTCCTTTGGGCATATGGATATCTATAAGGCCTCATGTTTGGAGGAACACTTCCTGGAAGAAAATGAATAGCATGATCATGATCACAAATACGTGGGAGACCTTTGGGAGTCTCAAATACCTTGGAATGATTGTCCAAGGCCTTTTGGAGATCTGGAGAAATATATGATTTTGATGTGGGAACCTTTAGCGAACATAATTGTGTAATTATGACTCATTTTTGTTTCTTTATAAGCTTTGTCATTCCGTTAGAGTTGATTATCTTTCCTGGTTTCCCTGTGATACCCCTTAATTCAATTTCCTTTCCTTCTAAAGAAAATTTCATGAAAAGTTCTTGAAAATTAAAAGCTATTGTGCCCAAGTATTGTAGCCATTGGACTCCTAGTACAACATCAACACCACCCATTGGAATGGAAAGCGTTAGGCTATTCAATACATATTCTCCCATGGATAGCTTGATATTATGGCACTTTCCAGAGCAATTTATGGTTCCTCTACTTACAACTGCCACTTGACGCTTTGGTGTTGGATATAGGAAGCAATTAAATTGCTTGGCTATCTTACAATGAATAAAATTATGGGTACTACCGAATCAATCAACATTATTACCTTTTTCTTCTTGATATGTCCTTCTATCTTTATAGTTTGAGGAGTGGTAATTTCGACCAATGCATTACAAGCTATGGTCAGTTTCATTTCTTCTTTCTCTGGGGTTGGTTTCTGGTAAGTATCCTTTTGTTTTGATGTTTCTTGACACTTTTCTTCCTAATATTTCACTACTTGAACCTTCTTCTTCTTGATATGTCATTCTATCTTGAGAGTTTGAGGAGTGGTAATTCCTGCCATTGCAGTACAAGATATGGTTAGATTCATTTGTTCTTTCTCTATGGTTGGTTCCCGGTGTATATCCTATTCTTTTGATGTTTCTTGATCCTTTTCATCATAAGGAGGCCTTTCTTGTGGAAGATTTGTCCCACCTTCCTTCAAACCTTCCATGTCTTTCTTCAAATCTTCCATGCCTTTCTTCTAATATGCTTTCATATCATCGATATCAACTTCCATGGCATAGATAAAACTATTTATCTTTTTCTTCTCTAGAATATCGTTTACGCTTATATTCAATTTTTCAAAGTCCTTAATGTGATCTACCATTGAACCCTTTTGTTTGAGATTTATCAATTGGCTAAAGAAGGTGTTTCTCTTTGTATCCTCATAATGTGCTATCATTTCCTCCGTGAAAATTGACCACGTGACAAGTGGTTTACGAGAACAAAGCCCTTGATACCATAAAAATTGATTCGGTTCTAAATAATTAGATGCAATACTTACCTTTTGCAATAGTGGTACACCATGTAGATCAAAATATCTCTCCATCTCTAGTATCCAATTTACCAGATCCTTGCCATCAAACTTACTCATATCACCTTTTCTTGATTTTAAGAGCTCGATCTTGAAATGATTATAACTTGGTAATTTCAAATATCCAAGTTCTGAAATTGTGCCCAGTAGTAGCCCTTTGTGTCCTCTTTCTAACCCCTCAATTCTAATCAAGATTGGATTCTCCAAGGAAGAGTTATTTGAAATCTCCCATGATGACCTCATTATAGACTGGTTCAGTAAAGTGAACTTGTAAGAAGTGCCACGTGTCACTATTTCAACCTTAGGACCTGAAACCAATACACAGAAAGCTATAGTCCATCCACTTTCTAAAACTTCTTATGAAATTCCAATCTGATGCATAGAGATAAAGTTACGAGGATTCTCCCAATGTCACCTGTTTAGGATGTAATTCGGGAGCCAAAAGAAACCTTAAATGTATTGGACTGTATCTCCAAAAATATAGTGAAACAATATTTGAAGTTCGAGCCTGAGCGTCACCACGATTGTGGCTCACATGGGTTTTAATTTCAGAGTTTGAACCTTCTCAGAAAAACAATTATAGAGAAAATTCCACGATGACCTATTTGAGATGGAATTATGGAGTTTTCAAAAACCCTAACTTCCTTAGATCATATCTTCGAAAATATAGCGAGACAAGATCTTACATTCGGATCTGAGGTTCAGAGCGATTTTGTCTCAAATAGATTTTTTTTTAGCTTCTAAAACTTTGTAGCGAATGAGTTATTATGAAAATGTCACGATGACCTATTTGGAGGAGTGAAACCCTATAATCCAAAGCTCTAATACCAAATGTTATGAAACCAACCCACAAAAATATAGAAAACATATATCAATGCCTTAAAACTTAGCCTCTTCGAGGGGGCAACCTCCTTTACATTACACAAATGAAAAATTCTGAGATGATACAAATGACAAGACCTCCTTTCTATATAAAGGAGTTTAAGTGGTTATAATATAATCAGAGCCGACATAATAATAATATCATAAGGGCACAACAATAACAATAGTGGGCTTCTATGGGGCATAATAATAACAATATGGGTACTACATGGGCACAACAATATAATAAGGGGGTTGTACTAATAATAATAAGGGGTTACACTAGTAGTATAGGGACCTAACAATCTCCTGTCCCCTCGTCTTTCTTTTCATTCGCCATGGGAGGCCGTCGAGATTTATGAGGCTAGTCTTGCAAAGGTTCGACAAGTTCAAGCCCTAACTCCTTATATCCTGACCTTGTTGGGGACATGCAAAGAAAGATAGAGAAAGAGCATACCACTTTGATACCATTAATCTAGATTTAAACATGAACATAACAAATTACATATATAACCATACATATAGAGATGCAGCAGAAATAATACTTCATTTCATTACTGTAAAATACTGAAAATATTCTTACAAATAGAAATGGAAATAAACTAGCCAGGGTAATGGTAGTTTATCTCTAAGAAGAGATGTGGCAGCTACATGCCTCTGAAGTACGTTAAAATGAGGTTCGAAGACCTATTTATTGTTGAGAAACAATGGAAAACCCTAAACATCCAAAAATCGAACCCTAGAAGATGAAACGTCAAACTGTGGGCCCAGTTTGGGTAAATTGGTACATCAACTTCCTAAGGTCGTAACTTTGGCATACGATCTCCGTTTGACGTGCACACTATCTTGTTAGGAAGATCTATCCGAGAACTACAACTTTAGAAAGAGGAACATCGGTCCATGAACCCATGTTGCTCCCAGTTTTCCCAAAAAACATCGTTTAGGGCCTCAAAATGGCTCCAGAAGTTGAGGACGTGAAAAACTGCTAAAAATAGTAAATTGTGCTACAATTAAGGAAATTGAAAAGCTGAAAGAAACAATGGTGGGGGTCCAAGTGGACTTGGCAGGTGGCCACCAATATCCACCTGGATCATAGTCACCTCATTGTACTTGTTGCTTGTTCTGGGCACAAATTTTATTAATACAAATTCTCATTATTATTAAGAAAATAAAATTAATATTATCATTTTTCTTTAATCAGTTTGTATTACCTCCTCCCCCATGACATGTTTCAACTCTGGTCAATTGTCACATCAATGTTGAAGGCATATGGATTAGACAACCATTTGGTCCATCGTATAAACTTGTCTTCATACCGACATGCTCAGAGTTATTCCAGAGTGATGGATGTACTCTCTATGTACTTTTAGTTAACATATGAGATCTCTCCCTTGGTTCACAATTTAATCATGAGGCCTCGTTATTATTTAGTGAGGCTTCATTTGGGTATTATTGAAGGTGGCATCATGGCCAACCTGCAAACATCCTTAAGTTTATCTCTAAACCTAGTGCACAACTCTACAATTTTATTATTCTCTCTAGCTATGTTTTATTTATCTCCTCCACTGGGTCATGGCCTCCATGCCCTACTTCTTAATCATATCCAAGCAAAAATTAGTTGGCCCTTAAATTGTTCTACACTATTCTTCATGGAATTAGAGTGCCAGTATCACCATCTGCCTCTGGTTTGGAAACTTTCATCCTCCCACATGAACATGGTGGATATGGGGCTTCACTTGGACTTCACAGCTCTTTGTGATGGTGCACCTCTCAAGAATGGCACTTTTCTTCTTCTCTATAAAAAGGTGACCTTAATAGTTTCTCAGTAGGTCTCCTTCTAATCTTCAGTGGTCTCTTGTTCTCATGAGGATAGAAGGTCTACCATCGAAGCTTCATGCTTTTCTTGGCTTTGGTTGGTGGATTCTTTTAGTTTATGTCTGGTTGAGCCTACTTAAATCCTGTTACCATTTTATAGGGGTCATTGTGGTTGTCGAGCTTCACTAGACACCATTGGGGAGGTGTTCCTGGAAGCTCTATGGTGGCTCATCACCAATGTTGATCAGGTTCATGGTCAGCTCGTGGGTCATGGGTGGAATGTTTTCATGTGGCTCTGCACCCATGGATTTCCTCATGGCTCCTCCATGTTATCAGCAGTCTTACTTCATGTTTTAGTTGTCAATGAGAAGCACAATTTTGTTATGGTTCAACGAAAATGACTCTCCAAAGCAGAGCTCCTATAATTTTTCCCCTTTGTAACACCACATTTACAATGCCAATTTTTCTTTATGTCCACCAAATTGTTGAAAAGGGATATATTCAATCTCAAGACACTTAATCTATGTTGTTTGACTAGTTTCCTGGTGGGCAGACCAATAACATAGAGAACTATCTCATGTAAATCTTTCTTTCAGTAATATAAAGGTGCACTTTACATAAAAATATGTGTATTACCTCTAGAAAACCCAGATTACAACTACCCTTCCTCAGACATAATACACAACAATACATTAACAACCTACACATGCTTAGATCCCCGGATTGAAGATGGGTTTATCCTTCTTTCATTTTCTCTTACGTACATATATAACAAATGAGGGATTATCAAGAACATATGAGACAATTATATCCTTCCCTTTATATGCTTCCATTGCCAAAGATGCATGCCTATTTATAGTTTACTTATCACTATCTGAGTGGTCTAACTTGTGGGTACATTTGTGCCCACTCATTGATGGAGCTAGAATTATAGCAAAGGATTTTTTGAGTTTGGTCGTAGAGTGAACTTCCTCTGTAGATGGATGTGGTGGCTCTACATGATGTTGAGTTGAGTCCAATGGATTTGATTAGGCCATAGATGTCTTTTGTTGTTGAGGGGTATCCTGCTTGTGATTCGTATTATTCTTGGGTCTTTTTGATCCCTTCGAATCGTGCTATACACAATTCATTTTATTAGGATATTGTTGGGTATAGGACCCTTGCGAAAAGGGGCGAGCACTTTGTAGATGAGCCAGTTGTTGACAATTCCTACAACAACAAGCAGCATTCTCATAATCAACTAGTTGTGAATAAACCCTACCCTTCCATTTGAGGAGGATTTTATTCGAGAATCCTTTAGTGGGACACACTTCCACACATATGCGAATATATGTGAGAATTCCTTTAGCCACCTTATCATTTTCGGTTTTGATGTAAAGACCTATTAAGTTCCCCACATTTTCCTATGCATTAGGATGAGACAAATGTATGGGCACGCTAGGGAGCCTTAGCTAGACAGGAGTTTCCAATAATATCATGGAAAGAGGATTAAAGTCAAGGTACCATGGCTTAAAAAAATCCGTTGGAGTGACCCCAAAACTAGATCCCTTGACCAAAAACTTTATGTCGATCTACTAAATTTGGGAAGAGCACAACAAAAAATCCTTTGGAGCAATAATGTAGCACAATATTATGAGATCAACTCTATTTCACCCACTCTTAAAGAGTATAGGCTAAGGGCCGAAAGCCATTAAATTGGTAGATAAGCGTTTTTCGTTCATAAGATATAAGGAGAAAACTATATATCAAATTATATTCCTTGAGAAAGTTACATATCAAGTTATCTTCCTTAAGAAAACTACATATCAAGTTATCTTCCTTAAGAGACGTGGTTTCATTACCTGATCTACAATAATTACGAATCAATAAATCTTTATAATTTAGTAGCAAAAATCCAAAAAATAATCTTATCATTATTTCATATTTTATTAATTTTAATTAATATAACTAAAACCATTATAATTTGTTTGATATTTATTTTGAATAATATTAATAACCAAATATATTAATTATATAATTTATTTATAATTTTAATATATATTTAATTGAACAAAACAAAAAAAAATGAGATATATAATTCTATTTTTCATGGCTTCCATTGTTAAGAACACCCTCCAATGAGATATATGATTCTTGTTTTCCTCGCTTGCATTCCGAAGAACACCATTTAAAAGAATACATTGAGAGAGATTTCAACTATAAATATGTTGCAAATGTTGAATGCGCTAATGAACACCATTTAAAATAATACATAAAAATTTCAGTTTTAAGTATCTTGCAAAAGTTGAGTGGGGTAATTTACATTTATAAGCTTGGGTTAATTTATGGAGATCTAAATCGTAAATTATATTATTTAGATTAATATTTTATATCGTAAATTATATTGTTTAGATAATATTTTATATTATAATAATTGTATAGATATCTATAAAATTATCATTTTATTATTATTCTAATTAATTTTTCAAAATAATTATAATATAATTATAATTATTAATTTAATAAAATATAATTTTGAATTTAAAAAAAATTATATTATAATTTTAAATTTAATATTTTAATAAAATTATTAATCATTCATTTATTATATTTTTTTACTTAATGATATTTGATTTAATTCTATGAACATAAAAAATATTTTTTACTTAATAATATTTAATTTAACTCTATAAAAATTAAAAATCTAAAAAATAAAAATTTTAATGATATATTTAACTTGTGGATAGCCATTCTCGATAATGTCCCATTACTATTTAACAACTAAGTCACAATGTATGTATATATATATATATATTTGACTTTTCATTAACTCTTTTGATTTTTTTTTAAATTTCAGTATTATTCCATGGGAGAGAAATTTAAAATATTAAATTTTTTTATGATGCTAAGCTAATGTCTTATTATTGTATTTTTTTTTTCTCACATTAAAATTTAACAATATAATTTTTTGTAATATCATTATGTTTAGTTATTTAAATTTATGTCTGAATATACAAATAAACTAAGAGCTCTAAAAAACTTAATTCGTGTATTCTATATATTTTAACCATTTAGATTTATCATTTTAATAATTTTTAATTGGAGTATGATTTAAACGAGTTTTTTATTTATTATTTTTAGCTATTTAAATGTATTTTTGAATATATAAATAAATTGAGAACTCTACAAAATTTAACTAGATTATATAAATTCAGCTCAAATTTATAATCTCAACATTTTTTTTATTAAAATATGACCTAAATATGTTTTTTTTTTTTAAATTTTTATTAATGGGTTCAACTTCTTTAAATTTAGAAAACAAATTAAAAATTAAAAAACTTTTTAAATTTCAAATCTGAAAACTTTCCATGCTCTCTTAGATAGATGATTATTGGGTGTTTTGTCAAGGCACTCGTTAATGTGAAGTCACCAGTTCAATTCTCTACCCAAATCAAGGTGATATATTAAACATGATGTTGATATAATCCCACCAAACTT
The DNA here is from genome assembly GCA_031772625.1 of Pinus tabuliformis. NCBI lineage: Eukaryota > Viridiplantae > Streptophyta > Pinopsida > Pinales > Pinaceae > Pinus > Pinus tabuliformis. The sequence goes on along the minus strand of CM062820.1, from coordinate 881,913,856 downwards.
TTAAAAAAATCCAAAAACCCCACCCATATATTATTTTAAATAACATTAATTTTTTTTTAACTAAAAGTAATAAACCACCCACGGGTATAAATAATAGTTACTAATACATATATAGACTAATTTCACAGCTGAAATATAATAAATTTCCCAACTAGTAAAATTAAAAAATAATTGAGAAGAGATTTATATAAGTTAGTCAACTGTACTGGTGTAGAAATAATTTGTAGTTGGTATAAAAAAATAGGGAAAAGGACACGCAATGGGGTCGACAGATATTATTATCATCTTTTTTTATTTTATTTTTAAAATTAAATTAAAAGTTCTCTCTCCATATTCGGTCCTTTAATGTCGGGTTATGGAGATTCTATTTAATGATTTGTAGTTGGATGGCATTAAGAAGTCTTTTTAACTGCTTGCTTGGTCAATGTTTAGGTTGCTTGGTCATGTTTCAGATTTTATAAAGCACGAGATGAGTCTCTTTGCACCACAGAGGTACCAGTCAATGTTGGGAGGAAAGAGATCAGTTTCAAGCCTTAAAGTCAGAAGGAAGCAAGATAGGATTGTAAGTGTTGCTCCCATTTCATTAATTAATTAGTTGTAACAATTATATATATAAGATATTGGCTGTTCAGTTGGTTGAATCTCATTAAGTTTTTGGTTTTCTGTTATGAGGTTGTGAGTTCAATTTTTTTTTGGGATCTATCATGGTTGAATCTCATTAAGTTTTTGGTTTCTATTATGAGGTTGTGAGGTCAATTTTATTTTGGATCTATATAGTTGAATCTCATCAAGTTTTTGGTTTTCTGTTATGAGGTTGTAAGTTCAATTTTTTTTGGGATCTATTAAGGTTAGGTTCCAATAGTTGAGTCGATTTGGCAATCCTTCCTGTTAACAGATTGTAGGAGTTCAATTCTCAGCAGGTCTGTAAAGGTCAGGGTCTAATAATTGAGTCTATTTAGTAAACTTTTTTTTGATTGAGATTGCGAATTTCATTTTTTTTGGGTTTATCAGAACAAGTTTTAATAATTAGTCAATTTTTTAAACTAAAATTGTGAGTTGAATTCTCCTTAGATCTATCAAGATCAAAATCCAAACTAAATTTGTGAGTTCAATTCTCTTTGGATCTATCAAATCAGAGTCCAATATTTGAATCGACTTGGCACATCCCTTCCGACGGAGTATGCCCTGGACAGTCACCGAAGGAAAAGAAATGTTTGCAGGCATCCTCGACCTTCTCTCCTCTTTGGCTTTATGCATTCCTTCGTGCAGGAACATACCGTTAACGCTTATGCGACTCTCTGCTTTCGCGCGCGGCCTGTACTTGCTTCTGCGGAGGACAGCTTCAGATATACAGGCAGTACTTCACTCCTATATTTCTAATTCATCAGTAGATATTTACAGTTATCATCCAGTAGCAATGCTATAACAAGCTGTTTCTCTATTCTTGATGCGGGGAGTAATATGCATCTGTATTGCGCTCCATCAATCCATCCACCAAGGATTGAGATTGTAATTATAATTGTAAGTGAAATTGTGGGCATTAGGGGCCTGTATATATGTAATTAATCATTCTTCATTCAGAGATCATAAAATTTAAATAGATTATCAAGGTTTTATTTGTTTAAATAATTATTTAATTCTATTGCAGGATAAATTATTGTTCAGAGTTAGGTGGCTGTGGTCCAAATTATGGCACCAGGGTCCTGTATATGTAATTAATCATTCTTCATTCAGAGATTTTAAAATTTAAATGAATTATCTAATTATTTAATTTTATTGTAAAATGGATTATTTAATCAATGTTTAGAGTTAGGTGGTTGTGGTCCAAATGATTTGGTGGGGAGATTGGGCAGCCACACAATTAAAGCTAGAGTCTTTTGGATGGTCAAAAGTGGTCAGAATCAGAGCAAAAAAGTTTCAAATTTTTTTGTAGTAACAGTGTTTGAATCATGTTTTTGATGATGGAAATAGATTCAGCACCATAAAAAAATTTAGGGACATCCAAAATTTTAAAATTTAATAACCGTAATTTAAATTTACAAAAATCCTTACCAGATTTTATCAACATATTGTCAAAATTTTCATGATTTTCAGAAAGAAAAAAAGAAAAAAAGAAAAATAAAAAAAAACAAAAACAAAACAAAACAAAAACTAATATCAAGTTTTTGGTAGAATAATATGCCCTCATTTATTTTCCAAGAGCTGATTTTAATTTTCATTTCATTACCTTTTAAAAGAACCTACGGAAACAAAAACAATTTGCTACTGCAAACCTCACTCAATTGCGTTGATGTTCATCTTTCTCTTTTTTTATTATCCCCTCTAGTTAAAAGTTATCCCCTTTTAATTTCGCGGCACAATTACCCTAAATTATGCCCTTTAGTTTTGCGGTACATTCAGTCTCCAGAAACATGCGTCTAAACAATTTGCTCGTATCAATTTCAATCAGGATTTAAACTTTATTTTCACGTTTTTTATAATTTTTCCTCCTTGTTATAATATTTATTTGTTAACGAGTTTATGAATTAAATTTGAATGGACAATGATCATTATAGATAAAAAGTTATTTGAGATTATTTAAAATTGAAATTAAAATTTAAATGGAATATATATATATAATTTAACCATGTAATTTTATTTATAATTTTTTTTATTTATTGAAATCTGATAAAAAAATAATTGGGATTCTTTAAAATTAAAATATATATATATATATATTTAACTTGGGAACATTCTAGTGACTTTTTTTTATTAGAAAATGAATTTTAGGAGAATATTTTGGTGAATATAAATAAATTTAATAATTAATAAAGTAGAAAATAAGAAAATTTATTGATGTACTTAAGGAAATAATTGTAACTAAGAAAAAGTAGTGAAGAAATGGAAGATAAAGTTAAATATGAGAAGCTTAAAGGATAAGGATATTTGATATTTTCATCCCATTTCATTTTTTTATAATAATTATTACAAATAATTTTATTTTTTTGTTCTAATTTGGGAAGTTATTAATTAAATTACATTATAGGATGAGATTATTTATTGAAAAAGGAAAAAATAAATTTAGTTACTATTTTAAATTATTTTACTAAGTTGTTATTTACATTTAGGTTTCTAAAAACTATATATTTTTGGTTTTATTAAAGGTTTCAGTCAACAAGATATTCATAGCCTTAAGCTACCCAAAAACTAAATGAGGGAATACATCTCATTATCACTTTTAACTTCCGGGACCCTCTCTATTATTTAAAGACTATGTATAAAGCCTTAACTCATGAAGTAACCTACATAAATTTATTCTTTTACAATTAACAAGGAAGAAGTCTAACACATACCTTTTTCTATCTGGCCAAGTCTAATAGAGACTTATCAATACCATTAGTGCCTAAGGATTGTAGAGGAACACCTTTTGAAGCTTCCATTTCAAAATTTTAATGGAACTAGGCACCTATACATACATTCCTTTTTATCTTTTCAACTTCTTATGGTATTAGGAAAGCTACATTTTCCTCTCTCTTTATTGACTATGAATGTAGTCCACTGTTCGAGTCGTCCATATTCAAATTCTTTTCACCATTAGTGTCACTTTTCCTCTCAAAAGGATTAATCCCCATGTTTTTAACTAAAAAATTATTATTCAATTTGAGATAACAATATGTAGTGTGGTGTCCATCTCGATGAAACCCAACACACTAGAAAGGGAGTCATGAGTAATCCAAAGTCCAGATATTAGAATGAGAACCACATCAAATAAACATTGCTTTTGCTAGACCCTCTCAAAGGTCCAAACCAATCAATTTTCAATAATGGTCAAAACCCTTATCTCAACAAAACTCATGTCAATTTCCATAAAAATTCATAGGGCAGTCCCAATTTTTTTAAATGCCTCTTTTAACTTGAGCTCCAAGGCTAGGATTGAAAGATTAAATCAAAAAAGTATGATGAAGGTTTTAATAATCCTAGAAATGCTACATTTAGCTTTGGAACATTTTAGTGACTTTTTTTAATTAGAGAATGAATTTTAGGTGGTAAATATAAACAAAGTTAATAATTAGTGAAGTAGAGAATAAAAAAAATGTCATTCATGTACTAAAGAATAATTGTAAATTAGAAAAAGCAGAGAAACAATAAAAGATAAAGTTTAACATTAGAAGTATAAGGGTCTTTGATATTTTCATCACTATTCATATTTGCTTACTTTTTTTCTAGTTGTTATCACAAATTGCTTTTTTCTAGTTGGAAGGAAGCTACCAATTACATTACACGTAGTCTAACAAGGCGGAGGAGTTGCCTAGAAGTTTATGGAAATTCCGGTCATATTTAGAGAAAATCCAGCAAGGATTTTTGTAAATCCAAGTCATAGTTGTTAAACTTCAAAATTTTAGGTGTCCTAGACGTTTTTGATGGTGTTGAATCCATTTCCACCATCAAAAACACGATTCAAACACTGCTTCTACAAGATTTTTTGAATTTTTTTTTCCCTGGATTCATGTTTGGGTTCCTAAAGTAAAATATTTATTTTATCAACTATATTATAATGTGAGATCATTGAAAAACAAAATTGAATAACAAATCTAAGTTGTTCACATTTGCGTTTCCTAGTTAAATTGTTTGTTTGTATGGTGTCATTGATTTAAGTGATGTGCCAATTTTGTTCATGTAATTCATTATTTATATTTAACACTTTATGTTGAGTGTGTTAATAATTCTAACTAAGAATCCCAATTATAGTTGTGTTATTTCACTAAGAATATCATCCTCTATCAACGTGTGATGAGTTCTATTGCACACCATTCAATAGTTTCCATTAACTAGTTGTTGCATTGTTTTAATTAAGTTTTTAAATTTGTTGGCAAAGAACAACAAGAATTGGATTGATTGAGAGCTTACAAGGTTGTTGGATTATTTTCTTGGCTAGTTTGATCATGTGTTGAGTGGAAAGTAAAATCAATGATAAACTTAAATTATATCATTGTTCCTCTACATCCACTACTTTGTTATCCCATGGTTTAAATAGTAGTGACTTCACTTGGTTAATATCTTTGGTATATTTTAAATTTGTCTTAGTCCTATAAATTATTGAAGTCATTTACATAACCATGGATATATTATAGTTGAATTGTTTGGTCCTCTCTTGGTTAATTCCTTAAGAATCATTGTATTTCTCCCATTTATTGCGCTTTTATGAAATCTCCCTACATATGCACATGTTTTAATTCTTTTGTGTCTATTTATATGATAGTACATTTACTTGTGAAATGTGTGTGTGTGTGGGAGGGCGAGGGGAGGGGAGGGGTGGTGGCGTGTGAGAGAGAGTGAGGGGGGTAGAGAGAGAAAGAGCACTTGGCCTTAAGTTTTTTCTTTCTCATTCTCATTGTAATACATTGTACTTGTTATTGTTTTGGCTTTGATACTAAAGTAATTTATTACATTGTTATTTTTGTCCTCATTCATGCCACAACATTTTACTCCTTGCTTGTGATAGAAGTTGTACATATATATTTATTAATTGTTGAATTATACTTACATGCACATATATAAGGTTCAATATCTTTGTAAATTCTTATTATGACCCGAAATTTAATAATTATTGTCTAGCAAGTGTGGCTATCATTTAAGTACACAAGGAGATCTCCATTACCCTATTTTAATGAAGAAATTAGAGTGACCAATATATTTGTGGAATCAAATGTTGCACAAGTCTTGGTGGAAGGTAGCCTTCATATTTGGCTATCATAGTTTACCAATCAAGCCACTACAATCAAAATTGAACACGCGCATATGACTATGATGGTGTTTTAGTTTGGTCTTAGTGTTCATCACCTAGCTAGATCTAGTTAGTTAGGATATGAATTTGCAAAAGATTTTCACTAAAGACAATGAAACCAAATAATTAGCATAAAAATAGATAAGAAGATATCTACTATTAGTGAAAAAGTAATTTTAGAGTCGAGATGGTGGTTCAAGTATTCAATTTTACACAAAGTTTACAGTCACTTATGTCACATTCCTTTCTTTCCTTATTCTTGTAATATTGGATTATGACTATACTTCTAACATAGAGAGCCATAGCTACCTAATACATTGACTAAGCTTTCAAAATTAATTAAATGACTACTGAACGAAAAAATGCCTTACATATCGACAACCTAAGGGAAAAATTGCTTGCTTGTATGCACTAAAAGCTAAGCCACTAGTTGAAGGCCGATTGAATCTCCTAGTAGGGGTCTAGTAAGATAAGATTTGTGGAGAAGCTTGTTTCCTTTTGTACAAAATCCATGGATGGTCACAATGAATTCCTGAATCAATCAACTAATCCACCCACCCACCTATGTTGAAAATAAATTACGAGATGGGATTTCTTGGAGTGGGTAGAGGACCACACCCATCCCATCTCCCTCATGGGTCGAAGCTAGGTTATCCTATGGTTTAAATAGTAGTGACTTCACTTGGTTAACATCCTTGGTATCTTTTAAATTTGTCTTATTCCTATAAATTATTGAAGTCATTTACATAACCATGAATATATTACAGCTCAATTTGTTGGTCCTAACTTGGTTAATTCCTTAAGCATCATTGTATTTCTCCCATTTATTGTGCTTTGATGAAATCTCCCTACATATGCACATGTTTTAATTCTTGTGTGTCTATTGATATGACACTAAATTTACTTGTGAAATGTGTGTGTGTGGGAGGGCGGGGAGCATGTGAGAGAGAGTGAGGGGTGTAGAGAGAGAAAGAGCACATGGCCTTAAGCTTGTCCTTTATCATTCTCATTGTAATACATTGTACTTGTTATTTCTGTGCCTTTGATACTAAAGTAATTGATTACATTCTTATTGTTGTCCTCATTCATACCACAACATTTTACTCCGTGCTTATGATAGAAGTGGTACACATATATTTATTAATTGTTGAATTATACTTACATGCACATATATAAGGTTCAATATCTTTGTTACTTCTTATTATGACATGAAATTTAATGATTATTGTCTAGAAAGTGTGGCTATCATTTAAGTACACAAGGAGATCTTTGTTACCCTATTTTAATGAAGAAATTAGAGTCACCAATATAGTTGCGGAATCAAATGTGGCATAAGTCTTGGTGGGAGGTAGCCTTAATATTTGGCTATCATAGTTTACCAATCAGGCCACTACAACGAAAATAGAACACACACATATGACTATGATGGTGTTTTAGTTTGGTCTTAGTGTTCATCACCTAGCTAGATCTAGTTAGTTAGGATATCAATTTGAAAAAGAGTTTCACTAAAGACAAAGAAACCAAATAATTATGTCATAAAAATATATAAGAAGATATCTACTATTAGTGAAAAAGTAATTTTAGAGTCGAGATGGTGGTTTAAGTATTCAATTTTACACAAAGTTTACAATCATTCATGTGACATACCTTTCTTTCCTTATTCTTGTAATATTGAATTATGACTATACTTCTAGCATAGATAGCCATAGCTACCTAATACATTGACTAAGCTTTCAAAATTAATTTAATGACTACTGAACGAAAAAATGCCTTACATATTGACAACCTAAGGGAAAAATTGCTTGCTTGTATGCAATAAAAGATGAGCCACTAGTTGAAGGCCAATTAAATCTCCTAATAGGGGTATGGTAATATAAGACTCGGGGGGAAGCTTGTTTCCTTCTGTAAAAATTCCATGGCTTGTCACAATGAATTCATGAATCACTTAACTAATCCACCCACCCACCTATGTTGACAGGAAATTATGAGATGGGATTTGTTGGAGTGGGTAGAGGACCGCACCCATCCCATCTCCCTCATGGGTCGAAGCTAGGGAGGACTACCTCGGAAAAAGAAGGCTCACACAAGGGAGTAGTAGGGAATGGGGCAACTCTCTAATAAGAGAAGAACAATTTGACATTGAGCAGAGACATTTGAACCCAAGGTAGGAGAATATGATGAAGGGAGTAGAGAATCCCCTAGTGGTAGATCATAGAGCATAAGTAGTTGTTGAAGATAAATCAAGGATGACATAGTAGTTATAAAGTTTCTTATAGAGCCCTACATTTAGAGACTTCGATGTTCTTCCTTGTATTATCGTGTTTAAGCCATTGGGCTATGTAGGTATGTCTGAGTGGTTCTGTGGGAGGTTCAGAAAACATGTTTGGGTTACTCTGGTGCTTACCGCTAAAGAGTAGTTGATGAACGACTAAGATGGTAGAATCCATCACTTCAGTGCCTATCCAAGCCTTCATTGTGAAATCCTTGAGAGAGGAACCCCTCAGACTGTGGATCTGGGTCATGGGTCATGGTCAACTGTAAGAAAGTTGTAGTTTATATGTCGTATGGTTGGGTGGAGAGTTGAAGTCACTCCTTCAGTTTCCAACCACCTTAACATGTAAAAATAAGTATAATTGTTCATACATGTTGGATTACATATTATGACATTCCTTTTTGTGCTTATGATCGGTTTTTAATCTTGTATGTCCATGAGTGGATGCCTAAAATTTATAGTTATTCCAACAACTAACCAGTTGTTTTATGTATTTACCAATATAGATTGTCCACTTCAACTAAGTAGTTCACTAACATATGTATGGTTGTGAAATACCTTGAAATATTATAACATATTTCCTAAATTTCAATGTTAAACTCAAGCTTTACAAGTTACCTTGTAGGTATATAGTTGTATTCAATGCTTGAATTATGAAGGTTTCTTCCATACTTGTGAAATGAACCTATATTGTCTATTAGCATTGGAATAAAGTTTTAGGTTGTGTTGGTTAACACTATATTCATGATGGAATTCATAAACTATGTGTTCATGCTCTCTTTTTCTTTAGTTGAGATTCTTGATATTTTATTAATGGCTTAGCCTACTCAAGAGGATTTGTAATGATTGATGGTCAAAATGTAGATTTTTTTCAAGAACCATGTCACTAGACCTCAGGACTATGAACCTCAATGCACACATGAGATGGATAAGGGAAAACACCCTTCTTTGTTTTGGTGAACACCCCATCTCTGTACTTCCTCCATTTGTCTAGTCTAGTGGGTAGAAAGAGAACCGATATATACATATGAGTGTATGGAAAGAACCCAACAGCTCAAGTTTGAGGGTGGAACCTTGTTCCAATGGAATCATGCCAAGAGAATCCATGAGGGTCTTAGCCATTTGACCTTCAACTATGAAATGGATGAGTGAGTTCTCAAGGTTACGAAGCTTTGAACCATTAATCATCTTCAAAATAATTAAATGGAGAGGGGATTAGGGCATAACCCTGGCTATTAAAACCTTTCCATTGGGTTGTTGAACCTCAGACCACAATTACAAAATTGAGCTTGGAACGAAGAGTAGATCCCAATGTTGAGGACCTAAGGTTGAGATTATGTAGCTTGGTATGACATGACCTAAGATAATGTGGTTGAGATGACATCGTATGAGATGACATGGTTTGGGATGGCATGGCCTAGTGTGACTTGTCTTGGGGGTAGATCCCACTCTTGGATCTTGTACCTCAAACATCGACATTTTCCCAACTAATGTTAGAACAGAGGGAAGGCTAAGACCCAAATGCCAAGATGACGTGTCTTGGGGTGACATGACCGAGGTGACACAGTTTGGGTTGATGTGGATTATGTGTCACGGCTTGGGGATGTACCCTACTCTCATGCCTCAATCCTCAAACCTTACTGTTTGTAATGGAATTTGAAATGAAAGTTAGGTAATGAGATCTCAATGTTGAGGAGTCAATCCAATGGGAGTTCTAGCTATGAAACCTCGCGGTATAGCCACGTCCCACCATTGAATATTTGCACTTATTAACTATGGTAACAAGAGGAGCCAATAATGAATCATTCTTTATGGCCTTGGTTCCAACAATGGAAACTTATGGTATGGCCACCCCGCACTACCGAGATCCCTTCACAACTTGTTCACTTTAGTAACAATGGTGTTGAAAAATTGTGTGTCGATCCAGTTGTGGTTCTAGAGTGGAACCATACCTTTTCCCATTTCTCACCTCCATAACTCATCCCTTGATAACCTTTGTGGAAATAGGTGGTGACGATGAAGTTTGGGCCAATCTATTGACGATTAAAATGTGGGAACTGTTGGAAAAATGCAATATGGTAGATATTAATTCTCATTTCCCTTAACCTTAATAATTACTTATGAAATTTATTTAACTTCTTGCAATTTTCTTTATTATATATTATTCATCAAACAATTATCAAGAATGAAATAGTTAAACAATAGACACAAAAGTTAGGCTCCAAGCCAGGGAAAAACCCCTCCAAGGGGAAAACCAAAAAAAATATCTTCTCTTCTTATAGAATTTTCTTCAACTGAGAAAACCCAAGGCATAAAACCCTATACCAAGTCCTACTCTAGAACCAAGTCATCCTTCCATAGAGACCTTTTAATTAGGTCAAAGTTAAACCAATTCAACTAGAGACAAACCATCCTTGAACTGCACCAAACCTAGAATTTCGACCCTCCCTACAACATAATTTCAGACTTACAGTTACTTCATAAATCTCAGCTCCTGCAGCTACTCCTGAAATTCACATGTGTGAGAGAGAGTGCTCGAAAATCATCTTCTTTCCCTTGCTAGGATTTTTCCCTTGATCTCTTATTGTTATTATAGAATATCACACTTTATATGATGAGGTGCCAAATGAGGTTGAAGATGTCTCTATATATAGCCTTTCCAATAGGTCAAATAACTCCTCTCTTGGTTGACTTGTCCTTTGGAGGTTTCCAGGAACTTCTAGATTCAAAATAAATTCATTTTAAAGTTACATCTTTCCTGGATGGGTCTTATAATCATGGTGTTGACTCTCTTGACTTGTGAAAATAAATCCTATGACCTAAAAAACCCTAGAAGCAAGAAGAACATAATTTTGCCTAGAAGATCATCAATAAAAATAATGAAACTCATTCTTTTCAAATAATAACTTTTTTATTTTCTTCTATTTTTCGTTACATAAGATACATATTGAAGTGAGTATAATAACAATTATAAAGACTGAAACTAGTTACTTTTCTAGCACTTTGTCTTAACTAGGGAGGTATTCATAATTGTGCCACTAATACAACATGATTCTCAAACTTAAGAGTTCTCATAAGAAGATTCTCATTGATAAGCTAAATGTAAGCATCAAAATTATTATGAGAATTGTCTTTGAGACCTAACTAGACAAGCTCATGTTCATTCATGAGCATTGTGATGGGAGAATTTATGTGTGATACCTCACTACATCTACAAGGAAAATAGCCCATCCAACTATTCACAAGGTATTTCCTTTTAGGACTATTCCTACCTTGGATTTGTATTCCTTATTTCTTAAATAATATCAATCCTCTTTGACCACTCTTATCTTGGAAACCTGTCCTACCATCAAAGAGTGTTAGTACCTCTCCTTTCTTGGATGCTCCATCCTAAATGAAACCACAAATCCTTATCCAATCCTCCACCATTCTCTCTTCATGGCCTTCACTTAGACTTACGATTATTAGTCCTAGTTAAGTGCATGGAATGTGAAGAAGAGAATTCACATGTGGTGTCCGTCATCACTCCCTCTCAACTATAGAGGATATCCATGTTCCTTTTTAATTAGTGAATAAATCCTTGCTCATATTCAAGGATACTCCTTTACCCCCTCTCAAATCTAGACGAGATTCCATATTTCCTTTCAATTTTGGAAGTCAACATTTATAGCTTGTATTCCATAAGAGTATCAACCACATTTTTTGCATGGAGAAAGCTACATGACTGCCTCTTTCCTTCACATCTCATTAGATCGATATTTCTTTCATTCAGTGTATCATGGATCCATGTTCTTCCATCAATATTTCGATAGGATTCAGGTCATCAATCTTGCACATCACTTTTAGCTTGTATTCATCAACGAAGGCATTATATCAAGCCTTACAAAACTTAAGGATAATCATAGCTTTCTTAAGAAAGTGATCCTTTTTTATTGTGCAAACTTGACCTCCTGGTTACCTTCTCGCACTACTACTTTTTAATCCCAAGATGAAAACATCTTAAGTTCATGATTTCCTCAACATTCATCATATATTCCTACAATATACTTCTCGGTAGAAAAAATAATATGTTAACTAGATAACCAACAAAAAATATTAATGCTAGACTTAACTCATCATGATGACCTTCTCATTGAAACATCAACAACCTCATGGTGCATATTGACAAGAAACTTCCTTCATGCATCAGGATTCCAAAGGATCAAACTTGATTACCAAGTTACAATATTCTTTCGAAGACTATACTAGATGTTGAGCACCATTCTATATATTATATTGAGAAAGTCTTAATCTTTTATTCGTTCTAGAGTAAGTCAAATTCATATTTTAGGAATCATACAACTAAATGGAATATTCACCATGCATGATCAACTTCTTTTATAGGACTATGTAGATATGAATCCTACCCAAGAGTTACTTCAAATATGCATTCCTATGCTTTCATACAATCATCTAACTATATGCCCTAAAATGATCAATTTCATTCCTTCATCCTTCAAGAGTATTGTTTCTATACTATATGGAATATATACTATCCTTGTAATAATGCTTCTTCCAAGAACCTTCCAAAGTGATGGTTCTTATAGGATCATGATGATCCACCTTAGTAAGATGACTACGTCTAACATAATATTAAAGGATGCTTGAATGTACAATAATATGAGAAATGAACCAAAATTAAAATCTAGATGATTCCTACAAAGAAACTTAATCAATTATAATTTAAACCTTCTACTATCACATGCTTCTATCTATGATGCCATACAAAACCAAAATTATTCTAGAATAAACAACAATGTATGCTATTATAAAGGAAATGCCAACTTCATAAAGAACTTAATAGAGATGATGACTTCTTTATTACTAAATATATTTGATATCTTGTTTCTTCGACTTCTTCTTTCATTCTCCCATTTCTTTAGCTATGTGATCTTCACTTATTTCCCTTATTTTATTTTTCTAGTTGTTTGCAAAGACCTTCTTAAAGTGTCCATATTCATTGCATCCAAAGAGTTGAAACTTTGGACATATATGGCTTCGTCTTGGAATTTTCAAGCTTCCCCTTCTTTAACTTCTTGGTCCTTGCAATAAAATCTTGAGATTGTTCATTTGATTTGATGTCATCCTTTGCCTTGATACTAGTTTCTTCCAAGATGCATTGAGCCCACAACTTATCAAAAGGAGTTGATTCTTTCTTAGAGTATATGCTCACTGAAAAAATACTCCATTTTGGTGGAAAAGCATTCAATACACATATGGTCATTTAAGAATCATAAATTTCCTCCCCAAGCCCCTACAACTGATCTCTTATTTGAGAAATCTTTATGAGAAAGGAGGTCATGTCCCCATCCTTAGATTTCTTCATTTTATATAACTTATTTCTCAAACACAACTTTTGACCTGATGTACTTATAAAAAATACAAATTTACTAGATTTTCATACATAGCCTTAAAAGTCTTCAAATTAGCAACAAAGGGATTTAGATGATCCTTAATGGATTCAACATTGATCCTTTGTGCCCTCACTTCCAATTTCTTGTATTTTCCTAGCTCTTGAGTCCTGTATTTGCTAGGTTCAGTAACTTCACCATGGACATATTCCATTACTTCATGTGTTGTAAGTGCCAGGTCAATCATTTTCTTCCATGCTAGGAGATTTCCTGCCCCAAGAAGCTTATTTATTTCCTTGCAGAAAGAGCCCACATGACTTGTAGATTCAAACATATAGTAACAATTTGATACTTACTTGTTGTTAAGCCTCATTATTGCAATAAGAATGTTTCAACTCCTAAGGCTATCAACTTAAATTATCAACCTGTGGTTCGTACAAAATTAAGATGCGTCAACACTATATGTGCAACATGCAATTTGTCCTTCTTTCGTTGATCTGATGCAATGAAGTGAATGCCATGAAATCAAAGCCTAAACTAATTGCAGAAATGGAAAGGAAACCTAATTAGTTTTGAAAATAGGAAATCATAGTTACTTTTTCAAAAAGGAAAGGTTATTATACTTTGCATGAATGTAAATGTTAATCCTATTTGTAGAAATATGAAATTAACATATTTGTAGAGTGTAAATGGTACATAAAAAGGATGCCTAGTTTATTCAATAGAAATAACCTTGTTGGGAATGGAAACCATAGCTTAGGATGTATGAAACAAAATGAAATTATTATTCAATAATTGTATTCGAGATAGACTTTTTCAATAAATTTTATGAGGTGCTTCATAATGTAATCATGAAAATCATCATGATGCTCTTCAAGTGATGAATTTGTCCACTAACCATAACTGCAGAGGTGAATTTCAATGGAGAAGAGGCAAGGATTAAGTGGTATTCTAGTCTTAGTCAATCATGGTTCAAAGCCTACATGTCATTATTCAAGCCTAAGGGATAAAATCCAAGCTTTTGGAGCATGTATAGTTAAGTTTAGATGTGTTATAGGAGTGCTACAGGAGGTGCTACATGAGGCCCTGTTTTGCTACAAGAGCGAGATAAATTGTCGAATTCCCATGTAAATCAAATGAAAATTGGATGGGAATTTTTTTATTATTGATTAGGATATCTTAGGACTTCATTTCAATTGGAATCACTCCAAAATACCCCTATTAACATGTGCTAAAAAATAACAAAAATTTCGACTCTAAAAAACGGAAATTCAAGAACTAGTGAGCTAGTTAACCTACCAAAATCCTAGCCTAACCAAGTGAAACTTATATGGGATAAATTTTGTTATTAAATTTAATGTTTTTATGACTCAATGAAAGTGGAATAGACTCAAATTAAGCTCATTAAAATGTTGTAAAAAATATCATAAAACTACTACTCCTTTTCTACAAGGGGCTTCCCGAAATTCTAGATTTGTGAACTAGTAGACCAATCCAAGTAGCTCAATGATGAATATGAATTTTCAAATTTGTTCTAAGGGTACATAATCCTTGTGAAAAAAAAAAAAAAAAAAAAACAAAAACAAAAACTCACTACTATCATTTAACCAATATGACCTACAACAAAAGAAGCTTGAATAGTAAATGCAAAGATAAGAGATGTAAGTGAAAAAGACATTCAAATGAAATAAAGAAATTTTACAAGAGGGATTTAAGGCTCCTGGGATGGAAAAGCCCAAAGAAAATCAGATTCTTGTAAAGGAAACAAAGCTTTAGAAGCTAAAAATGGCACCAACCTTTATTATTTGAATCAATCCAAGCACATCCCTACTACAAATGAAAGAAGAGTTGCTAAATAACAAGTTTTCTCTACAAGAAGACTAACAAATACATGCCCCTAGAGGAAAATTCGAATTGGTACTATAAAAATAGATGAGAAAGAATTCTCCTTGAAAGGAGGCATATTTCCCCTCCAAAATCTTTCAAAAAGTGGATATGGTTCCCAACACTAGGAATCTTAATTAAATGACAGGGAACACATCCCTAGATTTTATCAATCAGTGGAGCTCCAAATTTTTTCAATAAGTTCATGATATTGAGTTTATTTATTATCCAATATTGGTCCATCCTATAGTAGTGAACAATTCCCTATATTATCTCTTTCAAAATTTACTTTATATTATATCAATATTATGCAAAAATTAATAATATTAGGCACATAATATGCAATTAGCTCTAAACATTCCTAAAAACCTATTAAAGCTAAAAAAAATTTATTAAGTGTAGAAGGAGAGATTTAATATAACCTTTATGTTCCTAGGAAATTTTATATGGACCTTAATTTATGTCTAATTTGGAGTCCCATCATACCCCCTACTAACACTGTTGCTCATCCTCTAAGAAACCAATCCAACTTCTTACCATGTTGTTATTATTTTATGCCTCATATGAATTTTCATGAAATTCCCTTCCTTATATCAATGGAATATGATTTCTATGGCTTCCTGCATTGGATGGACTTCATGGAAAAGCCTGTCATGGTGGCAAGTTGTGCCTCTTTTTCCTATAGTTTCTCTCTAAGCCTCTTGTTTTCTAACTGCAACTATTCCTTCATGGCTAATTTATTTAGCCCCAAGTTGGCCAATTAATTACCCATTTGTTGCATTTTTTCCTTCATGAGGACCACCTCCTCCACCTTCTTGGATTTTGCAATTTGTACCCATATATGAGTTCAACCTCTTTCCCTTTCTAGCTCAAAGAAGAGCGGTATTGCAAATTTGGTAGGTATAATTCTCCCACCCTCAACAAATTTGTAGTAGGATCCAAGGTCAGGTTGTGGATTAGGATCCTATAGTTATTGGAGGTATTTTTCTTCCCCTTTTGATGTGGCTTCCCCTTCCTGTAGCATTCCCTGTTGCCCCTGTAGCAGCCCTGTTTTTGTGTGTAGCTCCTTCGTTTTCTCCTGTAGTAGGGTAGCTTGTTCTTTGAACCTATTATATGTGAATTATCTAGTGGTGGTCCTCCCTATGTGTGAAATTTACCCTCCTATAGAACTCTATTAGCTTCCTGTAGAAAATTTGTTCTTCCTGTAGCAGTTTTGCTCCTTCGTGTAGCTAAAAACATGAATCCTATAACAACCAATATTTGCATGCCAAGAGGTCGTGGGTCCATCTCTTATTTTTTTATTTTTATTATTATCATATATACAGATATATATATATCTATATATATATATATATATATATATATATATATATATATATATATATATATATATATATTGTTTTTCTCTTTTTCTTCATTGCAAGCAAAATAAACTCAAATTGTTTTTTGTTAACTAAGGTGGCCTTCACTTACCCCTTCACACTCCTTGTTCTCCATCATGAATAAATGATTGCAACCCATTTTCTCAACTCCTCTTCACTTTTGTCTTGTTCCTCTCCCACACGTGCAGGTGTCTTAGTGGAAAAGTGAAGCTAACTACTAGATAAGGCCAATGTTGCTCTGCTACTAATTTTGGCTATAAAAAACATTTTCCTTCATACACTTGCAATGTTTTTCAAGCTAAAATAAGTTCCTAGGAAAGTTTTATGGGATTGCATACCTGAGCTTTATCCTTGATGTGTTTTTGAAAGTGATCTTGAGCCTTCTAACATGATTGTTGAAGCTGAATTTGGTGGTTCTAAAGTTACTAGTGATGATCCTTCAATGGTTGCATGGAGGATATGGACATGGGTGAGGTTGTTTTTGAGTTTCTTCTATGAGGTCATTTCTTTGTCTCCCTTTCCTTCTGCAATTTCTTGAGAAGAGCATAAAATTTGTATGTTCTCTACTAGCTGAAACTTGATGATACATGTCCTTTGTCTTTTGTGCAAGTGCTTTTGGAATCAAGTGTTACTTCTTGCTAGGTGATAAAGAATCCTGTAACAACTGATATGAGGTCCTATGACTACTGAAGGATCGAAATTTCAATTCTCAATTTCTCATGGTGACTGAATTCTAAATATGATGCTCTAGATGTGTTCTAATAGGGGATGTGCATACTTCTACAAGTTTGTGTGTCTTCTTGTAGAAGTCACATAAGTTCTCTTGTGATCATTATTTCCTTTAGGTAATACCTTTAAAAATATTGATAATTCATGAGTAATCCGTTGACAAGGATCAAAGGCCGTTTTTGTGGTGGAAGGGATGGAAGAAGGGGTGAAAATGGGTTCTTTTCATGGACAAATATGAAAATGGAAGTGGAGAATAGGTCAAGTGGTGTGGAAAATGAATGATGAGGCTATGGTGGACCCCTCCTTTTATTCATAGATGAAAAACATAATATCTGAACCATTTTCCATGCCAATCACGCTCTTGTAGCAATTCTGGTCACTCTTGTAGCAAATATGGAATGCTCTTGTAGTAGAATTGTTTTATCCATATCTCTCAAATGGTAGATTGGATTGACTTGAAATTTGGTGAGAATGTTTCCATCATCCTTATGCATCTCTTCATAAAACATCTTTGCCAACGGATTCATGAATCTAAAAATAAAAATAAAAATGGTTGTATGTGATGGAGACCAACTTCTTGAAAAGTGTGCAATGGAATTTTCTGAAATTACTTGAGAATGTTACCATCATCCATATGCATCTCCCCATGAAACAAATCAGCTAATGGATACATAGTTTTCAAGAAATGGTGAAGCAATTTATGTCCTATGTATTTTTACCTCATCTAGCAAAACATAACCTTCACGTAGAATTTTAGGACAGTGAGGGAAATGAATGGGAAAGGCTTGGAAATGATGGGTGGATGTTGGAAATGGACGAGGGTGATGGATTGATATGGCCTTGGTCCTATTGGAGCATCTAAGAAAAGGATGAGAAAACCTAATTTTGGCTTCCTTTGACTAGATTTTTGACCAACTTTTTCTTTCAGTGCTAACTTATTTTTGTTGCTTGCAAAGGTTGGAGAGAACTTGCATTTGTTAGAGAGAGATACATGGAGCAAACAATTTTTTTCTTTTCATTTTTAATTTTTTTCGTAGGCCTGCTAGTTTCCTTAATGATGTTTTCAACCAGTAGGTTTGTCTAGGCACCTCAAAGGAGGTTTTCATTTAGGATATTTTCTTTTTCTCCCTTTTTCTCCTTTTCCCAACCCATTGACTGCCTCATGGAGGTTTTCAATGATTGAGCCAATCACAAGTGCCTTAAAGGACGCTTTCACCTGAGATTTATATTTTCCTCTTATTTTTTCATTTTTTAATTTCTTTTTTATGTCCTACTCTACTTGAAAAAAGAAAAACCTCTTTCAAGTATAGGAATACTTCCAATGGAGCCATGTGCACATTGAGATGACAAATAAATTCATGTGTAAGCTCGAAAGATATGCTTTGAATGTACCTGAATATGAGAGACCAATTTCTTTGATTGAGATTAGATCAATAATTGTTGAAGAAGAGTGTGTTTCTACAACTTAATGATTGTCTAGAACCATATTTAATATAGTTATGATTCCCCTGGTCCACTTGCACATTTGGACCTCTTTCTATGTCCTCTTCTACCATGAAATTCAAATCTTCCTCTCTTTTTCTAATTATTCTCTTGAACACATGGAAGATTTGATGGTAAACATGAGGGAACTCTCTCAATATATGATTTTGATGTCTTACCTTCATCAAGTGCAACCTATGATTCTTTGGTCTTCTCATTTGAATATTCTTTTTCTGAATGTTGTCCTTCAATGATATCAATATATATAATTTTTTTGCAATACTCTTTCTGAGATTAGATGAATACCATTTAGATCAAGAGGAGATGTTTGGAAGTGTTGTACCTTATAATTTTAAGTGGGTTGAGCTACTTCCTTGTGTGGGTTTGGAAATGGTGGCACAAATAGTTGAGTGGGAGTGGATCCTTGAGATGGCTGTGGTTGAATTTGTGATTGTGGTGGAGGTGGATGGTAGGGATAACATGGAGTTGGGTATAGAGGATATTGAGGAAAATATTAAGGATATTATTGATTTTTCCCATAAGTTTCTTGCCAACCTTGTTTCCAAGATTCGTTTTGGGGTTGAGATGGCCAGGTATCCCAAGGAAGGAGTGTGTTGCAATTACTTTGAGATGGATGTGAATAAGTTTGAAATTATGAATTGGGTTCTTTCATCATATTAGGTTGACTAGGTTTCCATGGTGTTCTTGGAGCTACATAACATAGCTGCTTTGGTGATTGACTTGCTCCATTATCCTCTTTGTAAACTTCCTTCAAGCTAGGTAATGATGGGAAATGTTTAGTAACATGTGATTATGCATGAAAAACATGAATATCAACATCTTCATTTTGATTATTTTCCATTCTTAAAATTTCTACTTGTTTGCTTTGATTGCTAAGAATTTTTGTTTTAAAGTTACCAAGCAAATTTCCAAGTTCAACTTGAGTTATCGATCTTGATACTGATTTACTTACCCTTTCCCTTCCTCTTGAGATGCGCTTTCATATTTCAAAAATATATTCAAATGATAATTGGTATACATCACCTCTACTCATGAGATCAAGGAGTTCAGTCCACTCATCCCTAATTGTTATAAGTAAGAGGGTTTTTAGTGTGCGAAATCCTAAATGATGTTTTTTTTCCCTTTTAATATTATATGTAAATCACTCTATTAGATTCTCAAGGATCTCATCTTTTTTTTAGTGATTCTAAAGATTTCTTATTTAAGATCGTGATCTTTATATTTTTATAGAAAAATATTTTTCATATCATTCCATGATATTATTGAATTAGTCCGTAAAATCATGAACCATTTAAGAGACCTATCCTTCAATTTTGCTAGAAACAATCTCAACTTTTGAGTGTTTATTACGTAACCATAATATCTACAAAGGATTTCAAATTCAAAGGGAAAGGTTTCTAGATCCTCTGACCTCATACCATGGAAGTTGGGAAGGAAAGATGGAGGGATTTTCTTCACATGCACATTGACATCAGTATCTTGAACTGGAAATCCAAGAGGATCTTCTTCATTGTCATCATCTCCACCCATTTCTTCTACTTTCTCTGCCACCTCTTTTTCTTCTACCAGAAAAAGTAGAAGGTGATGTGGTTCTTATTGCACCACAAGGTCAAACAGAGGGGGGGGAGGTTCGGTGTAGGAGGAGTATTTTTTTTTTTTTGAATTTTTTGAATAAGAATGCTAATGCAATGAAATTTTTTTATTTTTGAAATCAGATATGTCTAATGCAATTTTTTTTTTTTTTGCAAGAAGTAAAAGAAATCCGTCAACGAGGGAAGAAAACAATGCATACATTGACACCTCCCAGAAAATGGCACCAAAAAGTGATGATCCTCAGTATTGAGACAAGAATGTTGCAACTCCTAAGGTTACCAACTTAAATTATCAACCTGGGGTTCATACAAACTTAAGATGTGTCAACACTATATGTGCAACACGCAATGTGTAATTTCATTGATCTGATGTAATGAAGTGAATGCCATGAAATCCAAGCCTACTTAATTGCAGACATGGAAAGAAAACCTAATTACTTTTGCAAAGAGGAAATTATAGTTACGTTTTCAAAATTGAAAGACTATTCTACTTTGTGTGAATGTAAATGTTAATCCTATTTGGAGGAATTTAAACATTAACCTATTTGTATAGTGTAAACAGTACATCAAAATGAAACCTAGTTTATGTAATAGAAATAACAATGTTCGAAATGGAAACCATAGATTAATATGTATGAAACAAAATGAAATAATTATTCAATCACTACATTCAAGATAAATTATTTAAATAGATTTCACAATGTGCTTCATAAAATAATCATGAAAGTCATAATTATGCTTTTCAAGTCATGAATCTGTTCACTAACCATAATTGCAGAGGTGAATTGTAATGGAGAAGACAGAAGGCTTAAGAGGTATTTTGGTCTTGCTCAATGATGGTTCGAATCATAAAGTTCATTATTCAAGCCTAAGGAAAAAACACCAAGCTTTTGGATCAGATCTGGTTAAGTTTACACATAGATTGCTATAGGAGGCCATGTTTTGCTACATGAGCAAGATTACTTGTTGAAGGCCCAAGTAAATCAAATCCAGATAGGATGGGAATTTTTTTATTATTAATTAAGATGTATTAGGACTCCATTCCAGGTGGAATCATGCAAAAATATTCCTATTAACACATGTTAAAAAATAGCAGGAAATTACTACTCTAAAAACTCGAAATTCAAGAACTAGTGAGCTAGTTAACCTACCAAATCCCTAACCTAATCAAGTAAAAATGATATGGGGTGATTTTTTTTATTAAATTCAATGTTTTTATGACCCAATAAAATTTTAATAAACTCAAATGAATCTCATTAACATATTCTAAAAAATAGAAGAGAATTACTATTATTTTGCGACAAGGGACTTCTAGAAATTCTAGATTTGTGAACTAGTAGACCAATCCAAGTAGCTCAATTATGAATATGATTTTTTAAAGATATTATAAGGATGCATCATGCTTCTGAATTTTTAAATAACCTTAAAAATAGCTCACTTCAATCATTTAAATAATCTGACCTACAACAAAAGAAGCATGAATAGTAAATGTAGAAATAAGAGGTGCAAGTGAAAATGACATTCAAAGGAAATAACAAAATTGTACAAGATGGCTCTTAGGATCCTGGGATGACAAAGCCCAATGAATCACATATTCCTATGAAGGAAACCAAGCTTTATAAGCTAAAAATTTCGCCACACTTCATTATTTGAATCAATCCAAGTACATCCATGCTAGAAATGAAAGTGGAACTGCTACATAACAAGTTTTCTCCATAATAAGACTAAAAAATACATGACCCTAGAAGAAAATTCGAATTGGTACATATATATGTAGAACCATTCTCCTTGAAAGGAGGCAAATTTCTCCTCCAAAATCCATCAAAAAGTGGATCTGGTTCCCAACACTAGGAATCTTCATTAAATGACAAAGAACACATCCCTAGATTTTCTCAATCAGTGGAGCTTCAAAATTTGTCAATTGTGATTATCCAATATTGGTCCATCCTGTAGTAGAGAGAAATTCCCCATATTATCTCATTCAAAATTTACTCCATATTCTCTCAATATTCTACAAAAATAAATTATATTAGGCACATAATATGCAATTATCTCCAAACCTTCCTAAGAACATATTAAAGCTAAAAGAAAAATTGTTAAGTGTAGAAGGAGAGATTTACTATAACCTTTGTGTGCCTAGGAAAGGTTATATAGGCCTTAATTTATGTCTAATTTAATCAAGAGCCTTCCCTTCTTTGATGATGTCTCCAACTATCTCGAGGCTTTCAAGATATTCAAGGAGACTTCAATGATGTCATAGAAAGATGTTTTATAGGATAATTTTAGCAAAAAATTCAAGGAAGAATGAATGATACCAAGATTCCTTTCATGATTCCTTCAGAGATGTCTTCCAATGAGAATTTAAATAGATAACCTTCCAAGAGAGATCAACAACCTTCTTGAAATATTTCCTTTTAGGACCTCCTTTGAGGAGAGTTTAATGTAGTCCTCTTGCTTCCTTCAATAAGAACTTGATTCCTTTTGCAAGTGACTCCCCTTAGCAAACCCTTCTTGTGTCCACAAGATGATCCTTCCAATTGCCTTCATGTTCACCTTAGCTCTCATACCATGTTGGAAAAATGAAATATGGGAACTATTAATTCTAATTTTCCTTAACCATAATAGTTGCTTGTAAACATTATTTACCTTCCTGTGTTTTTCTTTATTAGATCTTATCCATTAAAAATTATCAAGTATGAATAAATAAAATAATAGAAACATAAGTTAGGCTATATGCTATGGAGAAACCCCTCCAAGGGGAAAACCCAAAAAAAATCCTCTTCTTATAGAAGTTTTTTAAAATGAGAAAAACAAAGGCCCAAAACCCTAAGCAAAGTCCTCCTCTATCACCAAGTCAACTTTCCAAAGAGACCTTCCAATTAGGTCAAAGATAAAACAATTAAACTAATGACAAACCCTTGTTGAACTGGACCAAACTCAAAATTTCAGCCCTCCTTACAACAATATTTTGGACCTACATTTAGTTCATAATTTTCAGCCCTTACAACTACTCTAGCAACTTGCACATGTGAGAGAGAATTCCCAAAACTTTTCTTATTTCCTTTGCCAGGTTTCTTCTCCTTGATCTCCTGCCCTTCACTCCGCCTTTTCATCCTTATTATAGCATATCAAACTTAAGATGATGAGTTTCCAAATGAGGTTGAATATCTCTCTACATGTATCCTTTCCAAGAGGTAGAATAACCACTCTCTAGGTCGACTTGTCTCTGCCACGACTGACATGTGCTTTCGAGGTTTCTAGGACCTTCTAAACTCAAAATAAATTATTTTTTAAGTTACAAGTTTCCCGATTGAGTCTTATAATCATGATGATGACCCTATTGAATCATGAAAATACATCCTATGACCTAAAAAATCCTAGATGCATGAAGAACGTGATTTTACCTAGAAGACCTCAATAAGAACAATGAAACCCATGCTTTTGAAATAATAATTTTTTTTTTCTTATTTTATTTGTTACATAATATACATATTTAAATGATTATAACAACAATTATGAACATTGGAGTAGTGATATTTCCAATAGGAACCCTACCCACTAGGAGACCACCCACCACTTGTTCCTTATTACTCATTAATTGTTATGAGTGGGAATGTGAAAGAGTGGTCATTCTTGTGTAATGTGGATTGGGTATCATGGGTCCAACAAGAATGATAAATTAGGGTCACACTGCCTGATGTAGTCTACCTGGGTGCCAAGTGGGAAATGTGATGACATGTCCTATTTTGATTGGCTAAAATTCCAATGGGCATAATGTTCGATCAATAACTCGGATTGAGATGAAACATATATTGTTGGAAATATCTTGAATAAATAATCATCATGGTCACATTAGAATTAATTGCCAAATAATTGCAAGAAAAAGAAGTTTTTGCTAACCCCACCTTCATAACAAACCTTGGAGGTTAGGTTAAAAAAAAAGGTAACACCTCCCATGACCCAAGAAAAGTGAAGGGTTTCGGAGGGAGGTGATTACATAGTGGTACCAAAGTGAAGGTTCAACACTAGACAAGAGAGGGTCACACACAAATGATAACATTTATTTTGATAGTTTAAGGATTGTGTGCATATGAATTTAAACTTGTATATGTCATGGCTATTGACCTTGATAGAATGCTTGAATGTCTTGTTATTGCATCTAACTAACATGGATTTTAGATGTGTGAAAAACAAAAAATTAGCATGCCAAGGTAATAAATTAATACGTTTATGCTCCATTTAGCTAACAATTGTGTATGTGGACAGTTGGTATGCATAGGAGTGCAAAGGGAAGTGGACCCAATTGTTGTTACAAGAAAGCAATTTGGGTTGGGAGCCTCATAAAAATTTGAGGAAACTTATTTATATGTTTAATAAAATTGATCTATTTATTCATGTGATGAGATTCCTAATAATCATTTTAATTCTTGCTTGGAAGTCTACATTAGAAGGTCAATGTGGATAGAGGATTATTCAAGGGGGATTGGTTAGATCAATATGGATGATTTGGTAAATAATGTTACAATTGTGAAAATGGCTTGATACAGGAGTTCCCTTAACTTAATATTGTTCTTGGCCAATATATATATATATATATATATATATATTATGAAGGCATGAATGGTACGTAAATTGAAGCTAGTACTTGTTACATTTTGGGTAATATAATATAACATGGATTATGTGAAGGTATGGCACATGCATGTCAAGATGAATATGCATATGTTGGGTATATGAATGAAGACATGGCTTATAAATGTAAACTTGATACCTAATGCAAATGTTGTATATGAAATTTAATGGAAACTTATAAGCAACTAAATTGATAGAGTTGTGGCTAATATGTGAGGTTGAAATTATTTAGAGACTATTGAATATTGTGATAGTAGATATGCTAAAATCTAATCAGAATTATTGAAGATACTTCATATGAGAATTCTTGTAATGGTAGCCAAGTAAGGAAAATAACAAGCAAGGGTAAAAGGTAATGGAAAGGATTTGGGTAAGAATTCCTTTAAGTTGAATTTGATATATATTTTTTTTCAAAATTAATGCATGCATTGATCCCCAAGAACAAGTATAGTTAGGGTAGGAATATTTTAGAGTGAAAAATTACTAGGACTTTTGTAATTCCTTGAAAACGATATGGAGAGCTAAAGTGCTTATGAATGTAAAGATATGTAGATCTCAATTTTGGCTCTTCAGGCTGTTGGAATAGATGTTTGATTCCATTGTGAAATACTCGGAGTGAATGTGATGCACATATACAATCCCATGATAATTTCATTTCAACCTATTTAAACTCAGTTGAAGGTGATAGAATTATTATGAGTGTAATAATTGTAAGATCACTCCAGGGTGTTTTTATTTTTTTTTGCAATGAACAGATTGTACGTATGATCATTAAAAACTATTTGGCTGATTAAAAGTTCATATTGCAGGTAGAATGCTACAATGGGGTGTGATATAGAATCCACCATGGCAAAATATCACCGCCTTCAATGGATCCCAATAGCATGACTAAAATTCCTATGATTATGAGATCTGGCTTATAAATGAAGGACATTTGGGAAATTATTTTATTTTTTTATTTTTTGAGTACATGTCATAGGAACTAAATGTTGTGACATAGGTTAAATGATGGAGCAAGGAGCTCATTAACAAGACCAATGTGGTGACATTGTAGCCCCGTCATACCTTCATTACCTCATTAGGAGCAAGCCATAACCAACACCTTCACTATAAGTGGGGCATGATAGACAATCACTTGTCTATAAGACTCCATAAACAATCTAATAAAGCATACCACACTGACACTTGGGTATAAGACTCTAACAATAACCTCATCAACGAAAATCCTTGGAAAGGTAGACTGCGTGAAAGGGGGGTTTCCTGGGCTTGGAAGGGTGAGTAGTTGATGCGAACCCATGCATGAAAGCCTTTGGTAAGGTATATTTCTTGGAATTTGGATTTTCTAAGCTCAGAAGGGTGAGTAGATGATGGGGGGTTATGGAGGAAATCCCTCATATAGGTAGAATTCTTGAAATGGAGTTCCCCATGCTTGGAAGGGTAAGAAACTGATGGGAGAATAATTTTTTCACACACTCACTAGGATGTGCGAAGAAGAGGGTTTGTTCAATGTAGCTAATGAGCTAAAATTATTACTTGTGGATGCAAAACATACCAAGAATAATCACATGGATAAGAATTCATTTAAAGAATTACTTGTTGTAATTTTAGCTTAATTTGATTTATATTTATTATGATTAACCTCATAAGAACTATATGCTTATGATATAGGTGAGCTGAAGAAATTCCAATCAAGGATAGATGATGTTAATTACAAGGTGACATTATCGTAACACATTAGGAGTTTAAGGGAGTTGAAGGCCCTAGGGATTCGACCATTACAATGACATTAAATATAATTTCTCCCATTAATTGAGTTTGGAGCTATTATTTCTTCTTCCCTAGTTGGTTGTTATAGGCTATAGAGACAAGAAATGATTAAGGAGAGCATGGGAAAATTTCCCCATTTTGATAATATTAGTATTAATAAAAGGGGGAAAATAAGTATTAATAAAAAGAGGGGAGAAATAAAATAAAATGATAAAATAAAAAGAAGCTTTAAAAGGGTGGATAAATTTCAATGAATGCTTATAAAAGAGAAGAGGATACCATTCATCATCATGATATTCTTGGTGATTTGTCTAATTATGTTTTGGTTTGAGCATGTTAGTGTCGGTATCTTCATCCCTCCATTAGTGATCAAAATTCTCTTTTTGCATGAATTTTAGGTGTCTCATCCAATCAGCTACATTCCATTAGGTCATGGATCAACTGATGGTAGTGGTTCATTATCAAATTTCCCTCATGGTCTTTACCTGCTGGCCTATTTTCACAAGTTCAGGTCATTTACAATCATCTTTTGTCATTACATTTGCAAAAGCCATTTTTAGTGTTTTAGGTCTCATTAGGCCTAGGATTTTCCACCATAGTCATGTAAAAGCTCAGTAATGGTCAGTAGGCACATGAGGAGGTCTAGTAAGGTCTCAAGATCAAAATTTCATTAATGATATACTCAATAAGTGATTTTTTTCCTCAAAACCCTCTTTTGAGGTAAAACAGAGTTTTTATGTTCTATGAATAAAAATTTCATGTAATTTTAATTTTCCTATATGTAATAAGTTCAGAATTGCTGCCCTTGGTCACCTTGCCAACTGCAGCCACTGCAAGCAAAAACACAAGCATCAATGCATCAGTTTGTCAAATGATTAAGAAAAGTCAATTTCAATGGAAAAACATAGTTCAAAACCAAAAGTGACTTGAACATTAGAAAAGTGGGTTTGAGATGAGTGAAAAATTAAAGTCATTCATATTTAAAGTAAAAAAGGTCTTCTCGATCATTTCATTGTGCAAATTTACTCTTGGAGCACAAAAATCGCGATTTGGGAGTATAAGAGGCAAAAAACATGTTTTTTAAGGCAACTTGGCCTGTCACTGCGCATCAGAGGCAATGTGCTATGCATCAGGCAGGCACTACACATCAGAGGCAGAACTACAATGTAAATTTGAACTAGTGCGCGCATCAAGAGGGAGCCGCACGTTGGGCCCAGTGCGCTGCGTATCAGTCTAGTTTGTTCTAAATCATCCCAAATCGTGCCATAACCCTCAAATTTGCTGCATTTTCCCTCTACAAGTAAGTAATCATCCTCCTAAGGTTGAATTTGAAGTCACATTGGTGTTTTGCATAAATCTTGCATGTGAAAAATGAAACCCTAGTTTCTCTTCATTGTTTGCCATCCAATTGTGTAATTTTCATCCCACCTTCACAAAAACTTCATCAAACCCATTTTCACTCTTTATTTACCCTAATACACTTCATTCATCTCATTTTCTCATACCCCACTCCCCTAAAGCAATTATTTCCCTCACCAAACCCTAAATCCCTCACTAAACCCTAATTTCCCAAAATCATTCCCTTCACTCCCCAACTTCATCTCCCAAGAGTAAAATCTCTTCATACTCATCACTATTGTCCTCTTTCATCACCATTTTTCATCATACCTTCATTTCATCATTTTCCCTAAAACAAGCACAATGGCAAGAAACAATGACTCAAGCTATGAGCAAGAAACACAAAGTGATAGTTCAGGAGACAAAAATTTATAGCCTAGGAGACCTCACAAGGGTGGGAAGATCATCAGAGAGGAGCCTATTAGTATTGTTGAACTTCTTTCTTGTCCTCTTACCACCACTTGTTTCAGATACCAATCTTGCTTTGAGTTTTGTGAGATGGTAGAGAGGGTTAAGTATCATCATGAATTGGCTAGGCAATTTGTCATCAACATGGAGGACAATATGGTACAACTTGCTG
The DNA here is from genome assembly GCA_031772625.1 of Pinus tabuliformis. Lineage (NCBI taxonomy): Eukaryota > Viridiplantae > Streptophyta > Pinopsida > Pinales > Pinaceae > Pinus > Pinus tabuliformis. The sequence goes on along the minus strand of CM062820.1, from coordinate 881,884,963 downwards.
GCATCAACTTCACTCTTTCACCAGCCATTATTGCAGAAGCAACTAGGATGCCAGATGTGGGGGAAAGATGGAACAAGAGACCAAATATCAGCAAACAAAACTATGAACCCTACATTAAAGCTAGATATCATAGCCAATTGGGCAGGGTGTTCCCCTTCAAGTTTTTGGAGGACCGATATGTGCCATTAATGAAACTCATCATTAAATACTTCACATGTGAGGGAAGGTTCTTTTGACTCTATGCTTATCATATTAGGTTGCTTATGCATTTTACTAGGGTTAGAATGATGAGCATACCATACTTCATTTGCAAAAACATAGAGAGGATGACTATAATTGTAAAAAGGAAACCCTACCCATAGCAGCTCAATAGCATATATCACTTTTCTGTCATCAAAATTGTTGTTTTGCATCAGTTGACTTAGTTGGGAGTGCCATGGGAAACCGTCATTGCCCATGAGATTTTCAAGGGACCTGAAATGTTTGCAGAACCTTAAGAGGAAGTTAGACCTTCTAGGAAACAAAGAGAGCATGAAAGAAAAACTGAAGAGGCTCAGATTCCTATATTTATCACTTATGAAAAGGGGACAAGAAGACTTTTTGCAGCTGCAAAACAAGTATTATCTCCACCAGCGGTGGAAGGGGTCTCGTTCTCTTCAGCGGACAACAAGCAAATGTTATCTTCTCCTGGGGTGAAAGGGGCTTTTCCTTCTTCTTCAACAGAGCAAGTACATGATAGAGGGAAGAAACCATTGCATGATGAAGGGCCTTCTAAAGGCCAAGATAGAGATTTCATTTTGATTGAGGAAGAGGACACTGATTTGATCTCCCAAAACTGAAGGCTCAAGGAGGTCATTCGAGAGAAAGAAGCTGACATCCAGGCCTTATCACTTAACCTTGAGAGGGCTAAGTGGATTATGAACTTCGTTGAGCAATAACACAAGCAAATGGAGGACAAACAAGAAATCTTGGAGCTGCAAGTCATTAAAGAAAAATAGCAAAAGTCCAAGAGGGCAAAAGGGCAAGTTGATTGAACAAAAGGACAATGACTAGGAATATGTGTTGGAAAAGGTGAATGCTCACCTTGAGAAGCTTCTAGACAAGGAAAACAAGGAAAAGAGCATGTTGTGCCAAATGGCTTATCACTACTTGGCTAGGAATAAAATCCGCAAGACAAGGATAAGGTACCTAAAATCCAAGCTAAGGAGAGCATTAAAGGCCAAAAAGGAGCAATACAAACTTAGAATATTGGCTGAAGCTTCCTTGGCCCAAAAAAGTAGTTAATGACCTTGCCTCTTGCTAATTTTGAAGAAGTTTGGAGAACTTTTTGTCATTTTCAAATTTTTAATTGCAATACACAGGGATTTTCCTCTGATGCGCAGTGCCACTAGCGCTGCGCATTGATCTGGTAAGGAATTTTGAGGAATGGATTACATTTTTGTATTTCTCATGAAAAAATATGAAAACCCAAAAAAATTCACGAATTTTGGAGGAGTTTTGGGTCACCAAAAGGGCAAAAAACACCTCAAAATTGCCCTTTCTGCCACTTTTTGGACCCACAGGAAGTAGTGTTGGGAGAACCGATTTTTGGAGGGGAAAATGGACACCAAATTCAAAACCTCCACTTGTCTTAGAAATTAGACAGAGAGACCTTTCCAACAAGCCAACTTGAAGCAAATTTGGTGAAGGGTAAAGCCTCCAAATTCATTTTGGAAAAGGCACTGCGCATCAGGCAGATGGCGCTGCACATCAAGCACAATTTGCTCAATTTTGCTCAAAACTCAAAATTTTCGCCTAGTTTTTTCTTAGTTTGACCTTTTCTCTCTCATGGTAAAACTCATGATGTAAATTGATGTAATTTTATGTAAAAATGATGAAAATTGACTCAAGGAGGTAGATACATAATGTATAAGTGGTTTTGAACTGAATGAATCAGTTTCCATAGTTTTAAAGGCAAGCTATTCCATTGCCTATTTTTTAGTTCCCAGTTTAGATCTTATTGAAACAGCTCCTAGACTCATGGATTCGACCCCTAAAGGCTAGCATGGGTGGTTTTTTGCCTATATCTTGTACTTTCTTAGTCATTTGTCAAGGTTGGACTCTTGTGAATGCTTTGAGCATTATTGTACATCATCTCTACAGTTTGGCAAGGAAATAGACCAGAGTTTGCAACATTTTATGGGATTCTTGTGGCAAGGTGACTTAGTATTGTTTTCCCTTCTGTGATTCAAGTTACCATATGTTTATTTGTGCCATTATCTCTCTCTTTTCAGCTTAACTAAATGAATCAAGTATAAAGGTGGAAATCATTGATGTTGCAGTGGTCTACCTTAGGGTTTGTTTAGATTTACATGTTTTCTACTGTTTGAAGAGGACTCATGACACTTTCATGCCCTATCCAACTCCTCACTAGTCTCAAGACTCACAATTAAACCTAATCTAAAGTACTAAAGCACATGCCTACCTCGCCCCACAAAAAACCTCTGCAAGACTGAGTTCATTCCCTGGACCCAAAATTGCCTTTCACATTTGATCCAGCAAACAACCATTAAACTCAATTAAATTCCTCTGAGAAAAAATACCTAGCCTAAAATTAGTATTTATATCAGTCATCTCAAGCCTTCTTTGATATATTTTCTTTGAGATTGACAAGGAGAGAGCCCTCTCCCGACATTGTAGGGCTAGCTACCAGGTTAAGCGTGGTTTGATGTTACCCTAGACCTACCTTTCTCAGCTTGAGGTAGATTTAGGCCATAAAAGAGCATAAGAGAGTTCCTACATAAATGGTTTCAAGTGAGATCCTTCATTAGTTTTGATGGATTTAATTGCCTCCATAGCTAGTTCCATTCAATTTCTATGGACGATATTTCCCGCCTAGTTGAATTGTCTCAACAAATTATTTTGAAGATATAATAATGTCTTAGGAAAACTTTAGTATCTAGGAGCATACTGATTATTTGCAAAACAACACTTTCAAGAGGTTGAGTATTCTCAATCGAAGGATGAAATTCCTTCTCAAATATGAAGTTGATTTCTATTGACAACAAATGATTTATTTGCATAAGCATTGAACTGAGACTTTAGGGGACGATTTCCCTCATTGAATGAATCAATCATTAGGATTGCATTGTTTTTCCAAAATATAAAGAGAGGTTTAAATCCTTCTCAAATATGAATCTGATTTCTATTGATAACAAAGGATCGATTTGTATAAGCATTGAACTAAGACTTTAGGCAATGGGTTCCCTCATTGGATGGTTGAATCATTAGGATTGCATTATTTTTCCAAAATATGAGGGGAGGATGAAATTTATTCATTTGAAGATCACACCATCTTCCACCACAAATGAGTTTCATTATTATTGGCAGAGGAACAAAGGGTCATCTTGAGGAAATTAAATTTTCTCTCTTAAGGCTAAATTTTGTTCACAATACCTATGCTAAGAATTTTGAATAAAAGAGGTTCAAACCACATCATAGAGGAGGCCAAATTAGCTCATAACAACTAGACCGAGTTCGTCAATTCTTAAGAGGGTTGAATCAATTCTAAAAGGAGGTCGAATTCTCAAGAAAATAGAGGATCAATTGTAGAAGTAAAATTGTTCTTATAAGAACAAGTTTATCTCTAAGAGCCATTGCTTATACACAAAATTTGAAGGCTCGACTATGTATACAGTTGGACTAGAATCTTGAGGATATCATCAACATTTGGAAGCCGAATTTCTAAATGTTACTAGAGGAAAAATCTCTAAGTATCACTGGGTTGAAATCTTGATGGTGAATGGTGGCTAAAATTATTTTTTGAAACAACAATCCTTGGAGATGAACATAATCAATGCCTTGTATGCTTGGATGATTCTCAGGGATAAAGTTTCTGTCTTAAGCATGTCATTTCTGAGGAGCTAATTTTTTAAATCATGTTATGCTATATCAAGTCTCCTTGGCTCGTGTTTGGTAATAGAGAATATTTATCAGATTGACGGCCAAATTGTGTTTTTCATTTGGACAAGCTTCCTTTGGATGAGGAATTTATTTAAAATATATTTAGAATTTTCTCAAGGCTAGAATTCAACTGGAGCAAATTCTCAGGTTCCACATCAAGATATGCTTGAAATAGTAAAGACAAATCTTAATAAAAGATTCATTTTCCTCTCCCTTATATTTATTATCTTATTTTTCTACAAGTGTTTGATGAAATTGTTGATCCATGAATGTTTGCTAAAGGTCTTCTTCTAACTATTTGAAAAGAAAATTGTGCAACAATTATTTGTAGAAAGTTATCAGAGAGAAGTTTTACAATTAGTTAAAGATAATTGACACAAAATAACTTTGGTACATTAAACTATAACCCAATGCATTAGGTGTATTCAAGAAAACAATGAGCTAAATTGGTTCCCCGTTGATGCCATATGGAGAAATAAACAATCATGGTGGAATGTGTTGGAATCCTACATGGTCTAGAGTTTATTATACCATAGGTAATGAATGACATGGATTAAAATGAAAACTCAAAACATGAAAGATGTTTCTATTGGAAGAACTAGAATTAAAAAAACTCATTTTTTTGTTTCTATTCTTTATTTACATATCACTAAGGATGGTGTTCCTTTAAGGGTTTGGGGTTTGTAACATCCCTCACTTTCCCTATTCTGGTAATATCAAATTATTTGTACTACCTGTTTTAGGGAAAACTAGTGTCAATTCGAACTGCTAGTCCCACTAAGACAGGTAGCTATCTTAGAAACAAACAATGAAAGCTTTTCAAGAGTTCCTTTAAGTGTGATAGATGGAAGAGAAGAAAATAGGACCAACCTGGATCTTCTGCTTTGATCCTAGCTTGATTTCTCCTTTCTTTGATCGAGTTTTCCACTCCTCTCCTACCTGTCCCACTTCAAAGAGTACCTGTAGATTTAAAGTAACAACAAACTATCAAAGAATCTCTATCTAAAACATCATAAACAATGTAGAATCAGAAACACATTGACCATACAATTGCATTCATAAACAATAAGATTCACAAATACACGATTATATGGAGGAAAAATCAAAGAACTTTATTAATAGTAATGTAAGAGAGGATTACAACCTAGCTGTCTGATCCAGCATCATCCTCCCAGTTGTAGAAGTCCTCTTCACCTCATGAACAAGAAAATCACCCAACAATGCAATGTCTATTCTCACCAACAAACCAACAACACTTCCTTACAAAATACAAAATTCCAGCCTCTAGATCTCTCAGATGAGGGATCCATTTATAGATGTGTTGAAAGGGTGTGAGTCAGCTCGAGGTTTTTGTCCACTTGGAGATTTCATTGATCTCTTACTCATCCTTGGGAAAATTCAGAGAGGCAAGTGTCATAGGACAAGTTTCTGGAAGATTCCATGATCATCCACCTTACAAACTGTCTCTGCCATTTGTCTATTCTTGCTCATCACACCCCATAGAAGAGCATTTTAGTATGCATCACACATGGCCAGTTAGGCAGTTATTATGCATCGCACCTTGCCCATGGCACAGTCTGTATGGTCCAGTTTTGTCCAGTTACGAGTAGTTTTTTAGGCGGAACTTCTGGGAAATGATGTAATCAGTTGACCATGATCCTTTAGGGTATGAAACAACATGTTTAGGGACTTAAGGAGCCCTTAGTTTATGGACATATGAGTTTGGAGTTGCAGTGCCCAAATATTTCTATAACAGCTGGCCCCTAAAGCATGAGGTCGTAAATCTTCTGATGTTGGGTGAAATGCTTTATTCATGAGGATCTAAGGTATTCATACTCGAAGGTGACCGGTATAAGATACAATACCATACATCATCATCATATTATTTTCATGATCTAGCTAAGGCGAGCATTCCCATGCTCAGCTTTATAAATTCATTTTCATGTACATAGGATAGACAATCGTCTGCTGTTGCAGACTGGTGGTTCTTCACATGAAGAGTCATCTTCCCTAGCTTATATGACTATCTATGCAGCTTTTGTGTACAATTGATGTCTTTATTTTCCTGAAAATATCGCAGACCGGATGGATGAAACTAGATCTAGGGTCTTCAAAACTTGTCTAATCTTCGCCCGATGTACAAGTCAATCCATGTGAAAAGATGTTCTGAAGTTGAACATGGAAAGACATCGCCTGATTACCAGCCAACGATGTAAGTTGTTAATAGATGTGAGAGGAGTCACCGATAATGATGATGAACCTCAAGGTACTATAGTAAAACTCATGTGGTGTGAATATATGAGTTGATGTCGAACACTACACAAAGTCTTTCGATCGAAGGTCATTGATGTAAACCTGTCGTCGGAAGTGAGAAACTTTCCATTAAGGCATGCAAGCCTCAAATTACTGAAAAGGGGTGTTTCTAAGTCAACTTCTTGGATAATGAGCTAATGTCTACAAGAAGTGATCTGTCGTAGGAGGGCCTTGATGTATCCCACATCTACGATGCGAAACGGAGAAAATGATTTTTTGTGGAGGTGAAAATGATCTGATGATATAAGGTTCAAGAATGGCAATCATGAAAAATGAAGGGTAGATGTAATGCAGTGGATGACGCATTTGCTGGATGGTGAATTCTCTAAATGACTTCTCTTGAACATATTGGTGACACTGATATGGATTGGTAACGTTAACCCCATGGATGGCATGGCGGACCAATGGTGATGGTGAACAGAAAAACCCAACCCAACTCAATCATGGTGATGGAGCAAAAGTGTCATGTTCAAGAGTGACTTGCTACTAATAGAGTTCTTCAAGTTTTCTTCCCATTTTTCCCCAGTCATTGCTGACCAGTACCTCTTTATTTTTGACAAGCTTGGGGAGGATAACATATGCTTGGTCTATAATTTTCCCTTAGGGCATACCTGTCTCTTTGTGTTTAGTGAGCCTAGTGTCAGTGGAACTCGCTCTTGTTTGGGTGGACAAGTTTTTCACTATTATTTTAACGAGTTTAATGACAAAGATAACTCGGTCATTTTCATGTTTAGAGAGTTTGAAAAGGGACAAAAAGGGGACTCCAATAGTCAATTTTTGTGGCATAATCCCTTAAGTCCAAAAAAGTATAAAATAATACGAAAGGGATTACTTTTCGATAGTTTTAACGAGCTGAAAAAGACAAGCGCTCGATCTTTTTGTTTAATGATCCCTCAAGTAAAAAAGATTAAAATATATGAGAGGGATGGTGTTCCCTTTAGTTTAACGAGCTAGAAAGGCTAATAGCACGACAATATTTTTATATTTAACGAGTCTAAAAAGATTTTAAAAGAGACTCGTTTTTGAGGAACGAGTGATATTTCTAGGTAGTAGCTAGTTCTAGGTAAGTTTGGAACTTCTCAAAACATGGCAGTGTGAAGAGGGTGGCAATCATAATCACTCATCGCATGTGTTCCTCAAAAGGGTAAACAATCAAGTGGAAGTGTATGGTTGGCCGAACGAATGGAGGTGATGGCAGGAACACAACCAAGGTTAAAAAAAAAGCAGATAGCAAAGCGATCACAAAGGTTATTTACCAAAGGCAAGCTTATTTTTTAATGAGCTGGAACCTTGTGCCAATATGTTCTCAGTGCAGGTTGATTTTTTAATGAGCTTGAACCTTATGGGAACATTGCTCTTACCAGTCTTTTAATAATGTCTCTTGGTAGATTTATTTTTTAATGAGCTTGAACACTACTATAACATGTGCTCATTGCCTTCATATGCAAGCTAGGAATGACCGAGCTACAAGGTTAAAGGGTTGAGAACCTACAAACTAAGAAAATCAAAGGTCATTTTTCACTTGCATGCAAAGGGTTTGCATGCCCCTAGGTCTTTAAGTAAAAGGAGAGTTTCCAGGTTACCAAATGGAAGTTCCTACGGTTAGGTAGGATTGTTTCTGTTGGCCGACAAAAACTCTTCCTTTGCTTTGTCCATCGAAATAGATGAAGGTGATTGCTGTGAGCTTCCAATCACATAACGTACAAAGGTGAATGCTGTGAGCTTCCATTCACAATTGTATAAAGGAAATAATTGTGTCAGACTGATTACATAACCTATACAGGAATGTTTTTCGGTCCAAGTATTATAACCTTTGAAGAAAATCTCTTTTTTCCTCTAGGTTCGCCTGCCGAAGCAAACTGGGGTGAATGCCCCCTAAACTTTATCACACTCACCGAATTACTCACTGTAATTAGGTGGAGGGAATGAAGGTTGAAGAGACATTGTTGATGCGAAGAGACCATTTAGGGATGATGGTTGATTTGTAGCTATGTTTGAACCAGGAAATGAAACCTGGTCGACAAGTTGCACCAGTCTACCTTCATTTGGAAAACACATCACTTGAAAGAATGTGGAAACAATAGCTTCCATGCTATATATATAGTCACGTCCAAGGAGTAGATTGTAATCTAGTGGACCTTAGACTACCATCACGTTCAAATGAACGGTTTTCTTTCTCAAAGTTATTGGTAACTTTGGAAGGATCTCTAATGGTCAACTAGTTCTTTTGTTGAAGCCTGACAAATTTGTTTTTCACGCAAAAGCGATGGCGAACCAAGCACTTTCCAAGCAATTGAGGAAAGGATACTCACTGAAGCCCCTTCATCTATGATAGTGCTAGACACGATCATTTTGTAAACTTGTACTATGATTTAGAATGGTACATTAGATGGAAGGTGAGGTTACGCTAGTTGATTCCAATCAAAGAAAATGACTAGACTGCTCAGAGGAGGTATCAGATAAATGTCTGGATAAGTTTCATGAATTGGGGGGGTCTCTTCCTATTGTGAAGGAATGGGTGGATTGCCCGCAAGTTCATTAGACTCTGTATTGACAAAAAGAATTTGAACGATGTCGTTCTCATTCTCCTTGGAAGCTATATCATCTGAAGGTGGATTTTCTGAAGGTAAGACTAGGTCGACTACAATCTCAACCAGTTGATTTTGGTCCGATATGGACTCAGAAGGTTCACTTTCAGTGATAGGTGATTTGATCGACAATTGATTTATGTCAATTGGGTTTTCAACTAGTGAAGGACTTGGCAAGAGTTTCTTGTATCCAGGTGGAAGTTGTTGTGGTTAAGCAGGATGGTTATCCAAAATGCTTTTGGCTTCGTCGAGAAAAGGACAACAGTGAAGAGTATGATCACCTTCACATAACCTACAAGGAACTCTGACTTTTCCTTTCTGTCTATTGACTTTGTTTTCACTAGTTGATGGTGCATTGTCAACCTAACTGTCAGGGGTTGATGACACCGAATGGTGAAAACGGGGAGACCATTCTCTCAAGATCCACTGGATGCAAGGGAAATCTCGATGGTGATGTCTCTCCTTGCAAATTGGGCATGGAGTTTTTGGTTTGGAAACTTTAGTGTGCGGATTTTCGCCAAATGATGCATTTTTGTTCCCTTGTTTAGCTGGATTCTTCTTCTTCTCCTTCCCTTTCTTTTTATTCTCAGCTACTTGGTTTTTAGTGTCATTAGTTTCAACCAGCAAAGAGGAAGAAGGGGAAGGAGAAACAAATGAAGTAGAAGGCGAAGGGGTAACTTTAGTATCATCTGGTTGCTGATTAGATTGTTGAGGAATTACTGTGTTTTGAATGACATAGGTCAAGAAAAGCCATATCAGCAGGCCAATTGTGATTCCTGGAAGGGACAATGTAGCCATATATGGAGAACCAATATCTCCCCAAGAGGAGAAAGGACTAGGATTTCCTCCAAGAGGGATTCCTTGATTGGTAGACTCCATTATCTCAACCTTAGATCAACAAAGGAACGGGGATGTTATTCCAATTAAAATAAATTTTAAAGACACTTTGATGCAACTTTCTTTTCTAATTTTTAAGAGTCGAGAAAAAGCTAAAGGTGACTCTTGTTGCCTTTGATTATTAATGAGCCTGAAGTGACAAGTGCTCAGATGGACCTTTTCTTTTAAGGAGTCGAAAAGGAATGAAAGTGATTGGTCTGGAAGTCTAGAAAGAGGGTTTACCGAACCAATCGTAAAACTAAAAAATACACCTTGGTGATAAATGATAGAGAAATTACCAAGGACTTATGTACGACAGTCAATCTTCTCAAATGCTATGTTCAGTGCATTACGATCGATAGGGTGGCAAATACGGCTTCCTAAGGATAAAGGATAGCAGCCTATTGTGGTCTCCCAATATACACTCAACGGTACGAGGAGCACAAGTCCATACTGGCACTTGTCATATCAAAGAGGAGGAATCACCCAACCTTTGATGAAAACGATAGTTACCAGGTTTTACGACGCCGAAACACATCTCTAGCCTAGACTTCTAGATGTGTTGTGTTAGGTTCCAAAGCATTTTTATGTTCATTGAGGTTTATTTTAGAGTTGATCTTGCTTAGAAGTTTGTCTTTCAAGGTTCACCGCATGATGTAGATGTGAAATTCCTAAATATGCAATCTAAAATGATAAACAGTCGTTTATGTTCTTTTAGCAATGAAAATCCTAGCTACAAAGGAAAGAAGATAATGATTTCCTTTCAGAAGGGAGAATAGAGCACACACTAAATGCACTTTCCTAAATCAAATTTCGCATGCAGTCAAAATGCAGATGCACATGCATGTATTTTTTTTCGGCTTTCTTAATTTGTGAATGACAAAAAGGAAAGCTAAGTACAGATCTAAACTATTTTCTTTCATAGTGACAGTACTAACAATTTTCGTTTCAAAATGAAAGGAAGACTAAGACGACAATTTTCAATTTCGAATTGAAAACTGTTTTCTACACTTCAAATACTAATAATTTGAAATCAAGTACAATGACAAAAGTACAGTCGACTATCTAGAAGAGGAAGACTTTACGACACTCTTCTTTTGATTCAGAATGACAATTACGACACTTGCATCAAAAATGATAGTTCGATTAGGCTACTTTCGACAAAGGAAGACTGTAAATGATTAACAAATACAAAAAAACATTTACAATTCCTAATTGATGGAGGTTGGAATAATGTGAAGGAAGAAGGTTACAGCAAGAAGGTATTGATCATGAACACCAAAACTACTGCATAAAGCTGAAAACAAGGAGAAAAAACCAAACTTTCAGAGAAGAAAACAATGTCACTCAATCATCGCACCTGCAACACAGGGAAAAAGGGATGCATCTCACCTGAAACACACGGGAGGTGTGATGCATCCAGGTTGCACAGTTACAGACAATGTGATGGGCCAGGGAGTGAAACTGAGCTTGGTTTTCGCTCAAAATTTGTAGCTAAGTTCAGTGATTTAGGCTGAGTAATGATAGACAGTAACAACAAAGCATAAGGGTAAGATTTGAGGAGGTTTTGAGCCACCACAAAGGCACTTAGAATGCTTTTTAAGTTAGATGTTCAGTTCATAAACCAACCCGGTGATTGACTAAAGTAGCATTTATCTACATTGCAATTGCGTAGCAAAGGTGTTTCGAAGGCTAGCTGACTAACTTCAAGCTCCATATATAGTTTATAAAGCAGACAATAAACAAACAAAACAAACTATTCGCTCCCCAGCGGAGTTGCCATTTTATTTCAGGGAAAACTAGTGTCGATTCGAACTGCTAGTCCCACTAAGATGGGTAGCTATTTTAGAAATAAACAATGAAAGCTTTTCAAGAGTTCCTTTAAGTGTGATAGATGGAAGAGAAGAAAAGAGGACCAACCTAGATCTTCGACTTTGATCCTAGCTTGATTTCTCCTTTCTTTGATAGAATTTTCCACTCCTCTCCTACTTGTCCCGCTTCAAAGAGTACTTGTAGAGTCAAACTAACAGCAAACTATCAAAGCATCTCTATCTAAAACATCATAAACAATGTGGAATCTGAAACAAATTAACCATACAATTGCATTGATAAACAATAAGATTCACAAATACACGATTATATGGAGGAAAGCTCAAATAACTTTATTAATAGTAATGTAAGAGAGGATTACAACCTAGATGTCTGATCCAGCATCATCCTCCCAGTTGTAGAAGCCCTCTTCACCTCATGACAAGCAAATCACCCAACAATGCAATGTCTCTTTTCACCAACAAACCAACAACACTTCCTTACAAAATACAAAATTCCAGCATCTAGATCTCTTAGATGAGGGATCCATTTATAGATGCCTTGCAAGGGTGTGAGTCAGCTCTGGGATTTTGTCCACTTGGAGATTTCATTGATCTCTTACTCATCCCTGGGCGAATTTAGAGAGGCAAGTGTCACAGGAGAAGTTTCTGGAAGATTCCATGATCATCCACCTTGCAATTTGTCCCTGCCATTTGTCTATTCTCGCTCATCGCACCCCAGAGAAGGCCATTTTAGTATGCATCACACTTGGCCAATTAGGCAGTCAGTATGCATCATACCTTACCCATGGAGCAGTCTGTATGGTCCAGTTTTGGCGAGTTCTGAGTAGTTTTTCAGGTGGAACTTCTGGGAAATGATGTAATCAGTTGACTATGATCCTTTAGGGTATGAAACAACACTTTTAGGGACATAAGGAGCCCTTAGTTTATGGACATATGAGTTTGGGGTTGCAGTGCCCAAATATGTCTATAACACTACCAATGTAGAGAGCCATGGATGGTTGATATTCTCACTGATGACTAAAGCAAAGAATTCCTTATGGATCCACAACCTAAGGGAAGAATTACCTTCTTCCGTGCCTTCAAAGTCAAGTCACCATTTGAAGGCTGATTGAATCTCTTTGTAGGGGTATGGTGACATAATACTGGGGGGAAACTTGTTCCGTGTCATGAAAAATACATGAATGGACACAATTAATTCTTGAACTACTTCAATGATATACCCACCCACCTATGCCAACAAACAATTATGAGATGGTATTGGGAAGTGTGGGAAGAGGACCGTGCCCATCCCATCTCCCTCACGGATTGAGGCGAGGGAGGAAAACCTCAAAAAAATGATGATCATGAAAGAGAGGATGAGGGAGGTACCTCTTTAGTAAGAGAACAACAATTTGATGCTAAGAAGGGAGAATTGGACACAAGGGAGGAAGATGTAATGACAGGAATAAAGAATCCCCAACAGGAAAAATAAAGAGTGCAAGCAATTATTGGAGCTAAATCCAAGAAGGCCGAGTATTGCTATAGTTTCTCACTGATCCCTTCATTTAGAGATTTGGGTGTTGTTCCTTGTATTATTGTTTTGAGGCCACTAGGTTATGTATTTAGGCCTGACTAGTTTGTGCGAGGCTTAGAAAACATAAGCGGGTTATTATGGTGCTTATGATGCAAGAGTAGTTGATGAACCACCACGACATTATACTCCACCAACTAAGTGCCTATTCAAGCCTTCAGTGTGAAATCCTTGAGCAATAAGCCCCTCACACTGTGGATCTAGCTCGAGGGTGGTCAAATACAAGAAAGTTGTAGTGTAGTTAACCTATGTTTGAGTGGAGAGGGGAAGTCCCTCCTTCAATTTCCAACCACCTTAACATGCACAAATAAGTATAATTGTTCATACATGTTGGTTTACAAACTATTATATTCCTTGTAGTTCTTATGATTTATGTATAATCTTGTATGTCCATGAGTGGATGCCTAAAACTTATGTTATCCTAACAAATTATCGATTTTTTGTGTTTATGAATATAGATTGTCCACTTTAACTTAGTTCACTAGCATACACATGGTTGCAAAACACCTTAAATTTTTATTATGGATTGTATAAATTTCACTGTTAAACTCAAGATTAACATTTTACCTTACATGTATATAGTTTTATTGAATGCTTGAATTACGAAGGATTCTTCCATACTTGTAAAAGGTAACTATCTTACTTGTTTATAGTAGAAATAAAGTTTTAGGTTGTGTTGGTTAATGTTATGTTCATGATGGAATTAATAAAATATGTGTTCATGCTCACTTGTTATTTATGTGACAGTATTTATTTTTAATTAATAACTTATCCTACTCAAGAGGGATTGTAATTCTTGATAGTTATGCTATAGATTTCTTTAAGTAGTCATGTCACTAGACCCTAGGGCAACGAAATTTAATGAATAAAGGAGATGGCTTGGGGCATCCACCCTTCTTCTTTTTACTGAACACCTCATATTGGTGCTTCTTATGTTCCTTAGGACTAGAAGGCAAAAAGATGATTGCTATATACATATAACTGTATGGGAAATAACCTAACACTATTTGTCTAAGAGTGGAAACTTGTTCCAATGGAATTGTGCCAAGCAGCCCCATGAGGGTATCGGGTATCGACCTTTGGATATGAAATTAACAAGTGATTTCTCAAGCCTTAAGGAAACTCGAATTGTTTAAAGGAATTAAATGGAGAGTGGGATTGGGGTGGAACCTTGGTTAGTAGAACCTTTGCATTAGGTCATCGAACCTCAGACCGTAGCTATGAAATTCATCTTGGAATGAAGAGGAAATCCCAATACCAAGGACTCGAGGCAAAAATTGAAATGGCTTGGTATGATGTGACCTAGGGCTTGGGGTTGGAACCCACTCTTGGATCTCATATCTCAGACCTCAAAATTTGGCATTTTCAAAACTGAGCTTAGAATAGAAACTATGAGACCCAGATGTAGAGATTACATGGCTTGGGGTGACTTTACTAACGTGGCATGACTTGGGGTTATGTGGTCAGGGTGACATAGCTTGGGGATGAACATAATTGTGGGCCTCAACCCTCAAACCTCAGTATTTGCAATTGAATTTGAACTGTAAGTGAGGTAAAAATATACCAATTCTGAGGAGTTGATTCGATGGAAGTTCCAACTATGGACCTTGCAGTTTGATCACCGCCCATTTCCAAACCCTTTCACTTATTAACTATGGTAATAGGTGGAGCTCACGATGAACCAACCAATATGGTTGTGCCTATGGTCAGGCCACCACCACCTACCAAGACTCGTTTACAAATTTTTCCCTTTAGTAACATAGGTGTCAACAGAGTATGGGATGATTCCACCATGGTTCCAGAGTGGAAACCTACCACCACCCATCGCTCACCATCATAACGCAACCCTTGATAGCCTTTTTTGAAAATGGTGGTGACAATGAAGTTTAGGATAATTTGGTTATGGTTCCAATGTATGAACCCTACCCACTAGGAGACCTCCCACCACTTGTTTCTTATTACTTGTTAAGTGTTGTGGGTGAGAATGCAGAAGAGTACACATTCCATCATAACATTGACCATGTACTATGGGCCCTGTAAGAATGACATGTCAGGGTCATGTTAGCATGATGAAGTCGACATGGGAACCAAATGGGAAATGTGATGACATGGGCTCTTTTAACAAGCTAAAATTCTTATGAGAAAATCGTTTGATCCAAAACTCAAATTGAGGTAAAAATTATGTCATTGGAAAGCTCTTGATGAGCTAATAATCATGGTGGCATTAGAATTGAATGCTATGGATTGGAGAAAAAATGAACTTTTTGGTAACCCCACCTTCATAAAAGTCCGTGGAAGTTGGGTAAAAAAATAGTAAACACATCTCACAGCTCAAGAAAATCCAAGTGGGTAGGAGGGAGGTGGTTTTACTTCAAGTCATGGAAGGGTTAGGGATATCTATATAATTTTAAAAATAGGGAAGATACTTAAATTTTCATAGAGGATCCATGTTTGTGAAGCAAGTTGAAATAAGTCTCTCATTCATAGGTCATAAGGTATCAAAGTAGTTGAATCCTTCGTTGTGATGTGATTACTAATAATTTTAGTAGAAGGTAGATTTGGGGTGCATATAATAGAATGTCAAATATTTGAAGAGCCATAAGCTATATTTGTGTAGCTTGAAGAAGAGAATAGGAACTTGAATAAGAAGGTCAAAATTTTCTACTAGAAGTTAGTAATGATCGAGAGAAACATTAAGACCTCAATAAGACTACTTATAGTGCTAAAATTTTGATGTGTTGAAAATAAACATTCCCTCATAGTTGTTACGGTGAATTTGGGGAAGCATAGAGTTGAAAGCGTGCAACTTAGAGAGAAGGTAATTTTGATGGATAGCTAGCAAGAGGAGAGACTCACATAGATGATGAATCAACTATAACAAGAGTTGGAAGAGAAGTGGGAGACATTGGCAAAGCTACAAGAATATTTTGAAGAGACTAGGAAAGCTTCTTCCATTGTGTCTACAAAATTCATCACCATGGCTAAGCCAAGAATGTTAAGTTCACCTTTTATAGATATTTACCTTGATAATTTTGGTGATCTTTAAAAGCATGCAAGAGGAATTGGTTCCAAGTTGTAAATGTAGATGGGATATGATGGAAATAGGCTAGGAAATAAATGTCAAGGCACAATAAGCCCCATCGTACATAAATTAATGTTCAAACATGAGTGTGTAGGTTTTGTTATATATAGTTGTTGCCCATGAGAAAAATGATCACATTTCTTAAGAAACAATATATGGAAGAATTGGTGTACTCATCAAAATAAGAATAGATATAAAAAGAAGGTGATAACACACCACCACTTAATCATTACTGAGATAAATTGGAGAAGGGAAACAAAGATAAGAGTGGAAATACTTATATTTCACCCACACTTAAAAGAGGTAGAAAATCAATTAGTTGGAAAAGGGTGAAGAATAACAATAGGTATGCATTAGGTAGGACCTCCTTTTTGTCATCGCTATAACAAGAAAGGTCCTAGAATTTACAACTATTAGTGCTTAGATGCATACCCATTCTATGGAAAGAGAGGCCATCTTAAGGCATATTACTAGGAGAATAAAGCCACATTCCATAAGATATATTTTTAAACGAAAGAATGATAATAATATTTCCTAATCCAACAATGAAATCACAAGTATATGGAGAGAAAGAGTGTCCAGTAGCCCATCATGGAGCACCAAAAATTCTTTCGACCATTGCAAGTGGAGTGGACATTAGGAAGTAAATTATTAGATGTTTCATTCAAATTCATCTCTAAAATTGCATAAGAGAAGATTGTACAAATTGAAGACTAAAGAGGATGAAGAGCTTCCTACATATCTATCCTAAGGACAAGAGATTGTATATGGATTTATAATATCACAAGGGCATCAATAGGGTGGACAATAGGTTGATGTCGAAATCAAGGGTAGTCCCTATCCAATTGTTACTTTTGATCTTCTATAAGATTATTCTCTTCTTGGAAATTTATTAGAGGTTGGTACCCAAAAGCCATTGACCTTAAGGCATGCTCAGAACTCAATGACATACACCAAAGCAACCAAACTTATGGATAATTGTTAAATGTTGTATTTCTTGAAAAGGATGTCACTTTATTGACATTTCTATAGAAAAAGAGTGTTGTGCAAACATGTTCAAGCTCAAAATATTGGTTTCCATACTAGAATCTGTTGATCTTATTATGAGATTGTAGAATACACTTCAATTTTTTGAAATTGCTTCATGATGGTATGCGATGGTTGAGAACCCGACAAATAAGAAAGTACCAGAAATTAACCTTCCTTTCATTCACTTCCAATATATATTGTCTCCAAGTCCAAGAACAAAAGGGGATTTCATACTAAATATGGTTAAGAATTCTGATTAAATAATTCATATATGAAGATCATTGAAGGATGAGATTTAGTGAGCATGCTTCTACACTATGGGAATAACTAAATCCAACAACCAAAGCCATAGCTACAACAAGAACTAGAGCTAGTAGTCAAATATGTTAGTTATAGTCAGAGTTTTAGAGAGGAGCAAGATTTCATAGGCATCTTCCATTGTAGTAGAAAAAAGGAACATTGCTATCTAGATTAGTTTTATTGAATCATTTGGAGACTGAAAGACCGCTTATTAAGGAGGTGTAATTAGTAATGGATTGAAAAAACCAGAATGGTTGTAAGACAAAACACACATAGATAAATTCAATATTTAATGAAAGTGGAAAGTAAGAAAAGAAAATGCAACAATAAATAAATTAAATGTAACCAAAAAAGAAAAAAAAAAAAAAATAGGAGACAGAGTTTGGGAATGGGAAATGAAAGGATAAGAATGCTCAAACTTCAAATTTCTCCCCTCTTGGTTAATATCTTTCTACAATTATTCTCAAAAATTGATTTTATTGGCTGGAATGGAAGATGACATAGAGACATGGATTGAATTGTAACATAATATTATTGAAATGGGAGTTAAGCCACCATTTGAAGAAAACTTTCTTAATTAGGTTTTGAGGGTGAAATCTCCATGTTTATCATATGTTTGACTTCACTATCATGAAAATTTTACGTTTCCAAAATACTACTCTTATTCATGTTTAGTGTTTTATAATGAGTGCGTTAAGGGTTCTAAGGAAGAATTCCCACTTCTCATCCTATTATCTAACTCAAAATTTTATCCTCAACTATTTCTTGATGAATTTCGAGAGCTCTATATTACCTATTATTCATATTACACTAATATGAAAGATCTTCAACTACCATTAATTAAATGTTGCAATATTTTAGATGATTTTATTAACTTGTTTGCAAACAAAGAAATATTGAAATGGTTGAGACCAATGGTGGTTGAATGACCTTTCCATAATGAATTTCTTTGAGCGGAAGGCCACATAATCCTCAACACTAAAAGAATAATATATGGAAGCTAGTTGAAGTAATTGTGGGAACCCATGTGACAGTAGAATGTGGGTTGTATGATCCATGCATAGGATGGTAGGTCATCTCTCAATTCCTGGGGTCATGCAATTTATTCTTGGGAAATTTCTTGGTTGTATTATGTATAGAATGGAAATTACCATAATATCACCATCTCTTCATTCCCCTAATTTTTCTAATCATCTGGTTTAAATCATATGGCGATTAACTTGGTTAACACTTTTATTAGATTTTAAATTTGTCTAATTCCCATGAACAGCATTATAGTTGTGATATCCTATAGCACAAGTAGCTCAAGTCATTAGTTTTACCTTGGGTTTATTCCTTTAGAACCATTATAGATGTCCAATTAATTATGTCATGTTCAAATATATCCACATATGCACAAATTGTAATACTTGTGTATGTAATTGTTGTGGAAGAACATCTACTTTACATGTGTATGTGGATATGTTCTTTCTTATTTCTACAAGAATATATTATATTTACTATTATTTTACCTTTAATATTGGCGTAATTTCTTACATTGTTGATGAAGTGTTAGGAAATGATGATATTAAAAATTCATTGCCATCCAGAGAAAAAATTCAAGATGGAAATTTACCATAAAGTTTAGAAATCTTGTCTAATCATATTAGTCCTTAATATGCTATTTGTAAAATGTTTTGTGATATTTTGTAAAAATATTCAATTTTATAATGATTTTATATAGTATCTATAAAATTTTGGTAATTTTTAAACTAAAATAATTTTATACTATAAAATTTGGGTAAATCATTTTTAGGAAAAAATGGAAATTAACAAATCATTTTTCTTTGGAAAAGGCATGAAAAGTTATCCCACTTGCGAATATTAGCCCCTAAAATTTTCCTTGTTGCTATCCCCATTCATGCTAGAATTCTTTACTCTTTGTTCATAATTAAAGTAGTACATATATATTTATTGATGGTTGAAATACAATTACATGAACATATATAATTGTTAGGTATCTTTGCCAATTATTATTACTATGTGATTTTTTATGATTGATGGATAACTAGTGTGATTATCATTTAAAAACATGAGGAGATGTTCATTACAATGTTTAAATTAAAAACCATTAAGACTAGTACTGTTGTGGAATCAAGTGTTGTATACAATTTGGTGGGAGGAAAATTTTATATTTGGATACCATAATTTAGAACAAGACACTAGTGAAGAAATCATCAACGAAGCCATCAAAATCATAACTAAACTTACCCATATAATCATGATGTTGTCTCTACTATGATTATCTATTTATATATATTTCAATTGAATATTAATGTGCAAACTAATTTCATTGAAGAGATTTAAACAAAAAAATCAAGTCCTAAAACCATATATTAAGACAAAGTTGTTAGTGATAGAGTTGATGAAGACTTGACTAAAGAGTGGGGGGGTGCGTGAATCAGTTTAGTATACTCATGGACATTAATATTCTTTTCTTAAAACTCATTAATTGAAACATTACATGAGCAAATTAACAAATAATGACCAACATATTGAATATGTGAACAACAAGTAATAAGAAAACCAAACCATCACATGAACACATAATAACAAGACACATTGATTCCATATATATGTGGAAACCCATAAAGGGATAAAACCACAGTTTTATTATTGTTGTGATGTAAATGCAAGCTCCTACTCCTTATTACATATGATTTTGTATAGGTCCCAACCTACCGGAGGTTGCTACCTCAATTTTCTGCAAGCTGCAACATGCAAGGAAGCTCCAACTCCCATATGGTTTCTGTAGGCTACAACCCATAGAAGGCTCCTTGCTCAACCAGATCCAACTGGATATTTATCAAGATTCAACTTGAAAAGAGACTACGATCCCCTTATGAAAACATGGAAAAAAAATGTGTTGGTCTACCTGGTCATAAATTTTGCATACCTGCATCTTCATTTCTGTATCTTCCTTTCAGAGATGCTTCATTATCCTCTTTAATGGTTTCCTATTCTAAGTTATTCATGGAGGCAAGGTCCTCTTCTAACTTCTCGCACAATCTATTATTTTCTTCTAGCTTATGTGTAGCTGAATCAACCTCAACTTCTAATCTTTTATATTGTAGGTATCTTTCCTCGAATTTACTTGTCATCACCTCTTCTAGTTTCCTTACTCCTTCAATTTGAGTCTTCAGGCTCATAATTTCCTCCTTTTACTTATGCTCTCTCTCATCACATATCTACACTAGTTTCTTTAAATCTTTGTTTTCATTCTTCAATCTTTCTATACTAGCCAATGATAAGTCAAACCTAGCTTGATTTTCATTTGCATTTTCTTCAAGAGAGTTAGGTACATTCACACATGTAGATGTTTCATTTAACTGAATGCTTTCCCTTTGACAAGGTTTTTCCTCCTTCCTCTTTCTCTTTCCTTTCTCTACATTGTTGTTGCTAGTCTCTTCATACATGAGCTGCAATCTATCCGAGATTTCTTTTGCAAAAGTTAAATCTATTATTGTATCAAGATCCTTATTATGAATATTTCTATATATAACAAATTTTTCCTTAGCATTCCATTGTTTTCTTGCACAAAGGGAGAGTTTTATCATAACCTTTGCATACAAGCTTCCATACACTAGGTCCATAAGCTATCAATTTGGTTTTAACCTTATCTCTCCACTCATGAAAGTTTGTTGCACTAAAAAATGGTACACTTTGATAGTCCATGACTCAACCAAATCTACCTTAAAGTTGTTAGGATTATATAGAAGGAACTAGATCTAATACAAATTGATGAAAACTTGACTAAACTGATGGTGGGGGAGTGTGAATCAGTTTAGTATACTCATGGACATTAATATTCTTTTCTTAAAACTAATTAATTGAAACATTACATGAGAAGCTTAACAAATAATTACCAACATATTGAATACGTGAACAACAAGTAATAAGCAAATCGAACACATGAGAACATAATAATAATACACATTGACACCAGATATATGTGGAAACTCATAAAAGGAAAAAACCACAATTTTATTATTGTAGTGATGCAAATGCAAGCTCCTACTCTTTATTACATCTGATTTTCTATAGGCCCCAACCTAGAGGAGGTTTCTACCTCAATTTTCTACAAGATTCAACATGCAAGGAAGCTCCAACTCCCATATGATTTCTGTAGGTTACAACCCACCAGAGGCTCCTACCTCAACCAACTCCAACTAGATATTTATCAAGCTTCAACTTGAAAGGAGACTAGCATACCCTTATGCAAACTTGGAATAACAATGTACTTGTTTACCTAGTCATAAATTTTTCAAATCTCCATCTTCATTTTTGCATCTTCTTCCCTTCAAATCTGCTTCACATTAGCTTCATAAGTGCCAGGTAACTAATGCATAACATTTCGATCAACTCTCACACATTCATCCATTCTCTAATGTCTTGTGCCTTCCAAAATCACATATTTTATAGAGATATTATTCTAGATGTTTCTATCCCACATAGGAATATGAAGTGAATAGGATTGACTCTTTTCCTTCAACTTCATTCATTTCCAAACTCTTGATAACTTCAATATTGGAACACAAAAATAAACAATCCATACAATATTAATTTCAGCCATATGTAATGATTAAATGCATCAACCTAATTCCAACATCAAATGATAATATTTATCATTAATGCATCACAACAATCTTTGCAACATATTTTCCTTTTCCTTGGATCCTTGCCTTTGCATCACAACAATTAAGCTTAATCAACAATTTCACATCGTACATTCTTTAATATAGAAATCTCTGCAACATTATCAAAACATTTTAATGTATCACAACTCCTCCTCCTTCTCTTGCTCCTTTGCCTTCGTTTTCTCCTTGTTGCTCCTTGTGTTGTTACCTCTCCTTGCCTTTCTGCTGCTCCTTGCATTGTTGCTACTTTGTTGCTTGCTTCTCCTTGTATTGTTGTTTCTCCTTGCATTGCTGCTACTTTGTTTCTCCTTTCCTTATTGTTCTTTGTGCTGCTCATTTGCTTCCTGCTCTTGTGCTTCTCATTTTCTTGTTGTTATTTGTGTTGCTCCTTTGCTCCTTTGCCATCAATGACAATAATTCCAACAAGGGTAATTGAAAATTTTAATTGACGATTTTGGTCATAAAATTTACAACTAGTTTAGAAGCCTTGGAACCATTTTTAAAGACATTGATATATGAATAAGACTAAAAATAGAGAACAAATTCAAATTTTCAAATATTATTTTTGTTGGTGAAGTGAGAAGGAAATAAGTCACCCATTTATGAACGATCTTCATAATTGAATAAGCATTCAAATTTCCCAAGGGGTGCAACTAAATTGGTAATCACCATGATACGAAGTATTATATAAAAAATGAGGTTCAATATTCAAATCCCCGTGGGTTGAGTCAACAAAATAAAAACATTGAAATTAATGAGAAAGAACTAATTTAATATTACATGGCTAATTTCTTTTCTTAAATCCAAAAGTTTTAACCTTAGAAGGATACTAAAATATTCTTAGAGACAAAATGATTCACCCTAGAGGGATCTTAAATATTTCTTAGCGATGAATTAATGGAGGTGATGCATGCCTTTGGGAAATAAAATAACAGCTTAGTTGGAATAATGATGGAAAAAAAAATCCTTAGAAGATCCTTTGTCCATATAAATAATTAGTGAACAAGGTAGTTGATGTTCTAGTTATTTTGGTACCCTAACAAAAGCTTTAAGGAATTTTGTTTAAAGCTATGAGTGAATGTAAGAGAATGAATGTAAAATACATTTTCCTAGCCTAGTTAGGATCCCATGAGACTCTTGATTTTCATAAAAAGAATATTTTAGTTTGGTTTATATGTGTCTAAAATTTCCTTCCACTCATTTTGTATACATTGATGCTTAAGGAGTTTCTCCATGTTCATTTTAGTTACTTTAACAAATTATTAATATATTTGGAAGAAGTTATATATCTATCTATCTATCTATCTATCTATCTATATATATATATAGATATATATATATATATATATATATATATATATATATATATATATATATATATATATATATATATATATATATATATATATATATATATATATATATATATATATATATATTATGGAATTTATATCTCATCGTAAGTGATTTAGTTGTAGGTTTATTGCTCAGAACCCTTTGTTAAAACTTTCTTACAAGCTTAAGTGAAGCCCTATTAACAATATTTTAGCAAGATTAGTTTATGATGTTGGGACCCTTCCTAGGATTATAATAGTGGCTTATGGGCCCATTAGAGATAAGAGTATGATAAGTATGGTAGAAATTTAATGTAATATGGATTAGTTCCAACATTTTAGTTATTATCAAATAAAGAAACATTATGTAATGACTATTAATAAATGTAATATGTGCCAAGAAAATAACATTGACTATCTAGTTATAAGGTGGTTGCTATAAACAACGATAAATTATTTCTTATCGAGCATGTATGATAATATTAGTACGTTTGGGCATAGCTCATTGGGAGGTTTCTCCCTCAAATGGGGAAATAAATAAGAGTTGATCCTTTCATAAAATTATAATTTTGTGGTGTTTCCCTACTTCAAGGGTTATATATAGGTGTGTATGTGTGTGTGTGTGAGAGAGAGAGAGAGAGATTAAGTTTTAAGTTCTAAGGTTCGTAATAAGTAATATTAAAGAACTTCTCAAGGAATAATTGTAAAGTGATTTCCCTTGGTTTCATTTTTCAAATGTGGAGTTGTGACACTTAGAAAGTCTTTTTAGAATTATGTCGGGGAATTTCTATAAATTAATAGCAAATATATATTCCCCTTATAAAAATATATTATTTTAAAAAATTGTTCCAATTTAGGGTTGGATAAAAGATATATTGTAGCTTGAAAAAACTCAGTTTAAGGGTTTTTAATTGATGACCATAGGTATTGAAAATCTATTCTGTTTTAATAAAACACCTAAATTGAAACTAGAATAATAACATTTCTCAAGTAATTTGTAGGGATTTATATTTTATGTTATACTTCCTATTATCATTAGTGTGCATTAGTACTTGTAGAACTCTATTGAAACCTATATATGAACCATGTATGGTATTGAGTATGGAATACATTTGTTGTAATCACTAGAAGGTAATACCTTTACTATGATAAGGATTTTATAGTACAACTAAAATGGAATTAATGTTGTACAAATGCTATGATTTAATAAATACCATGATTCAATAGATGCATGAAGTGATATAGAAATTGCTTATGAATATTAGTATCTAGAAAATTTTCATTAATGGAGAGACAACTAATTCCAACTTATCTTTTATTACTTTCCTGTAGCATATGAATGGTACATAATTGAAGTGTGACATTAGTAAGTGATTCCTAATAGTCTCTAGTATGTTTTTTATACAATGGTAGAGTTCCTTATGGAGCGATTCTTATATATTTATGTGTGTGTGAGAGAGAGAGAGAGAAAGAGAGAAGGTGGGCATGAAGAGATATATTATGAAATACATATTTTCATTTTGAATCATACCACCCTCTTCCTCTACACCGACTCTGATATGGGGGTGGGTATGGAGGGATATATTGTGTAAGACATTTTTATGTTGGAGGTGGGTGTGGGGGGATATATTTGTTGGATTCACAATTATATCTTGACGACAGTGCAAGGGGTGAATCAACATATTACAACTTTTAGTTATTTAAAACATTCAAGAACTATGAAACATCAATATCATAAGTTGAACATTATAGGTTTTAATTGTGTACAATTAATTGTTGTAAGAAAATCCTTAATAAAATTGAAAAGATTAATGGAAAACAAGCACAGTGACATAAATATTTTAACTTGGAATCCCGGACTGGGAAAAATATAAAGATATTTTCAATATACATTCTTCTATATAGTATTACAATACAATATATATCCCACAAAAAACATAAACAACCAATCCATTTACCCTAGATTAGAATATAATCATAATTTCCTAATTGAAATTTCAAAACCACCATGCATGACAAAACCACTTTTAGCAAAAACCATGTGCGGAAAGTTTCCATAAATAGATGAAAAATGCTATCCAATAGGGGGGGCTACCATATATTCTCCCACCACCAAGTGATCTGCTCACTACACCTATTTTATTGTACAATGCATGGGGATGGTCTGGTAAATAATATAGCACATATGCAAAATTCTCCCAACTGTTGTTTTCTTTTGCACATAGGGAATTATAGGGGCACATGATTATCAATCCATGGAAATAACACCCATTGCTTCTTTACACCAAGAGAACATATTAGTTCTCACAGATTTTGTTAATTAATCTACAACATTCTTCAATGTGTCATAGCACCTTCATCTCTTTCATCACATTTCTCATTAAGTGATATTGAACGTCAATACACTTTTCCTTTGAATAATAATCTAGGTTCTTTTCTACTACTGCACTCTAACTGTCACAATTTGTCCTTACAACTTGTTGTACCAACCTAGTAGCTGAACACAAACTCTATAAACATATTGCTTCCTTTCTTACATGGGATACTTCCATGTATTCAACTTGTATTGTTGATATTTCCACTACAAAATGTATTTATCTCATCCAGTTGATTTCTCCTCCAAATAGGTTAAACACATAACTACTTGTATATCTTCTATAATCTAGATATCTAGCTCATTTTGCATCAACAAATCCATGTATGTTCAACACTCTATCCAATTATGGTATATTTGTGTAGCACAATCCATAGCTAGTAGTGCTAGGAAAATACCTGAAAACAATATTTCTTGTTATACATTGCCTCTTTCTTGGTTTTGACATATACTTTCTCAATACTCCCATTGAATGTGTAATGTTCGGCCTAATACATACCATTGCATACATCAATCTCCCAACTTCATTATCACATGGAACATGGGACATGTCCTCTTCCTCTTCCCATGTCTTGGGATACTGATCTATAAATAAATTTGCACCTATAGGAATAGGCACCATTTTGGTTTATATTATATATCAATCTCCCAACTTCATTATCACATGGAACATGGGACATGTCCTCTTCCTCTTCCTATGTATTGGGATATTGATCTATAAATAAATTTACACCTATAGGAATAGGCACCATTTTGGTTTAGATTCATGCATAATAAACATCTACAATATTGTTGTGACATATTTCCTTTAACTTAAATAGAGACCAATTTTAGAGGAAAACTAGGTTTCCATTTCCTAGATGATTTCCCTTTCATTTCCAATCTACAACATAGCGTCCACATACAATAAAAAATAAATAACATGATCAACAACTAATTTGAAATACACATAGTGATCTGCTTCGCTCCTTGAGAATCCAAGTCCCAACATATAAGTATCGATTTTTGATACCACATCCTAGGTGATTTTTTTATAGGGAATTTTTCAACTTGCATCTTAGCTCTTTCTTTTGTAACACAACAAATCCCTCTAGCCGATTCATGTATATTTCCTCTTCTAGATCACCATGTGGGAATATTTTCTTCACATCTATACATTCTACTTCAAGATCAAAAGAAACAACAATAGATAAAATAAATGTAATAGAAGTTAACTTGGAAATAGAAGAACAAATATCACCCATGTCAAATTTCTCCACCTAGGAATAATACATCTCTATTAATCAATCTTTGTATTTCTCCACTCTACCTTCTACACTGATATTTTTCTTAAACACCCATTTCCTACAATTGGGATTTCTTCTAGCTAGAAACTCCATTAGATCACAAACCTCATTCTTGTCCAAGGCTTCCATTTCTTCTGTAATTTTCCATTCTATGAATCCACTACCTCCCTAACAGTTCTAGGATCATCATTAGTAATTAAAAAAATAAAATTTGAATGGAAATAAGGTGGAGCATACCTTTATAGTTTCCTTCTTTAATGAATCGATCTCCTTAGTGCCAGATGATGTGGTTCTTTTTCTTCTAATTCATGTTTTTCTATAGAGTCTGATTAATCATCATTCAATTTGAGATATATCTTCTTTGGTTCTTTCTCATTTAGTATGAATTCCTATTTGACAATATCTTTGACTTCTCTAAATACGACATCTCTTCTATACATAACTTTCTTAGTTTCTAGGTTCCAAATATTATAAGCTTTGTATAAATTATGGTGTATATTTGCAACTACTTATGAAGTTTTAATCAAAATCACAAGACACAAACATACTCCACTTCTCTTAGGAAATTAATTCACAATTTAGAACAAAATTATCATACATACAGTAAGGAATAACACACATTCACACATTATTTTTGCTTGGGAGAGCAGTCTGCTAAAAACCCCAATTCTTGCTTGCATTAATCTAATGAATAGGGATGTATTACAATTTCTTTACTGAACTGAGAACAACCTACAAGTGAATAACCTCTTTCTCTTCTCACTGATAAACTCTGACCCAAATTTAGTCAATCTCTTCCTTTACTTGATACCCTATTTCCTTGCACAATTCCTTGAGAAATTAGGCCCATGTTATTTAGGAATTTCTCCAAGATGGATTACGTAATTCCCAAGGTTGATCATCTAACTGAATGCAACACATGCACATGCAAGACTAGTCTAAAACTAATGTTACACTTCCTTGGAATATCCACCATAGCTGGAGAATGAAAATTCTCTGCTGGAATAGCTATTTTTTGTTGACTAATCAATTAAATAGATGATAATTGAGTTTGAATACACATCTGACCTTCCACTAGTTCCTCCAGTATTTGGAACTAGCTTTATTGAAAAAAATTGAGATAACTGACGTTGATTGATACAAAATAAAAGTCACACATGCTTAATTGAACTCTGACTCCTCCAACTCGAATTTATTGAGTAAATTGGGTGACATAAACCATGTCACACAATTTAACTACATCCAAATTGTCTGCTAATGCGGAAATTCAAATTTTCTCAATTTAATCAAGGCAAAATAAAATCTAGAATTTATTGCTTCATTTTTCAACAATCCCTCTCAGAAAGAAAGGTATTATCAACCACCCCTATCCTGCGCCTTTGGAACTCAAACATCCCTCTTGATAGGGCCTTTGTCAAAATTTCAGCATCTTGTCGCCTTGTCAGAATGTAGTGTAGAAGCATTATCCACCTCTACACATGGTTCCATAAATGGTTATACTAAATGTCTATATGCTTGGATCGATCACAAAATACAGGATTCTCAGAGAGCTTGATGCAACTATGTTTATCATAGTAGATAAGAGTTGGATCCATCATCTTATCAAATGGTTCAACACATATCTTTCTCATACAGATCTCCTCACATGCTACTTGACTTGCAACCATGTATTTTTCTTCTTCCGAGATGAGCACCACAAATATTTGCTTCTTGTTGTACCAGGAAATAACTACAGACTCAACCTTGTAAATTCCACCTGATGTACTCTTTCATTCTAATGGAGTCCTTGCCCATTCTACATTTGTGAAGCCACATAGCTTCACTCCCTCTATCTATCTGCAACATAGTCCAAAATAGGTAGTTCCTATGAGGTACTATAAAACATGCTTAGTTTCCTTCCAAAATAATTTGGTAGAACTAAGCATAGTTTGGATTAAAAAGTTAAATGGATAACACATATCTAGTGATGTGTCCACAAGATACATGAGTGAACCCACTAGCTATCAATAACTAGTAGCATCTACTTCTTCACCTGAAGTGACATCCTCCTTCCTCGAGTTAGTCACTAGAGGTGTCTCTATGGGTTTGCAACTCTCTATGTAGAACTTTTGTAATATCTCATTCGATACTTTCCTTGAGAGAAAAATATTTTTGCATCACCTTGCCATACTTCCAACCCAAGGAAGTAGTGCACGAGATCCATGTCCTTCATTTTAAATTCCCTTGCAATGTCCTCCTTGCAAGATCTGATTAGTTTCTCATTAGTAGTTAAAGTCAAATCATCAACATATAAGACAATAATAAGAAATTTACCTTCTACCAACATATGGTAGAGGCTTGCATCCGCTTCACTTTTGGTGAAGCCCAAACTAGTGAGATAGCTATTGATCCTGGCATACCAAGCATAGGGTGCTTGTTTGAGACTATACAAAGCTTGCTTAAGTCTACACACATGAGACTCTCAATCAAATCTCTCAAAACCTTCTAGTTACTCGATGTAAACCTCCTCCTTAATAACTCGTGTAAGATCCCTAGGTTAAAATTTCTTGTAATAAAGATAATAAAGGAAAAAATAAGACCAAGTTCATGCAACATGTATTCCAAGTTGAATGTTGGGAAAAAAATCATAGCAGCTGTTCATTTGGTTTATTATGACTAAGCGGAAATTGCCAAAGGAAATCGAAAAGGCTTTGAAAATGCAAAGATGCATTAATTGGCATTTATTTATGAAAGCAGTGGAAAATACGAGAAAAGGAAGGTGAAAGGTCACATGTCACATGTGAGGAGGAAAATGAAGGAGAAATACTAGAAATTCAATAGATTAGAGGCCTCAATGATAAAAGGTATTCTGAGGACTCTTGCACACTTAGAGCATTCTTGGAGCACTCTAGTATTAGAGAAAGGAAGGAAAAGGAAGGAGAAGGAGGGAAAAAGAAAGAAAATATCACGCAAGGAAGAGTTGGATCAGGCGGCTACAGTGGGATTACTTGTAGGTATCGAGTTGCATGTATGATTTCCTTACTAGTTTTGGTATGCATGCTACATGCATGTGTGTATTGTTAAATTTTCATAGGTCTACACTATTCTTTTCTTTGATAATTGTATTTCATCATTAATACATTAAGTTCACCCCATATCATCATTAAATTATTCATATATATATAGAAGGAACAACAACATCATCATCATCATCGATGCAACAGAACATAAAAGGAACAATGGAACAGAAGAATGCACACACATAGAGACACCAGGATTGGTCCAAGGCCGAGGAAAAACCCACTAAGGGGAAACCCTTGAAAATATTCTTCTTCTTAGATCATCATCAAATGATTCAAGAAAAGAGATTATTGTTGGCTTGTTGGGGCCTAACCCAGGTTTATAAGTGTTTTAGTCGAACAAATCCGGCACTACCGGCCCTTTTGGCAACAATCCGTGGAGCACGGATTGAAGTCTCACTCGAGGTAGTATGGGAGGGTTC
This sequence comes from Pinus tabuliformis, assembly GCA_031772625.1. NCBI lineage: Eukaryota > Viridiplantae > Streptophyta > Pinopsida > Pinales > Pinaceae > Pinus > Pinus tabuliformis. Next base: position 881,854,280 of record CM062820.1, on the reverse strand, counting down.
TCAAACCAAGTTTCCACACCCTTGGGATGTCTTGATGTGGTCTATAGAGGTCATGAACCGTTCTGCAGCCTCGTGCCACTCTATATTGCTATCAGGCTTTCGCGTAGATCCGCTCAGATGCACTTTCTTATTAATGAATTTATTACAGATTTGATCTTCTTCTTATAGTCTTTAAGCAAAAATTTAACAATAAAACCCAGTGCGCACAATCACAATTCTTAAAGACAGTCATAAACTCATAAATCTGATGCATAAACCAGAATATAAATAGATCCACAATATTTCATAGTCAACACAATATTTTAGAACCAACTTATCTTTATTAATATCTTTGTTTCAGTACAATCCACTTCTTGCCCTATGCACATAGTTGCAGGGATCTGTGCACACAGCTGCGGACTCTATCAGGCCTCTGCACACACAGTTGCGGAGCCTCTATCTAACCACTAACACCCATGACCTAGACATACAGCCTCAGAGTAACTACTACTTTCACAAACCCATAACACACCACCTCGTCCAAAACGCTGCCTCCACCCTTAGAGCCTCGCTCTATTTATACATTTCCAGGGTCCGTGGACCATGGGCAGGCTGACTCACTTCCTATTATTTTATATTATTTTTGGGCGGACAACCCTTTGACTCGATCTATTACATTTCGCACTTCACGCACTTCGCGGAACTTTTACAACATCATTACCCTAAATTATGGGCTCTAACCCCCATAACTGTTACGCGGGGCCTCTGCTTCCCAACAGGCCCCCAACAAAATCATCGTGACTCATCTTGAGTCACTCATTGGTATGGAAATGCGCGCTGCCAAATCTTCATAGTCCACCATCCCTATGAATGACGCACTTCATTCTGTTGCTCCCTCTTTGTCTCCTACAACTCTTCTTCAAGCTTCTGCTTCATTGCCTCTACTAATTCACGCAACCGATGATGCTCATTCTGCTCTGTTCGGTTAACACAGAGCACCCCCTTATAGGATTTTAGCTCTAGCTGGGGTGCCGTATACGTGAACTCTTCGTGCCAACACAACAAGTTTCCAATTTCAAGTCTACTACACGCACTGTCTGCTGCAGCTTGTGTTGAAATTTTGCAAGAAAATTGTTGCTGTCCGCGGGATCCCAATCTTCAACGTGCATCTGAGACAAATTTTTAACTGCAATTCCATCATTTGTCTCCATATTCTCAGTCTTTCCCTTACCTTTTATGGTTTGCTAGCCATCCCATGGGTTAGGCGGCGACATCCAGACCAGTTTCGCTTCATGTCTAAGAATTTCTGGTACATCCCCTACCATCAGTGATGAACTCTATGCGGCGCCCATGGCCGTCAACACCATACTATCCAAAAAGTCATGCATCTTCATTGGCCATATTACAACCCCCAGGCTTACTCTAGCGTGAATGATGAACAGTTCCATACCATTGGAAAGGCACAATAGCTTGAAATCACAGCTCATATGGCGGATACCCTCTGATGATTTATAAGTGGTTTGAAATTCAAATTTAGCCGTTCCCTCCTTTTCTGGTGCCGTCACGTTAAGCCTGCGGCAAATCGTTCCAGATCTGGTTTGTACCTCATCTCTTAATTGCCCGCTTCCCGCTCCTTTTTGCCATAACTCAGACATCTTGTCATGAATAGTGACAACAACGGTCAATTCTCTGCTTGTCCACATAGCAGTGTAACCCCTTCTGCGCAACTGTGACCCTTGTGACATACCGATTCTATGCACACCCCTGTTGTCATCCAACTCCCTCACAGACTGCTTTATCGTCCCGTTCTCTCTTTCAACTGCCTGGAGTGGTGGGACTGTCCTTCGGTTAGTTAGTCAAGGTGTCAGCCCACTCATATAGATCTTAAGCTGACTGCCATTTACTCGCCCCGGGAAGGGTTCTCCATTAAGCTTGCCAAGCTGGACCGCACCTCCATATATGACTTCTTTGACTACATAGGGTCCCAACCAATGCATTCAGAGCTTTCCAAGAAATTTCTCGAACTTGTTGTCATATAGTAATACTAGATCATTTTCTTTGAACGTTCACATCTTGATATGGCGATCATGCCAAGATTTTTCCCGCTTCTTTTGTACCTGCTGATGGAATCTTGCTAGAAACCATTCCTCCTCAAGTTCTTCCAGTTGCGTGATCCCCTCCTCCAAAGCCCTGCGGTCTACCATGCATGTCGTCATTGCTATTCACAAACTCGGTACAATATATTCCATTGGCATGACGGCTTCCTTGCCATAGAGTAACCGGAAAGGTCTCTGACCCGTCAACTTCTTGCACGTTGTTTGGTACTCCCATAGCACATCATGTATGCGCAAATCCCAATTGTTTCACTGTGCATTACATGCCTTTGTCAACGTAGTCTACAAAATTTTGTTAAAAGTTTCAATGGTCCCATTTTCTTGTGGATGGTACGGTGTACTCTGTTGATGATATATCTGGAACTCCTTAGTGAGCACACTGATAGTCTCATTCAGGAAGTGCGTTCTGCGGTCACTCATTAGAATTTTTGGACATCCAAACCATGTTAACACATTCTTGAACAAAATTTTATAGTTGTAGCAGCCGTGCAGTCCTTAACCGGCTGTGCTTCTGCCCATTAGGTCAAGTATTATCACAGTGATGATATAGAGCACACCCGTCTTTCCTTGAGGTGTGATAGGCCCCACAAAATTGATCGCCCATTTTTCAAACGGTTGCAGCATCATCTGTGGCTTGAGTGGCATTTCATCCCTCCGCGATGGTTTCCCTGTCCGTTGACATATGTCACAGGCCCGCCAGTATGCTTTTGAGTCTAGATGTAGAGTTGGCCACCATAGTCCAGCACGAAGAATCTTCTATGCTATGGAGCATCCCGCATAATTTCCTCTTGCAACCTGCACATGTGCTTTAGCAAGGATCTATCCTCGCTCAAATTTAGGTACATGTCTACGTAATATTTCATTGTTGCCCATTTTATCGAGGTGCCTACAATAATAGTAAAGTCTATTTCACGTATCACCAGTTCTTTCATCTGCTAAACACAATACCCCTGCAGCGCGGTTCTTGCGGTTAAGAAGTGGATTGTATCCTCAAAGTGGCCATCCGTGACACACACTACATAGAGCTGTGAATCAGGTAGTCTCTCCACTAAGTTTGTGGGTTCTTCACCATTCTCAATTCGGAACAGGTGATCTGGGCCTACGTTTAGATGTCCCGGCTTTCCGATGACTTCAAAATCATATTCCTAAAACAATAACAACCATCTACAAATGTGCCCCCCCAACACTGGCTTATTCACTAAGTATTTTAACACAGAATGATCAATATACATCTTAAAGTGTCCCCCAAGTAGATAATGGTAGTATTTATGGAGTGCGTATACCATCGCCAACCCTTCTCGCTCAGTAGTGGAGTAGTTCTTCTCAGCTTTGGAAAATCATCGACATGCGAATGTGATTGAGTGATCAATTCCTTCTGCTCCTTCCTATTTAGGAACCGTGCCTAATGTGATACACGATGCGTCAACATGCACATGAAATTCGATGTCCCATTTTGGAAAGACCAAAATAGGAGTTGATGCCATCTTTTCCTTGAGTGTTTCTAGACTTTTGTTACATTCCTCATTCCAACAATAAGTAGCATCCTTTTTCAACAACTGTTCCATTGGTGCCATGATTTTTGCGTAGCTCTTTATGAACTTTCGATAGTAACCAGTGTGTCCCAGTGTGGTGCGCAGTTGTTTGACACTTTGCGGCACTTGTAGATTGAGTATGACAGCAATCTTCACTGAGTCTACCATCAGGCCTTAACTGCAGACCACATGGCCGAGCAAGTTCTCGAAGGGGATGAGGAAAGTACACTTATTTAGATTTAGAGCAATCTAGTGCTATCGGCAAGTATCCCACATTAACTGTAAGCTCGTGGTATGTTTCTTGACTAGCCCAAAGACAGTCAAATCATCAAGATATACTTCTAAGAACATATGTATAAATTCCTTGAATGCCACTACCATGATGCACGAAAATATTGCTGTTGCATTCTTCAGTCCAAAGGGCATCACCATGTACTGAAAACAACCCCATTCGGTGGCAAAAGTTGTTTTACTCCTCTCCTCTCGCGCGATCTTGATTTGGTGGTACCCCAAGAAACCGTCCATGAAGGAGTAGGCTTCCTGTCCACCCACATTTTCTGGTACCTCGTCTGTAAATGGCATCAGGAATGGATCGCTAACACATGCATCATTGAGCTTCCTGAGATCCACGCATATGCGAATTTCACCCTTCTATTTTTTCTCGTATACAACCATAAGGCTTACCCAGTCAGATTTCTCCACTGGTTCAATTATTCCTGCTGCAAGCATTTTGTCCAACTCTTCGTAGAACTTCACTTTGTATTTTGGATTCAACCAATAAGGCCGTTGCTTGACTAGCTTCCTGTCCAACTTCAGGGTTATCTTCATCATTCCTAGGTCGTCGAGGATCCTTTTTAACTTTGCGATTTTAGTCAGGAATAAATCTTGATATTCTCGAAGTAACTCGACGACCTCCTCCACTGTGGCATCATCCAAATAGTCCCCAAGCATTGCATACTTCAGCTCCTCCTCTGTATCGATGTTTACATGTTTCATTTTTAATGATATGGTGATGTTGGGATCCACGATTGATGGTCCTCGAACCTCATGACTCCCTTCTATTTTCAGAATATTGATGTTTCTAGGGTCGCCCTCATCATCTTCTACCTGTACGTTGTAACATTCCAGGGCCTGGCTCAACTTTCACGACCACTCTGGCTGCACTATTTCTTCTAGTTCCAGTGGTATTTTGAAAATAGTAGCCTTCACAACTTGCAACGCGTCGTCGACCGTATCCATCCATTGGTATTCAAATAGGAATGTTAACAGGAATCCTTCATGCAAAATATCTCATGTGCCCATGCCATGTCGAAACTCTGTCTGAGTATACCAATGCCTCGAGATGACATCCAAGATATGATAAAACAAATGTACCCATTCCGGCTGGGGATCTTCCCCATAGGTTTTACTCCATTTAGTGAGGTGCGAGCACAGGTCTTCACATCCATCATATTTCTCGGTTAGTCATAGTTCCAACTTTTGAAACCTTATCTGCATCATTCACCTGTAGTCGTGCCATTCTTCAAAGGTTCCTTCATGTGTTCCCCACCACCGCGCAGGCGTTGCATGCAATGCCCATTTTAATGCATCAAACCTCTAGTGTTCTGGTACCACGCTCTCAAACTTGGTCAGGAATTCATCCATCGTTGTCAACCCATCATACATCGACAGTTTGTGATCCTGAGCATTTACACAACACAGCGACCTCGTCATCATGTTGCAGTTTAACATTGTCACTCCATTCAATTGGTTATGCCATCGTTCATCTTCTTCATTTAAATCTAAAATGCAAGCCTCTACACATTCCCATGGAATTCTTCCTTCTGCAATCGGATTTACCCAATCCTGATCTTACGTAGTTATCTGGTAGATATGATCCATGTCCTCATTGGTTTCATTGTCGCGTATGAGTTCAGTGTAGCGTGCTCCTTCAGCCAGGTCTAGTAGAATGACTATGCATAGGGACCTCCTTTCAAATATCATCTTTCGGTCCTTTAAATTAATGACCCCATTCATATCCATGGCCCAATCTATTCCTAATAATGTGGGGTAAGGGTTACTGTCATCCATAATTTCTATTACCTCAAAGTCTGATTGTGTGCTCGCACCTTCTATATCCACTGTGACTCCTTGCAATCTCCCCATGGGCAAGATCTTTTGTTGGTTCACCATCCATAATTGAATAGGATACCATTGTAATGTGGGCCTGCCCATGCATTCCCATGTCTTCTTAGGTAGCACGTTTGCATCCGAGACTAAGTCCAGAATGATCTGATCCATCTCATAGTCACTAATCTATGTCATTAATCACATTTCTCATCCAGTGCGCAAAGCATGTTTTCCCAATTTCTGGACCATGCGAGGTTCACCTAGCCCTGCGCACCTGGTTATTAGCTCTTGTAATCCCTTAATTGCCTTATTGTTACATAGCAACTTCATACATGTCTCTAAAAATGTAGTTAACATCGAAGGATCTATTTCCTGCTCGGGTTGATCCTTACTACCTAAAGTAGAGACCTCCGCGAAGCTCTTCTTAGCAGGGAAAATTTTAAGAACCCCCCCTAAATTTATAAATATAATAAATGGGCGAATCTCCATGGTATATAGGAAAAATGGAAGGCGATTTTATCAATAATATAATATGTATATATAATTTTTTGGCGAATCTCTCACCAGGCATGGCGAATATTTTACTCAATTATAAAATCTTGTAAGATCTTGGCGAGTCTTTCACTAAATAATAAAACTTTGTAAAGTCCTAGTGAATCTTAGCATAGGCTACATGCTGGTTTAATTCCCCCATTTAAATAGGCTACATTCCAGGTGAATACCATGGGTCAATAACATGTGCCATTTTGGTGAATACCATGGGTCAATACCATGTGCCATTTTTATTTTTATTAATTCTAATATTAGGGTTAATAATGGTTTTTTGCATGCTATTAATAACAATCTAGTCCATGGTATCTGTCCCATAGTATTTTGGCCATAAGTTTCACCTAAATATAACCCATTTTTTGAGTGTTTGTAAATATAAGGTGACTTATGGAGTAAATATAAAAAAATGTTTTATTTGTTTACCATACCTCTCGTTTATTTATATTTTTATTAATTTACCATACCTCTTTTACAAATATGGTATTTAGCCCATAGGATTCACTTAAATAAAACCTCTTTCTTGAGCCTTCATAAATAGAATGAGGGTTATGGACTAAATATAAAAAGAGGTTTTATTTATTTACGATATGTCTAGTTTATTTATATTTTTCTTTATTTACCATACCTTTTGAGTAAGTATAAAAAGACGTTTTATTTATTTACCATGCCTCCACTTTACTTATATTTGTATTTGTTTACACCCTTACATGCATATAAGGTGACTTATTGAGTAAATATAAAAAATGTTTTATTTATTTACCATCCCTCTCATTTATTTATATTTTTATTAATTTACCATACCTCTTTTATAAATATGGTATTTGGCCCATAGGATTCACTTAAATAAAACCTATTCTTGAAAATGGGCAAATGGATTCACTTAAATAAAACCTATTCTTGAAAATGGGCGAATGGAAGGTTGTAAGTCCTAATTTCAAGGGCTAAATTTACCTTTTTTACCCTCTCCCTTAAAATAAGGTGGGCTATTTGAGGTGATTTGTAAAAATGTACTATGATCCAAAATATTCGCCCAATAAAAATTTAAAACCCCTTAATTTCGCCAAAGGGCGAACATTCACCCCTAAAATTATCCTTGCTTCTTAGCTTCCATAAACATCCTCTTTGTGTGCTCCAAGTCGAACTCATGATTTTTTGTAGGGGTTTTATGAACCCTCTGTCTACCTCAGTTGATTTCCCCTATAGCTGCACCACTTCTGAGCATCATGTTCACATTGGGGTCTTCCTCATGTGGTTCAAACCTCATCATTTGGATGTTCTACGTCATTGTAGACTGTTCTGCCCTTTTCTCATGTATCTACACTATCAGTGTGGGGAAATCTATCATTTCATCATCGAACTGCTCGGAGTAGGGGCATGATATTCTGGTTGCGTTGGTACAATCATGCGCGTAGTGCCTTGGTCCTTCGCAGTTGTAACAGATTAGCTTCTCACCCCATTCCTCCCCGTCCTCGTCGTCACACTTGTAACCCACCACGCGCTATCTCTGCAGCTGGATCCTAATCTCGCGCCTGAGTCTACATCCTGTAGGCAAGTGTTCGATCCATCAACAATTCATAACTACTGCAATCTCATTCATCGTGGCCCACCGATCAGCAAAAATTGCAAAATAGCTGCATGGGGGGTCTGGGTAAACTTTTGAAGTAGGTGACAGTTGTCCGTTGTGCTTTCCTCCCACCTGACAGATTGTGCACCAGAGCAAGGGTGCCATGCTTCGCCCCGCCTATGCCTTTGGTCACAATGGCATTGGTCCCCCCGCTGCCAAATAGTTCGCAAAGACCAGATAGTGATCCTTATCATGGCCCTGGCTCCTACATTTTATGCACCACACTTCCTCTCACACTTTTGGCCGGGGTGCTTTCTCCTGTTTCAAACTCTGCATTTCCAAACATAGGTTTTGTCTTTGTGCATGGATCTGCTGAACTCCCAACCCAGGATCTTGTATTGGAGTCTCATGCAACCTCATCACTATCTCTAATGCTTCAGCCTAGGTTGAGATCTTCTACTGTGATAGTGCCATCTACAAATGTGGCATCAAAGACGCAACAAACTACACATGGTGCTACCCATTTGTTAGCATCATGTTAGCCTCTCGGATCGTACTTTTCAGTCTATGATCTAGATCCCAAGGGGTTTCACCTGGCAGCATCGTGATCTCCTTGAACCTGATGATCGACTGTGTCTCTGATTTCAGCCAGCTAAACTCTTTGTTCAATGCATCCCGGATCTCCACTATCCCAGCATTTGGATGATCACTAGAGTTCTTGATATACCAAGTCAGTGCACGGTCTTGTAGCGCACTCACCAAGGTAGCCTTTTTAATATTATCATCTGTAACTCCATGCGCTTCCCACACTACCCTTACTACAAACCAAAACTGTTCTGGATCTTCGCTTCCTACTCCTTTGAATACAGGCAACTTGATCATTCTCTCCATGTTATAATTCTGGTTTGCGTGCGGGTGTGCTAAGGTCAACTGCGAACTCGCATTGCTTCTAATCCAATCAATCTTCAATCTCTTTCTTTGTAGGGTTCCAAAATTTCGACATCAGACATCCCTTAGGCAGATCTCGGTCCCAGCAATGGAACCATTTGTTGGCTTGTTGGGGATTGAACTAGGTTTAGAAGTGTTTTAGTCGAACAAATCCCACAGTACCAGCCCTTTCAGCAACAATCTGTGGAGTGTGGACTGAAGTCTCACTCGAGGTAGTAAGGGAGGGTGCTGGAACCAGGTTTCTGCACCCTTGGGATGTCTTTATGTGGTCTGGGGAGGTCACAAACCATTCTGCGGTCTCACGCCACTCTATACTGCTATTGGGCTTTTGCGTACATCCGCGCAGATGCACTTTATTATTAATGAATTTATTACAGATCTGATCTTCTTCTTACAGTCTTTAAGTAACCATTTAACAATAAAACCCAGTGCTCGCAATCATAATTCTTAAAGATAGTCATAAACTCATAAAGCTGATGCATAAACCAGAATATAAATAGATCCACAATATTTCAGAGTCAACACAATATTTCAGAACCAACTTATCTTTATTAATATCTTTGTTTTAGTACAATCCACTTCCTACCCTGCACACATAGATACAGGGGTCCGCGCACACAGCTGCTAACTCTATCAGGCTACGCACATAGGTGTGGAGCCTCTATCTAACCACTAACACCTACGACCCAGATGTACAGACTTAGAGCAACTACTACTTTCACAAACCCATAACACATTACCTCATCCAAAAATCTGCCTCTACCCTTAGAGCCTCACTCTATTTATACATTCCCATGGTCTGTGGACCATGGGTAGGCTGACTCACTTCCTATTATTTTCTATTATTTTCAGGAAGACTACCCTTTCACTTGACTTATTACATTTCGCGCTCCATGCACTTTGCAGAACTTTTACAACATCATTACCCTAAATTAACGGCTCTAAGCCCCAAAATTGTTACGCGGGGCCTATACTTCCCAACAAGTATAATGATCTATAACTTTATGTATGCAACAAAAAAAATATGATATCCATGAAATAGATCTAATCATGCTTGAAGACAAAATAATGATTCTGATAACTGTAATATGCCTTCAATGACTGTGGAAAACTACTAGATACTACTATCACTATGGAAGATTATGCTTAAAACTGAGCAAAAACTTTGGAATATTGAAATCTCAGCTTTGAGTCTTGGACACAAAGAGGAGGAGTTGTGCAAGAGTCTATAGTAGACCTAGATGCTCTCTGTGATCTATATGCCAACCTATATGGCAGCCTAGATGCTCCCAGACCATTATGTGCATGCGTTCAGAGACCAAATCACCAGAGCTTCTCAAAACCCCTTGGATTCTCTTTTATATTTATTGTTCCTATGTCCAGGACCTCCTAGATGATTTCAACACTACTTTGTCAAAGTGTTTTGGGACTGACACCTCCAGATCTACCACTGGAACCCTGGACGCTCTCATAAATTTTTGTGCTATGGTCTATCGATCTTTGGATGATGTGATAGGCTTGTTTTCCAGGGACTAAAATTCCTAGTTTTGTGCTAACATCTAGGGATAGAAAGCCTTTGATCAGTACGAGCTTTGACCCCGAGATTGTGTACCCTTGTGCGAACATTCTTCCGAAAGACTTTTGTGAACCAAGACAATAAGAGAAGAGAAGATGGCTTGATTAAATGTGTCTGAATGAGCTCGACGTCTCTTCTATTTATAGGCTTTCATGAGGGCCCACTTGGGTTTAAGCAGTTACCTATGTGGTTAGGGCCAACCCATTCCATAATACATGTATTAATAAAATAATTCATTACTCAACTTCCTCTTAACCAAATTGGGTGATATTTAGGTCAAATTTGGTCCTCTCGAAAAGAAGAATCTAAGGAAATGATTATCTTAGTAATTTGAGTTTTCCAAGGTGTAATTTGATTTTAGTTTCTAAAATCAAAACTCCCTCTTAGCTATATAGAATTCCACCTTCCAATATATGTCCATCTATAAATATGCCATTCTGGAATCTTCAATTGTCATCAGTATCATCACGAATCATCTCTTTCATGTATTCATCTTGTCATATCCATCTCAAGCATCTCATCATCATAAATATTCATTGTACATCTCAATATATCCTCTTCTTATTCTAGCTTATCTCTTCATTGTTGATGCTCATATGATGAACATTCTCAAATCTAGAAGAAGAATAATTTTTTACCAGAGGGGAGCTTAAGCTATCACCCTCTATCCATTAGAATGCTACATGGAATCTCTGCCAGTGGGATGTTACGGATAATATCATCAATTGTCATTCGAGAGCATATCATCAAGGAACACATCTCAACTTGGAACCACATCGGGGAGCACATCTCTACCTAGAATTTCATGGGGGAACTATACATCTATGACCCCATAACGAGAAACAGGATATCCAAACACATAGGGGAGAAAATCCTCGACCTTGGAATCTCATCGGGGAGCTTACCTTGAACGCATAACCTCATCAGGGAGATTACCATCAACCCAGAATCTCATAGGGTTATTTCAACCCATCTTATTTCCTATTGATCTTCCCATTTATGAACCTAAATAGTCATGTGGTAGAACACCTGCATCATAATTGACCTGGGTTGTACACCCCAAGCACACTCTCAACTCGTTGGAAAAATGAGGAGCGATATTCTTGAAAATCTGGCCTGCTTGTGGATATGATGCAAATTGTGGTATACTCTGCAAAGACCAAACAGGGGAGCAACATTCTCCGACCCTATGAAGACAAGCGAAAAACATTCTCCAACCCTATGGGTAACAGATAGGGGCATAGCCTATTGTCTTGAGTTCCCTCAACCCCATGAGCCCTCAATCTGAATTCCTCACCCTGGGAGCTCAGAGAGGAAGGAAGAGTTGGCTCAGTGTCCTCAATCAGTGTTGCTCTCATCATACTCAAATATGGTGTCAACTTGTCTGAATAGTAGTTGTTTCATGTTCATACAGAACATGAAATCAAATATCATGTCAAATGATATATAATCATATAAATCATAAAAGCATACCATAATCATCCTCCCTATCAAGGAGGTTCCAACCAAAAGCCTAATATTAATTCAAACAACTGTGTTGTCTCAATATATGAGAGTGTCTCAGTCCCAACTATATATATATGGGATTCTCAGTCATCCTAATGTAACCATGTCATATCTAGATCATGCTCAAACAACTCTCTAAGGATCTTTTGTATCCTACCTCATTGCTAGCCATGCTAGCAACATCATGATCAACCTCTATCATGCTATGGACATCTCATCCAAGATATCATGGTAGATTTCATACTAAAGCAACATCCAATTATGATTATCAACAATAATCTAAAATATCACCAATACATCTATGCAGACACATATCATAGGAGAAATATCTCATTCTCAAAATAAAACACCTCATTGTTGACAAGTTTAATCCTCTTTATGGACAGAGAAGATCCCTCTAGACCAATGAGTGGTCTAGAAACTAAAGGAACAATCAACTAGACATATTCCTAGATTATAATTGAAAAGTAGAACAAGATAGGTGGCCTACCTTGCTCTGATGCTAATCTGATTTCCTTTTTTGACATCCTCGAACCGCTTGTGTCACAGACTTATTCCTCCTCCTTTGAGTGCTTATGTAACTACTCAAGTGACCAAGAGACAACAAAGCATGACAAAACCAATAGCAAATCCAATAATAACCTACTTAGACGATCAAGGAATGCCAAGCCAATACATACATGAACATATATATTTTGGGAACATGAACTAGTAGTTGTATTATTACTTAAAGAATAAAGGGAAGCTTACAACCATAGCCTTGATGTTGAAAAGATCTCCTTGAGTGGTAATCCAAGTCCAAGCCAAGAAACTCTAGAGCACTCCTCCAAGTCTAATGAATAGCCTCTAAACACAAGCTCAACATAGGGGTGCAAATGGACATTTATCAACCATTTGGGAATGGTAGAGGGGGAATTATAGGGTAGGAGAGGGAGTTAGGAATACTCAAAAGATAGGATTAGGCCCACATCCCAAGGAGGTAGTTCATAGGGATAAGATGAAGAGGTAAAATTAGGACGATTCAACCTCATCTATGCAAAACCACCTCCAACTTGCCACTCTGGAAGCTTCTAGATCACGAATCCTCTCATCCTCTTTGGGAAAACTTCCTTTTTGATACCATTGTAGGTATGAGAGAGAACAAAGCGATGCCTTCGATGGCTTAACAAGGTGAAATAGATGATCATTGCGGTTTCGAGCTTCATAAGGGTGATGACTCTCATTTTAGGGTTTCAAGAGACATTTCTTCAAGGAAAGCTTGAGATATTTTCCAAGAAAAGTTAAAGGAGGGATCTAACTTGTATACATAGATTAGTATACTATATAATGATCATGTTTTGGGAACTTCAGGGGATGTCATAGGGAATTATAGGAGGCATGAAAAATACTTTGTAAGAGATGCCCCCTAAAGCATGAGGGAAGAACGAGGAGTTATGGATGAGATGCTTTACGAGCTTTTGGTAAGGACGAGGATGCGCACTATCAGGAGACCTGAAAATCAAGGATGCATAAACATATACATATCTAAGATCAGGACATGAATCCACGACATGCACACCACCATCCAGATAATGAAGACTAGATAAAATATCCATGGTATGGGTGGAGCCATCCAGATAACAAGGATCATAGTAAATATAAAGTCTCACGGTATGGTCACAGCTATCAGTATAGTAGAAACATGTTTACAATCATGAATGACATAAAATCCATGCAACCTAAGACATAATAGACAAGACTCAAGGTCTTTCACTCCATCCAGACCTAATCAATGTACGAATTCTAACATGTGAATAAAAATGTTGAAGTCAAACATGCTAGAGAACCACCTCATTATCGGCCAATGATGTTGACCGTTAATAGGTATGAGAGAAACCACCAATAATGAAAATGGCTCTCCAGGTACAATAGTACAATCTATGAATGTGATAATGAGTCTGAAGTCAAATGCTCATGGAATCACCCGATAAAAAGCCAATAATGAAGACCTGTCATCGGATGTCAAGATATGGCCATTAGGGCATGCCAAATCTAAGGTACTGAAAGGGAGTTCCTAAGTCATCTTCCTAGATAATGAGCGGAAGTCAACAGGAAGTGACCTGTCAAAGGAGGGAAATGATGAATCCCACATCATCAACATGAAACAAGGAATAAAGTAGAATAATATTCAGGATTGTAGAAATTACTCAAAAAATGTATATGTAAATAACTACAGATTGAACTTCTCCCGAACATATTGGCGACACAGCTCCGGAGTGTGGCAGCATTTGAATCAACATTGGACTAATGGTCATGATGATAGTGTGGAATAGTCAAACAAGAGGCAAAATGGATCACCCAAACCTGGGAGGACAAGTGACTAAGTGAGGATATCCCAAACCTTACGCGAGAGCAGAAGAGTGTCATGTTGAAGAGTGACATGTTGCCTATACAAAGGATGTCTCATCTTCATTTTTCCCCACTATTTCTAGTGAGTGCACAAATTATTTTTATCACAAGCTTGAAGGAGATAACATATGCTTGTTATGTAAGTTCATTCTTTGAAAGAATCCATCCTAGTAAGTTTTACGATCCCTAGGAAGGAGAAGCTCAGTCTATTCATGGTGACAAGTCTTTCGTTGTAAAGTTTTAATGAGTTTGATGTAAGAACAACTCGGTGTCCTTTTAATGTTTAGGGAGTTCAAGAAAGAAACGAAAAATAAAACTCCATCATGTCCCTTTTCGTAATTTTTCCCTTGAATCTGATAAGGTAGAAAACAATATCCGAGGGAACCTCTTGACCATGTCCAGCAAGGTGAACCTTTTTTGTAAATAGTCAATCTCAGCCTTAAAAAGGGGTAAATGTATACTGAGGTGACATCGATTCATTTACTTTAACAAGTTTGAAACGACAGTTACTTGACAATATTTTCAATTTTAGAGAGTTAGAAAAGAGCTGAAAGATGAGATCTGGGGGGTTCTCTTTTCGTTTATTTAATGAGTCTGAAAAAGAGATAAAATAAAACTCCCTGAATCGGTCACTAATAAACACTGTTCACATTAAAGGCACTTGTAACTACACAACAAACACACCCATCACTGATATCGAGAGAAAATATTAAAATATTATGAAAATATTTGACAAAATGACTTTCAAAAGTTATAAATAGGTAAAAGTAATTTCATTTTTTACCATTTTACCAAACTGAGCTCTAAGAGTGATTTTGTGCCCTAATTCTCTTGATTTTCAAGTGGCTGCTACGGGAGATCTAGGGTACCATTTCGCGATCCGTCTACAACAGGTAAGAGCCTCATCCCTACTTTTACATTTCATTACTTTTTTATGCAATCTAAACATTAAATTTCATGCTAGGAAGGAGGATTTTGAAATTTTAGGTCGTCGGTGACCATCACGTGTATGGCCATCGGACCTACAATGGTTGCACTCTAGCCCAAAGGCTCGCGTGATGCCATCGCATTGTTTATAAAAATAGGTGCAATGGCACCGAGAGAAATTTTTTGAGATTAAAAACTCTCTTTTAAGCAAAAAAATGTTGATTTTTATCCATGTAAAAAGCATCAATAAGTGTTTAAATGTTGTCTTACAGGCGAATATGGTCTTGGAGTGGAAATAAAGAGGCCAAATATTTCCAAGCATCTCAAGATCCATCACGCACAAATTATTTGAGGGATTGTGGACTGATAAAACTCTTTAGGACCATAGGGAGGAGGGCTCAGATGGAGCTACTACCTTATATGATTAGCCTTTATGATATAGATCGAGAGATCTTCATCATAAAAGGGCAAGAACTAGAATTTGAAGAGATGGACATCTATTTCATCATGAGATTAACCTGCCGAGGAGAAGCAGGTCAACTCTTTGGATATGGTCAAGGAGGTGAGAGTACCAAGAGTCTAGTCCATAGATATTGTCCTCGTGCCGAGATAACTAATGAAGTTAAGGTGAATATAGAAAAATCACCAACAACCTCGTTTTGAGAACAATTTTTTTCACCATGGAGCATGTATCCATCACACAAGCTTTGCATGAGGCTTCAAAGTCTCAGTTTCAGTATGCTATCGCATGTTTGACCCCCACCATCTTCAACTGGTGTGGAGGACAATTAGTAAACATGAAGTGACAACTGACCAAGGGTAATCATGGACACCTAAAGAAATTTGAGTTCGTCTCTATACTAGTGACCTTCGTTTTGGAGTGAGTGCCCCTTTTTGGTATGAGTTGAAAAAAGTACCACATCCTGCCCCCTGAGATCTAAGACTCGTCAGATGGAGCCATCTCATGCCTCGAGGAGGCATTGGTAAAAATATGCATTATGCACCACAGTTCTTTGCTTTCCTTGAATTCCAACTACTCATGGTAGATGAATACGCTTATGCTGATACATATTTTAGGTGGGATCTAGATCTACCTCTGCCACTAGGCGAACAGTGGACCGACGTAGGTAAAAACTTGTTTTTTGGATTTTTTTCAAATTTTATGTTTTTTATGAAAGTGTAGACTGAAACTCAACTTATGATAAATGTGCATATGCGGGACCAGAGAGACCACCAGGCATGTCTCCCATAGAATGTCAAGTTGCCCATCCAATAGAGCATGCGGACTACGAGGAAGGGGTTGACTCCTTAGTTAAGATCAAACACAATCTGGAGGCAGTCACTCGAGGGGTTCTAGATTATGCCACTATCAACGATGTTTCACTCTGTTGGCAAGGAAACACTGAGGGAGTCTCTATGAGACAGCGTTAATTACCAGGCTGAGTGATCAGGGCAGTGTCATGCTGTCATGAGCACTGTTCAGTTTGATAGTTTGTCTATTATTTTACACACTTTGTAGGCTTTGAAAGCCAGGTGTCCCAGAACACTATCTTTTGACATTTTGATGTAGACAGTCTGGCAGACACGATATATATATATATATATATATATATATGCATGTTTTATTTCTACTTATTTGTTCATAACATGATTTAATTTTATACATGATGCAAATTTATATCAAGAGCAAGATTTGCTAATGCATCAGTTAATGTATTTAAATTATGTGGAATATGTTGATACGTAATGTAATCAAAATTGATTTCCAGCAATATAACACGTAGATACATACGGAATATTTGTGGATTTATTACTGAGTAATGATTTTTTAATTGTAAGACAAAGAGAAGCGAATCCAACTTGACAACTAAATCCCTAATGACAAGAGCAACTACTTCTAACAAGAGTTCAATAATTGCACTATATTCAACAATATTATTGGTCGTTCGACCAAGTAAAATACCTTGTAAGTTAATCAGCTCACCATTAGGGTCATAGAGTACCGATGCTGCGGAAGAGATGTTCTGTGTGCTACGACAATCACCATCAACAAAACCAATGTAATGACCTAATGACATCTGTAAACCGAGTGGAACATAGGGTAAGAAAAAACACATATGTCTGCAAAGCAAACAAATACACCAAAAAAAAAAAACACACACTAATGAATTAACACACTAATTTACAAAAGTTATTATATGAATGACCTCGCGTAAGAAATTAATATGGAGCCCATTGTCAGACTTGGGTAATCAATCAATAGAGAATAAAACTAGAGTTTCACCATTGACATGACGTGTACTTATCGATTTGGCCAAACAATAGGGAAAAACTCATAAAGGGCTCTGCTCCCATGCCCCCTGGGTGAGTCAGGGTTACAAGTCATAAGATGAAAATCCCATTGCAATAATAAGCAAAAGGTAGAGACTCGATGAAAAAATCTCATGAAAGGAGGCATGAAAAACTTGATCTCATGACAAGCAAAAGGTGCCCCCAATTGAAAGATTTGGACAATTTCAGGGTCAATTAAAATGTCAACCAGTAGGGTTGAAGTGATATTTCCCATATTACCCTTCGGTGAGACTTCATGTACCTAGATAGGTGTTTGAAGTGGAGGTGTAGAAAAATGAGAAACAGATACTTCAAGACAAGAAGGCATCTCATCGAGACTAGGAAGAAAAGAAGAACGATGATGTAGACCGTTCCATGGAATTTCATCTAGAGACATGACCTCCACGATACTCTCGTTAGTGGGGAATGTCTTATTCAAAGGATTTAGAGAATCCCAAGAACTAAGCCAAGGATAAGGTACGTAGGTGTTCAGGTTCATACTGAAGACAATATGATTTCTGAAGCAGCCATCAAAGCTAAAAAAAAATCTTGATAATTTATCTCCAATGGACTTAAAGGCACAACATCACCAAATGAGTGAATTTGATCATCGGTAGGGATAATCCAGGGATCCGTAGAGCTTCAGATCATATTGACTGAATTAATATTCAGAGGTGGGAGAGAAAAGGTACCCATTAAAGTAGAGTCTTTGAAGAAACCTGCTCCCACACTCTCGTAAGGAATCTCATTATTTCCCACATAAGGAACATTATCGTTCGATGAACCAGAAGAAAAGAAAGGCAATTGATCAACCATGACTATTTTTCCTTCATGAGGAAAACGAAGTACACAGAACAAAGAATACACCACATAAAACATGGCGTGAGTCCAGCTTCGCCCAAGAAGAAGGTTGTAGTTGAGATTGGCATCTACAACTTCTACTTCTAATTCAAAAGTCTTGCCTTATAATGTAATCAGTAGGTTCATGAGAATACTGTATGATCATGAAACTCTACCATCAAAGGCTTCCAAGTTTTTCACAGATTGGTTATGAAGAGGAGATTCAATGGCTTTCCAACATGAAACTGACATGATGCAGGTCGAGGCACCTTCATCAGTAACTGTTCGATGAATTGTCCTTCCCTTGATAAGGACCTATATCAGAAATGAAATATGATGAGGAAGACAAGGTACATGATTCTCTAGTTTGAAAGTAATCAGACTCGAATCAAAAGGATCGATAACACCTACAACAGATAATAGTGACTTCCCCTACATTGGATAAAATTGAAGAACATCCAAGGTAGACATCGTCGAAGGTGCTTGAGATAAATCCTCAACAACATTGTAATGTTGTGCAGCTCTCGCATTCAGATTCAAAAGATGACTTCCGAAGAACACCTTTAGGAGGTGGTGAGATGATGGACTCACTGTTAGGGTGATCGATATGGAGCGAACCAGAACTAGGTGGATTATAAGTAGAAGGAGTATAATGGGCTTCTCTCTCCATCGTCTGCTTATATGTGGCTTGAGAGTCCTTAGTTTGAGTAGAGATCAAGATAGGTGATGAACCTTGCATCATGAACCCTTGGGAACTTGACGAAGTAGAGACTGAGGCTGGTCTACCAATTGGATCTGTTGTGATGGAGAGGGTTCTTTTAAGACAACTGGAGTCCCTTTCAACAAGAGACTAACTTTAGATCGTTGGGGACAATCCTTAGTGTAACAATCCTCCTCACAAATGAGGCAAGGATATTTTGGCTTTCTCCAAGAAGCATCATCAACAAAAGATTTACGGGGGTCTTGCTTTGGGGCATCGGCTTTGGCTTTACCTTTGCCCTTATTTTTACCTTTAGAGGTCCTATCTGCTATGGTAGACTGGAAAACATGAACCTCAGAGGTCTTATCAGGACTGGATGAATTTTTGGAGGGATTATTGGCACCAGTGTTTGAGACAGATTTCTTCTTTGAAGAAACATTCGCAGGAGTCGGAGACACGGAAGAAATCACACCATCAATAGGTGGTGTATCTAGAGACTTCGATGTTTTTAGATCCAATGATGGTCTCGGAGCATCAGGTAACATCTCATACAATGTGCCAGATTGCGAATAGACCAAGTCTAAATACTCAGCATGGGCGATAGATTGCTCTTTAGTAACACATCCACCCATGGTTATGTCCTTAGCAATTTTGCTGACGAATGATTTTTTGAACCATTCTATCAAAAACTTATCAACAATATCAAACTATATGATGCGAGGTTGATGTCTCAATTCATGGATATGATCAAAAACGTGGGTTGTCATGTCTTGCTTAAGGGATGTAAGCAAATGAGTGCTAGTTTCATAATGAACTAGTAGTTGGAAATGAGTGAGGAAAGCCATAGCGAGAGAGTTGAAGTCACCATAGGTACCTTGAGGCAATTTGATGTACCACTTAGCGGTAGCAATTGTGAGAGTTCTTTGAAAGAGCCAAAGATGGATAGAATTGTCAACATATAAATTGGAGGAGCACCATAGGTGATATGTCATCACATGGGCTTGTGGATCCTCCTTTTCTTTTCCCTCGAATTTTGGGCAATCTCTCAGAATCTTCATCAGAACTAGAGGCTAGTAAGGTGAATGAAGAATGGGATCATTTGTGAGCCTCAAAAAATCGAGAAGCTCCAATGTAGCCAAGAAAGGAAATTTCATGTTAAACGACATATAGGGCCTTTGAGGAGACCAAAACTGCGGCGTCCATCCTTGTTGGTAAGGATTTTTCCCCCACAATGGACGATTTTATCCATATGGAATCTAGTTTTGTCCCCACTGAGGGTTAACTTGCCCATAAGGAGGATTCATTCCTGGGTAGGTTTGGTACTGTGCTGCCATAGGCCACTCATGAGCATTATGTTGAAAAGTGTGCAACAAGAAATGCTAAATTGAGGAAGTGCTAAAAATAGCACTTCTAAAAATAGCAGTTTGGTCAATGAGCATTTTGGCCACCTTGGGTGAGAGGTGAAACTATTAAAAATAACATCTTCTAAAAATAGCATTTCTAGGTCCCTTCCTATTTACAGTAGTCCCTCGTCTATCTATAGGAAGTAAAATTCGAATTTGGTCTTACCAGTATTTTGGAATATTAATTAATTAATTCTCCATTAGTTAATTAGTTAAGGAAAAGAAAACCTGGAGTCTTTGTGAGAACATGCAATTATTTCTCCACTAATTGGGGAATGTGTCCTTCATTTGCTACACTGATTGAGGAATTAAGGATGAGTTCTATATTGAGAGGATCAATTGACTTAGTTTAACTTAGTCAAGTCCAGTTAGATTAATTTAACAAGTTGTTAAATTAATGAGATATAGTTTGTTGATGCTTGCATGCATGTGACAACTATTATTTTCAGATAACTGAGTATTCTCTCATGGATAACTGATGCATGGCAGTTCAGACAGAGACCCAGTTGAGATCAGATGGTGGGACAGTGTTCTGTCAGTTGCTAGGATATTTCTAGTAAGTATTCCTTGCATGCAGGAGGAACTTGAGTCCTCAAGTATTGCGTAGTTGGACCTGAGGTTGATAGCAGGTATGATCAGGCCAATTTACATGTGTTTTGTAATTGGACCCCAATCAAAACTATGCAAGGAAATAGGAGCTTGGACCTGAGGTGCAGCCTTTATATACAGGGATAGGTAGTCCATGAGCTTGATCATCAGGGTACAGAGAGAGAAGGATAGCTTTTGAGTTGATTCTTTTTGTACGTTGTTGAGGATTTCCACTTGATTGATAATACAGAGATGGGGTTTCAGGCTGGTGATTTTCATGGATAAATTCTTCTTCTATGTTATGTGTGATTGATTCCTTATTATCAGTTATATGTGTTCATGCTTGATGTTGCTCATGGTTGATTAGCTTCCGCAAAGTTTATGGTAGATGTAGATCTAGTATTATGCTTTAGTACATTGCATATATCCGTTTGATTTGTAGGTGAAATTTCTACATGATATCAGTGAGCTAGCTAATTTGTAGAGAAAATTCTACACATTGTATGCGGTATACAGGTTATAAGGATGCTGATCCTGTTGACCCTGGATGTAAGGAGATTGACCCTGGTGATGCAGGGGTTGACCTTGACCTTCCAAAGGCTGACCTTGCTAATACACATATAAGGCCATTTTTTTGACAAGGTTAATCATCTCTGTGGACAGAGATGATCCCTCTAGCGCAATCAGTGGGTCTAGCAACTAAAGGGACAATCAACTAGACATCTTCCTAGATCATAATTGAAAAGTAGAACAAGAGAGGTGGCCTACCCTTCTCTAATGCCAATCTGATTTCCTTTGTGGAGATCCTTGGACTGATTGTGTCACGGACTTGTTCCTTCTTCTTTCAATGCTTATGTACCTTCACCAAGTGACCAAGAGACAACAAAGCATGCCAAAAGCAATAGAAAATCCAATAATAACCTACATAGCTGATCAAGGAATGCCAAGCCAATACATACATGAAAATTTATATTTTGGGAAGTTGAACCAGTAGTTGTATTATTATCTAAAGAATAAAGGGAAGCTTACAACCATATCCTTGATGTTGAAAGGCTCTCCTTGAGTGGTAATCCAAGTCCAAGCCAAGAAACTCTCCAACACTCCTTCTCCAAGTCTAATGAATAACCTCTAAGCACAAGCTCAGCATAGGGGTGCAAATAGACATAGATCAACCATTTGGGAATCATAGAGGGGGGATTTATAGGCTGGGAGAGGGATTTAGGCCTCCTCCAAAGATAAGATTAGGCCCAAAGCTACAGGAGGTAGCTCATAGGGATGAGACCAAGAGGTAAAATTAGGAGGATTCAACCTCATATATGCGAAACCTCCTCTAGCTTGTCGCTCTGGAAGCTTCTAGATCACGGAGCTTCTCATCCTCTTTGGCAAAAATTCATTTTTGAGACCATCACGGCTATGAGAGAGAATAGAGAGAGGGCATCACTCGCTTAATAAGGTGAAATAAGCAATCATCTTGGTTTTGAGCTTCATAAGGGTGATGACTCTCATTTTAAGGTTTCAAGAGCCATTTCTTAAGGGAAAGCTCTAGATATTTTCCAGGCAAAGTTAAAGGAGGGATCTGAGTTGTATACATTGATGAGTATACTATATAATGATCATTTTTCAGGCACTTCAGGGTACCATGTCATAAGGAAGTAGAGGAGGCGTGACAAAATACTTTGTAACACTCATGCAGATATTTCAAAACATTCTTGTTGGAAAATCTATCTGAAGGAAGCAACTCAATCATGAATTTATTCAGGTTCTATACATATAATACATATACAGATGTATGTTTAAAAAGGGAACAACAATACTACAATCAAGTGTCGGCTTCCATTTCAACAATAGCTTGAGTGTCAAATTGGGGTATCCAAGGATTTTCATTTTCGTTATTCAAAAACATTTTCCAATGGCTTTGCAATATGGAATATCTTTCCCAAATTCTAGAAATCAACTCAACATGCCATGATACATCATTCCAAGCTTCAGAAGCTATCTCTCTCTGGTTTTGATCATCAGAGGCTTGTCATTTATCAGAAGTAGATCATCAGGGTATAAAACCAAAACCATAATCAGTATGAAAAGCCATACCTTGGAACTCAACATCCTGAATTCATCAGATAACTGTCAAATATAGGCATATCTGGGTTGCAATGATCTAAGGATAATGCGTTGCTAAGCTAGCATAATCAGCTTTACATCAATCAATGTTGTACGATCACAACAACAAATTCAGCTCATCAGAGTTTAGAAACTGGATCACGACCATTATCAAAGTCATCAATATCATAGTATCAATTCTTTCAACAAGGAGATAGGTGGAACTCTTATCAAATCATGACTTCATTATGCCAACAAGTTGTCATCAACCATGCCTTAACAATCCAAACTTGATCAAGTCATTATCATAATCATAATACAAGTCATTTATATCACTAGGTGCAAATGCATACACCAACGATGAGTCATGTAGGTTCTATTTTCATGTTGAATCACAATTATTATTGCCTCAACCATCATGCTAGGAACAAGGAGGCTTGTAAAAATCATTTTTTCCAAATATTCACATAAGTCATTATGCCCACATAGCATCTAATCATTGGACATTAGGTCAAGTCCAAATTTTCTATCATATAAATATCTATAGTCAAAGTATATCTCAATCATCAATTCAAAGTTATTGTCAATGATTATTCATATATACTGGTAAGTCAAATCATGCCAACCTCTTGTAGCACAAAAATAGTGACATATCTATATGTATGTCCCGGTCAGCTACAAACACAAGTTAAATTTGCATGTTCATGTTATGGAAAACATTTAAGCTTTTCCTACTTGCAGATCTAGCCATATGCAACACATCTTTGGAGCTAACATCCTCCAGGTGACCATCTGGTTTCACGCACAACACTTCATTATGTGATCAAAAATTTAACCCAAAAATTTCAAGAATATTGATTCATAATTCAGAAAAATTCAGAAAGCTTCAGATGGTGGTCAATTGTAGTCAAACTTTTGGATGTTCCCTTCAAGTTAGCATGGGAGTGTCTTTAGCTACATGGAAACTGTCTAGGCCTTAGCATGTGTGTGTCTAGGTACAAGATATTCCAGTCCAATGTTTGCGTCTAGAGAAAAAACACTAATTTCTATATGGGCTTCAGATCTGAGACCTGCTGCAGTTCAAAACAATATATAATGCAAATAGTAAAAAGAGTAATATTATTGAGAAGATATTATCCCTCTGTCTGCGAATCTTCTTCATTCATCTTCATTCATGTCATCAACCTGTAATTCCTAGAGTCATGCAAAAATAGATATGTTATATCATAAACACATACATATATCATGGCTATTTGAATCATGAAAACAATATTTCATCAAAGGGCAACAGATACATGCAACATCATATATCAGAGAGTTTGAATTGAATAACTCTTTCTATCAAGTCACTTCATCAAGTTAGGACATTCAAATTAACCATATTCCATCAAGACATTACCATATTTTGTAAGAGATCTAGTTATCAATCTTACACTTATGCATCTCAGATCAAGGTTACCATGCTCTTCATGACTAATGAGATCAAATTAGGTCATTCAATAAAGATTTATCAAAATAAAAAGAGTGTCAATCACTCTTTCCATATTCTTTAATCCTTCTTATCACAAGCATTACCAATAGACTCATGTATAAGAGTCAATGAGCTATCCTTGTATATGAAATCCATCATGACAAGTATCAAAAGTATCATTTACTAGAGTCAATGTGCTAGCCTTCTTTATAGGATCAAGATATCCAATGAATAGATCATAGATGTTATCCAAACATCAAGTGTATCAATGTACCAACAATAGATAGCCTCATAGAATTCAAGAAGATCAAAATGTTCAACACCAAGTGCATCATTTCATCATAGGAAACATATATCCAAGTGACTTTCATATGCATGTATGAGCCATTAAAGAGAGAGATATTCTCATCATATATTACGGCATACTGAGCCAATAGATGAACCATACCATGCATACCTTGTGGTATTACCTGTGCACCTTTTAATTAGACATAGGCCACTTGAAGAACTTTGTCATCTTTCCAGATCTGCATCTCAAAATGATCCTCAGGAATGATCTACTCATAACATCTCATCAAGGAGATTAGAAACATCCATATACTCAAATACATATGAAGTACAAGCAATAAGTCTAACGAGTAAGAAGCAACATAAGTCAAGAAATACTTATCTTCAATGAGAGGTGATCCTCCCCCTCTTGAACCAATATTCAAGATAAATCAATGTCCATGGTCCATACATTATTGTTTCCTTTAATTATCCAACCATGTTTGCTAGGGATTATCCCATTTATGTCTTCATCAAATCTCCCACAAGTGCTTGAGAATCTTCACATTGACTAGCTAGGTTCCATATCTCATGTAGTTTCCATAAACTAGGGTTTTATCTCGAAACCTAATAACCAAGTTACCTAGGGTTTTTTTCAAACCCTAGAATTCTTTTAGGTCTCCACCATCCTCTTCCTGCTTCCATTAAAGGTGTCATCATTGGGGTGATTTCCATGGCTTTTCTTCAACCCAAATCTAATGTCATGTCAAATTTTCAGAGGAATACATTGTTCCTTGCTTTGATAATTGCATTTCATCATTAATACATTAAGTTTACCCCATATCATCATTAAATTATTTAAATCTACATCATTATACATAAGAATATGCAATTATATATAACGAACAAAATCATCATGATCATCATTGCAACGAAACATAAAAGGAACAATATAAGAAAAGAATGCACACACATAGAGACACAAGGATTGGTCTGAGACCAGGGAAAAACCCACTATGGG
Organism: Pinus tabuliformis; assembly: GCA_031772625.1. Lineage (NCBI taxonomy): Eukaryota > Viridiplantae > Streptophyta > Pinopsida > Pinales > Pinaceae > Pinus > Pinus tabuliformis. The sequence goes on along the minus strand of CM062820.1, from coordinate 881,828,367 downwards.
GAAAACCCTTGCAAATATTCTTCTTCTTAGATCATCACCAAATGATTCAGCAAAGGAGAGTACAATGATCCATAACTTTACTTATGCAACAAAACAACTATGATATCCATGAAACAAATCTAATCATGCTTGAAAATAAAACCCTCATTCTGATGATTGTAATATGATGTCACTGAATGGAGACGACTGCTAGATACTACTATCATTGTGTCGAATATTGTTGAACACTGAGTGGAAACTTTGGAATACTAAAATCTCATCTTTGAGTCTAAGATACAGGGAGGAGGAGTTATTCGAGCGTCTATAGTAGACCTGGATGCTCTCTTTGAATTGTATCCCAATGTCTATGGTAGCTGAGATGCTCCCAGACCATTTTGCACATGCGTTCGTAGAAAATCTCAATAGATCTACTGAAAAGCTAGTGGACGTTCTCTTATAGTTATTGTGCATGCATCCAGGACCTCTTAGACACTGTCTGGACTACTCTATGCAAGCGTCGAGGGATCAACACCTCCAAATCCGCCTATGGAACCCTTGACGCTCTCATATGATTCTATACCAGCATATATGGGTCTCTTGACACTCTCATAGGCTTGTGTACTAGCGTCTAGGGATTAAAATTCCTAATTCTGTCCCAGCATCTATGCCTAGAAATCCCTAGATCAGTGCAAGCTTCGACTATGAGATTGTGGACCCTTGTGCAAACTTTCCTTCGAAAAACTTGTCTGAACCAAGACAATAAGGGGAGAGAATATGGCTTGATTGAATGTGTCTAAATGATATTGATGTATCTTCTATTTATAGGCTTTCATGAGGGTCCACTTGGGGTTAAGCAGTTAACCATGTGGTTAGGGCTGACCCATTCCATAATAGATGTATCAATAAAATAATTCTTAACTCAACTTTTTCTTGACCAAATTGGGTGATCTTTAGTCGATTTTTGTCCTCTCGAGAAGAGGAATATAATGGAATAATTATATCCGTAATTTGAGTCATCCAATGTGGAATTTACTGAAGTTTCAAAAATTAACATGTATTTGGTTCTCTTGTTTTCATTGGCATGGGTTTTGCGAGGTGTGACAATGTTTTTTAACCTTGCATTGCCATTTCCAAATAGCCATGATGTGATGGGGTTATTTTACTTGGTTGAGCTGTATTATTGGATGGTTTCAAAACTAAGTATGGTTGTCTCAGGATAATTCCCAAAGGCCTAGGAATCCCTTGATTGGTAAATGGTGGGATACACATTAAATCCCGAGGGTAGAGATAGGATAATTCCTCATGTTTTAGATGGAGAGGTCTAAAGGAATCCATGCTTGTTTAGGGACTAGCGATACCTTGACCAATATATGGTGATATTGTGGTAAATGCTATAGTGTATGTTCTTTGTTTGGGCTTGGGAATCCCTTGACCGGTATATGATAGGATACACGATAAACTCTAGTTGTATATATGAGTGTTTCAAGCCTAGGAATCCCTTAACTAGTAATGGTGGGATACAATGTAAAGATTGAGGAATCCCTGGTTGGTTTTGTTGTAAGTCCCACATTCATGCTTGGAATATGGCATGGGGGTGATTGGCTGAAAGAAAGATTTGGGTCAACCAAATCTATGGTCGGATGGTACATGGAAGTCCCTGACTTGGTTGGCTTTTGCATATGTTAATAAAAGCTCTTTTCCCTTGTATTTAATGAGTAAATATATTTTTTATTATGTGTCTTTGATGGTTGTTCTATCATTGTTATTATTTTGGTTATATGATGGTTATAAGCATGTTTTTATGATAAACTTGAGTTATGGATCTCATCATGATTTGGTTAGTAAATTAAATGTTAATGAATGAATGACCTAATGGATGATATTGCAACTATGGTGAGAAGGAATCAGACCTTCTTGATGAATCTTAGATAAGTATGAGGCCCCTATGTTCAGATGTGTATTTATGACTTGTACATTACACGTTCATTATATGTTTGTTGAAATGCTTGTCATGATTAGGATGAGTTAGGTTAGGTCCTTGTTCAAGTTTTACATTAAAGGCCTTGTTTTCTTGTTATTTATCATTTATGAGAGTTTCATTAAGTTATCTGTAGAGGCCTATGTCCAAGCCCTAAAAGAGTGGCTTAAATCCGTCGATCACTGGCACAGAACTGGATGAAAAAGTCTACAGTCGCATGGAGGCCTTGTTATGGGAGCGACTGGAGGGTTTTTTGTGGGAGTGACTAGGGGTTCAGTTCAATTAAGAAGATATTTAACTCAGGGCTTTCACACTTGGAGTGGTTAGTTAGCCTCTAGGGGTCCTGTAGTTCATGAGGAAGGTCAGTTTGGTTTTGGTTTGATGATTCCACTTCATTAACTATACTTGGGGAGATGAATCAAATCGTAGTAACTCTTTGTCACGTATTTAGCCTAGTGGGCCAGTAAGATTAGGTAAGTGTGGGAGGAGGATGTTACAGAGTGGTATCAGAGAAGGTTTAGTCCTCTTTGGGTGATGTCTGGTTTTTGTTCCCTTTGGGTGATATCTAATACCATAGAGTGGTATTAGAGCATTTCTAACACTTTGGACTAAATGGGTGCAATGTGGTTATCATGCATGCATGCAAATTACATATTTTCTTGTTATGTATGCATGGTGATGGTGATTGTTGCAGTTTTTTTGTCATGTAGGAGCTAATGAAGTGTTGTTGGGATGTGGTTGTCATGAATGCATGTGAGTTGTATATGCATTTTTTATGCATGTCAGTGTCTATACTTTGTTATGCATACATTGTTATGGGCATGGTTTTCATACATGAGGTATTGGTCTATAGTTGGTATTTTCATACATGGTAATCGAATAATTATTAAGATGATGTCGATATATTGTTATCATTATGATTATACATGTATTGTGCTAATGTGGATTGATCTTGCAAACAAGATATCCTCCCCAGAACTGTACTGAGGTATGTTGTTTATGTTTATATTTTGGTTTAGTTGATGATATACTTGTAGGAAGAAGAAGGTCAACGATGAATAGAAAAATGGTGGATTATAGTTCACGATATCCCCCCCTATAAATCATATGAGAAGCATGGTGATAAGTACTCCCCTCACATAGAATTTTTTTTAGAAGTTTGAAGGCATAAATAAGAAGTTATAAAGTACATAATGATAGAATCATTGAGTCACAAGAGAGGCTTTCTATGGCACAAGAGAAAAAAGAAGAGGCCATATAAGCTATCCTTCAGAGTTTGCCAGATTTGCAAAGACATGGACTTCTTAGTATCAATCATGGACATGAGGACAAGACTAATCGAGCCTTTAGTAGAAGATATCATGATGGAAATAGGTCATACAGAGATGACACCACTAGGGATGGCATATTCTTATATTCTTGGACACACGTAATAAAATAAGTAATGGACATGGGAGTTACTCTAATTCTAATTTAGATAGGTATCATAGTAATCATCACTATCCTCCTCATAGGAGGAGTGACGAGGGATATTTTCCTGATGAGTTAAAGAAATACAAGCCATCTACATTTGATGGAGAAATGAAGAAGTCATGGGATGTGGAAGCTTGGATGATTGGGATGAATAATTTCTTCAGATTGCATGACTATTCGAAGAACATGAAGGGCCAAGCTAACTACCTTTAGTCTTAAAGGTAAATAAAAAAATTGTTGGGAATATGTGAAGAATTTCAGAGGCATTCGAGAAGAAACATTGACTTGGAGGGAGTTTGAAATACTTTTTAGGAAGAAGTATCTATCTGAGAGATACTATGGTGATCAAGAAAAATAATTCTATGAGCTAAAGATGGGATCCATGAATGATGAGGAGTATACTAGTACATTCTTGGATTTGTTGAGGTATGTTCCTTATTTGAAAGAGGATAAGGCAAATATTCAAAGATTCATCAGTGGGTTTCCAGTAGTGTTCAAGGACAAGATCAAGCATAATGAGCTTAGATCATTGAAGAAAGCCATAAGAAATTTGAAACAGTGTTATGAGAAATATAATCATAAGAAAAAGTCTCAGCAAGATTGGAAAGGGAAAGACAAAGATAAGGGAAAGTGGCCTCTAAAGCAAACAAGACATGAAGATGTAGGTGAGAAAGAAAATTTGGTTCCTTATAAGAAGTTTAATGTAGTTGGACAAGGACATGGGTCGCAACCTGGAGGGTATAAGAACAAGGGGGTGGGGGTGGGGGGGTAAAGGATAGTTGAAATGCTGGATATGTGGAAAGCATAATATCAATGAAAATCTATCATATTAGGTGCAGGCCTAAGATCTATAATGCACAGGAAGCGAAAATAGTTGGGGATGTTGGATAGAGCATTCCTCGGATCTATGAAACATTAGATAACAGGAAGACATATCACCAGGTATCTATTATCGAGATGGATGATAAGCTTTGTCATCAATTTGTTTCTATTTTGATTGTCACCCTGGATCTAATTATAATTATGTTAATCCTAGCCTAGTGGATAAGTGTGATTTGAATAAAAATGTGCATGTAGAGTGTTGGTTAGTGTAGTTGGATATAGGTACTAAGAAGAAAGTTCATCACTAGGTAAAATATTATGCATAGGAGTTGAATGGTATGCCTACATCCATGCATTTGACTGTAATTCTATTGGGATTATACAATATGTTGTTGGGTATGGATTAGTTGTATATTCAGAGAGCCAAAGTAGATTTTTATGACAAGGCTATTGAGTTCTTGGATGACAATGGAGAAAAAATAATCTTGAAGGGTAAGAAGAAGGCTACATTATTCATAATGGTTATAGCTATGCAAGACAAGCGTAGTCACAGAAAAGGGTGTGTGCTATTTGTAGTACATATTTCTAGTGATAAAGGTAAGGATGTTGAGGATGCAGAGGTATTGAAAAGGTAGCTGATTTTATAGCATTTTCAGGATGTATTTCCCACAGAGATTTCAGATTTTCCACCTCACATGGAAGTGTACTTTTCCATTGAGTTGGTACTAGGGGCATCACCAACATCAAAGGCACCTTACATGATGAGAACTCCAAAGCTAGTGGAATTAAAGTTGCAGTTGAAGGAAATGATTCACAAGGGATACATTAGACCAAGTGTGCCACACTAGGGTGCATCAGTGTTGTTCATCAAGAAGGAGGATCGTACTATCAGGTTATTCATTGATAAAAGTAGTTGAACAAGGTGACCATCAAGAACATGTATCCATTGTTGAGGATAGATGACTTGTTTGATCAGTTCAAGGGAGAAACGATGTTATCGAAGATTGATATGAGATCAAGATATCATCAGGTACACATTAAAGAAGAGGAAATATACAAGACTTCTTTATGTACCATCTATGGGAATTATGAGTTTGTTGTATGTTGGGTCCCTATAATACTAGTGATTACCCCATTACTATTGTATTTATACCCCTTATTAATATTGTTGTTCCCCTGTTGCCCCCATATTGTTATTAATGTGCCCCATAGAATCCCTCTTTTGTTATTTTTGTGGCTTTATATTATTACTATTAGGTCGGCTGGGTTATATTGTGACTCCTTAGACTCCTATTTATAGAAGGGAGGTTTTGTCATTTGTATCATCCAAGAATTGTTCATTTATGTAATGTAAAGGAAGTTGCCCCCTTGAAGAGGCTGAATTCTAAGGCGTTCATCTATCTTTTCTATCTTTTTTTGAGCTGGTTTCATAACATTTGGTATCAGAGCTTTGGATTCTATGGTTTCACTGCTCCAAAAAGGTCATCGTGGAATTTTCGCTATCACTTTTTTTCTGCGATGTTTCAGAAGCTAAAAAACAAACCCATTTGAGAAGACATCGTGCTGAATCTTGGGTCCAAATTTCAGAGCCTTTTGCGCTATATTTGCGGAGATATGATTTGAGGAAGTTGGTCTTTTTCCAGACTCTTGAATTACATTCCAAACAGGTGACCTGGGGAAAATCATCATAACTTTTTCCCTAAGCATTGGATTGAAATTTCGTAAGAAGGCTTAGAAAGAGGACGGACTGTAGTTTCTTGTATATATTTTTCAAAGACAAAGGACAAAACAGTGACTCGTGGCACGTCATACAAGTTCGCTCTACTGAACTAGTCTATAATCAGGTAACTATGGGAGACTTCGCATAATTCTTCCTTGGAGAATCCAAATTGGATCAGATAGGTGGAATTGAAAAGAGGACATAGAGGGCTATCACAGGTTGAAATTTCAAAACTAGATGATCTGAAAGTACAAAGATACATCAGAGGCAATATCGAGCACCTACAAAGTGAAAAAAAGGTGTGTAGATTGTTTTAAATTTTTGCTTAAGAGTGGTTTGAAAAATTATTTTGAAGGAATTCAAAGGGCTAGTAGAGCATTATTATCAGTAACTGATGCCCCGAGGAAAGAAAATACAAACACCTAGTAAGGAACCTAAAAGCTCTAGCATGACTCATGAAGAAGAAGAAGAAATGCTATATGATATATCAAAATTACAAGAACAAGTGCAACAAGTGTCACTTGCACAAAAAGTAACAGAATCTAAGATGGATGGTTTAAGGAAAGATGTAGAAGCTAAGATGGATGGTTTAAAGAAAGGTGTAGCAGCTAATATGGATTGTTTAAAGAAAGGCGTAGAAGCTAAGATGGATGGCATGTAAGCTAAGGTGAATGGCATGGACACTAAAATTGATGGCATGGATGATAAGATGGAAGAATTGAAGATAAATATGAATAAGCTGCTACAAGAAATGGTCACTAATGGTGAAAGGGTACTAAAGGAAACTCATGATTAGAACAAAAGAAATATTAATCACGATTCTTTAGACTCTAATGTTGGATCGGAGACTCACCATATTCCAAAAATCGATATGAGGAAGTTTGATGGCAACGATCCCGCCACATGGATATTACAGATGGAGCAATTCTTCGATCTCAATAATGTGCAAAACACACAAAAGGTACATATGGAAATTTTATATTTGGAACCAAATTAGTTTGTATGGTATCAATAGCTTTGCTCTCATAAACAATTTATCACTTGGGCAATTTTTACGGAAGAATTGATAGCACATTATGAGGATACAAAAAGCAACACTTTTTTTAGCCAATTGATAAGTCTCAAACAAAAGGGTTCAATAATGGAGCACATTGAGGAGTTCCAAAAATTGAACATAAAGGTAAAAGATATTCCAGAGGAGCATAGGATTGATGTGTTCATAGGGTCTTTAAAGGATAATATCCAACATGATGTTCACCTTTGGGAACCTGATTCATTAGAGAAGGTATTCAGGTTAGCAAGAAAAATGGAAAGCAAAATTATGGCAACCAGGAAGCATACCACTCACAACTATAAAGATGGAAGTGTTGTTGCCCCTAGTCTTCCACAACCTATAAGGTTGAAACCTCAACAATTGGAAGAAAAAAGAGAAAAAGGGCTTTGTTACAGTTGTGATAGCAAATACACTAAAGGTCATAAGTGTGCTGAGAAGAAATTATTCTACATAGATTGTGAAGAGGAAGAAGAAAATGAGCAAGAAAGGTCAAAAGAAGAGGATATACTCCAGGAACAAAGCCTAGATGAAGAACAAATAAATCCAACCATATCTTGTAATGCATTGGCGGGAATTACCACTCCTCAAACCATCAAGATAGAAGGACAAATCAAGAAGAAAAAGGTAATGGTGTTGATTGATTAAGGAAGCACCCACAATTTTATTCATTGTAAGGTAGCAAAAGAATTGAATTGCTTCCTATATCCAGCACCAAAGTGTTAAGTGATGATTGCAAATGGAGGAACAATAAATTTCTCTGGAAAGTGCCATAATATCAAGCTATCCATGGGAGAATATGTATTGACTAGCCCAATTCTTTCCATACCAATGGGAGGTGCTCATGTTGTACTAGGAGTCCAATGGCTACAATCCTTGGGTACAATAGCTTTTAATTTTCAAGAACTTTTCATCAAATTTTCTACGGAAGGAAAGGAAGTTGAATTAAGGGGTATTGCAGGGAAACCAAGAAAGATAATCAGCTCTAATGAACAAAGCTTCTAAAAAAGGAACAAAGATTTGTAATTGCACAATTATGTTCGCTAGATGTTTCCACATCAGAATCATCTATATCTCCAGATCTCCAAAATGTCATGGACAATCATTCCAAGGTATTTGAGACTCCCAAAGGTATCCCACCTATGCGTGATCATGATCATGCTATTCATCTGATTCCAGGAAGTGTTCCTCCAAACATCAGGCCGTACAGATATCCCTATGTCCAAAAGAGTGAAATTGAATGTATGGTTGTAGAAATGCTAGAGGCTGGTATAATTCAACCGAGTCAAAGTTCTTTCTCTGCTCCAGTAGTATTGGTGCATAAGAAGGATGGATCATGGCACATGTGTCCGGATTATAGGGAGCTTAACAAGATCACTATTAAAGATAAGTTCCCTATTCCTGTCATTGATGAATTACTGGATGAATTGCATGGATCAATTTACTTCACCAAGTTGGATCTTCATTCAGGATATCATCAAATCAGAATGAAGACTGAAGACATTATGAAAACAGAAGTTAGAACTCATGAGGGTCATTATGAATTTTTGGTCATACCTTTTGGCCTTACCAATGCACCTTCAACATTTCAAGGTCTGATGAATTCAATTTTCAAACCATTCCTTAGAAAATTTGTGTTAGTATTTTTTGATGATATACTAATCTACAGCAAGTCTTGGAAGGATCATGTTGAACATGTTGACAGGGTGTTACAACTATTGGAGGAGAAACAATTATTTGCAAAAAGATCCAAATGTTTCTTTGGAGTCCAGGAGGTGGAATATCTGGGTCATATTGTATTTCATGAAGGAGTTAAGGTAGACCCTAGCAAAATTAAAGAAATTAAGGAATGGAAAATCCCCACATCCATAAAGCATCTGCGAGGATTTCTCGGGTTGACAGGGTATTATCTCAAGTTTGTTAAGAATTATGGGAGAATAGCAGCACCTCTAACAACATTATTGAAGAAAAATGTGTTTTCATGGACTCCGGAAGCAACAAAGGCCTTTGAACATCTTAAAGAGGCAATGTTCCAAGCACCAGTCTTAGCTACACCGAACTTCACAAAAACCTTTATTGTGGAATGTGATGCTTCAGGAAATGGAATTGGTGCTCTTCTAATGCAAGATGAAAGACCCATTGCTTTTGAAAGTCGTCCAATCAAGGGAAAGTTTTTAAGAAAAGCTATTTATGAGAAGGAAATGTTGGCAATACTCCATGCACTTAAGAAATGGTGACCCTACCTAATGGGAAGACACTTCAAGGTAAAAATGGATCATGATAGCCTTAAATACCTTTTTGAACAAAGATTATCCTCTGAAGAGCAACAAAAGTGGGTCATAAAGATGTTGGGTTATGACTTTGAAATCATCTACAAAAAAGGGAAGCAAAATGTGGTGCCAGATGCACTCTCAAGAAAGGATGAGGATGTGGAAGCATTGTTGTGTGCCATTTCTATGATCCAACCAGATTGGATAAATGAAGCAAGGGAGGAATGGAAGAATGACGAAGAAGTATGGGCACTTATTCGAAAGTTACAACAAGATTCCAATATGTCTGATACATTTAGCTGGAAAAATGATTCGTTATGGTACAAAGATCGCTTATACCTCTATAAGAATTCCCAGCTAAAACAAAAGATTCTTATGGAATTGCACACTTCTCCCTTAGGAGGGCACTCAGGATTTTTAAAAAACTTACCACAAGGTTAAGAAGGAATTTTTTTGGGATGGCCTTAAATCAGATATTCAAAAGTTTGTGGCAGAATGTTTGGTTTGCCAACAAAATAAAGTTGAAACAATTAAGACACCATGTCTATTACAAACTTTATCCATTCCAAGCCAATGTTGGGAGGAGGTTTCAATGGATTATATCACAGGTTTACCCAAGTCTAAGGGAAAGAGTGTCATCATGGTGGTAGTTGACAAGCTTACCAAGTACGCACACTTTTGTGCATTATCACATCCATTTAAGGCCAGTACAGTTTCTACTACATTTATGGAAACAATTCAAAAGCTACATGGAAACCCAAAGATTATTATAAGTGACAGAGATCCCATTTTCACTGGAAATTTTTGGACAGAATTATTTTCTTGTCTTGGTACTCAATTAGCTCATAGCTCATCTATCATCCTCAATCTGATGGGCAAACTGAGATAGTAAACAAATGTTTGGAAGGGTATCTTCGTTGCTTTGTATTTGATAAATAGACACAATGGGTCAAATGGTTACCTCTGGATGAATGGTGGTATAACACTTCCTTCCATATAGCAAAAAAAAATGACCCCATTTATGGCACTTTATGGGTATCAACCACCATCCATCACATCATATTTAAGAGAAAATTCTAAGGTTCAGGTAGTGGAACATCACATCGAACATCAACAACAAGTCCTACAACCCTTAAAGGATAACCTCGTGTTGGCACAAAATAGAATGAAACAACAGGCAGATCAACATCGCAGTGAAAGAAGTTTTGATGTAGGTGATTGGGTATTCCTATGGCTACAACCATATAAGCAAATGTCCCTCAAGCAAGCTAAGAAGGATAATAAATTATCGCCAAAGTATTATGGTCCGTACAAGGTGTTGCAAAATATTGGTACTATGGCATACAAATTGGAGCTTCCTGCAACTTCTCGATTGCACCTAGTTTTCCATGTTTCATGTTTAAAGAAGGTTATAGGCGACAAGCTCCTAGTTCAAACAATATTGCCAGAACTTGATGAGGAAGGAAAAATTATATTGGAACCAGAAGCAGTCACAGAAACAAGAACTCGACAGCTACGAAATCGATCAATTTCGGAGTATATTATCAAGTGGAAGAACTTATCTACTGAAGATTCCACATGGGAGGATGAGAATTTTATACAGAAGTATCCAGAACTAGTCAAGCGTTGAGGACAACACTTTTTTGAAGGAGAGGGGCATGTTGGGTCCCTAAAATACTAGTGATTACCCCATTACTGTTGTAGTTATACCCCTTATTAATATTGTTGTGCCCCTGTTGCCCACATATTGCTATTACTGTGCCCCATAGAATCCCTCTTTTGTTATTTTTGTGGCTTTATATTATTATTGTTAGGTCGGCTGGGTTATATTGTGACTCCTTAGACTCCCATATATAGAAGGGAGGTTTTGTCATTTGTATCATCCAAGAATTGTTCATTTATGTAACGTAAAGGAGGTTGCCCCCTTGAAGAGGCTGAATTCTAAGGCGTTGATCTATCTTTTCTATCTTTTCTTGAGCTGGTTTCATAACATTATAGTTCCATTTGGTTTGACTAATTCTCTAGCTACTTTTATGTTCTTAATGAATAGTGTTTTGCGTCCTTATCTGGGAAAATGTGTTATTGTGTTTATTTATTATTTATTGATATATTCTAAGAATGAGGAAGAGCATGTCGAACACTTAGAAACAATATTGAGACTAATAAGAGAGCATCAATTGTATGCCAAGCTTAGTAAATGTAGTTTCTTTCAGACAAAGATACTTGGGACATGTGGTTTCCATGGAAGGCATAGAAGTGGATCCATAAAAGATCAAAGCTATTATGGAATGGGAAAATCCTAGGAATGTGGATGAGGTAAGATCATTCATGGGGTTAATAGGTTATTATAGGAGGTCCATCAGGAACTTCTCACAAATTTCCTATCCTATTACATCTTTGCAGAGGACAGAAAGGAAATTTGAATGGAAAAAGGAATGTGCAACAAGTTTTGAGAAGTTGAAACAGTTGTTGACAAATGCTTGAGTTCTAAAGATTTAAAATCCTAATAAAGATTTCATGGTGTGTAAAGATGCTTATAAGAGAGGACATGATGTATTCTTGATGTAGGAAGGACAGATGGTATGTTATGAATCAAGTAGAATGAACAAGCTCAAGTAGAATTATGTGACACATTATCTTGAGTTGGAAGCGATCATCCATGGATTTAATATGTGGAGACACTATCTTATAGGCAGGATGTTTTTATTGATAAGTGACTATTGTGGATTAAGATACTTGTTTGACCAACCAAATCTAAATGCTTGGTAAGCTAGATGGTTGGTGATGACTAGTGAGTTTTAATTCGAGATCAGGTACATTAAGGGAAAGGAGAACATGGTTGTTAATGCTCTTAGTAGAAGGATACAAGTAAATCATATAACGACTACGAGTTCATATGGGACATATTTACAGGGTTAGATCTTATATTGAGGAAAATGGGATGACAAGTATAGGGATCTTAGGCATAGGTTACGATAGCAGGGTACACGTGATCAGAATGTGGACTATCATCTCACAACGGATGGTTCGTTCATATTTAGGGACATGATCTACGTGGTAAAAAATAGTGAACTCGGGAAGCTTATATTGAGATAATTTCATGTTAATTCATATTTAGGTCATCCAGGATATTAGAAGACACAACGGTGAAGAAGTTCTACTATTGACCTAATCGGAAGAAGGAAGTGGTAGAAGTTTTAGCTATATTCTTGGATTGTCAATAGGTAAAAGAACAATGTAAGCATCCAAGTGGTTTCCTACTGCTAATTCTAATTCCAGAGTGGAAATGGGAGGTCATTTACATGGATTCCATACAAATTTTCTGAGGACATCTAGAAAACATGATTCTATTATGGCTGTGGTTGATATGTTGAATAAGGTAGCACAATTCATTCCAGTGAAGTCTATTCATTTAGATAGTGAGGTAGCATAGGTCTTCATCAGGGAGATAGTGAGGTTGCATGGTGTTCCAAAGAATATTGTGTCAGACAGGGATGTTAAGTTCACATCTAGGTTTTGGAAAGAACTATTTGTAGGTTTGGTTACAAAGTTCGCCTTCAACACAACTTATCATCCATAGATAAATAGATAGACAAAGAGAGTCAATATGATCTTGGAGAAAATGTTGAGGATGTATGTCATCCATCAATATAGAAAGTTGGAATCTTACCTTCCATTGGTTGAGTTTTCTTACAATAATGGGTATCATGAGTGACTAAGGAAGAGTCTGTTTGAGGAAATATATGGGAGGAGTTCTAATACTCGCATCAGTTGGAGAGATCCAATGAATAGGGTGTTGACCAGGCCAGATATGTTGGTAGACATGGAAAAAAAAAATGCATGTTATCAAGAAAAATCTAAAGGTAGGATAGGATAAGCAAAAGATTTATACAAACGAGCATGGGGTATTTCAAGAGTTTTAGGTTGGAGAATAGGTGTACTTGCACATCGAGCCCAAGAAGAGCTCCTTGAGCATTGGGTCATCTTCGTAGTTGGGACCTTGGTATTATGGGCCTTTCAATATCCTTGAGAGGATTTGACCAATGGTCTATTGGCTTGCACTACCTCTGGGAGTGAAATTCCATGATGTTTTCCATGTTTCATTGCATAAAATATATGTAAAGGATGTTGATAATATTATTGATTGGTTTGTATTGCAAGTGGATCTTGAAGGAGAATTCTATCTGAAACCTCAGTGTGTTTTTCATAGAAATATACACATGCTCTGAAACCAAGAAATTGAGAAGGTTAAGGTGTAGTGGAAGCACTTTGGGCCCGATGAAGCTACATGGGAGATGGATGATCAAATGCGGGCTATGTATCCTTCAATATTTTCCGATTGAGGAAAATAAATTTTGGTATATGTATATGTGTATATGGATGTAAATACTAGCATGAGCTATGTTATAAAGCTCCAATAAGCGGTATGGTTTTCATGTTGGTTTTCCTTTTAGCAGGTTGATCATTGTAAATACTCCATCGAGCTATGTTATAAAGATCCATGGGTAGTATGTTTTGATTTTCAACGGTTTTTCTAGTTATAGGGGTTGTTGAACACCAAGGATGGTGTTCCCCTAAGGAAGAGGGGTATGTAACAACCCTAAGTTAAAACTTCATGTAATAAAGTTAATAAAGGAAAAAAAAGACCAAGGTCATGGGACACATATTCCAAGCTAAATGTTGGATAGAAAAACCTAGCAGATGTTCATTTGGTTTACATGGAAGTCTCTGACTTGGTTGGATTTTTCATATGTTAATAAAAGCTCCTTCCCTTGTATTTCATAATTAAATGTATTTGTTATTTTGTGGCTTTGATGGTTATTCAAACATTTTTATTACTCAAGTTATATGTTGGTTATATGCATGGTTTTATGACAAACTTGAGTTATGCCTCTCATCATGATTTACTTAGTAAATGAAATGTTAATGAATGAATGACCTAATAGATGATATTTCAACTATGGTGAGAAGGAATAAAACCTTCTTGATGAATCTCAGATAAGTATGAGGTCCCTATGTTAAGATGTGTATTTATGACCTATACGTTACATGTTCATGATGTGTTTGATGCAATGATTTTCATGGTTAGGATGAAGCAAGTCAGGTCCTTGTTCAATTTTTTCATTATAGGCCTTTTCTTCTTGTTATTTATCATTTCTTAGAGTTTAATTAAGTTATGGGAAAATTCCTAAGTCTTAGCCCTTAAAAAGTGGGTTAAATCTCATGGTTGTTGGCACAGAACTGGCTAAAAAGGTATGCAATCGCATGGATACCTTGTTATGGTAGTCATTGTATGGTTTTAGTCATATGGAGGGCTTGTCATGGGAGCGATTGGGGGTTCATTTTAGTTAAAAATAATCAACTCAGGGTTGGGCATCTAGAGTGGTTGGTTAGCCTCTGGGGGTCCTGTAGCTCTTAAGGAAGATTAGTTTGGTTTCGGTTTGTCGATTCCACTTCCTTAATTGTACTTAGGGAATTGAATGACATCATAGTAACTCTTCGTCACACATTACCCCAGTGGGATGGTAAGCATGGGTAAGTGTGGGAGGAGGGTGTTACAACTCCACTAAGAAATTATGCTTTTACATCCATCTGGTGGATCTTCCACCCCATCTATGTAACCAGTGCAAGTATTGATTTAACGGATGAGTTCCTTGCTACAGGAGAAAAGGTCTCCTCATAGTGAATTCCATCATCTTGAGAGTACCCCTTGGCCACAAATATGGCCTTATACTTCTCTACGCTTCCATTAGATGCCTTATACAACTTGGAGATCCATATCAAACCCACAACTGATTTATCTATCGGTCTTAAGACCACTTCCCAAACATTTTTCTTTATAATGGATTCATATTCCTCCACTAGTGCATTAACCAATACAAATTTCTCTACTACTTCCTCAAAATATGATGGCTCACTCTCGACAAGCTCAACCATTAGAGACATGTAGCTAGTTTACCAATCATGTGACCTTCTTTTCCTGTGAAAATTTGAAGGAGCACCCACATTATCCCTCACATCTTGCACAAGTCTCTCAAATTCCCTAGTTATTTCTCTTCCTTCTTTGGATGGTTTTGCTTGAGTGGCTCTCTCCACACTCTACTCCTCAATTCGTGGCTACTCCACAAATTCTCGAGGCTCCTCCTTTGGAGTTAAAAGATCCTCTTGTTGTGGGATATGAAGCTCCCTCTGAAGAGATATTCACATTGGTTTCTCCTCATCAAACATTACATCCCTTCACACAACTGCCATTATGAGGGATGGCAAGTAAACACGGTTTTGTGTAATTTCTCTATAACCCACAAATACCCCAAACTATGGTGTTGGATCAAGCTTCTTCCTCGACTCTTTGGAGACATGGAAGTAAATAGAGGCTAGAAAAATCTAGAAGTGCAACACATCCAAATTCCTCCCAAAGAAATCCTTCTCTAGTGTAATCATGCCCAAAATTTGATGAGGACTCTGGTTCTGAAAGTAGACTATTGTGTTGCATGCCTCAACCCACAAATGTAAAGGTACGCCTTGGTCATAAAACATTTCCCTTGTTTATCCCATAATTCTATGGTTTCTTTTCTCACCGCCCCATTCTATTGTGGGTTGTGGGGTGTTGTCAACTCTTGTTGAATGCCTTATTTCACACATAAATTATTGAATTCATTCAAAAATTACTCAACTCCATTATCGCTCTTGAGGTCCTTCGCCTTCTTGTTGGTTTCTTTCTCAAATAGTGCCTTCAATTCTACAAACTTGGAGAATGTCTCATCTTTATTCCTCATGAAGAAGATCCAACACTTCCTCGGGAAGTCATCAATAAAAAATGACAAAATATTTGTGTCTGGTAATGGAGCCTGTCGCGAAAGATCCACAAAAATCAGAGTGGATCCTTTCTAGGATTGCATGTGCTTTGTTGTCCTGATCATGGAATGAGGATTTTGTGTACTTATCCAAAGTACATCCTTTGCATACATCCTGTAGCTCAAGTCTTCCTTTAGGGAGGCTTGTGGTTATTTGTTGCATAATCATTAGAGCACATTGATACAAATGACCAAGTATTTTGTGCCAAATTTCACTGACATCACAACATTTCACTTTCTCCACCTTAATGCTTAATGTGACACAATCTTCCACATCTAACTTATATATGTTCTTCACATGAACCCCTATCTGCTTCACCTATCATGTGGCTATCTGTCTCAGGAATGCTTTTTCTTTGCTGAATATCACATCATAACCATGGTATTCCAAAATACAACAGGGATGATATTTTTATTTAGGCCAGGAACGAACATAACATCCTTGAGCTTGGGATGGGAGCTCGACCCCCTCTCAAAGGTGACTGTACAAATCCTGATCACGTTGTACCTTCTGTCATCCCCCAACTAAATGTGCATTTGGAGATATTTCTCCTTGAGGTCACTAAAAAAGTCTTTATACCCTACCATGTCGAATGATGCACCTAAGTCCAAGTACCACATGATCCCCATCATTGTGCTAGCCATTCATGTCATAAGGGTAAAGTCAAGCTCAAATGTTGAAGAAAAGGCCTCACCTGCTACTCCTCCTGAGGTATTCCTTCTTTCCTTTTTACATGGACATTTCGTCACATAGTGCTCAAATTCATGGCAATGGAAGCATTTAATCTTGGACAAATATTTCTTCTTTCCCCCTTGGCTGGACTCTGGCTTGGATTGATATTTCTTCCCTTTTCCTTTCTTTCCCTTTCCAACTAATGTAAATTTTTCTTCATCATTTCCCTTTGGTGAAGTCATATCTCTAGTATTCTACCTTATTTTCTCTTTCACCCAATCAAACCATAAGCATTCCCAATTTGGTAGTTTCTCCCTCCCGTTCACCAAATCATGATAGCTATGCCAACTTTTGGGAAGGCTCAGAAGGGCTAGGCTTACCAAGTCATCTTCTACAACATTTACACCAACCCCACCAAGTTCGTCATGACATTGTGTGAACCTTATTAGAGACTATAGAACAATGTTATTTTCTGGATCTTGATATTTCGAAGTTTATCCTTGAGTGTCAGCTTCCTATGGTCACTACTATTCTCAAAAAATTCTGAGAGTGCTTTCCACATTGCAAACAAAGTTTGTTTCCCATGAAAATTTGAGACAATGTGATCTCGTACTCCCTCCAATATTATTCTCCTCACCTTAGCTACATAATTCGTCCACTGAGAGAGGATTTAGACATCATATGTTTGTGGTTTTGTAACATCTCTATTGACGTATTCTAGTAGGTCATTGTCATCCAATATCACGTCCATGCAATCCTTCCATGCGATGAAATTAGAGGTTATTTCCAAGGCGTACTCTAGCCTCAACCTATTGAAGCTCATATTCTCAGCGTTGAAGATATCTTGCTACACTAAACTGCAAATTTGATCCAATTGATAAACAACTTCGAAATTATTTTTCAGTTGTGAATCCTGCTCTGATACCATGTAGAAATTATGGTGTACATTTGCAAATGCTCATGAAGTTTTAATCAAAATTACAAGACACAAACCTATTCTACTACTCTGCGAAAGTTAATTCATAATTTAGAACAAAAATAATAAGCATGCAATAAGAAATAACACACATGCACATTATATTTTTCCTAGGGAAAGAAATTTGCTAGAAACCCCAATTTCCACTTGAATTAGTCTGAGGAATAGAGATTTATTACAATTTCTTTGTCGAACTGAGCACAACCTGCAAGTGAATAACCTATCTCTCTAATCACTAAGAAGCTTTGACCTAGACTTAGTCAATTTCTGCCTCTGCTGGAGACCCTATCTCCTTGTGCAATTCCTTGAGAAATTATGCCCCTATTATTTAGGAATTTCTCCAAGCTCGATCATCTGAATGCATGCAACATCTGTATACTCAAGACTAGTCTACAACTAGTATTACATTGCCTTGGAATCTTCACCATAGTTGGGTAACCCAAATTCTTGGCATGAAATAGGTATTTTGGGATGATTGATCACTTAATTGGATGACCACTGAGTTCGACTGAAGTCCCACCATACCACTGACCTTCCACTAGTTCCGCCAACTGTTGGAACTAGTTGAACTAAAAACAACTTGAGATAATTGACTTTAATTGCTACAAATTAGCAACCACACATGCTTAACTGAACTCTAACTCTTGCAACTCGAATTTACTAAGCAAACTAGGTGATACATGCCATGCCACACAGGTTAACTACATCCAATTTCTCTGTGGATGTGGAAATTTGAATTTTCTTAATTCAATCAAGGAAAAATCAAAATGAAAATTTCTTGCTTAATTTTCAACAACCTTTTAGACCATATTTATATCTAATAGACATTTTTATATTCATGGTAAATGTGAGAAGTTCCCTGGAGAGATACCTAGTGTGCAATTTGAATTGATGTCATAATTCTTGATTAGAAGAGAATGAGAAGAAGAGAACTCCACCCTCATTTGAGGTGCCTTTTTTGTAGAGGTGCTAATGATGGTTGGAAATATTATCATTTCAATTTTTTAGGAATATTTAATATGGTGACATAATTTAGTGGAAGAAACTTTAGATCTGGGAGATTTGAATTTGATGTTTGGCAAGCAATTTTCCTATGAGATGATCATGCGAAGGAACATGTGTTCAATCAAGTTGGGTAGTGATGTCTTGTGTTATGAAATAATTAAATGTAAAGGCATTGAGTTGTATGTGTGCCTATACATAAATTCTTTACTATACCTTCACTACACAACAAGTGTAGGATAACTTGTGGGTTTATCAACAAGAAGGATCTCAATGAATTTGAACAAAACCTTCATCCCATGTTTGACAATAGCAAACATATTCTTATATATATTGAATTAAAATATTTATGTTTCCATAAATCATTCAAATCCCATGTTATGGATTTAAGAAGAGAAGCATGAATACTAAGTCATATATTATTGAAAGGAATGTGGCTTATATAGCATAGAAGTTAAACGATTATTTGGTGGAGTCACTATATGTTAACTATTGTGATGGTTGGAAACAATGTGGTATTCAATCTACATTGAACCTGGGACCTACAATAGGTAGTGCTAGAACATTTATAGATCTAAGGAACTTTGGAAAGAGAAGTAAAAGGTTCAATTGTATAAAAATTAATTCATAATTTTGAGTCCATTCCCGAGCCTATGGATGTAATATTGGATGCAGAGACTCTGCCAATAATAAATTACCAACCACATTAATTCCATGAAACAAATTTTGAAACAATTGGTTCTAGCCTTGTACAATATGGAAAACATATTGTTGAAATAATTGAGGGGGTGGATGTCGAAATATGATTCTTACACTCTACTTTGATCTTGGGGAGGGAATGAATGCAATCCTTCCATATATAGTTCTTATTTATTTGAACAATGTACTCTAGGTAATTTCACACATTTTAGAGATAAGGTACGATGATGGTCATGATTCAATAAAGGTGATGATAATTTCATGTGGTAGAAATACATGTAATTGCATGAAAATGATGAGTACACATGTATTTATATGCACTAAGTAAAATGCATAAATAAGGAGTAGGGGAATGTAATACCCATGTCTTGATCCCCAAATCCTAAATGGATATGTACATATTATTCCTATGTCAGTGAGATGATAAATGATAACAAGGCTAGTGAGCTAGGTTTTATTGGAGCAATCCTATCAATGTATATAAGTGTGTTGGGCTTAGGAGCTAATGTGCATATATATATATTGATGCTACAATGCCTGTGTGGTTAAGATTGGAGAGTCTATGTGCTTGTTGAAGCCTCGAAAATCATTTCTTACAACATGGGGGAAAACCACCTGGTCCATACCTTGGTTGGCAGTTCCTTTTCTGTTTGGTGTAGTGGCTCCGACTGGGGATAATGGGACCAGCTTCACAATCTAATTTTGATAGTGTTGATGGGGTGATATGTGATATTTTGGAGTAATTTTTCAGCTAAAAGTAGTCTGATCTAAAATAATAATCACATGTATATGTCCTAAACATTGTCTAGCTATTACTATACCTGGGAATAAATTTGAAGTATGCGATCTACAATAATGTCTTAAAGCAATTAGTAATAAAGTTAATTCAACTGCAATAAGAAATGAAATCATTTTAACAATAATCGTTTCGGATAAATAGTTAGCCAAAACGATTGTGAAAGATATATCACATAAGAAATTATTCATATATTCAGCATAAAATTTAGGTTGTCACCATACAAAAGTGCAATAATGCTAACCAAGATTCAAACTTTCATACATAAACAACTTGAAGAGAAGTTATTGCTTAATACATAAATAAAACAAAATTATGAGATAAAAGTACCATCTTTAATAAGTTCTGCTCATGTGATTCAGTAATATTGATCTACTTCCATTCAATCCAACACCATCTATGAGTACATAAGTGCAATTTCAATAGAAGATGCCAGATAAGATAAAAATAAATCATGTTCCATTCATTTCACCAGAACTCCCTCAAAGTGACAGAAGTACATGATTTGAAGATTATTTCTGAACAAATTTCTGGACCCCTTTCTACATGCGTGAGAGGGGTTTAAATACTAAACTATAAAACTAAAAATAGATTATTACAAAAATAGTTGAGGAGGTTTAAACAACCTTCCTCAAAATTTTATGCAAAATAAAACAAAAATAGAAATGAACATGGTGACTAGCTCCTTTGCATTTGATCTTTGAGATTGTAGATGTTCTTCATGAGCTTAAGCTGTGATGGTTGGCCGATTTCAGATTTCAACTGCCCTGTGAACATGACTTCAGTTAGTGCTGGCACCATTTTCTCAGTGGAAGTGGTTAGGCATCACAGGGTCATCCACTAGCTGTGAGGTTTCACTAAATGTCACCAGTATGCTTCCCAGTTTAACCTGGTCGTTTGCCTAATTGCTCTTCCTTTTCCCTGTGTTGCCTACCTCCAATATTGTTCAAGTTGTTTTACATTTGGAAGAAAATCTGGAATGGATCCTGCCACCAGCTTGGCACTATGTAAATTTTCATTGATGTTCTCGATAACATTATTTGTTGTTGCTGCATCTGTGATTGCCTTTTCTGCCTGTCTAAGGTGAGAATCCTAGTCTACAAATACAATTTCCTTATGTGAGTCCTCTAGTTTAGGCAAGTTAGCCTTTCTCCCATCTTATAAATTATGCCAGGTAATGAAGTCAGAAACTCTTTTCAATATTTCATCATCTTTGAGTCTTGTCTCAATGACTTGACTCGTCAATTTGTCACTTGTCTTGCAATAGGAATTCCATTGCAAGATATTTTCACATAATAGTTCCTTTTGGTGCATCAGCTGGGAGTTAACGCCAAGTGATTCAGTAATAAACTGATCAATTTTTGGATCATCTTTATGCAGATTAGTTATTCCTTGTATATGCGCTTCCTTTTCTGCTAAGCTTGCTTGATTTTTTATTTGCATCTGCTCGAATTCTTGTTGGAGCTTAGCTAACTACAATTCTTCTTGTTGGTTAGATTTTTCTTGTTGTAACTGTTGTTCTAACAACAAAATTTTATTTTTCCTTTCCTTGAGCAACATTTTCACCTTTGTTGCTTTATCGATAGTCGCTCTAGCATAGACTCCTATAAACTATGACATTCTAGTATGGTTCTTAGATGGGTCGATGGGTGAGTCTTTCCAGACAATATCCATCGATTCATTATCAGGAGTATTAGCAGGTGTAGCATCCAACTTCCTTTTCTTCCTAATTTTTCTTTTAACAACGACTTTGTGGGCAGGGTTTAGTATACATCTAAAGGAGGAATCTCCTCAATCCTCAAAACAATTTGAGAGGTAGGAGTGACAGGAATGTGCTCTACCTCTTGAGTATTTACAGTTTTCTCTACTGCAATTTCTTGAGTTGTTCTGTGTTGTGGAGTCTGTAGCTTTGGCATTTGTTCCTCTGTATGGATATTTCTATTAAAGTTCTCCCATTCTTCATCTAAATCAATCACTAGGGGTTTTATTGGCTGGGTGGAGGTGGAATGAATTTCAACCTGTTTTTTAGTTGAAGTTTTCACATCTGTCTTTTCTATAGACTGGGATGTATATTTTTATGACTCCTTACTTTTGCTTCTCCCATTCTATTATTGTTGTTTTGAGTGCTCTGGCTCCCTAGTAGACTTTTCTTGGGATTTTTCCTCAGAATCAACTTTAGAATTTTCTTTGGAACTCCCTTACAGACTTACGCTGGGAGTTGGATCCCTTATTGGTTCAATCCATAATTGGTCCAATGCAGCATTTAATAGTCTCCTTTCTTTGTATTCATGAAAGGCCTTGAGCTCTCTTGTGTCAAAAAGCAGTGATGCCATGTGCTTCACATCTGTGAATGTCTCTTTCTCACGACTGAATACCTTCACTTTTACCATGGTAGTAAAGTCTTTGGCAGTGCCAAATGGGTCATACTACCTTCTTGGGAATTTAGATAATTGGAGAGATAACATGATCTCTACTTCTTTAAATGCATGCCCCACATCGTTTAGTGCAAATGCTCCACAATGCAAAGGGAACGTAGGCCAAATGGCCTTTTTTTTCTTCCTTTAATGCTTTGCTTAGCCCACCCTCACTAGATGTTTGATAGGTTATCTCTCTGGCCATCAATTTGTTCAGAACATAGTATGGGAGGACATGCGATGAGGTAATGCTACCAAAAACCTTGATATATGTGAATGTTTCCTCTCCAAACCATCTAGCCACTCAGAGGATATCTACTTCAGCTTCCTTGGAAAACCTAGGAGCATCTCCATTGTAAATCTGTTTATGGATAGGAAGCGTATCTCCATGACAAATATTGTAAAAATGTGGGTGAAACTGAGATTCCCAAGTGTCTTTATGATATATATGAATGGGAAGTGGATGTTTGACAGTCCACTTCCATCCCATGACAAGAAAATTTGAACCAAAATAGATTGCATCCGTCACATATGCACTCATAAAAAATGGAGGGTAAACCCTTGAAGGGACACTTCTTTTTCTCTTATACTCCATTATCATTCTTGATAAATTATCAAACAAAATTTCGGCCCAATTCATTATAGTTGCATTTATGACTGTATCTATCAATGGCAACCATTCTCGGGAACATTTAGTGGTATTGGGCTTGCCAAATATCCTGCATAGCATGGCTGCTGCAAAACTATGAGGGGGAGAAATAGATGCAGTAGAGTACATACCATTTTTGTCCCTTTTTATTTTTCCCTCATTATCTAGCAGGTACAGGTGCAATTTGCTGGGTTCTCATCCTCTTTGGAAAAATTCTCAACGAACTGATTGTTGTAGATGACTTGTGGCTCTGGTAGGTGGTACATAAGTCGTAGGTTGTCTGGCAAAAAAGATCCCATAACCTCTTGGCTTCTGGTCTTGAATTATAAGTTTGAGATGTCGGCCTCATCAATAACCCATTTAACCATATCTATATAAGGGGTTATCTATGGGTGCATAGCTACGCAATGCAAAAATGAACATGCCGTCTAAAAAATGGAGGCATCTCAGGAATCACGACCGCCAAATGTGATCTTTGTTTCCAGAAGTCTTGGTTCCTCATCTTCTGATATATTATACATGGTTTCTCACATAGAGGTTCCTCCATCTCTGATGCATGTAGTATCCAAAAATAAAGGAGTCATTTCTGATTTATCAGACATAACTACCTTGCCTTTCTTCACCATAGCTCCCAAATATTTGTTATATGGATTGTTCATGAAAGTGGAGAAAAACAACATCTATCGGATATATAGAGATAATAATGAACGTGAAATGGAATAATACAGAAGACCTGTACAGGTGATAAAAAGGAGTTTTATTTGAATGCAAGTAAGAAGATATCATATCACGTTGAATGTATTTTCACACATAAATACCATTAACCTTCACTAAATGCCCACACATGTTTCATTATCTCTTAGATTTAATGCTTATAAATGTCTGCATCATATGTTGGGAAGAAAGCTTCTAGGGCAGCGAGCCTTTAAATTGCGATAATGCCGATTTTGCGATTTACGAAGCAATATCACAGATAACAATATTACATTATGCCTTTTTTATTTTATTATCGTCACTTATGTTTTTGCGAGATGCGAGATGCGAGCTGCTTGTTATTATTTCTAAGACATACCTCATTTTTTAGGTTTTCTATGTAAAGACCATTTTACTAAGTGGCGGACCTAAACAATTGTTTGTAATGTATCTCGGGAGTGGGTCTGGGTCTTTATCGTATTTCGCAATTTTGACCGATGGTAAGTTTGTGGTGATATTTTAAATGCTCAAAATGCAATGCGGTAAGGGAAGTGATGTGATCGCAATTTTTCATTTTGCTTATTTTGGAGGTAACTTATTAAGGCGTGCCTTCTACGAATAGTGATATGTAATGTGAGACTTAGTTTTGATTAGAAATACCTAAGGACCTAGTTTATATAAGAAACTTAGTAGTTTCAAATCGTTTAGCACGAAGTCCTTCTTTGATTGCCTTTCACTAGAGTTGGTGGGTTAGCAAGGCTTTCAATCATGCTTAATCGTGTGATATGTGGGAAAGGAAAGCATTTACTAGTTCTTTTTGAAAAGGGGTTTGAATGATATCTTGTTTTATTCAAAAATTAATAAAGAAAATGCTTAAATGCTAAACTTATTTTTTGGAAAGATTTTTTAAAGAGTCCCCATTTATTAATGTAATATTGACTACTATTATTAACAAATGGGGGGTTGTTGAATAGCACAACAATTGGCGATTTACTTGGAAGAACCCGTTATCTCTGAGAGTTTTTTGGAATTTCTAAAAATTCCAAAATAAAGATGATTTAGAAAATAAAATTTACTTGAAATATAAGATAAGTCATAGTGCACTTTGAATGAATATTTAAATAATATCTACTTAATTATCATCCTTTTGATTATCTTCAACTCATAATAAAGTTACTAATTGTCTAAATCAGTCATTACTTGGTTTTAAAGATAAAAACAACGAGACTATTCTCAGATCAGTTTTTGGTATACTCAGTTCTCATAGGTAGAGCCTCTACTACCAGTAGGCATTCATAGCCTCGACAGGGTCACCTTTTAACCAAGAATGATTCAGTATCCCACCAAGGTCAGAATGAAAATTTTTAAATATAAGCTCAGAGTGTACACTTATTTCTTTTATTTTCTGAAATAAATTTATTTTTTCTTCAAAATTTTCATTTTTTATCGCTTAAAGGAAATTGTCTTTGTTTGGTGGAAAAAATTGACAATGCCATTCAATTGATTATAACTTTAACTGAACAAGTTGGCTCTTGATGAGACCCCTTGTCTTTTGATATAATCTTAAGCCATTACCCTTTTTGATATGCAGTATTGGTAATGTTAGCTAGTTACAACCTTATGATCATGGTAAGTTGGCTCTTGTTGAGACCTCTTATCATTTAAGTTTTAAGTATATTTTAGAATTACACTCTAAAAAGCGTAACCGAAATTGATGGGGAGAATCATTGGCTCGCTAAGAGTATCTGGATGACAATTGTAGAGCTTTAAAGATGCTTTTCTGTAGAAAGACTCTGTTTTGTTATTGCTATTTTTTTTTACTATTGTAGAGGTAAGGTTCCTTTCTAAAGTTAAGTTTAATCAAAGATCAAATAATTTTGGCAGGGAACAAGCAATTTGAGAGTAACATGACTTAATTCTATATTTTATGTGTTAATTTTATTTTCATAATAATCTTTACTTATACAAGCGAAAAGTAAAAAAAAATAAAAAGAGACTATCATTTGTAAATCCAAAAGTAAATGTTTTTCAACTTGTAGTATTCTTTCTAGAAAAATAAAATAAAGGCAATAATATACCGTGAATAGAAGAGATCATCTTCAATGGAAAATATTTCTTTAAGGTGTTCCCATTCACAGGTAGAGATTCTCTCTTGCTGGATAAATCTTGCAATAAAAAGGTTGATGGGCCTATTTGTTCGACAATCTGAAACGGGCCAAGCCACATTTGTTGGAACTTGGAATGCTTACCTTTTTCCTCGTGGGCTTTATCCCATTTCAATAATAGGTCTCTGAGTTGAAACGATTTTGAACTTACAGAATGTGAATCAAAGGAAGCTTTGACTAATTGTTGATGATGTGCATGTGATATTCTAACTTTTTCCCTTTCCTCTTCGAGCTTAAGGATTTGTAACTATCTAACTTGTGTAGAAGAGGAGGGAGTTTCTTCAATGAACTGAACTAAGGCTAAAGGGGGAATAGCTACATTTGTAGGTAAGAAAGCCTCTTTCCCATATAAAAAATTAAAAGGAGAAGTGCCAATGGAGGCTTTCTTGGTTATTTGATCTACCCATAGAGCAAATATCAAAGACTTATGCCAGTTCTTTTGACTTTGGTCAATAATTCATTTAATAATCCTTATGAGATTTTTGTTTGTAGATTCAGCTAACCCATTTGCCTGTGGATAACAGTTACCATATTACTTGAGCTTGAAACCTCTTTTAAGAGAAAATTTTGTCATAGCATTGCTTGAAAAATAAGATGCATTATCAGACATCATGGAAGATGGTAGACCAAATCTGGTAATGATAAATTGATTGATGAATTAAATGATGTTTTCAGAATTGGCTACCTCGAGTGGAATTGATTCCACCCATTTTGTCAAGTAATCAGTTGTTGTAATAATATATCTATTTTTCTTAGAAGAATGATGAACGATCTCACCTATTATGTCTAATCCCCATTGCTCAAAAGGTTTTTCAATATTGACTAGTTGTAACAGTAATACGGGTTTTCTTTGTCTCCCAGCAGCTGTCTAACAAATTTTACATCTCCTTACATAATTCTATGCATCCTTGAATAATATTGGTTAGCAATAGCCAGCATGCAGGATTTGATGCGCAGTGGTATCTCCTTCGAAATGTCCACCAGCTAGTACATCGTGTAGACCCTGCAACACCTTCTCTACCTCAAATTTTTCAAGACATCTAAGTAAAGCAAAATCATAATCTATTCTAAATAGCACATCATTGACGATTTGATTTTGTGTAGATTTTAGCTTCAAGGCCCTTCTCTTCTTGTAATTTAATTGCGTTGGGGCATATCCAATTTTTAAGTAAAATATGATTTAGCATATCTTGACTCAGTGTCGTTAAGGCTTACCTCATAGAATTGTACATCATCACCTAAGTATTATAATGTTGATAGATTAGATGCTCTTGCTAAGATCCTGCAAAAACCCTGACCTTTTATAATTTTTGCTGGTCTAATTTCAATGTCATATTCTTGTAGAGTTGTTACCCAATTTGCTCTCTTCTCACTTACATCCCTTTATATTAATAGATTTCTCACTGCTGAGAATGACATTATTACTTTGGTGTGGGTTTTGAGGAAAAAATGTTTGAAGTGTTTTATTGATTTGAAAACAGCAAAAGCTTGTTTTTCAATATCTGAGTAATTCAATTCAGGCCCCTACAAATTGGAGCTAAAGAAAGAGATTGAGGCTTCATATTTTTCTTCATTGACTTGTGTCAATATGGCTGCATATGATTTTTCAGAAGCGAAAGTGTATAAAATGAAATGAATTGGAAAATTCAGACTTGCTAAAGATGGAGCATTTATGATTTCTTGTTTAATCAAGTTAAAAGCTTCATGTTCTAAGTGTCCCCATTTAAACAGAGAATTTTTCTTTATCATAGATTGAAGAGGTAAAACAATTCATAAGAAGTCAGGAAAAATCTCTTAACAAAATTTATTGACCTAGGAAAGATTGCATTGATTTTTTGTTATGAGGTAAAGGTATTTCAAAAATTTATCTTATTTTGTCAGGGTCTATGTGAATCCCTGCTTTGGACACAATGAATCCAAGGAGCTTTCCTTCACTTAACGTGAAGAAATATTTCTTAGGGTTAAGAGAAATTCCATACCTTTGGCAACGCTCAAAGATTTGTTTTAAATCTCTTAGATGATTACTACACTTTCTAGAATATACAGTTATATCATCTAAGTAGATCACTACTGATTTGTTTACTAAACCTCTGAAGGCTATGTCCATGGCTCTCTACAAACTAACACTAGCATTAATCAGTCCAAATGGCATCTTTTGATAAGCATAAGTGCCCCATTTTGTCCTGAATGTAGTTTTTAGCTAGTCATCTAGATGTACTAGGATCTGATTATAACCTGAGAATCCATCCAAGAAAGACATTAGTTCTGAGCCTGCAACTGATTGCAATATCTGTTCCATAGGAGGTAATGGGAAATTGTCCTTTTGACAAGATTTGTTGAGGTTGTGGAAGTCTATACATATCTGAATATCGCCATTCTTCTTTCTGACTGGGACAAGATTGGAGACCCACCAGGAATGTCTGACAGGGAAAATAATCTTGGCTTTCAGCAGTTTATTCAATTCAGATTTAATCTGATTTTCTAAATTAGGATGGATTTTCCTTAATTTCTGCTCAACATGTTTTTCATCAGATGTCATGGGAATAGTATGTTGAATAATAGAAGTGTCATACATTTTAATATCTTCATAGTTCCATGCGAAGACATTATTGTATCTCTTCAACAACCATATAAAGGTTGATTTTTCATATCATGTAAGTCTAAGGCCTAGATTAATATTTTTAGGTTTCAAGTCAGTTCCAAGGTTAATCAAGTCAAACCTTAGAGTTGAACTCTGAAGTTTTGAATTGGTGGGTTTTTTAAATTTGTCTTTGAAGTCATATAAATCTTACAAATTAACTACAAACTTTGGTATAGCATTATTGGTTGTTTCTTGTTCAAGTTGGTTATAATGTTGGTCTTCATCAACTATCTGGTCATCATAAGAGCCTTCTGATGTAAAAAATATTATGATATGCAGGTCATTATTAAAGACTCTCCAATTGGTGATATTATCGGGAATAGAAGGCCTAAAAATCCATTCAATAGAAAAGCGATCGGGGCTGTAATCTTCTGGTGGAGATCAGCACTGGTGTTTTGGAGTCTTGGAATAGGGGAAATATTAAATGTTGTAAAGTGGGAAGTAAGGTTTTGGACCAACGACTGTGTTTCAAATGTCCTGACAAATAGTGTATAGTATTTCTTACTTTCTTAATTACAATTTCTAAATCTCCAAATACTTGTAGGTGTTTGATATTAATGCCAATGGCTTTATACAGACCTTGAATCAGTGGTTCATATCCATCAAAAAATAATTTCCAAAATAAAGAGATAACGACAGGTTTATCTACAAAATTTACGCATTTAGAAGTGTCTGTTTGGGAAAAAAATTTGACTTCAGATACAACAAAGTTTTCCAAGAAAGGTGAAGTATAAGCATTGAATTTTCCTAGAAATTATTCTACTGAATAGTTTCCGACGATATTTTTGCTATAAGCAACTGGTTCATTTTCTTCTTTTAGCTCTATGACTATGTACTTTTTATGTTTTTCGCAATCAACCCTTTTTTATTTAGCTTGCCATTATAAGGAACACACATGTGAGACCAGTCGGTTGCAAAATAACCATGAAGTTTTTCTGACCAGTCTCTACTAAGGATTAAGCCATAGAACTCAGGAATATCAGCCATAAGAATGTCAATGACTTGACAAACTTTAGGGTCTGACGAAAGTCTAATGGTTACTTGATTAAGTTTCCCAACAGTTTCAACTTGAAACTGATATAAATGTACTACACATACAACTAATTTTGGTGGCTGAACATTGAACTTTGCACAAACTGTTTTATGTAAAATGTTAGATGAAGCTCCTGAATCAACTAAACAATTGTGTAAGTTCCTGTTAAAAATTTCAAAGGTAAGGAGAAATGGATGAGTATGAGGTTCGGATCTTCCTCTAATCAAGGCAATGTTAGTTGGATCAATTTTATCTAAATAAGTGCTAGGGGGTCTTCCCATTTCTTAGGTAGCTTGTGAGATCACAGCAACAAGAAGAGGTGTAGTAGGTACTGCCTTGAGTTCTTTAAGGAGTAGCTTCTGCTGATCTTTTAATTTGCTAATCTCATCAAAGGTAATGTTTTCCCTAGTCTTTTTCATATCATCAATAATATTATATTCCATTTCATCTGATACTATCAGGGTTTTAGTTGAAGATGAAGTGTTCAACAGAGGAGGAGAAGTTTGGGTGGATTTTGGTGAAGACCTCTTAAATGTTGTTTTGTCCCTGGGAGGTGGTATTGAAGCCTTCTGCTTTAGATTTATTTGTGGCAAATGAACAAGGTTTTTACTTTGGGTGGCAACATGAAGTGCTTCTTGAGTTTCTTCAATGGGAAGTATAAAATCCCACATTCCTTGTAACTCCACCACTTCTTCATCATCTATTTGTTCTCTGTTTGCTGAAACTTCATCGTCCTCTCCATATGATTCAACATTTGATATAACATTTGGAGGTTTAGGATTAGCAGGTGAATTGGTCTTAAATAGTCTAAAGATTTCTTAGAGGAAGTCTCTGCTATCTATTTTTTGATATCAACCATTTCGTTTGATATGGTTTTGAGGACATTTTGTAAACCTTCAAGATCAAATGGATATTTAGGTGGTTTCTTCTTGGAGCCATCCCTAAAAGTCACTTTCTTAGATTTTCTTTCTTCTAATGCATTTTTCTTTTCTACAGTTAGAATGTGTTTTTCTACAACTATTGTCTCTTTCATATTTTTCCAGCCAAAGTTGGTTTGGTAGCTCTATCAACAAAAATGGCTATGTTTGAAGGGAAAGCATAAATATACCACTCATTTTGTACCTCATTGCTGGGCTTAGACACCATTTGTATCTTATTCAATAATTTGGAAATGAGAGTTGAAGTCTTTAATGAGTTCTTTGGGTTCAGCTTTCAAATTTGAGAGATCATTGATTAGGGTAGCCGTGGATCTATCAACTCCAAATTTAGTTAAGAATTGCTCTTGAAAAGCATCCAAACTATTAATAGAACCATATGCTAATGAGAATTACCATGATCCTATTTCTCCTTGTAAAGTATATGGAAATATTCTTACAATTGCGTCTTCTTCTACTACTTCATTCAAGTTAATGGACAACATGAAATTGTTTATATGTTACTCAGTAAGTAGGCCAGTATCAAGATTGAATTTTGATAACCATGTATCTGGATGAGATGGTAATTGATGTAATTACCCAACCATCCTAACAACTCCTAGGTTTTTCGATGGCCTCGGAAGATTTTGTGCCATTGCTCGTATGTGAGTAGGAGAAGGTGTAGCACTAGTTGAAGGTGATTAAGTAGAGTAGGACGTAGTTCATGTAGTTGTGTGAATCACGATCTGAAGTGGTGAGGCAATTGATTGATCTTGTGATGGTATGGATGTAATGAATGAAGATGAAGATTGTGTCGATGAGAGAACCTTATTGTGAGATTCAGATGGTGTTTTCTTAGTTTTCTTACAGCTTGGTAGAGGGAAATCAAATAGTGGGATTCCATGTTTTTCTCTCTGTTCTATAGTTATCCATTGAGATGGGGTAAACTGAGAGGTAAAACTATCTTGGGATAACTCAGATTCTTCTTTGGATAAAAAAATCCCATGTAATTTATGAATCAAGGATTGGACTTCAGGGGATTCAGTAGAAGAAGAATGATCTAGCTTCTTTTGGATTTTAGCAGTGTGCACTTCACTTAATATCAGGAGATTTGGAATGCAATCAAGAAGTTGGAGGTGATGGTGAGGGAGTTTTACTCTTACAATGGCCTGTTAATTTCGACTTACTTGCCATTCATAGTCAGGCCCTCCTTCTAGCACCAAAATGTTGAAGCCTCGAAAAGTGTTGCTTATAACATGGGGGAAAACCACCCAGTCTGGACCTTGGTTGGCAATTCCTTTTCCATTTGCTGTAGTGGCTCTCACTAGGGATAATGGGATAAGTTTCCCAATCTAATTTATGATAGTGCTGATGGGGTGGTATGTGATATTTTGGAGTAATGTTTAAGCTAAAAGTAATCTAATCTAAACTAATAATCACATGTATATGTCCTAATTTAAGCACTATCTAGCTATGAGTATACCCGAGAATAAATTTGAAGTATGCGATCTACAATAATGTGTTAAATAAATTGGTAATAAATATCTTTCAACTGCAATAAGAAATGAAATTGTTTTAACAATAATCATTTCGGATAAATAGTTAGCTGAAAAAATTGTGAAAGATATATCACATAAGAAATTATTCATGTATTCAACATAAAATTTAGGCCATCACCATACATAAGTGAAATAATTCTAACCAATATTCAAACATTCATATATAAACAACTTGAAGAGAAGTTATTGCTTAATACATAGATAAAACAAAATTAGGAGATAAAAGTACCATTTGTAATAAGTCTTGCTCATGTGATTCAACAATATTGATCTACTTCCAATCAAACCAACACCATCTATGAGTACAAAAGTGAAATTTCAGTAGAATATGCCAGATAAGATAAAAATAAATCTTGTTTGATTCATCTCAACAAAACTTCCTCAACGAGACAAAAGTGCATGTTTTGAAGATTGTTTCTGAAAAGATTTCTAGACCCCTTTCTACATGCATGAGAGGGGTTTAAATACTAAACTATAAAACTAAAAATAGATTATTACAAAAATAGTTGAGGAGGTTTAAACGAACTTCCTCAAATTATGAAAAATAAAACAAAAATAGAAATGAACATGGTGACTAGCTCCTTTGTGTTTGATCTTTGAGATCGCAGATGTCCATCATGAGATTAAAATGTGACGGTCAACTGATTTCAGATTTCAACTACCCAGTGAACACGACATCGATCAGTGGTGGCACCATTTTCTCTGTGGCAGTGGTTAGGAATCTCAGGGTCATCCATTGGCTGTGAGGTTTCACTAAATGTCGCCAGTATGCTTCCCAGTTTAACCTGGTCATTTTCTTAATTTCTTCTCCTTTTTCCTTTGTTTCCTACCTCCACTGTTGTTTGAGTTGTTTGACATTTGGAAGAAAACCTGGAATGGATTCTGCCACTAGCTTGGCACTATGTAAATTTTCATTGGTCTTCTCGATAACACTATTTTTTGTTGGTGCTACATCTGTTGTTGCCTTTTCTGCCTATCTAAGTTGATAATCCCAGTCTCCAAATAAAATTTCCTTGTGTGATTCCTCCAATTTAGGCAAGTCGGCCTTTCTTCCATCTTCCATCTTCTTCCTTTTGTCAGGCAGAAAGAGTTGATAGTGTGGACACAACCAACCTCCCTAGGAGTCTAAGACTCTCTAGTGACAAACAAGACAAACAAGAGCAATCCTTCTCTAAACATGCATTTACCATACAAGAAATCAAATGTTTAGATCCTACCTGTAGTCCAATGCTGTTGTAGTAGTCCAGCCTCACCGATCCGGATGAGCTCCTCCTTCACTTCGAAACCTGCATTCACTAACAATCAAACGATTAAATAGCACTTGATAATCTCATAAAATAAAACATATTTAACATATAGACCAAGGAGTACATGAAACAACTCATAAATAACAAGTTATTAAGAAGAATGGACTCATTTGCATTAATAGGAAACAAAAGGAACAATTACAACCTGAGCCTTGGTGTTGTGCAAGTCCCTCCCAGGGTCCATCAAGAGTTCTCCTTTACTTTGACAAAGCTCACCCACTTCCAAATGAAACAAGAAAGGATGGGAATCTCTCCTCACAAGCTTCTAAATGGGAGTCCTAATTCCAGCAGCATCTACCCTTAGAAATGTTTAGCTTTCAACCTCCTCCTCCTTCTGGCCCAATGCCTGTATTTATAGTGCTCAAGAGGAAGTTAATCAGGTCCACCATCAATGGGATAATCCCCTCTTTGGATGGGATAGCTCCTCTCTTGATGGGATAAGTTCCTCTTTCATAGGGGTACATGAACCATCTGGAGGTGCTCAATACACATTGAACAACCTTCTAGAATGCTCTAGAAATGACCACAAGTAACTTTTTAAAGATGAAACTCGCGCCTTTTGACCTTTACAGGGGTACGCACCTGCCCCTTTACATACAGAGCGTACAAGTACGCAGCTTTTGTGAACATTAGGTGCGTACACGTAGGTAAGGCCGAGAGAATCTGCGTACCCAGAGATAAACACATTTACAAAGACTTTCTCTCTTTTTGGAGTTTGACATGGAGAGCAGAGGCATAAGACTTGCCCAGGAGGATAGCTTGACTGTTGATAGAGCCATACTAACTGTAAATAGTCATGGTGACATTTTTTAGTGTAACAGATTGCCCCCTAAAGTGCGAAGCCTGTAATAGATTAGGGTTTTGTTTTATCTAGGAAGGGTGAAGCGCTTTATCATTTCAAGGATTATCTCATGGAGAGCCTAGTCAGAACCTGCAATTTTCAACACAAAATACATGTATAAGATTATATCATCACTGAGGTAGGCATTCCCATACTCAGATCAAAACTTTAATTAACAGACTAACTACTCTGATACAGGAATGATCTTGTAGTACATCATAATCATAGACTTTTGTAGACACAGTATGGGCGCGGCCATCTGTTTATGATTAGTCTACTTAGATAATGAATACAAAACTCCTCGCAGCCTGGATGGTGGAAACTAGATCCAGGGTCTTTATTTCTACTTCCAGAATTGGTACGATTCTAGCCATGCGAATAAATGAGTTGATGTCGAACATGGTAGAAACCACTTGATTACCAGTCGATGATGTAAACTGTTAACAAGTGTGAGAGAGGCCACCAGTAATGTCAATGGTTCTCAAAGTACCCAGTACAATCCATGAGATGTGAATGAATGATTTGATGTCGAACATTTCACGGAATCCTTCGATCGAAAGTCAATGATGTAAACTGACGTCAAAGGCGAGAAACTTGCCATTGATGCATGCAGACTTCAAGGTACTGACGATTTCTAAGTCATCTCTCTAGATAATGTGCTGATGTCGATAGAAAGTGACCCGTTGCAGGCAAGCCCACAACACGAAATCATAGTTCAAGTTGAAGAAATGTTGCTGTAAGGAATGACTCAGGGATGGTCAAAGATGGATGACAATTATTTTGAATATGAATGGTTTATTTGCAGAGACCTCTTGAACACATAACGACACAACAGATGGCTTGGTGAAATTTGACCCAAAGTTAATACCCGACACTGGTTTGAAGATTTTCAATGTGGTTTGATCAACTGTTAGGCAAAGGATTTCCCAACCCAGGTGAATGAATAGTGTCGTGTTCAAGAGTGGTGATAAGGTTTCTTCTGAGACAAAGGATAACAAATAAGTTCATTCTTCTCTCTTTTCCCCCACCATTTCTGGCAAGTACCTCTTTATTTTTTACAAGCTTGAGGAGGATAACATATGCTTGATTATAAGCTCATCCTTCGGATGAGTCCAACCTAGTTTTGATTCGAACCCTAGGAAGGAGTGGTTCGTTCCTGTTTGTAATTGAACAGGTCCTTTACTATGAAATTTTAACGAGCCCAGTATAGGAGAAACTCGGCGTTTTTCAATTTTAGAGAGTCTGAAAAAATTAAGAAGACTCCAAGTTGAACTTTTTCGTAGATTTGTGTCCCCCAAACCTGAAAAAGTATAAAATAATACCTGGGAGAACCGCTTGATCTTGCGACCAAGGAGTACTTTCATGATTAGTGTCTCTGACCTGAAAAGTAAAAAGCGATCAAGGACACGTCGTTTTATTTCCCGTATCGAGTTTGAAACGACAAAAACCCAGCAATCTTTTCCTGTTTTTACGGTCAGAAAAGGGCTATAAGGGGACCGTCTTTTAATTCCGTTTTAACGAGTGTAAAAGAAACGCTCGGCAATCTTTTCATATTTTAGGAGTCAGAAAAGGGCTTAAAAGATGACTGTGATATTTTGGTTCGTGAAAAATGACAATTTTCCCCCTAAATCCCTTTGTCCTGCACAAAAACGACACATTACTCATACCTGTTTAAGATAGGCAAAAATACATTGAAAAATATCCTTCCATGGTGAAAAATAAACAAACCTAGCATTCATTCATCCAAAAAACCTATAAAAAGACTTTTTACCATGTCATTTTTACCATTTTACTGTTGAGGTTGAGAAAAGGGCTTTTGGCAAGAAACTTCCCATGGTCATTGCGGAGAATCCGACCGTCAGAATCGAACGCCGTCTCTTCCAGGTATTTCACAACATCCTCCTCTTCAATTTCATCTGATTAAAATTTTGTTTTAGGTTTTAGTTTTGGTTTTTGGGGGCTTTTAGGTTTTAAAAAACCGCTCTGCGGGGTACGCAGGTGCCCTAAGGGTGACCTACGTCCCCCGACCTTTTCCTACACAGGAAAAAGGTCGGGGTACGTAGCCCACCTTCAGGCCAGCTACGTACCGACACTCTGTGTCCTAAACGCGGGGTGTGTACCCCGCGAAGGGCGGAATTTGAAACCCCAAACCCCAAAAATAACCATTTAAATTTTCCCAAATTAATTCTAACCTTTATTTCTTGGTGTGTAGGGCACTCACCATGTTGGATTGGAGAGAAAGAGAGCACGAGGACGTTGATTTAGCCGCAATTGGTCACCAACCTTCCATTGATGCCCTAAAAGCATGCGGACTATATAAATTCTCGGCCATACCTGGCATGAGGGCTCAGGTGAGATTCTTGGAGTGGCTGGTTGAGAGATGGAACATTCATGAGCAATGTTTTTACATCGGAGGGCACCAGCTCGAGATAGAGCCCTCTGACATATACTTTCTCACTGGCTTGCCAAATAGGGGCGAGCAACTCAATCTAGCCGGGACTAGGCCGGGTGGCCAATCCCTTGCTAGTCTCCGGGCAGATTGGTGCATACCCAATCAAAAACATGCGAAAGGCATAGAAATCAAATACATCTCTCGGCGTGAACTCATGGTTATAGCTTTCACGGTTACCAGAATTTGCGGCGCAGCTGCTCTACATATTGCCACCGGGTCCCAAATGCAGATGGCGATTGACTGTTTTCGAGGCACCATCTTCAACTGGTACGATGCTGTGTCGGCCAACATGAAGCGCCAACTGACTAGGGCAAAGAACGGAAAACTGAAGACCTTTGGATATGGGCCTCTAGTTGTGAGCTTTGCCTTAGAGAGAGTTCCGATGCTGATCCCTCAGCATCTCACTGTTGATATCTTGGGTCCTCGGGAGCCAAAGCTGATACGATGGGTTACGGTGATGGCCCGGCATCCTGACGAGGGCGCGACAGTTGTTCGATTCCCTGCTGGTTATTTTCACTGGTTAGAGGACCAGGTTTTTGCGATCCAAGACTTTCCGTATGCCGGAGTAGATTTTCGAGGTGATCCGGACATGGTTCTTCCACAGGGAGAACAATGGGATGACAGAGGTACTTCATTTTCCACGAGTTTTTAAATTATGTATTTTTTTTTTTGTATTTTATATCGCCTCAAAACTGACAGCACAAATTTTCAAAATGCAGATGTAGGTCCACGGCGTCCAGCCAACCTCCGGGCTTTTGAGAGGAGAGTACCAGCTGTACCAGCGCCAGCCCCACAGGATGCAGCCGCAGAGACCTTAGCCGAGCTGGAACAGGATCTAGAGCGTCTGACGACGGATATACCAGAGACCACCATAGATGATATTCCCATTCGACTCCAGCGCTATGTGGTCGCAGTCCCAGGACCTTTTAGGAGGTTCTTGTGTAGGGTAGCGCGGGCAGTGGTCTCGTATAGAGAGCACCACCAGTGATTGGCTAGTCACTTTTGTAGACACATATGACATTTTTGGTTTTTTGTACTTATCATTTTTGGCAATCATAAGGTGTTTTTCAACCTATGATCGAAGACGATGTATATTTTTTGACACACTCCTATCTATATATATATCATTATTACCGGCTTATTTTGTTTAACATATGTGATGAAATGTTTTTAAATTTACTTGCATGATTATCGTAAATGTCTGTCCAACATTTGAGAAGCAATTGCATCTGCTAATGTATTTAAAGACCTTGGAATATGCTGATATTCAATGTAATCAAATTCACGTTCCAAGAGACGCACTCTCAAAAACAACCTTAATAACACAGGATTTCTAATGGCATATACTCTATTAAGCTGTAATACAACGAGTTCAGAATCTAACCTCACTATCAAACGTCGAATTCCAAATGAAATAGATTCAGACAATAATTCAACCACTGCACTGTATTCTGCAATGTTGTTCGTCGTTTGACCGAGGCTTACCCCATGCATAGAAACTAACTCGTCAGAGGGCGAATAGATAACCCAAGCTGCGGAAGAGATATTCCGTGTACTACGACAAGCACCATCAGCAAATCCAATGTATGTTTGGAGAGGCGTCGACATCTGCAATATCAAGAGTAAAACCAAGATAAGCCAGAATAACGATTAAAAACACACTTTCTAAGCTAAGCACACTATCTAAACTAACAAACATACTAGCTAGAAAGAAAACCTAACCTAACTAAAATTCTCCATACCCATCATTTAAGCATAATACCTCTTAAGGTAAAGTCCATTTCTGGGTTTACCCAAAGAGTCCCCATCAAAATCTACCAACTCATAGGCCCCTTTTGCTAGCTTTCGCTTTACAATGTAGGGTCCATGCCACATAGGAACAAATTTCCCAGCACCTAGTTTATCGTTAGCTTGATCATATAATAGTACTAGGTCTCCCTCCGAAAAAATCCGAGGGGTCACATTTCTATCATACTGAGCTTTCATTCGCTTCGCGTGAGTCTCGATTGCCAATGCAGCGTCACGTCGAGTCTCATCTAACTGAGCTAAGTATAATAAATGTTTCTCCTCTTCGGAAGTAGCTGGGAGTAATTCGACAGCCATTTGAAGTGATGGGATTTTGCATTCAATGGGTAACACCGCTTCCAAGCCATAAACTAGCTGGAAAGGAGTGAACCCTGTTGAAGTTTTCACTGAAGTTCGGTATGCCCATAGCGCTGAAAATAACATGTTGTGCCAATTCGACCGATGAATACCAATGGTTCGTCGGATCATGATAACCAGAACTTTGTTGATAGACTCAACCAAACCGTTGGCTTGCGGATAATAAGGAGTAGAGCTATCGTGGCGCAAACCAAGCTGGCTTGTAAGCTCAGTCATCATGATGTTTCGAAAATGGCTCCCATGGTCAGTGATGATTGCTTGTGGGACACCAAACCTAGTTATAATATGATTGAATACGAAAACTGCAGCTGTTTTTCCGCTTGCGTCGAATGTAGGCATCGCCTCGGCCCATTTAGTAAAATAATCAACCGCGAGGATGATATACGCATGCCCCCCGACCGAGTGAGGGTTACAAGTAATAAAATCGATACCCCATTTGGCGAAAGGACCAACGGCAATTATAGTATGGAGAGGAGCAGGTGGTGCGCGCATCTTGCGATCAAACACTTGACAGTTGTGGCACTTCCGGACCGCAATGATACAATCTTTAAACATGGACGGCCAGAAATAGCCAGCGCGCAACACCTTCTGAGCTGTGGCATACCCAGACATATGACCGCCACATGCTCCAGAGTGACAATCATTCAAAACCTTCTCAGCCTCTTCGTGAGTTAAACAACGTCGAAAAACTAAGTCTGCCCCCCGGCGATAAAGTGTATCTCCAATAATCTTGTATTGCTGGGATTGAAACCGAATTTTTCGACGTTCCGACTTTGAAGCTTCAGGCCAAAAGGTTTGGGTTTGGAGATAGATGATTATATCCCCGTACCACGGATCTAAAGTACTGATAAGAAACAAAGATTCGTCCACAATGGACTCCTCTGCCACAGTCTCTGTGTCAGCACGCGGGAAATCACACATCAATTCCGCAAAAACTAAGGATTTCTTAGACTTGGACTTCTCAAACTCCAAGTCGAACTCTTGCAGGATAACGATCCATTTAGAGTACTTGCCCCCTAGCAGTTGTTTTGTCAAAATATAAATCATAGGGTTGCAATCCGAAATAACTGTAGTTTTACGAAGAAGAATGTAGTGACGAAAACGCTGGACAGCTTGAACGGCTGCCAGGGCCAATTTCTCCACATGCGAATATTTTAGCTCAGTGGGGTTTAACGTCCTACTAAGATAATATATCACATGTTCCGTTCCGAATTCATCTTCTTGGACTAACACCATTCCAATAGTGGAATGCGAAGCTGCGAGGTATAAGAAGTAGTCCTGGTTGTAGTTGGGAGGATGCAACAACGGTGCATGGGTCAACGCGTGTTTAAGTGCATCAAAAGATTGTTGGGAAATCTCATCCCAAAAGAATTGAGCATTCTGTTTCAACAACCGTGTAAAACCCTTAGTGACCTCGGCGTAGTTTGGAATGAATCGGCGTAAAAAGTTTGCTTTCCCTTGCAAACTTTGGAGTTGGCGCAAACTCGAAGGAGGAGGCAATTTGATGATGGCTTCGACCTTCGAGGGATCGACGCGAATGCCGGCTTTTGAAACAACAAATCCCAGCAATCGACCCGCTTCTATACAGAAAACACACTTGTGTGGATTCAACCGAATACGATAATGCCGACACCTCATAAAGATTGCTCGTAAGTGGACAAGGTGATCAGCTCGATGTAAAGAATGAGCAGGCAAATCATCGAGGTACGGTTGCACAATGTGCTTGATGTCATGAAATGCATAAGACATCGCCCGTTGAAAAGTGGCTCTGGCATTCTTAAGCCCAAAAGGTAATTTGCAGTAAGCAAATGTCCCCCATGGACAAATGAATGCCGTTTTTGGTTGATCGACAGGTAGAATATTGATTTGATTATAGCCCGAAAAACCATCCATAAAGGAAAACATTTCACTTCCGGCACAATCATCAATTATTTGATCGATATAAGGCGTTGGATAGTTGTCTTTTGGACAAGCTCGATTTATATCCCTATAATCGATACAGATTCTTATTGTTCCTTGTTTCTTGTTAACTGGAACAATATTCGATACCCAATCCGTTAACGGGATCGGATAAATGAAACCTGCTTTCAACAGCTTCTTGGCTTCTGCTTTAATCGCAGCCGCTTTCCGAGGGTGAATCTGACGCAACTGTTGCCGGACAGGTTTAGCGTCCGGGTAGGTCTTTATTTCATGAACAACAATGGCAGGGTCGATTCCTGGCATTTCCTCGTAAGACCAGGCAAACACATCGCGAAATTCTTGGAATAGGGCCTTGTAAGTTTGAATTTCATCTTTTGTACATGAGGCGCCTATATGAATGTTTTCCTCAATTCTGGGCTTCACTGAAATGTCAATGGGAATAGTGCGAGAAATATTCCCTAAATTCAACTCTGAATCAGGATGTTTCGTTGGATTCTGAGCATCTTTGACATATTCGGCGGTAAAGATAGATGAAAAATCGTTTTCAAAAGCATCATCCTTAGGTAAAAATGAAGATCTATGATGAAGATCTTCCCATGGTAGATCGTCTACACTTAGGATTTCGCGAAGTTGCTCGTCAGATGACACGACTTCGGGAAACGCTATCCATTCTACGGTTGATGTGAAAAGTGACTCTTCACTGACCACATTCATTTGGTCGATTTGGGTTGAACGCGAGTCGGTAAAAGACATGACGGCTTCATAAGCAATTTCATATGGACTCAAAGGCATAGCATCACCGAATGAGTCTATCTCAGATTCAGATGGGACAATCCAAGGATCATCGTAAATAATGGTGTCTGATGTAATCATATGAATTGATGCAAATGAAGGGTCTGCGTTGATTGGAGGGAAAGGAAAAGTTCCCAGTAAACCGGAATCTTTAACTAAACCTACGCCAACGTCCCTATAAGGAATTGTCGTCTTACCGACATGCTGGATACTCTCTGAAGAGGCTGGGTCGGATGAAAAGTATGTCAGCTGATCAATTGTCACGATCTTACCGTTATGTGGAAACTTTATTATTCTGAAGACCGATGAAACGACCGCTGTCATAGCATATGACCAACTTCGATCCAAAAGAAGGTTGTAGTCTAGAGGGGCATCAACCACCTCCACATCCAGACTAACGGTTTTACCTTCTACCCCTATAGGCAATTCCTGTAGAATACCAAACGGACGGAACCCACGGCCATCAAAGGCCTTAAGGATGGTCGGGGATTGGTTCAGCGAAGGAGAACCAAGCGATCTCCAACACTGAATCGACATAATACACGTGGAAGCTCCCTCATCAATTACAGTTCGATGAATAGGCCCGTTTCTGACTATCACTGGAATTTGGAAAGCCATTTGATGGGGTAGATGCGGTGTACTATTTTCTAGATCGAAGATTATCATATTTGGGTCCTGAACATCAACAGCTCCGATAGCCGACAAAAGTAATTTCTGTTGTGCTGGGCATGATTGCAGCACTTCTAAAGCCGACATTGCTGAGGGTGAAACAGCTAAGTCCTCAACAATGTTGTAATTCTGGGCCGCTCTCGCATGTGGATTGAAAGCAGACCTTCGAAGTACACCCTTAGCGGGTGGTTTGATTACTAAGTCCGGGTTAGGTTTTTCGATCTGTAGTGGATCGGAACCAGGAGCTGAGGTTGATGGATTAGAATGAGAAGATTCTGCTTCCTTACCATCAACAGGATTCTTACTACCATAATCTTGCGACCGAGTCGCAATCCTCACATGAGACATCATCAAAATGGGTTCTTCACTGGCAGTCGAGGAAGAACCTATCATCTTACTCTCCTGCTTTGGAAATGGATCTTTCAACACAGCAGGAGTGGGAGAACCTTTGACTATTTTCACAACCTCGGCCCGATGAGGGCAATCTCTTGTAAAATGATCCTCTTCACAAATAAGACAAGGATATCGAGGTTTGCGCTTTTTGTCATTGGTTTCCGACTTTTCTATTTTCTCCTTCGGAGCCTTGTCTGCTTTAGCCTTCTTCTTCCCTTTCTTCTTTCCACCGTTTTTTGATTTGGCCGTAGATGACTCTACAGCGTGAATATCGGCGGAAAGTTCAGGAGAAGACTCTCCTGTCGGGGAATCAGGCAAGGTGATTATAGGAGTAGTAGAACTCTTGGAAGACTTCTTCTTACTCTTTGTGTTCACCGTACCAATCATACCATCAGCGGCATGAGATCCCGAAGGAGCAGCAGCGATTTGATTCGATTTTGGAAGATCTGGGATCTTCTCGTGTAACGTACCTGACTGAGTATAAACTAAGTCAAGGTACTGCGCCTGAGCAATGACTTGCTCCTCAGTAACTACTCCGGCCTTAGCTACATCTTCAGTAATCTTCGGTAATAATGATTTAACAAACCATTCAGCTAAGATTTGGTCCGGAATAAAAACTTTCACTAACCTCCTTCGACGTCTCCACTCATGAATGTGATCAGAAATATACGTGGACGTCGATTGTTTTAGTGAAGTTAATAATTCCGTGCCGTTATCGTATCTGACTGGCAACTAAAAGTGAGTTAAGAACGAGGTGGCTAACTGGCTAAAATTGTAAAAAGAGGCCCGTGGCAACTCAATGTACCACTTGGCCGCGAGACCAATGAGTGTACGCTGGAAAAGACGTAAGCGGATCGAATCATCCGAGATAGAATTTGAAGCACACCAGAGGTGGTAAGTCATCACATGATTCGACGGGTCCTCTCCAGGCTTACCTTCGAACTTGGGTATATCACTGGGCAACTTATTTGGCATTGGCGGCCAGAACTGAAGATATTGAATTGGATCATTCGTTAGGCGCGTCAAATCTGGTAAATCCAAAGTTGCGATAAACGGTAATTGCCGGTTAGGATCTCTAAAACTCTGCGTCACAAGACCAGTCCCAGGAGGAGGATATCCAGGATAACTAGGAACAGGAATCGCATTAGGGATATTATATCCTCCTGGAAAACCAGGATTAACCGGACCGTACTGGGGTTGTTGAGGTTGTTGATAAGTGTACCCAGGATACGGTTGATACTGGTAAACCGGCTGTTGGACAGCTTGGCCTTGTTGGTACTGTCCCTGGTACGGTTGTTGAACAAATTGAGGTTGGGTAGTGACAACCGTACTTATACCAGGCTGACCTATAGGCATCTGGACCGTGGTTTGAATCGTAGATCCAGACAACGGTAAAGATGCCTGAGGAGTGGTTGCAGAGACAGTAGAAACCGGAGCTGTCGATACTCCAGAAGTAAGCGCGGTAGATGTAGCGGTAGTTGCAGCAGCCGTTTGAGATGGAGTACTAGGTGCAATTGGCGGCTGAGTAACTACCG
Source organism: Pinus tabuliformis (assembly GCA_031772625.1). Taxonomy (NCBI): domain Eukaryota; kingdom Viridiplantae; phylum Streptophyta; class Pinopsida; order Pinales; family Pinaceae; genus Pinus; species Pinus tabuliformis. The sequence goes on along the minus strand of CM062820.1, from coordinate 881,783,934 downwards.
AAGTTACAGAAGTTTGAACATTTGACTGGACAGGTTGCGGTTGCTGGGGTGAACCAGAAACTACGGGTTGTCCAGCTTGAGGTAACAACTGTATACTTGGCTGCAACACCTGTTGACCTTGGGATGGATCCCACACTATCATTCCGGGGTATTGACCTGTAACAGGTTGAGGATACTGAGATCCGTAACCAGGTTGAGGGTAGGGTTGATAATTGAAAGGTACATTTCCCGGACCTTGAACATAAGACTGACCCTAAGATGGTTGATAACCTTGACTCGAGTATTGACCTTGAGGTTGATAACCTTGGGGTAAATACTGATACTGGGGTTGACCTTGACCTTGAGGTTGATACCCTTGAGGTTGATACCCTTGAGGTTGATACCCTTGAGTTTGATATTGATACTGAGGTTGACCCTGGGGTACATATTGAGGCTGGGGTTGACCTTGAGGCATGTATTGTACCATAGGTACATACTGGCCTTGAGGTTGCCCCCCAGACACAATTTGTGTACCTTGAGGTTGCCCCCCAGGCGTTAATTGAGGCTGCCCCCAGGCGGTAATTGGCCGAGGTTGAGAAACGGGAACTGATCCTGACATCATGTAAATGTCGCCTACACCCAACGGTCTATTACCATTGTTTCCAGCTAATAACCCATGATCGACGGGTTGAGGAGATGCCCCCGCAAAGGTACCAGAAAGCGACTGATACCTAGTGGGAATAGAAGGACCACCGTTTAAGAAAGATTCAGGAGTTTGAGTAAACACGGGCGACTGACCAGACATATTTACAGGAGTATAAATACCTCCAAGTGGAAAAGGAGTGCGAGGTGGAGAAAAACTTAACCCTGAGTTGTCTAAATAGTTAGTTAACGAAAGGTACCAAGTAGTACTTCTAGGAGGACTGTAAAAGATAGATTCACGCTCCCTTAGATCAATAGTAAGTTGATCTTCAAGGTTAGAGACGCCTATTTCTTCCTCTGGAGCAAGTTCTTCAATAGCAATCAAACCAGTAGGAAGATTTTCGGTGATAACTCGTTCTACTCTTGGTGAATCTGGAACACTAGAAGTCGGAGTAACAAGTTCAGATATTTTAGGTTCTTCGCCTATATCACTAGTAGACAAAAAACTACGAGCAAGCTCAGAAACTGTAACAGCTTCGGGATTATAACCTGTCTCTAGACTTTGGTAATCTGGATGGACTACCAAGGAAGATTCTCCTTCTTCAGGTGATCCTACTCTACTGCCACTAGGAGGAGTTACAAGGACCTTCAATCTACGGAGTTTCCTCAACAAATCAGTTCCGGTAACAATCTCAGGTGACTTGCCCCGAAGTCTACGGGACTATCTTGGTAATTCCGCCACAGCTAAAAACTTTTAACTACTACACACGAAAACAAAGTAAAATCTCAAATCAAACCACCTAAAGTCACTAAAGAACCAAACAAATTTGAATCACACGCCTAAAGAATCTAGGGCATCAAACCAAGCACAAACAGTAGCCTTCCAGACCGAAAACGCTAGTTGGAGATGAAACCCAACATCGCCGGATTCAGTACAGAAGTGGCGGGTGGAACAGTTACCCCGACAACCTGCTTAATGAATAGACTGGCACAAGTTCCTTCACTTTAACCGTCTCGAGTGAAGTGAACCCCCCAGAAAATCCAAGTGAGTCTAGCCGACGTCTGCTCTAGGTACAGTGGGATCTTCCCTCCACCGTCACCTCGGTAGAATCCTAAAGATAATGGTCACTAAGGTTACCAACCGCAACAAATGCACCTGGGGGAACAGTCTACACTCCGACAGCACGCAAGGGTAGAGTATCAAGCTCAATCCCCTTGCCAGTTCCTTGACAATAATCCAAGGTTTACCAACAAGTGACCCCTGGCTCCTCGACAATGGTTAATCCGAGGTTTACCGTTTGTAATACGTGCGTGTCTGGCGTCGTTCCCAACGAGGGAGGATTGATCCCCTCACTGGTTCGGACACGAGCTCGTGCTTCTCCTTTAAGAGGAGCTTTCCCAGAGTACAAATGAGACAATTGGATTTATTCTATCACAAGATAAGCTACTTGTTTGGTTTTGTTGTCTTGGAGAGTTAATTACTCTCCTACTCCAAGACACTAGCCTGATTTAAATTGGTGTTTCAGAGCCCTAGTAAATAAAAGTTACTACGTTGATTTTACTTTAAGCGTTAATTTTATGGTTTTTCTTAAAGACAAAAGGTAGCGGAAGTGAAACCAATGGTGTGTAGACTCGACTCAAACCACTACAAAAATGCACCTAGGATGATTTACGCTACTTTTCTCTTTCAATGAAATTCCTAACTAAGAGAGTTGAGAAATGCAAATTTTATAGAAAACAACTTTCTTAGTAAAGACAATCAAAGAAACAATTCTCTTTATCTTTCCAAGCATACAAACATGACCACTCCTTACGTGCACGAAAAATTCTTTTTCTCTCAAAATCCCTCAAAGCTACTTGAAACAAAACTTTTCAAAGGAGATGTTTTTGTATTTTCTCTTATTTAATAAAGCATATAAATCTATTTTAACAAAAATCAATCTCAAAAGCTATAAAATCTATGAAAACTTGACTCACAAGCAAATCAAAAAGAAATTTACTCTAAGCAAACCTAACGGGACAAAAGCCTACAAGGATGATTCTAGGTTGTTTTACTTGACCACAATCAAGTCAAGGACCAGCTAATGCAGAATCAAAAGACCAGTCAAAACAAAACTCAAATCTTTTTGTTCTTTTTGTAAAATGGAATTCAATACTCAATCAACAAGTATTTCGAAATTTGCCAAAGGGACAACTCAAAGGTAAGTTGCTCTCACAGGTAGACTTTATGACAGGTCCGACTTCTAAGAAGGTTGACAAAACCAGAGAGATCTAAGGCTTGACAACTTCTACCGCCAAAGTCACTACAAGACCTACTCAAAAATCAAACCCTAGGGCTTAAACTTCTATGAAATCCACTAAAACACTCAATGCTATCGAAACAAGTTCAGGTGAAGATCTTTGACAAGAGACTAATGGATCTGGGCAGTAAAAACTAATAAAAAGAAAAATCTAAGAGAAAAAATGCAAAAAATGGAATTTTCTTAATTTTTAGCAGGGTACGCAGGCAACCGGTTAAGCCAGGTGCGGGCCCGCTCTGTGCACACAGCAACAGTGCGTACAAGTATGCACTGTGCAATACTCAGAGGGTGCGTACTACTGAAAAAACAAAAAAAAAACTAAATTGAATCTAACCCTAAGCTAACCCACCCAAAAACAAAGTCACAGAGCTAAAAACAAGAAAATAAATGACTTTTCTCAGATCAAAGTTGCATACAAAGGAAAAGACTTTCACATCAATGGATTCCCCAGTGGAGTCGCCATTTTGTCAGGCGGAAAGAGTCGATAGTGCAGACACAACCAACCTCCCTAGGAGTCTAAGACTCTCTAGTGACAAACAAGACAAACAAGAGCAATCCTTCTCTAAACATGCATTTACCATACAAGAAATCAAGTGTTTAGATCCTACCTGTAGTCCAACGCTGTTGTAGTAGTCCAGCCTTGCCGATCTGGATGAGCTCCTCCTTCACTTCGAAACCTACATTCACCAACAATCAAACGATTAAATAGCACTTGATAATCTCATAAAATAAAACATATTTAACATATAGACCAAGGAGTACATGAAACAACTCATAAATAACAAGTTATTGAGAAGAATGGACTCATTTGCATTAATAGGAAACAAAAGGAACAATTACAACCCGAGCCTTGGTGTTGTGCAAGTCCTTCCCAGGGTCCATCAAGAGTTCTCCTTTACTTTGACAAAGCTCACCCACTTCCAAATGAAACAAGAAAGGATGGGAATCTCTCCTCACAAGCTTCTAAATGGGAGTCCTAATTCCAGCAGCATCTACCCTTAGAAATGTTTAGCTTTCAACCTCCTCCTCCTTCTGGCCCAATTCCTGTATTTATAGTGCTCAAGAGGAAGTTAATCAGGTCCACCATCAATGGGATAATCCCCTCTTTGGATGGGATAGCTCCTCTCTTGATGGGATAAGTTCCTCTTTCATAGGGGTACATGAACCATCTGGAGGTGCTCAATACACGCCGAACAACGTTCTAGAATGCTCTAGAAATGACCACAAGTAACTTTTTAAAGATGAAACTTGCACCTTTTGACCTTTACAGGGGTACGCACCTGCCCCTTTACATACAGAGCGTACAAGTATGCAGCTTTTGTGAACATTAGGTGCATACACGCAGGTAAGGCCGAGAGAATCTGCGTACCCAGAGATAAACACATTTACAAAGACTTTCTCTCTTTTTGGAGTTTGACATGGAGAGCAGAGGCATAAGACTTGCCCAGGAGGATAGCATGACTGTTGATAGAGCCATACTAACTGTAAATAGTCATGGTGACATTTTTTAGTGTAACACCCAGTGAACACGACATCGATCAGTGGTGGCACCATTTTCTCTGTGGCAGTGGTTAGGAATCTCAGGGTCATCCATTGGCTGTGAGGTTTCACTAAATGTCGCCAGTATGCTTCCCAGTTTAACCTGGTCATTTTCTTAATTTCTTCTCCTTTTTCCTTTGTTTCCTACCTCCAATGTTGTTTGAGTTGTTTGACATTTGGAAGAAAACCTGGAATGGATTCTGCCACTAGCTTGGCACTATGTAAATTTTCATTGGTCTTCTCGATAACACTATTTTTTGTTGGTGCTACATCTGTTGTTGCCTTTTCTGCCTATCTAAGTTGATAATCCCAGTCTCCAAATAAAATTTCCTTGTGTGATTCCTCCAATTTAGGCAAGTCGGCCTTTCTTCCATCTTCTAAATTTTGCCAAGCAATGAAGTCAGAAACTCTTTTCAAGATTTCATCATATTTGAGTCTCATCTCAATGACTTGACTTGTCAATTTGTCACTTGCCTCGCAACAGGAATTCCATTGTGAGATCTTCTAGCATAATAGTTCCTTTTGGTGCATCAGTTGGGAGTTAAGGCCAAGCGCTTTAGTAATAAACTGATCAATTTTTGGATCATCTTTATGCATATCAGTTATTCCTTGTATCTGTACTTCCTTTTGTTCTAAGTTGGCTCGATGTTTTATTTAAATCTACTCAAATTCTTGTTGAAGCTTAGCTAACTCTGATTTTTCTTACTCGTTAGGATTTTCTTGCTGTAACTGTTGTTCTAACAAAAAAAATATATTTCCCCTTTCCTTGAGAAACATTTTCACCTCTGTTCATTATCACGAGTAGGAGCAGCTATAGCATCCAAATCCATCTTCTTCCTTTGTATTTTAACAAAAAATTTGTGGGCAGGGCTATAGAATATATCTAAAGGATGAATCTCCTCAATCCTCAAAACAATTTCAGAGGTAGGAGTGACATGAATGTGCTCTACCTCTTGAGTATCTACAGTTTTCTCTACTGTAATTTCTTGAGTTATTCTATGCTGTGGAGTCTGTAGCTCTGGAATTTGTTCCCTTGTATGGAGCTTTCTATTAAAGTGCTCCCATTCTTCTTCTAAAACAATCACCATTGGTTTTATTGGCTGGGTGGAGGTGGAATGAATTTCAGCCAGTTTTTTGGCTGAATTTTGGTCAATTGTCTTTTCTGTAGACTAGGCTGTATCTTTTTCTAACTCCTTACTTTTTCTTCTCCAATTCTGTGATTTTTGTTCTGAGTTCTCTGACTCCCTGGTATACTTTTTTTGGGTTTCTGCTTCAGAATCAACCTTAGAATTTACTTTGGAACTCCCTTCTAGACTTATGCTGGGAGTTGGCACCCTTATTGGTTCAAGCCGTAATTGGTCCAATGGGAACTTTAATAGTCTCTTTTCTCTGTATTCATGAAAGCCCTCGAGCTCTCCTGGGTCAAAAAGTAGTGATTCCATTTGCTTCACATCTGTGAATGTCTCTTTCTGTAAAAACATGTCATCAAATGCATGTTTCTCATGACTAAATACATTCACTTTTACCATGGTAGTAAAGTCTTTGGCAATGAAAAATGTGTCATACTACCTTCGTGGGAATTTAGGTAATTGTAGAGATAACATGCTCTCTGCTTCTTTAAATGTATTCCCCACATTGTGCAGTGCAAATACTCCACACTGCAAAGGGAATGTAGGCTAAATGGCATTTTTTTCTTCCTTTAATGCTTTGCTCAGCCCACCCTCACTAGCTGTTTGATATGCTATCTCTCTGGCCATCAATTTGTCTGGAACATTGTATGGGAGGACATGCAGTGAGCTAATGCCTCGAAATACCCTAATATATCTGAATGTTTCCTCTCCAAACCATCTAGCCACTGGTAGGATATCTACCTCGGATTCCTTAGAAAGCCTAGGAGCATCTCAGTTGTAAATCTGTTTATGGATAGGCAACATAACTCCATGAAAAAACTTGTAAAAATGTGGGTGAAACTAAGATTCCCACATGTCTTTATGGTATCTATGAATGGGAAGTGGACCTTTGACAGTCCACTTCCATCCCGTGACAAGAAATTTTGAACCAAAACAGATTGCATCCATCACATATGAACTCATGGAAAATGGAGGGTAAACCCTCAAAGGGACACTTCTTTTCCTCCTATACTCCATTATCGTTCTTTCTAAATTATCAGACAAAATTTGGGCCGAATTCATCATAGCTGTGTTTACAGCTGCATCTATCAATGGCAGCCATTATGGGGAAAATTTAGTGCTATTAGGCTTGCCAAATATCATACATAGCATGGCTACTGCAAAACTATGAGGGGTAGAAATAGACATAGTAGAATACATACCATTTTTTTCCTTTTTAATGTTTCCCTCATTATTTGATGAGGTCCTGGTGCAATCTGTTCGGTCCTTGTTGCCTTTGGAAAAATTCTTGATGAAATGATTGTTGTAGATGACTTGTGGCTCTGGTAGGTGGTACATAAGATATAGGTTGTCTAGCGAAAAAGATCCCATAACCTCTTGGCTTCTGGTCTTGAATTCTCTATTTGAGATATCGGCCTCATCGATAACCCATTTAACCATATCTGTATAAGGGATTTTCTTTGGGCACGCAGCTACGCGATGCAAAAATGAGCACGACGTCTAAAAAATAGAGGCATCTGAGGAATCACGACCGTCAACTGTGATATTTGTTTCCAGAAGTCTTGGTTCCTCTTCTTCTAATATATTATACATGGTTTCCCACGTAGAGGTTCCTCCATCTCTAGTACATGTAGTATCCGAAAATAGAGGAGTCATTTTTTATTTCTCAGATGCGACTGCCTTGCCTTTCTTCACCATCACTCCCAAAGATTTGTTCTGTGGATTGTTCCTGAAAGTGGAGGAAAACAATAGCTATCAGATATACAGAGATAATAATGAACATGAAATGGAATAATACAGACAAATTGTAAAGGTGATAAAAAGGAGTTTTATGTGAATGCAGGTAAGAAGATATCATATCACGTTGAATGGCTTTTCATACATAAATTCCATTAACCTTCACTACATGCCCACTAATGTTTCGTTATCCCTTAGCTTTAATTTTCATAAATGTATGCATCGTAAGTCAAGAAGAAAGCTTCTAGGGTGGTGAGCCTTTGAATTGTGATAATGCCAATTTTGTGTTTTGCGAAGTAATATCGCAGATCGCATTATTGCATTATTCCTTTTTTCTTTTCTTATCGTCTCTTATATTTTTGTGAGATGCGAGATGCGAGATGCGAGCTGCTCATTACTATTTCTAAGACATAGCTCATTTGTTAAGTTTCGATGTAAAGACCTTTCTACTAAGCGGCGGACCTAAACATTTGTTTGTAATGTATCTCGGGAGTGGGTCCGGGTCTTCATTGTATTCAACAATTTCAGTCGATGGTAAGTTTTCGGTGCTCTTTTAAATGCTTGAAATGTGATGCGGTAAGGGAAATGATGCGATCACAATTTCACATTTCACTTACTTTTTAGGTAACTTATTAAGGTGTGCCTTCTATGAATAGTGATATGTGATTCGAGACTTAGTTTTGATGAGAAATACCTAAGGACCTAGTTTATATAAGAAACTTAGTAGTTTCAAAGTGTTTTAGCACAAATTCCTTATTTGATTGCTTTTTGCTAGATTTAGTGGGTTAGCAAGGCTTTCAATCATGCTTAGTCATGTGATATGCAGGAAAGGCAAGCATTTACTAGCTCTTTTTGAAAAGGGGTTTGATTGATATCTTGTTTCATTCAAAAATTAATAAAGAAAATGCCTAAATGCTAAACTTTTTTTTTGGAAAGATTTTTGAAAGGGTCCCCATTTATTAATGTGATATTGACTACTACTATTAACAAATGGGGGGTTGTTCAATAGCACAACAGTACTAAAAGTCAAATGGGCCTAGAAAATGTAACATGTAAACTCACATATATTAGTAAAGAGCACCATCACTGTAAAATATACGATGAAAAGAGGATTGGGGGCTAAGACTCCATAAAAGCAGATGTGAAGGAACTAGAGAGGTTTGGAAGGGGGCTAAGCTAAGGAAATAATAATTTATTCCTTGCCAATGTTATAAAGGTAAGGTGGGTTGATATGAAAATATATTACTATATTATTATAATATATTGTTATAATATAAAGTAAGGGGAAATATGCCTAAAAGAGTGGAGGATTCCACCATTTAGTTGGATATGCTATCATTGTTACTACTATGGTGACTCTAAGGAGAGTAAGAGAGTGTTTGGGTATAATATTGTGAGGATGTAGGGTGACATGGGTATGATTACAGTTCTCCTAGTTTTCCTTTGGGAAGGTTGGAGCCATGGAGGTATAATTGTATGGATATGTATCCTTATGTGAGGCTTGCAGGGTACCTAGAGACTCTTGAAAGAAATTTAAACTCTTGGAAGCCATAAAGCTCTAAAAAATACCTAGCCATTCTAAGTAGGGAACCTTGAAAGGGAGGTGGAAGAAGCTGATGTTCTACGAGTATAGATAAGGGGGTGTAGTACCTTGGGTTATCTAGGCTGATAAGGGATGATAGACTCTTGGTTGGAGGCAACTGTAGTTTTGTAACCTAGCCCTAATTGTCCTTGGTATGATGGAATCATGATTGTTGTTACACTAAAACCCACAGGTGTTAGTAAATGGACGCATTTCTAGAGTTGATGGATCCTCGAGAGAAAGTTAAGAACATGTCATGAAACACACGGGAAGCACTGGATTATCCAATGCCCAACAATCCCCCCCTCATCCTGACCTGAGTGTGTTTCAAAATCCACACCTTTGGCTCTGATACCACTTGTTGTATTCATGATTTTTGTTACACCAAGACTCACGAGTGTTAGTAAACGGACACATCACTAGATTTAACAAATCCTCAAGAGGATGTTATGCACATGTCATGAAACACATGGGGATCACTGGATTATTTCATTCCCAAAAGGTTATTGAAGATGTACCTTCTCTAGTCATAACATACACTCGGGGGTGACCCACTACTAAGAGAGCTAGAGCAATGGAGTCTATGGATAAGATGAAATTCCAAGTTCTGCATTCAACCAATGGTTTTTATCATATAAGTTTTGTGTACACTATAATGTGTATATGTTTCTTATGGCTATTTTCTTACATGTTTTATTATTTTATTCTAGTTATATTTTCTTTTATTTGGTGGTTATGGTATCAATTTCAAAGTTTATTTGAATTTCCCTAGCTACATGGATTGGAGATGTTACACATAGAGAAGCGGGGGTGGGGGGGGGGGGGGGGGGGGGGGGGGGGGGGGCGGGGGGGGGGGGGGGGGGGGTGGGTGTGGGGGCAGCTGAGGATGTGGAATACAGATAGTGAGAGTGAGAATAATTGCAAGGGTAAATATATATATATATATATATATATATAGAGAGAGAGAGAGAGAGAGATAATGATGGCGAGGGGTTGTTTTAAAGTACAAACTGAGGGAGAGATAGAGAAAGAGATGGAAAGAGAGGGAGTTGGGAAATAAATAGCGTCGTGGGAAAGTAGGAAGGGAGGGAGGGAAAGAGAAGAAATGTTAGGTACCTATAATAATAATGTAGTCCCCTTATTGTTATTGTTAATTTAGCCCCCAAATTGTTATTACTCTACCCTTACATTATTATTGTTATGTAGGCTCTAATTATATTGTGATCCCTTAGGCTCCTATATATAGAAAGAAGGTGTTTTCATTTGTATCATCCAAGAAATCTTCATTTATGTAATGTAAAGGAGGTTTCCCCGTTGAAGAGGATAATTTTTAAGTCATTGATATATCTTTTCTTCTCTTTTGTGAGCTGGTTGCATAGCATTGGGTATCAGAGCTTTGGATTTTAGGGTTTTGCTACTGTGAACATGTAATCTTGGAAATTTTGCTATACACTTTTTTATACAAAGTTTCAGAAGCTCAAATTGCAACCACAAGGAGATGAATGCATGGTGAACTTCATATATGAATTTTAGATCTTGGTTCGCTATATTTTCTGAGATATGGTTTGAAGAAGTTAGGGTTTTTGCAAGCTCTAAAATTCAATCTCAAAGATGTGACCTAGGGAAAATCGTTATAAATTTCTCTTTGAGCATCGGAGTTAAATTTGGTAAAACAAGGATAAATGAGAAAAAATTTATTTTTTCGCATATCATTTTCAGACCTGAAGGTCAAAAAAGTGATACATGGCACTCTGTACAAGTACACTATACTGAAATTCTCCATAATCATGCCATCGTGTGAAATTAGGCATAAATTTGCCTTGAAGAATAAAATTTTGGACTCACTTGTGGCATTAGAAGAAAGACTCAAAGGGATACAACAAGACAAAATTTCAGATCTTGGAGAGCCAAAATTATAGAGATATGACAACTTCAATATCTATCTCGAAAAAAGAAGGAGAAATGTGTGTATTTTTAATTTTTTTTGCGTAACTTTTGTTTAAGAAATCAATTTGAAGTGATTCAAAGGGAATAGTGAAGCATAGATATTGTTATTTTCTTCCAAAATTCCTTGAAACAAAAAAACGGATACACCTAGTAAGCAACCAGAAATATCTATTATAATGAATGAAGAAGAGGAAGAATTGCAACATCATATATCAGAATTACGAGACCAAGTGCAACAAATTTTGCTCTTGCAAAGAGTAACCAAAAATGAACTGGAAGCTAAGTTGGATGGTAGAGAGACAAAAATCAAAGGAAACATGGAAGGTTTGAAGGATGATTTAGAAGCAGATGTGGAATCTAGGATGGATGGTTTGAACAGTGGTTTAAAAGTATACATGGATTTAGATTTTAAGGAAGGTTTGACAAAGTTGTTACAAGAAATACTTCCTAATAGTGAAAAGGTACTCCATGAAAATCACGATGGGGACAAAAGAAACATAAATTATGATTTTAGAGACTCCAATGTGGGGTTTAAGAACCACCACATTCCAAAGATAGTTATGGAGTAGTTTTATGGAGAGGATCTGCTAACATGGATACTATAGATGAAGCAATATTTTGATCTACATGATGTGAAAAACACAGAAAAGGTACACATTGCATAGTTATATTTAGAACCAAATAATTTTTTATGGTATTGATGGATTTGGTCTCATAAACCAATTGTCACTTGGTCAATTTTTATATAGGAAATGATAGCACATTATGATGATACAATGAGAAACACATTCTTTAGCCAATTCATAAATCTCAAACAAAAGGTTTCAATGGCGGAGCACATTAAGTAATTCCAAATATTGAATATCAGGGTAACTGATATTCCAGAGGAGAATAGGATTGATGTCTTCATAGAGACTTTAAAGGATAACATCCAACATGAGGTTCGCCTTTGGGAACCTAATTCATTGGAGAGGGCATTCAGGGTGGCAAGAAAAGTTATGGCAACAAGGAAATCTACCACTCACAACTATAAAGATGGAAGTGTTGCCACTCCGAGCGTTTCATAACCTACAAGGTTGACAACACAACAATTGGAAGAAAATAGAGAAAAATGGATTTGTTACGATTGTGATAGAAAATACACTAAAGGTCATAAGTGTGTTGAGAAGAAATTAGTTTACATAGATTGTTAAGTGGAGGAAGAAAAATAATAAGAAATATCAAAAGAGGAGGATATACACTAGGAACCAACCCCAAAGAAAGAAGAAATGAATCCGACCATATCTTTTAATGCATTGGCAGGAATTACCACTCCTCAAACACTCAAGATAGAAGGATATATCAATAATAAAAAGATAATAGTGTTAATTGATTTAGGTAGTACCCATAATTTTATTCATTGTAAGATAACCAAGGAATTGAATTGCTTCATATATGTGAGACCATAGTGTCAAGTGATGGTTGCAAATGGAGGAACTGCAAATTTCTCTAAAAAGTGCCATATTATAAAGCTAACCATGGGGGAATATGTATTAAATAGTCCAATTCTTTCCATTCCAATGGGTGGTGTTGATGTTGTACTAGGATTCCAAGCGTTACAATCTTTGTGGATGATAACTTTAAAGTTTTAAGAAATTTTCTTGAATTTTTTTTGGGAAGGAAAGGAAGTTGAATTAAGGGGTATCACCAGGAAACTGAGAAAGATAATTAAATCTAATGTAATGATAAAGTTTCTAAATAAATAATGGGGTGTAATTTGATAATTATGCTCACTAGAGATTTAAACATCAAAATCATTTATTTCTCTAGATATCCAAACAATATTGGACAATCATTTGAAGGTATTTGAGACTCCCAAATTCCTACCACCTATTCATGATCATAATGATTCTATTAATTTGATTCTAGGAAGTGCTCCTCCAAACATCATGCCTTACTGATATCCCTCTACCCAAAAGAGTGAAATTGAACGTATGGTTGTATAAATTCGAGAGGCCATTCTAATTCAACGTAGTCAAGTTCTTTCTCTACTCTAGTAGTATTCATGCACAAGAAGGATGGATCATGGCATATGTTTATGGATTATAGAGAACTCAAAAAGATCACTATTAAAGATAAATTCCCCATTCTAGTCATTGACGAATTGTTGGATGAATTACATGGATAAATTAACCTCACCAACTTGGATCTTCGTTCAGGATATCATCAAATTAAAATGAAGAGTGAAGATAGTCTCAAAAAAACATTCAAAACTCATGAGGGTCATTATGAATTTTTGGTCATGCCTTTTGCCCTTACTATGCACCTTCCACATTTCAAGTTTTGATGAATTCCATTTTCAAACCCTTCCTTAGAAAATTTTTGTTAGTATTTTTTGATGATATACTAATATACAACAAGTCATGGAAGGATCATGTTCAACATGTTGACAATGTGCTCAAACTGTTGGAGGAGAAACAATTATATGTAAAAACCTCCAAATGTTTCATTGGAGTCCATGAGGTGGAATATTTGTGTCATATTGTATCTCATGAGGGTGTTAAGGTAGACCTTAACAAAATTAAATCTATTAAGGAAAGGAAAATCGCCACATCCATAAAGCATCTTTGAGGATTTCTCAGGTTGTTAGGATATTATCGCAAGTTTGTTAAGAATTATGGGAGAATAATAGCATCTCTAACAACATTACTAAAGAAAGATGCATTTTCTTAGACTCCAGAAGTAGCTAAGGCCTTTGAACATATTAAAGAGGAAATGTGCTAAGCACTGCTCTTAGATACACCAGACTTCACAAAAACCTTTATTGTGGAATGTGATTCCTTAGGAAATGGAATTGGTGTTGTCCTAATGCAAGGAGGAAGACCCATTGATTTTGAAAATCATCCAAATAAAGGAAAGTATTTACACAAACCTATTTATGAGAAGGAAACTTTGGAAATACTACATGCACTAAAGTAATGGTTACCTTACCTAATGGGAAGACTTAAATACATTTTGCAACAAATATTATCTTTATAAGAGTAGTAAAAATGGATCACAAAGATGTTGGGTTATGAATTTGAAATAATCATAAAAAAAGGAAGAAAATTATTGATGTAGATGCACTCTCAAGAAAGGACGAGGATGTGAAAGCATTGCTTTTTTCAATTTCTATTATGAAACCTGATTGGATAACTGAATCAAGGGATGAATGGAAGAATGACGAAGAGGTTTGTACACGCATTCAAACGTTGTAGCAAAACCCTAGTATATTTGATACATTTATCTAGAAAAATGATTCATTATGGTAAACATATTGCTTATATATTCATAATAATTCCCAACTCAAACAAAATATTGTTTTTGAATTACACACCTCACCCTTAGGAGGTAACTCAGGATTTATAAAAACTTATCATAGGATCAATAAAGAATTTTTTTTGAAGGGTCTTAAATTTGATATTAGAATTTTGTGGCAGAATGTTTGGTTCACCAACAAAATAAAGTTGACACAATTAAGACCCATGGTCCTTTACAACCTTTAGAAATTCCAAGTCAGTGTTGGTAGGAGGTATCAATGAATTTTATCACAAGTTTACTCAAGTCTATAGGAAAGAGTGTCATCATGGTGGTAGTTTATATACTTACCAAGTATGCACACATTTGTATATTATCTCATCTTTTTAAATTCAGTACAGTTGCTATTACATTTATGGAAACAATTCAAAAGCTACATTGAAACCTAAAGATTATTTTAAGTGACAGAGATCCCATTTTCACTGGAAATTTTTGGAATAAATTATTTTCTTGTCTTGGTACTCAATTAGCTCATAGCTCATCTTATCATCCTCAATTTGATGGGAAAACTGAGATAGCAAAAAATGTAAAATATATCTTCGTTGCTTTGTATATGATAAACAAACACAATGGTTCAAGTGCTTAACTTTGCATGAATGATGGTATAACACTTTCTTCCATACTTTGAGCCCAATTATGACAATTTATGGATATCACTCACCATCCATCACATAGTGTTTAAGAGAAAAGTCCAAGTTTTAAGCAGTGGAAGATCACATTCAGCAACAACAAAATGTTCTCCAACTCTTAAAAGATAACCTTACGTTGATGTAAAATTGAATGAAACAAAACACAGATCAACATTGTAGTGAAATTAGTTTTTATGTAAGTGACTGGGTATTTTTACGGCTACAACCATACAAAAAAGATTCCCTCAAGCAAGCTAGGATGGATAATAGATTATCACCCAAGTACTATGGTCCTTACATGGTGTTGCAAAATATTGGTACTATGCAATACACATTGGACCCACCTGCATCTTCTCGTGTACACCCAATTTTCCATGTTTCATTCTTAAATAAGGTTATCAATAACAAGCTCCCAACCCAAAAACTATGAAATCGATCATTTTCAGAGTATCTCATGAAGTGGAAGAACTTACCCACTGAATATTCCACATGGAATGATAAGAATCTTATAGAGAAGCATCCAACACTACTCAAGCATTGAGGAAAACATGTTTTTAAAGGAGAGGGGCATGTTAGGTCCCTTTAATAATAGTGTAGTCCCCTTATTTTTATTGTTAATGTAGACCCCATATTTTTATTTTTGTGCCCCATAGAAGCCCACTATTGTGATTGTTGTGCCCTTACATTATTATTTTTATGTAGGCTCTGATTTTATTGTGATCCATTAGAATCCTATATATATAAAGGAGGCATTTTCACTTTTATCATCCAATAATTTTTCATTTATGTAATGTAAAGGAGGTTACCCCCTCGAAGAGGATAATTTTTAGTTCTTTTATCTATGTTTTATTTTATTTTGAGATTTGGTTGCATAACATGATGTGTGGGAGAGAGGGAGAGGGAGAGTGAGATAAAGATAGAGAGGGAAGGGAGAGTGAGAGAGAGAGGTAAAATGAGAGAGAAAAAGTTTGAGGAAGGGTCATGGAAAGAAGTTATGGGAAAGGCAGAGATAGAGGAAAAGAGTGGGGAAATGGGGGGCCAAGAGAGAGAGAGAGAGAGAGAGGTTGGTTTTTGTGAATGATTGACTAAATGAGAGAGGGAAAGATATCAAAAGGTAGGGGAGAGAGATAAATATATAAAAAGATAGAGGGGGAGAGAGAGTGAGTGTGAGGGGATGATATAAAGGGAGAGTGTGTTGGGGGCTTGAGGGAGGGAAAGAGAGAGAGAGAGAGGATAGTGGAGAGAGAGGGGTAGAGATGTGAGGAAGAGAGATGGGGTGAGGTAAGATAAAATAGAGAGACGGGAGAGGGAGGGAGAGAGGTAAAGCAACGGAGAATGCAAGAAGGGAGGATATATATACATATATGTGTGTGTGTGTGTGTGTGTGTGTGTGTGTGTGTGTGTGTGTGTGTGTGAGTGTGTGGGTGTGTATATATATATATATAAAGTTATAGGGGATTTTTTGTGAAGTGGGTATTGAGGTATAGAGATAGGTATAGAGAGACAGAGGAAAGGATAGTGAGGATAAGAAGAGAGAGAATGTGAGCGAGTGTTGGGGGAGAGAGTAGAGAGAGGGTGTGAGAGGGAGAGGTATAGAGAAGGAGAGGAACTAAGAAAGAGGTAGAATTGGATGGAGGAGAGAGGTAGAGATAGGGGCTAGAAGAAAAATATTGAGAGTGAAGGGGAGAGAGAGAAGAGGTGGAGAGAGAGAGAGAGAGAGAGAGAGAGAGAGAGAGAGAGAGAGAGAGAGAGAGAGAGAATGGGGATTAAAAGAGAGAGTGAAAGAAGGGATGGGCTGAGAAATGGGATAAAGAGATAGAGGAGGGAGGGGATGTGAGTGGGGAGAGTGAGAGGGGAGGATTAGGTTGAGCAAGGGGGAGAGAGAGAATAGAAAGTGGATGGGGGAATAAATGGAGGATAAAGGAGGGAGAGAGTGATGTGACAATAATTCGCACATGCTCTTAGGAACTTTTTCATGTTCCTCAAAGTGTGTATGTGATCTTTCAAAGGACTATGATGAGAGGAAGTGTGAGGGAGGAAGGTCGGGAATTTATGACTGTGAAATTTATTCATAGGAGGATGTGTGCATTATTGATAGCATGTGCACATTTCTAGGAAAAATGTGCATGCACTCTTTTAATCCATTTCAAAACAACACTCGTGCTAGAAACTCACCATACATTCAAACAATTAACTAGAAAATTCATACATGCAACAACAATAACAAAGGCATGGTATGTTTTTTAGTGTTATTAGAAAGAATATTTTTTCCTACATTTGTTCTTGGTAAGAATGTTTTTTCTTGTTGTGTAATTAGAATACAATTTTGTTTAAATTGGAAGGAAATTTGTGTAATTTGAACAAAATTATTGTATTCTTGAGTAATTGGAAGACAATTTTGAAAGGATTTTTTTTCTTCTTGTGTAATTGGAAGGGTTTTTTTTTCTTGTTATAAAATTGGAAGATAATTTTGTTGATGTAAATTTACAAGATTGATAAAAAATAGGCCAAATAGGTAGCTTATCTTCTTATGACACTAGACGAGTTACATGCACCTAAAGTAATTTAGGAGTTCTCTAGCACACATTGTACAATATAGGTAGGAGCGATGAACTCAGGTTTTGGAAGTATTAACCTCCTGATTGGATTTTCTTAGAGGTGTTTATTCAAATGTTGGACTATTGAACAAGATATTGCACCATGAGATATTCTTCGTGAAGAGGTTATGCATTAGTTATCTCTCTAATTTCATCCACGGTATAATCAAGTCCATTTAAATCCATCATCATCTAATAATTTACAAGAAATCATCCTGATGTATTATTTCTTGAAAGGTTTATCTATTACACTATAATTTGGTTGTCCTATTCTAATTTTATATTTTTCTATAATTTTTCAATAAATACTACATTAGGATAATTTGGTGTGCATGACTATTTGATGATGGATTTACATGGAGCTAATTATGCTATGGATGAAATTAGAAAGGTAACTAGTGCACAACCTCTTGATGAAGAAGTTCCCGTGGTACAACATCTTGTTTAATAGTCTAACATTTTAAAAACTAGCCCTATGCACATCAACTATCCTTCCCAAATTAACTCTAGAAAAAATACTTTAAGTGTTCTAGATTACGAGTTCATCCAACCTACCTAGATTTGACAATGTGTCCTAAAGAAACCCTAAATTCCTTTATGTGGATAAAACTGGTCTAACATCACACATATGTAATCTACCCAACTCACTTATTTTTTATCAATCATGTAAAATCATTGAAGAGTATTTGGAATTGTCAAATATTGATGCAACTAAATGTCAATTATTTCTCTTTGTTAGAATATCATAGTTTTACTATTGTTAGAAGAATTGTATGCATTAACGTAATTAAAATTTCATGAGTAAATAATCATATTGTTAGAAACCTTATCAATACTCACAAACCTTTTAATTACTTTTCTAATTGTGCGAAAAGAAAACAAAAAGACTTTAAATTTATTGATAAATCTAAGGTTCATATGGAACTTGTCAATTGTCATGCACCATTTGTGCCAATACAATATGAATTTGTAGTAACCTAATTGAGTGTCATAGGACAAGATGTTATGATGCTCTAACAAGTCACTAGAAGATTTGCATTTTCAATTCAAACAACACTTGTAGGAATCTAATATCACACTTGTAGGAAAGTAAATCACATGGGCATCTAAGGTGACTTGCTCTAGGTGTTAAGATAATATTTGTTGATGTTGTTGCTATAACACTATTTTCCACTCTATTATAGTGAGAGAGAATCTAGTTCAACTTACCTTAGTTGTTGGATAGAATCCATCCCCTTTCACCCTTTATTTTACTTATCTGGGTCTTACAAGGAAGTTATTATATTTTATAGGCTTGAAATTACATAATTGAGTAATTTATCATAATTATTTTTGTCAGAATTTCATAATTATGAAATAATGATTATTTTCTATTTAGAGAAAGAGAGAAAAGAGGCCTCAACTTCCAATTGGGGTATCTACAAAAATTGTCTCCCAGGTTATATGTTGTGTTAATTTGTGATTTCTAATTTTTATCTTGTTATTTTCTATTTTCTGCATAATTATAATCCACATCCATATGCAATAAATAATAATTTACACATCGATAAATATAAGGAAAAATAGACGCTCATACTCTAGATTTTGGATTTTAGGCATAATTTCATCATATCTATTATGACGAAATATCCAATGGAATATCCATGATAGTCTACAGATCAAATTCAATAGAAATTCAAGGACATTTCTAGCTCTAGTGCTCGAATTTACATGCACATCACAAATCCTAAAATCATATGATCAAATTTTATACTCATTTCACTCTAGCTATATTATTACATCATCAAATATTAGAATAAACATTATCATGACCTAGGTTCATCTAAGAAATCATTATGATAATTTTTGGGGGGCCTCCTAAGAAAAATAATAAAATAATAATAGAAGTAATAAAATAAGCGTTATGAATTTTTAAAGGGAAAGAAAGGAACTACAATTTTAATTGTAGTTTTGACTTATCTCCTTATAGGTTACTCAAATTTTAAATTTCAAAATTCATGGACGTGAAAATGGTTTTCACATCCAATGAGTTCCCACACTTGAAATTTGAGTACACCTATTAAGCGATAAGTTAAAAATGTGATTAAAAAGTGTAGTTACCTTATTTTCCCTCTAAAACTATTTACCCCTAAGTATGGAATCATCACATTAAATCCTATTGGTCATGTTAAAGTTCATATTTTAGTACAATTTTCATTTTGAGGCCCTCAAAATTCCGCTAGTGGCATGTTAGAGACCTTGTAGACATAGTCATGTTAAATTGAGGTTTCATTTTGTTGTCCCATCAAATTTGTATTTAATTTTCTCATTTTGTGATACAAGCTAAGAAAATTTCTCACATTTCAAACAAATTATTTGTCCTTTTCATATTTTTTATAGTCACTTTTCTTGAACTCTACAACACTAGGCTCAGTCTTCAATTTTGCACTAGTTACATCCTTCCTTCGTATTCTCATCCTCTTTGAACATTCAAGAACTTGATTCCTTCTTCATGGCCATCATGCACATCGATTTTTATATTTTATAGTCTTCCTTACACATCCATTTGTCTATTATGTGCTCCTTCAAATACCCAATCATCTTATGCACACACGTTTAGCATTCTGACAATGTATTCTTCATTTGTTATCAACTTCTCCTTATTCACCTCATTCAAATTATACACAAAATTTTCACTTGGATATTCCTTCTCATATGCACAACTGATTATCATAAAAATAAGAATACATCAAGGATTGAATTCATTAGATCACTTGGATCCTAGCTTTCTATTATGTGTAATGCTAGAACATTAGTTGCTCATATGTTAGTAAATTTATTATGGAGTGATATTAGATTCTTTTATTTTTATGTTATTTCTTATGAGTCCTTTATCTTGCTATATTAGTGGGTAATGTTAATCCAAGAATATAAATATACACTTCATTATGTAGTATAAAACTAGGGTTTTCAAATTCCACAAAATTAGGGTTTTCCACACTTAGCTGTAGACATCAACTAGATTTTTCACACTAAACTTAAGCCAAGTTAGATTAATACAAGATGACATATTTTAGGGTCTCCAAACCCTAGATAGGTAATCCACCAAAATAAAAGACCTCATTCACCAACTAGAGTTTTCAAAATGAACAAATTAGGGTTTTCAAATTCCACTTCAATAAACATCGAAGGAAATTTCCAACTTGTGATGATAGGTTTTACATGCATATTGCAAAGCCTAACATTAAATTATCAACTTGTAAGATAATTTTAATATATCTTTTGTCAATTTTATATGGTAAAATGAGGCTGCCTGCACGTAGCCTTAGCCATCAAGTAGGTTTTCCTCACATATTCTTAGCCACCATAGCTTCGTAAAAGCTTGCACAATTTAGGATATAAAAATCCTACATAGATAATTTACCAAAATAACAAATCCCTAGATACTGAGTCTAATTTTGAAATTCGGAAAAACTAGGGTTTTCAATTTTCCAAAATATATGGATTTTAAAATTTCACTTCAATAGAAATCAAATGAAATTTCTAGGTTGTAATACTAATATTTACATATATATATCATAGATTTTGTCATCATATTATCAAATTTCTACAAAAAGGCCAAATCATGAGAAAGGATATTTTTTCTTTCTCCTTCGATTATTTCCCAATCTCACGAAGGTTGTAATATAACACTTTATTATTGATACACATATGTTTTTATTTTCCTCTCTCCCCCTCTTTAACCCTCATGCCCTAATTCCCCTAGTTGTCTAATATGATATGATATAAAAATACGTCTTTAGGATATAGTGAGCTTGGGTGTGGGCATAATCCATATTCTACATGTTTACTTCCATCACTAGATATCTCTTTTGATCCTACTTGGATTATAATTATTCATATGTTTGCATGCAACACTATTAGTTTATATCCACATATGTAACATACTTTTTCCAACACAACACCTCAAGATTTTTAAAGTAGTGACAAGTATACGTCATCATCAATTTGTATATTTGCATGAGAAGTTTGACACAAGCCACATTCTTTTTCACCATATCACTATTATTCAAGAGAATACACTTAATATTGTAGTGCCAAACTAAAAATAATCTTGTAATTTATCCTAGAAAGAATCCTTCTAAACTAAATCCTTTAGCTTCACGAAATATCCACAATATGACACTATAACACATCAAATGGTCCTCCTTGGCATCTTCACTAGCATCACAAATTGTATAAGATAATATCATTATATCTTCTCCATATTAAGTATTCCAAGAGTACGAGGGTTTTCAAATAGAACAAAATCTTATCAAGTTTAATTGTTTACTTACTCCTCTAATGGTTTCCCAAAAATATAGCTTTTGTTGACTTCCTTGTACAGAATGAGGCTTTCCACTAGCATCATAAAAATCATACAACATTAATCTTTTCCCTACGCAAAATTGCCACACTTATTTTCACATTGATCCAAAAAAAGTAGCCCTATGCACAATACAATTCATATTTTCATGTACAAAAATGTCGATTGAAAGGCATATTTAGATACAATTTTTTTCTCTTACTACTACAATTTCTCTTTTATCTCTTTTGGAATCAAGCGATAGATGTTAATGACAAAATAAAGAATAAAACCCATATTTTTAAAACCAAATAAGGAAGAGGATTAAATAAAAATGATGCATCTTGGTTTTAATTAGTGGCCATTCTTTAGATTTATTGTGCATCCTTTTCATTAATGGTTTGTTGATTTATTGCGCACCCTTTTCATTAGTGATGCATCCTTTTAGTGTCTTCACAAGCCTTTTAATGTCCACATTAGTGTATTTTTAGCATCTCCTTTGTGTCTAGTTTGTTGAAGCTAAGTATGGGATTGCAAATACTATAGTGGCTAGTGGTCAATATTGATAATAGTTCCCTTCCCATGAAATACTACTTCCATTTCTTAATACATTGAACCAATTAATTGAGTTACTTATCATAGCTACGGTATTTTAGGACTCCCCCATTAAGCATTTTAAAATGATAGAATACTAACTTACCTCCTTCCATCAAGAATACACCCATAGCATATCTAGTTGCATCCATCTCCACGTTGTGAGGATTTTGCAAGTTACCCAATGCAAAGAACTAGTGTTTGATAGTTTTTTTATTCCAACTCATTGAAATATTTCTGCTAATTATTTTTCCACTGAAAGCTATTACTAATGACTATCATGGCATAGAGTGGTGCAACTACTAGTAGAAAGGATTATGAGCTTTTGTAGGTATTGAACTACTCAAAAAAATCTCCTAACTTTAGTGACATTAATAAGATCTAGCCACTTAAGGATGCCCTCTGTGATTGAGTGATCTATATTGATTTCCTCTCCAATAATCATGTACCCTAAATATACTAATAATTGTTAGTAAAACTCATATGTCATGAGGTTAGATAATTTTTTATTTTGCTAGGAATATCTAACACTTACATGAGATGTGACATGTTCTCTTCCCAAGTATAATTACAAGCCAATATGCCATCCAACTACACTATTACAAATGAATATAAATGGTGATGCAATAAATCATTCATCAATAACATAAATGTAGCAAATGAATTACATAAACTAAAATCCATGACTAACCATTCATACACAACTTTCCTTTTCTTCAAGGAAAAATTCCAAGTGTTTTCTTCTGTATCACATACCAAGAAATATACTAGTTTAAGATCGAACTCAGTGAAGTACTTGACATACTATAATTGATTCAGAAAATCATAAATCTTGGGAAAATGGTATTGAGTGTGATGTCTAAATAAATATAGTTGATACACATTCACCAAGTGTCGTCCTTCTAGGATACTATGATTATATTTTACCCATAAGATGGAGTTCTTGATTTAATTACTTCCTACTCTAGTAGCTATTACAATTTTTCTTTAGTTCATTTGATTATGGAATAGAACATCTATATATCCTAACATTTGGTAATGGGGATTTAGGAAACAACTACATCTCATGCTCCACTTTGTTCTTAGGGGATAACCTTTCAAGGTCTTGTAACACACCTCTATCTACGCACAACAACTCTATCTATTTATTTCAGTCTTTGGAACATCTCTCCATAAATTCCGTTACTCTTATCAACTCAACCATTAACAAAATATCTCTTAGGAAAATAAATACAAATTATCTAACAGAGCTAATCAATTTTTTGGCTTGGTTTCTTAATAGAGTAATTTTTTATTTATATTTAGGTGCATTAATGTTTAAGGTCTCCCCATCCTTGATTGAGTTATCCTTGTTTTCTCTCTTCAATAGTATTTCATCCTTCATATACATGTAGGGGCTTCCAAATGATACACCACATACATCAAGGGGTGCTACATCTAACTCTAATTCATCAATAAAATATGCAATATAGAAAATTGACCTTAAGCTCTAGATATTCTTTTACTCATCCCAATGGATATAGGTTAGGATGATCCTGAAATTCCAACTTACACTTTCCATCTAAATTGGATGCTATGAGGCTTGATTATGAAACAAAGTCAAATAGGGAACCTATATTGTTATTTTTGACCCAAAAATTAATGTGGAGAGTTTCATTATATTCTCCTTTTCCTTATGACGAGGGATACTCATATTCACATCATTCCACACGAACTTACAAGCAATATTCTCATACACATGGTCTAAGTTCCTCTCTACCAAGTTTCTTGAATCCATGCCTAACATTTTATTCTTCTTGGCATGCTTCATATGGTCATTTGTATTTATCTTGGATGTAGCTTCCAACAATTATATTTTCTATGACAATAAATATTATAATAGTTTTAGTGGTTGTATTTTTCAGTGCATTGATATGTGGTGGTTATTGTCTTCTTGTCGTTTCCTTTCTCCTTCTTAATCCCCTCCTTAGATGCATCTTAGGGATATCTATATTTAGAACCACTTGGTTTTCCTCCTTATTCTCTATGTTATCCATGTATTATGACTATGCATAGACCTCATCAATGGTCCTAAGTTTGAATAACATCAATTGATTCCATATATTTTTTTGTATACCCCCTAGATAATTGAGGATAATATAGCCTCTTACAAGAAACATCCAACATAATCACCATATTCCTAAACTTGATTGCGTATTCTAGCAATATCTTCCCTTATGTTTTCCTAAAGTGATTTCAATGGATCCATTGGACCTATACATACCCAATTGGTAAAACTAAACTTGATGATGGTTTTAAACACCTCCCACTTAGTCACTGTTGGATCGTGCTCCATGGTTAGTGTCTTTGCGTGGCTTTCCCACTAGGTTAGTGTATGACCCTATATTTTTATTTGTCCAAATAAAAATTTCCAATCTTCTCTATTATGGAAATTGAAATACACTTCTAACTATTGCAACTAGTGATTCAAATTAATAACAGCAGTATCACCTTGGTAGAGATTGATGTAAACTTTCATTTCCATTTTAAATAAATCAGACTTGTGAAGGAGTGAGGGAACTAGAACTTGGTTTCTATTTCCCAAGCTCCCTTTTTGACTCACTTTTTTGGTCTTCATTATCTCCAAGCTTCTCATTTGCTCCAAATTTTAAATTAGAGCCACCAATATCTCAGAAAAGTTAAAATGTGTTTGTAAGAGCCACCATGAGGAGGGCCATGTTGTGCGATATATGAACTAATTCTTCCTCCATCATTGAAATTCTCTATTTTTCTACGTATTGAGGGTTTTTATGACTAGACTCATCCACCATGGCTAGGATTCTATGACTTGCTTCTTAACCAAATGCTAAATATTTCAATTTCCACATTGAGGAAAATTGCTCTATTACTAGTATGATATATAAAGTAGTGTGGATATTCCACTAGAATACTTTGTCATAAAAAAATTTCAATATTTTAAAATATTTTATTATTCAAATTATCTCCTTATATCCCTACTTTTTATTACTATCTTAATGCACAAATTTATGAAAATATATAAAATACCAGAACATTCAAGAACAACAAAAGTATACATCATCCACACAAACAAGTAAAAGATGTAGCTTGGGAAACATAATATGGGGGAAATCCTAGCTAGAACTTTGTTGCTTCTCTTCTTTTTATCTCTCTTTTTTTTCCAGTTATGTAAATGAAAATATAAATAAAGGGGCACTCACTATGGAGATAACTTTGGAATTTTTCCTTGAACGTATGCTACAAAATAAATTTTCAACTCTATTATGCTATGAAATCTCATTTCTAGATGATTTGTTGATCAAGATATTTTAAGTTCAGGGACACATTCATCATTGCATATAAAAGAACATATTAACCAAGTAACTTAACACATGAAAAAGAAGTGGAAATCATATAGCAACCATGAGATCAAAGGCACACAAATGATTTGATTACAAAGTTCACCCAATTTGGGCAATGTCTTCAGACCCTTCTAAAAGTGGGGAGGCCTTATTTCATTATGTGGCAGTAAAGAAATCAGTTACAAGAAACTTTATAAAAAATGACCCTTATAACTCCAATTCGGATGATGGCCTGAAAATGGAGACCTCGACTGGAGAAACATACTAGATGGTTGGATTCCTGACATGAAAATATGCAAAATCGACTATAAACTTGTCAAATTATGACACTGACACCTCTGGACCTCTAAAGGAATCTTTACAGTGTGATGAATATTCCCTCGCTCATGGTTCCACTGCTCTGGCCATTCCTGGTTCCATCTTCCACCCTCTGCCATTTTGGTTCTCAATGGCGAATGTAATTTTAAATAATGCTCAGTGGCAAAGCCACCAATGTGGGGTAAGTGACCCATTGGTGGCGGTGCCGCATATCTTAGGGTTGGTTTCGGTTTCAAATCTCATCGCATATCATAATCATTGTTTAATATACAATGTTGTTTAGTTTTAAGATATATTTATCGTTGGAGATTACATATAATGTTGTTTCAATGATTAATACATGTGGTTGCACCGGGGTTGAGAAAATCTATCTACGACAGCCCGCCCACCGTTTTTTAAATATATTTGTTATATATATGTGGTTGGTCAAGGATCATTGGGGGGTGGCAGCCTGTCACTCCAACTTATATATATATATATATATATATATATATTATTTTTTTGACATAAACAGTTGAAACATTTTTTCCGAGATTTTAAGGGATATTAGACAAATTAATAGGTGATAAATTCGCCCATTCAAACTGTTGTTTTCCATGCGCCATGACTCTGTCAAATTGTTTCCTCATTTTTGATTGCCACTTGGCCCAATTTAACCAAAAATTTGACCAACTATAACTTGACCATACGACCTCATATTCGAGTGTCATTCATACCATTGGAATTAGGATGATGAGCACTACAATCTAGTCCTCATTTCACCTTCATATGAGAACTTTTGTTTTTGAGCAATTTTCAAGGCCACTTCTATTTTTGGATCCTGTTAACACCCAGGTTGTTCCCTTTGACTCCCAAGGGAATACGGCCGGGGTAACCACTAACCAATCTTTGGATTACAGATTCTAGCCCAACTGTAATCAGAGAGGGCTCTCTCTTTAAGGTGTGTCTCTGTTTTGAGAAGAATTTTAGGCTAGCTATGATGCTTAAGGTTTGTTTTTGGATTTGGTTGGGTAATGATTTCAATCAAGATATATATGTGTTCACTAGTATGTTCTAGGCCATTGGGCATGGAGTCAGTGGTCCTTTAGTAGTTTGGTGTACTGTGTTGATGCAGTAGTGATGCTGCAGAGCTGGATAAGTGTCTGAGAAGCAATGCTTTGAAATTGTGATTAAGTGTGATGTGTCCAGTTCATGAAAGGCAGTTAAGAATCTTCCAATAAACTGATATGCGAAGAAGTGAGAATATTGCCTAGAAGCAGTGAAGAATTTCTAGATAACATTCATATTTGCAGAATTAATGGAACAACATGAGCAACTAAGAATTCATGTTCATAGTTAATTCTGAAGAAGAAAACATTAACAACAATAAAAGATTGAGCACAAGGTGTAATCAAACATATCCTGCACTATTCCTTTTCCCTATTGCTAGATTTAGTGAAACATGAGCATGAGTTAATAACATAAGAAGACAGAACAAAGATTAAGGAAAACTTATTATTTCATCAGACAGCACAAGAATTCTGCAACAGCACGTATGTCATCAGCAAGACATCAAAGTTCCAGGAAATCACTGAGCTGGTCCAGCCCTTTGTATTAGATAATCTGAAAGTGTACAATAGATTTGCCTCAGAGTGAAAATTACCAACCCCTCATGCGTTACTAAGGGGAGTATATATACAAAATTTACATGTAAAATATCAAGGAAATGAGTTAATTGCTCATTGATGTTATGCCAACTCCTGGAGCGTTGTAGCTGAGAAATTTAATGTTGTAATAACTCTTCAGTGCTTTAGCTGTCCAAAATAGTCAGAAACTATTGACTTGGTGGCTGTTGGAGTCGGTTGAGGGTACGCTGTCCAAAATTTGTGTATTTTCTTATCCTTTAGGCTAGCTGTCATTGTCCATGTGCTTAGTCACCTTTCAGCTGCCTTTAATACTGACTTAATTCTGCTGTTTGTCTTCTAGTGAGTTGGAGCTGGCAGTGACTGAGCAATTGAGGCTATCGTGGCAAAATTTGAAGCATTGCCCGCCACCAATCTTCCTTAGGCATTTTATGTCTCCGAATCTTTATCAAAGTTTCGTCGGCCTCTGTATATCTGTAGAAGTTTGGAGGAGTTTCAAAAAGGTGATTTACCTCATTTTCAATAAAAAACAGGCCTTCAAGTTTATCATATAGGCTCTGTCCTGTTGGAGGCCCTGTTACCTCAGATAAACTGCCAGATGCAGTGATTTGATTTTCAATATAAGTTGCCATCCTGTTGGTAAATTGATCTCGGGAGATCAGTCTTCCTGCACCACTTAGTAGGCTGGGAAGTCCCTTTTCTTGCAACACTACCATCTTGACTTTATACTCCTCCACATCAGCTTGTATCTCGTGGCACTTCCTCTCCACAGTTTGTACATAATTTCTGAGAGTTAGCACCTTTTTGGCTGTGAGGACAGCCTCTGTTCTGTTGACAATGCCGATGGCTGCCAGTTCCTCCTTTTCTTGCCTGTTCAAGAAATCTATCATTCTGTTTGCTTGTTCAGGTTTGTCTCCCAGTAATGCTTTGGCCCTCTGAATTTCTGTTTGTGCTTGGCCAATTAAATCCATCTGCTCATGTATAGTCTTAATTGACCTCCATTGTTGAGTGATGGATTGGCCAATTTTGGCCCACAGAATTCTCCTTATTTCAGCCATGGCAATTTCCAGATTCAGCTCCTTTTCCAAGACCTTTATCTTTTCTTTTAGGGCCTTTATTTCTCTGCCTTGTTCTGCCACTGTCATCTTTGATTTGTCATACTTGGCATCTAATTCTGGCAATTTTTCTTTGGCCTTCTTTATTTCATCTGCCTGGAGCTCCATTTCCTTAATGGCCTTGGTTAATTCTTCCACACTTGCACTAGAACTTGGAGCTGTTGCTGCTGCTTCTGTTGTGGGAGCCACTGCTGGCTCTGTAGTTGTTGTAGTGGTTGAAGTAGTTGGGGGGGCTTGGGATGTGGATTCTCCCTGTTTGTCTTGTAATGCCCCCTCAAGCTCTTTCTCCAACTCAAGGATTTTCTGATTTAACTGCATTATGAGGTCTAGCTGCTCATCGACCTGCTTTTCCTTCTGTAGTTCTGTTGTCTGAGGATGCTCTGTGGGCAGCAGTTTTAACCTCTTCTTTAATGCATTGAGGTCATCCTCCTTTTTCTTCATAAGGGCCCTTACACCCTTTGGATCCTTAGGATCATGCCCTAGGTCAACAATAATGTCCTCAAGTGACTTTATTCTGTTATCTTTGGCTAGGGAGGACATTCTCTCAAAATCCAACTGAGTGTTGGTATTTTTGAGTGACTCTTTTAGTTCATGGGCCAAGGTTGCCCTCTCCACCAAGGTTGCATAGACCATTTCTCCAGTCTATTTGTGGAGTTCAATCTGGTCCATTGGATGGATGTCTTTGGCTAGGACCTCCACCCTTGTCTTCACATAATCTGTTGCGGATTTTGGATGGGGCATTGTAGGCTTGAAATGGCTGAGGATCATTTTCTCCTCTTGAATGTCATACACAGACATTAGCCTTTCCTTTTGGGCTGGTGTGGCATTGAGGAATTGCTTATAAACCTCCACCCTCAGCAGGTCATTCTGTGCTTTTATTTGCTTGAAGAAGTCCTTAGTGCCTTTGGGCTTCTTGCTCTGCTGAGAGGGGGAGGACACCTCCAAACCAAGTTGTAATCCTTGCTCCTACTGAAAGGAGCTTGTCCCTATGTGCTAGCTGCCCTCCCTGTTTTTCCTTGAACTGTCAAGGAATTCTTCAGTGATGTCTTCTACCTCCGGGGAATCAGCTCTTGGCCTCTTGGTCTGGGGTTGCTGGGAGGATCCACTAGCAGGAGTGGACTCTTCTCTGGCTCTTTTCATACCCCTCTCCTCCTGTGCTGGGGTCTGCAAAATTGGAGATGTTGGTGGCTCAGTTTGTGGAGGGGGAGTCTGCTCTTGCTGCTGCTCCGGTTGCTGCCCTTGTGGTTGTTCTTGTTGCTGCCCTTGTTGCTGTTCACTTGAAGGGGCAGACTTTTCTTTCACGGTTTCTTCTTCAGCACCCATTATGCCTTTCCCTTTGTCTATTCCTGATGCTGCTGTAGATGGTGCTTGTGTGGCTGGTGCTGTTCTTGAGGCCGAGGTCCCTTCTCCTACTGAATGCGGTCTTTTGAAGGGTACCTGCTGCACAGAATCTAGGTCAAGAGTCTTTTCCAGTTCTCTGACATTCTTTAACATTGTCTCTTCTTCAGTTAATTTTTCAACTAAAGTATCCTGCTGCCATTCTTGCTGGTTGGCATATTTTTCAATATGTGGGTATTTACAATGCCTATAACCTAGAAGCCTGTACTTGATTCTTCTAGCAGTAATGAAGCCTTTAGGGTCATAAGGGACCCACCGAAAACTATATGACAGCTTGTATTTGTCTTTGAGGATTAGGTCGGCATCTTCCCATCCTTCTTTCTTATTCATGATGAAGGGGCCCACCTGGTGTTTGAACTTGAGGTGGGCTTTCTTTTTGGAGCTGTGGAAGTGAGTGAGGTCAGACTGAATCAACTGCCTGTAATACTCCAAGGCAAATATCCTCATAGGCACATATTTTGGGAGCCTGTATGGACAGAGCTCACAGCCATAGACTCTGATGACTGTATGATTCTCATATAGGTACCAATCACCTATTTTGTAATTTTTGGAAAGCTGCAGAGCTTTCTGTATCTCAGTTGATATTCTGGGAGGAGGGGACCTCATCAATAGGCAAGAGACAGGGTATACAAATTGGTCAACAAACTCACAATAGGAATAGGGTGAAGTTTGGACTTGGTGATAGACAGATGTCCAGAAGATAACAGATCTTCTTTCCCCTTTATAGTCTAGCTTTTTTATGTAGCATGGAAAAGCCTCAGACTGATAGTACATAAAAAGGCGGTAGATATAGGATGAGTACTTGAAGACACCCTGTCTGTCTACTTTGCACAGATGATCATGAATCTTGTTAGCTATGAACTTGGCAAAGTTATATTTGTGGGCAGGGGGTTGGCATGGGCTGTAAGCAGCTAGCAATACCAGCATTGTTTCATCCACATGCTCACTGGTTCTGTATCCCAACACATAAGCAATCATGTCTAGCAACATTCTGCCTAGCTCAGTAAAATAGACATCCAAGTAGGGAGGAGGCCCTGCAGGCTAACATTCAGGTTTCACAAATGTCCTGGTGACGTTCTGAATATCCTCACTGGTCATCTTTGTTGGCACTATGTTTCTGGTATGGCTATATGTTACAGATGTTGTACTTGATGGCAACTCCCGTGGCAGGCTGTCAATTTGTTGAAAATTAAGAAGTACGCAGGAAATCAGTTCAGAAGGTGCGTACCCTGCAGGTACACCATGCAGGGACCGCGTCCAGACACGCAGGCTAGCCGTTCAGGAGGTGCGTCCCCCCAGTGCACACATTTCAAGGCAGAGAAAAGCACACGTGGGGGTTTCTTATGTTTTACTCTTGGTATCTAGCCGATGGTATTGTGTTATTATGGTGTCGGCTCGTGGTATTGTTCCATGATTTGAGGAGGAGCTTGCCTATATAAAGCAAAGGAGATCACTTGGCTAAGCATCTTTGCAATTGAATATCTTTAGATCTGAAATATTGGGTTATGGTCTTAAAAGCTTGATCTATATGAAAGGGAAGTTGAAGGTGAATCTGTGAAGGATGATCTCTCGAGCGCATGATCAGATCTGAGCAACTGTGCCACTCTGGTGGACTGCCTATTCGGCCCTAATCAGAAGGACGCATGTTTTAACAAAGAGCTGCGTGGGTACGCAGTGCAGAAACAGGAGATCTGCGTGGGGACGCAGAGCAGAAACAAGAGACCTGCGTCGGTACGCAGAGCAGAAGATAGAGACCTGCGTGGGTACGTAGAGCGACTAAGGTTCAGGTGCGTCCGTACAGTAAAAGTACGCGGCTCGATAGTATTTCCAGGTGCGTCCGTACGCGGCGCGATAGTATTTTTGGGTGCGTCCCTGCAGTAACAGTACGCGGCGCGATAATGTCTCTGGGTGCGTCCCTGCAGTAATAATACGCAGCGCAGTTCAAGGTACAGTGCGTGGGCACGCAGTTCGGTAGAAGGATTACTGCGGGTATACGCAGGAAAGCAGAAGGTGAACAGCGTAGCGACGCAGGCCACAGAAGGGAAAACTGCGTATCTGTATTAAAATGTTCTGTTGACTGAAATTTTCTGTTGATAAGGTGTTCTGGGTTAGTTCTGTTATTGCTGATCTGATAACTGTAGTGGACTGTAACCTTTATGTACTTGATGATCATTTGATGCTTTATGAAAAGAAGTAGGGGGTTGTAGCTCCCTTCCAGGAGAGACTAGAAAATGAGAGAGAGAGAGTTGTATCTCTCTGCAGGTTGCAGCCTGCGTACTGGTAAAGGACTGCACCAGTACAAAACCATTGTAAAAGAAGTTTCTAAGTTGAAAGAAGATAGAGACATAATTGCAGCAGGTGGTTTTCACCCACATTGGGTTTCCACCTTACATCTTGTGTTCTTTGGTGTGACTATCTATTTTTCTTTGTTCATGCTCATTATTTTATGGTACTGACATGCAAAAATAATTCAAAGAACAAATAAGGAAGATTGATCAAAAGAATTAGATAATACTGATTCACCCCCCCCTCTCAGTATTATTTCCAACAATCTTGGCACCAGTGTCCAGCAGATAATTCATGGAAAAGGGGAACAGCAGCTCAGTTTGATCAAAGTGGAGCATCTTATTGATAGTTTTAGGGTTGATGTGAAAGAGGATGCTCCCAGATGGAGACTTAATGGCTCTTTGCTGCATATCATAGTTTTCAGCACATAGGCGAATGATCTCAGGAAAAACATTTACAGAGGGGAGACAGTAGTATGGCAGGTTTGACTCCCATATCCCATATGTATCATGACCATTCAGGTAGTCCTCTCTCAATTGCCTGAAGGTCTGCAGAAAGTCCCTGTTACCCACAAAGTCTTCAATGAGGTAGTCCTTGTCAGTAAGAGGCAAGGACTCTAGGTCTTTATTTGGTGGATTTAATGGAGCAACACTGAGGGCTGAGGGTGCAGGAGCAGCCATTATGCAGTTTGAATTTAACTGAGGTGATTACAATGGTTTGCAAGGTTCCTCAAAGATTTGAGTGACAGGCTTAACAGACAATACTTGAAATTCTCCTCAAAGTTGAAAAGGCAGGCTTGTTTTTTTTGTTTGCTGGTGAATTCACAGGGATTGTGAATTAGTCAGGATGTTTGCAGAGGGTATGTGAGATTTACTTTGGTAAAAAGCTGCAGTTGGTCTACACCCGGCAAAAGGGAACAATGCCGGGCACCTCGAGGACAAATTTACAATTTTGGTCCGCGAATTGACTGTTTTAATGTTAAATTATGGTGCTGGGGCAATGCAGGTTACCTTAGCTCACTTTTAGGTAGTAGACAGAGTTTAATTTGGAATTTGACAAGTGCTTTAATGGTATATTTGCAGAGAAATGGTATGTATGGGCGAAATGGGAGAATTATGGTGAATACCTGGATAAAATCGCTTGAAAAGCCTGCGGGCCGAACTGTGAAGTCTCAATGTAGCTGAGTTGATAAGCTCGGGTGGTCGCAAATTCGAATTTGGAGGTTCGGGAACAATCTGGCGCCGAAGCAGCGACAAGAGCTCTGTGTATTTCGCTCGAAAATGACACAAAACGGCTATTTCGGGCGTTTATAACGACAATTTTGGCAAAAACGGGTTATTTGCGCTTTTCCGCTGATGACGTCAGCATGACGTCATGGCGGGCCCGGGTACGGAGGGTGACGTGGGCGCTGAGGTGGAGGCCAGCGTGGCCGGACATGGTGGCGGGCGGATAAGGTGGCAGGGCTACATGGAGGGCCACGTGGCGCGGGTCGGGAGATGGTCTGACGTCATGGTGACGTGTAGGTGACGTAGGAGGGAAGGTGGTAATGGGGAGGGTGGTAAGCGGTTTCCCCGCACCACCTTTGGGCAAAGGCGGTATTGGGGAGGGGGGCTCTGAACAACCCCGCCACCTGCCATGCGTCCCATGTACGGGGCGGAAAACCACCATTCCCCGGACGATAAAGGACGACAGACCCAAATCTGGAAATACCCGCCCACCGTTGGATCGGGGGTGGCAGACGATGGACGGCTGGCGGGCCTCCCGACGGATCGTGCATGTTGGGGGGGTCCCGCCGGCATATTAAAATATTCGAATTAATATTTTGGGCGGGGAACTTTAGGTTTAAGGGCTTTTTGTCGGTTTTTCGGGGCAAGGGTTAATCTGAGGGGGGAAGAAGGGTTAAAAAGTGGGTTTTAAGCAGAGGTGAGGTGAGGTGAAGGCTTAGGGGGAGGTTATCACTCCAACCAGAGGTTAGAGCAATCCCATGACAGGGTTGACCATAGTCCCTGGTGGACTAATGTCTCCCTTAGACAAACTTATTTAGCTATAGTGCCTAAAAGGGAGGATATTTATACAATGCTTGGGATTTATACACCATGGTGTTATAATAGTAGCGAAAGGGTAACATAGGGGATTTAGATAATAGAAGTTAGGAATTAATATGGATGGAAAAGATGAATGAGGAGTGATATCACTAAGTTTATTTGAAAACCACTTGGTTTAGGGAGTAGATCAAAATGAAAAGAATTTTACAGAGGAAATGTGGCTTTTAAAGGCATAAGAACCAGCATAAAACCTCAAATTCTTCCATGAATCTTAACTGATGAAGGGATGTTAGTAATGAATGTGAAAAGGGGAAAGAAGAGGGGTTAGACATGCTCCTTTGCTTTGCTGCACATGATGGAGAAGAGAACCTTCTCAATCCACTGATATTCCATTGTGACTAGGTTATCAAACACTCAATTAAAAGGAATGACATTTCTGCAACCCCATTTTCCTACCCATCTACTTGCCTAACATTTTTTGTTTGTTCATGGAGGGTGCACTTAGACTAGCAAACCCTTCTGTGCGTTTTCTTTTGTTTGGATTTTTTCTTTTGATTTCCTATCTAGAACTACCCTTATTGCTTCCAAGGTCCCAGATTAAACAGTTGGGAACCTTACTTCTCTACCTAAGCTACTGGTCTGCCAAGATTAAACAGTTTGGCTAGACTTCTTTCTCTATTCTATAACAGAAAATTGAAACATGGCATGATCCAGATTAGGCTGTTGGACCAGCCACCAAAATTTTGTGAACATCATGCTATACACACATATTGTCTTCTCTTGGAAATATGGGATCTTTGTATCACCAAAGCAGAGCATATTTGGACCTTTCTTTGTCAATCATGAAATATGAAACCTATTGGTATAGGTAGCTAACAGTGGCTCCACATGGGGATGGTTTTTCTATCTGAAAAACCAAGAACAGCAGGTCAGAATGCCTTGGCCCTTGATTTCTTGTATCAAACTTGGAGTATTCCTCTTTGAAATGCCAAAGTTATGCTCTTCCCATCTTAGTAAATCTCTGAACTTATTAGCCCTTTGCTGATAACTTATAAAACTTGAGAAACTGCATTTTTACATTTTAACAGAAAGTAATATATATACACCTGAATATGTACAAGGGAAACTCGGGCTGCACTTATGGATAGTAGTCAAAATAGTGCTTCAACATCCTGCCATTTACAGGACCTTCATCTAAATCAGCTTCATCAAGACTTTTAAGGAAGTAAGTATTGTTTCCTTGGACTGCTTGAACAGCAAATGGTCCTTTCCAAAGGGAATCAAACTTTCCATGTTTTCCTTTATCTTCTCTTCTTGAATCCCACTTGAGGACTTTGTCACCAACGTTGAAATCTTCTGCCTTGGTCCTTCTATCAAAAGCTTTCTTTAACTTTTCTTGTAAAACTTGCACTCTGCTGTAAACTTGGTCTCTAGTTTGCTGCAAACATATTATTTGATTGATTCTTCTTTGCATATCATTGGGCTCAGCTTGACTTTCTTGAAGTAGCTTCATAACAGGAACCCCTAATGATGAAGGGAATTTGGCTTCTAATCCATAAACTAACTCATATGGGCTGATCCCAATTGATCTCTTGGTTGTTAGTCTATCTGCCCACAAGGCATTCACAAGCTTCTTATGCCAATTCTTCTTATTTTCTTCCAATACCTTCTTTATGATGTTTACAAGGCTTTTGTTTGATGACTCAACAAGGCCATTTCCTTGGGGATAATATGCAGTAGAATGGCCCAAGTTAATGTGAAATTTGTGGCAGAAATTCACCATCTTCTTTGATCTGAAGGCAGCAGCATTGTCTGTTATTATTTTATTAGGACAGCCAAATCTAGAAAGGATATTGGTCTCAAGGAATTGAATGATAGTGGAATCATTA
The DNA here is from genome assembly GCA_031772625.1 of Pinus tabuliformis. Taxonomy (NCBI): domain Eukaryota; kingdom Viridiplantae; phylum Streptophyta; class Pinopsida; order Pinales; family Pinaceae; genus Pinus; species Pinus tabuliformis. The sequence goes on along the minus strand of CM062820.1, from coordinate 881,747,566 downwards.
GCTTGTCTGCATGGAACAGCTTCAATCCATTTAGTAAAGTAGTCTGTAGCTGTTAGAATCCATCTATGTTGGCCTAAAGATGAGGGATGAATTTCCCCAATGAAATCCAAGCCCCATTGTTGAAAAGGTCTCTCTGTTGCAATAGGCCTCAAAGGAAGTGGCAGTAACTTTCTCTTTCCCTCAAACACTTGACATTTATGACATGAGGTGGTGAATTTCTTGACATCAGAGAAAACAGTGGGCCAATAGTAACCAGCCCTCAGTATTTTATCCACAGTGGACTTCCAATAAAAGTGTCCACCACAGTCACCTGCATGAAATTCTTTGGTGACATTGTTAGTCTCATTCTCAATCAAGCAGTTTAATAGTATACCCTCATGGTTTTTCCAAAGCAAATTGCCATCCATAACACAAAATTTAGAAGCTTTCATTTTTAGGAATCTACACTTAGTTCTGGACAATCCTAGTGGAGCACACAGGTTTTGCAACACATAACATATATCAGAATACCAAGGGGAATGTTCAAAGGCTACGTTGATCTTTGGAGTCGCCAGCTCTGGTTCATTGTCCAGCTGGTTTATGTCTAGGGCTTGGAAGTTTGCTTCTGTCATTAGTTTGGCCAAACCTTGCCCTTTTATTAGTTTTGTAGGTTTTATTTCAATGTCAAATTCCAAGATGTTGGCAATCCATTTTCCTCTTCTGCCCTCTAAATTTTCTTGAGTGAGTATGTCTTTTACAATGGGACTTGGCACATAAGCTATAACATGGGAATAAAGGATGTAAATCCTAAAGTCTTTAATGGCCTTGACCAAAGCATAAGCTTGTTTCTCCATGATCTGATATTTCAGAGGTGCATCTCTAAGAGCTCTACTGAAGAAAGCAATTGGTTTCTCGTTTCCTTGGTCATCTTTCTGTAATAGAACAACAGCAATAGTATGCTGAGAGGCAAAAGAGAAAATGATAAATTCTCTATCAAATTGAGGATTTGTTAAGACTGGGGTTTGGGTAAGGGCCAATTTAATACCTTCAAAGGCTTGATTTGCTTCTACTGTCCACTTCACTTTCGAATCCTTCTTTAGCATGTTGTTCAATAATCTAATCAGTTCTGCTAAGTTTGGGATAAACCTTCTTAAGAAATTAATTTTCCCTAAGAAAGCTTGCAATTCTTTGATGTTTCTTGGGTGGGGCATTTGCAAGATAGCTTGTATCCTATCTGGGTCAATTCTGATGCCATCCTTTGAAATGATATGCCCTAAGAGCTTTCCTTCTTCCATACCAAACAGGGACTTCTTTGGATTCAAGGAAATTCCATATTTCCTGCATGTTAGGAAGATCTGCCTCAAGTGTTTCAAATGTTCTTGGTCTGATTTTGAGAAAGGGGTGAGGTCATCCAAATAAATGACAAGGAAGTCATGAATCTCTTTGGCAAAAGCAATGTCCATTGCTCTCTGAAATGTTGCCCCTGCATTTTTCAATCCAAAAGGCATTTTCACATATTTAAAAGTTCCCCATGGGGTTGTGAATGCAGTTTTGTCTTGATCATCAGGGTGCACTAGGATTTGATTAAAACCTAAGAATCCATCAAGTAGTGAGATCCTTGATGCTCCTACCACTCTTTGGAGAATGTGATCCATCTTAGGTAAGGGATAGTTGTCTTTGAGGGACACTTGATTTAGGTTTCTAAGATCAACACAAAGTCTTATTTCACCAGTTTTCTTTCTTGTAGGTACCAAATTTGAGATCCAATCCGAAAACCTGATTGGTGCTATGATACCAGCCTTAAACATTTTTTGTACCTCTTTCTCAATTGCAGGGAGGAGCATAGGGTTTATTCTTCTCAATTTTTGCTTAAATGGCTTTTGATTTGGCTTGAGAGGGATTGTGTGTTGGATAACAGAGGTGTCATAGGATTTTAAGTCCTCATAACTCCATGCAAAGACATCCTGGAACTCTTTGAAAAGGTCAATGTATTTGGGCTTCTGATCAGGAGGTAGGGATGCAGACAATTTTATTATCTTGGGCTTTTCCATGGTTCCAATGTTGCATTCTTCAATGGCAGAGTTAAGGGGCTGCATTTTTGGTTTTCTAGGGACATCATTTGAATCAAAAATATCCTCTAGTGGAGTTAGGCCTGTTGGAAGAAAATTATCTTTCAATTGTATCACTTCAGCTTCAGCATCAGCCACTTCTTCACAACTGACTTGTTGAATTTCTTGTATGTTGTCTTTGTTGAAAATTGTTGGATGTAGGATTTGGTTAGCTGTTTTAGGTGATATTGGCTTATGGCTCTGTTGATTAAGTATTTGTGATTGACTTGCTCCTTCAGTGTCAATATTTAGTCCTGCAAATTCTTGTTGCAAGGTCAAGAAATTATTTATTTGTGCATCATCTTCAAATACTTGCCAGTCCTTGACATTATTTGGGACAGAAGGTCTGTGTTTTACCTCAGCTGTAAAACAGTGGTGGGGCTCAAAAGGTAGCTTGCAAGTACTTGCAAATGTGGCCAAGCTATGGGCATGTAGATTATGGGTTCTAGGAATTTTGGTAATCTGAAATTCAGTGAAGGACTGTAGTAGTTCAGCAGCAGAAGATCTATAAGATCTCAGTCTTTTATCATTAGTAACCAAATTTCCCTTTACTTGATGGATAATCAAGTCTGAATCTCCCACAATTGAAACCTTTATGTCTTGTAAGGATTTTACTAGCTTAAGGCCTAGTAAGAGAGCTTCATATTCTGCCATATTGTTGGTGCATCTGAAGTTTAACCTGTAGGCTCGGCCTTCCGCATGACTGTTTTGTTTATTATGTATCCAAACCCCTGCTCCTGCCCCTAATTTGTTGACTGATCCATCAAATTCAAGGAACCATAGGATCTCTTGTTGTAGGGGAGACTTAATCACTTCTCTGTGATCTGGGATTGTGAGTTGAAGTTCAGGTTTTTCATTTAGTTTGTCCTTTAGGACAGTCTCATCACTTGTTTGAATCAGCTTTATTCCTGGGGCAGCAGCTTGTTCATTAATGTCCTGGTCTTGTTCAAGTGTTTTGGTTTCATCATCATTTGTAAGGCCTGAATTATCATTGAAGAGAATATATGAATCTATATCAGAATGGACAGCATATATGGGAAAGTTTTGAGGTTTTTCTTCACTGCTGACCATGTATTTCATAAGTGACTCTCTATATAACCTCTTGGGTTGACCAAAGACTGAGATGGTTGCATATGACATGTCTAGTTGCAGGGATCCTTGGAGTTTAGCCCCCCACGACCTTGATAACAGCATCCCATATTTGGGTGGGATATCAGCAACTACAACATCCATCAGGATCGTCTTATTGGGATATTGGACGAGTGAAACACAGAGATCTTTTATGAGACCTAAACACTTAACTTGGCTGGAGTCAAATGAGAATAGGTCCTTATATGGTCTTGTAATATCTAGATTCAATCTTTCCATGACTGATTTAGGCATCAAGTTGTGAGAGGCACCTGAGTCAAACATTGCATTGTGTAACACCTTGTCATGAATATGCAGACTGACATAAAAAGGTAAGATACCTGTAACAGTTGTCTTTCCATCCACTTCTGGACCGAAGAGCAATTCTGGGGTGTCATCTAGCACATTTACATTATCTTTATTACGAGTCAGTTGAAGGGACTTCTTGATTTGTTGTCTATAAATGTCATGCTTGGCTAGTTCTGAAAGAGGAACAGCTACCTTCATTTTTCCAATTTCAGCTTCTAAGTCAAAGGGTCTTTCAGATTGGATCTTGGTGTTGTGGGTGGCAGCCTTTTCCTTGTTCACTAGGTTTTCTTCTTGATTCTTATCTTGATCTTGAGGCTTGTCCTTGTTACTCATCTCCTGAGAAGTGTTACTTAGATTAGGCTGCAAGGGTGATGTAGCCATAGGCTGCTGTTCAGTTATTTCCTCAACTATCACCTCATCTGTAATTGGACCAGTTTTGTCACTTGGTTCTGTGACAATGGCTTTCTTAGGCTGCTGGCTATCCTTTGTTTTTTCAGGCTGTGTTACATTTATAGTTCTGCTTCTTAGCTTATATTGTTTATGAACTTCATAAACAGCTGTGTCATAGCCTTGTTTAAAGTCAAATGACTCACCTGACCTGGTTTGGAATTGTTGAATGTCATCATCCTTATGATCCTCTTGACTTAGAAAAACTTGCTGCTCATCATTCAGGCCCATCAGGTTGATGTGGGTGTCATCTGTTTGTTCATCTGAAGTGGATGCCTCAGTATAGTTTTCCTGGAAAGGAGGTCTTATGTCTGGGTCAGAACCGGTCTTGCCAACGTTTGGGTTTTGATTTCTCCTAAAATTTGGATTCCTGTTAGGGTTATTTTGTGGTGTATCCCATGATGATTTTCTCTCAACTGATTCTACTCTGTCCCCCAATCTCTTCATACCAGTGAGTATTGCATCCAGTTTTTGATCAAAGGCTGAGGGTTCTTCTTTGAAGGTGGTTCTCTTTTCCAATCTTGCCCTGTTTCTTTTGGCAATCAGGTTAGCCTCTACTGTGACAGCAACTTTCTGGGCATCTTCAAGGGTTTCAGGAGCTCTTTCCTTCAACTGATATGCCATATCAGGGTCAAAACCATCAGGAAATTTGTACAAGGCTAAATCAGGGGGAGGTCTTAAATTCTGTGGTATTGCGTTATATACATTATTGAATCTTGCACAATACTCCAAAATGGTCTCTTGAGGACCTCATTTGATTGTGTCATATTCCCCAAGTATGTGCAGGGGATCTTTCTTCTTCTCCCATCTATTAGTAAAGGCTTGATAAAGCTCATCAGGAGTTGTGATGGTATTTGCAGCTAGTGATCTAAACCAAGTTCTTACATCCCCTGTGAGGCTCTGAACAAAGATTCTCATTCTCACACTGTCATCATCTATTTCATAGTTCTCAAAGTGGTCTTGCATCCTTCTAGCATGCTGAATTGCTGTGAAAGGGCCAGTGGAGTCAAAATATGAGATTTTGGATTGATAGTCCTGAGGTAGAGCTGGAGCATTGGCAGGTAGCTGCAGGGGTGCATATCTATTAGCCATATTTGCAGGATTTATAGGGTTGACAGGGATAACTGGGATAACATGAATGACTGGTATAACATGGGTAGTGGGAAAGGTGGAAACTAGAGTGTTGGTTAAGGGAATATGTGCAGTGGATGAAGGTGTGAAAGGAGGGCTTTGAGATGTGGATGGTGAACTGGGGGAATCAAGGCTAGACCGAAATAGAACCTTGATCGGAGTTGGAACAGGGTTTGGATGAGTTGTCTCAGGACTTGAATCAGCAAGAGTTTCCTGTCCCTGCTGCTTCCTAATGATCTTAGGGATTGTATTAGGATTTTCAAAAACAGCTGGTGGATTTGGGTCAGGATTTGACCTTGTATATCGTGGATTCTTCTTGGGAGCCAGCTTCTGAATTTCTTTTTGGTATTTTTAGAATATTTTAGGACTGTTTTAAGGGACTGCTCAAGCTTTTAGAACCACAGTCTATGGAAAGACCACAGTTGAAAAATAATATGCTCGTCCCCAGTTCAGTCGCCAATTATGTTAACACCCAGGTTGTTCCCTTTGACTCCCAAGGGAATACGGCCAGGGTAACCACTAACCAATCTTTGGATTACATATTCTAGCCCAACTGTAATCAGAGAGGGCTCTCTCTTTAAGGTGTGTCTCTGTCTTGAGAAGAATTTTAGGCTAGCTTTGATGCTTAAGGTTTGTTTTTGGATTTGGTTGGGTAATGATTTCAATGAAGATATATATGTGTTCACTAGTATGTTCTAGGCCATTGGGCATGGAGTCAGTGGTCCTTTAGTAGTTTGGTGTACTATGTTGATGGAGTAGTGATGCTGCAAAGCTGGATAAGTGTCTGAGAAGCAATGCTTCGAAATTGTGATTAAGTGTGATGTGTCCAGTTCATGAAAGGCAGTTAAGAATCTTCCAATAAACTGATATGCGAAGAAGTGAGAATATTGCCTAGAAGCAGTGAAGAATTTCTAGATAACATTCATATTTGTAGAATTAATGGAACAACATGAGCAACTAAGAATTCATGTTCATAGTTAATTCTGAAGAAGAAAACATTAACAGCAATAAAAGATTGAGCACAAGGTGTAATCAAACATATCCTGCACTATTCCTTTTCCCTATTGCTAGATTTAGTGAAACATGAGCATGAGTTAATAACATAAGAAGACAGAACAGAGATTAAGGAAAACTTATTATTTCATCAGACAGCACAAGAATTCTGCAACAGCACGTATGCCATCAGCAAGACATCAAAGTTCCAGGAAATCACTGAGCTGGTCCAACCCTTTGTATTAGATAATCTAAAAGTGTACAATAGATTTGCCTCAGAGTGAAAATTACCAACCCCTCATGCGTTACTAAGGGGAGTATATATACAAAATTTACATGTAAAATATCAAGGAAATGAGTTAATGGCTCATTGATGTTATGCCAACTCCTGGAGCGTTGTAGCTGAGAAATTTAATGCCGTAATAACTCTTCAGTGCTTTAGCTGTCCAAAATAGTCAGAAACTGTTGACTTGGTGGCTGTTGGAGTCGGTTGAGGGTACGCTGTCCAAAATTTGCGTATTTTCTTATGATTTAGGCTAGCTGTCGTTGTCCATGTGCTTAGTCACCTTTCAGCTGCCTTTAATACTGACTTAATTCCGCTGTTTGTCTTCTAGTGAGTTGGAGCTGGCAGTGACCAAGCAATTGAGGCTATCATGGAAAAATTTGAAGCATTTCCTTCCACCAATCTTCCTTAGGCATTTGATGTCTTCGAATCTTTATCAAAGTTTCGTCGGCCTCTGTATATCTGTAGAAGTTTGGAGGAGTTTCAAAAAGGTGATTTACCTCATTTTCAATAAAAAAACAGGCCTTCAAGTTTATCATATAGGCTCTGTCCTGTTGGAGGCCCTGTTACCTCAGATGTACTGCCAGATGCAGTGATTTGATTTTCAATATAAGTAGCCATCCAGTTGGTAAATTGATCTCGGGAGATCAGTCTTCCTGCACCGCTTAGTAGGCCGGGCAGTCCCTTTGCTTGCAGCACTGCCATCTTGACTTTATACTCCTCCACATCAGCTTGTATCTCGTGGCACTTCCTCTCCACAGTTTGTACATAATTTCTGAGAGTTAGCACCTTTTTGGCTGTGAGGACAGCCTCTGTTCTGTTGACAATGCCGATGGCTGCCAGTTCCTCCTTTTCTTGCCTGTTCAAGAAATCTATCATTCTGTTTGCTTGTTCAGGTTTGTCTCCCAGTAATGCTTTGGCCCTCTGAATTTCTATTTGTGCTTGGCCAATTAAATCCATCTGCTCATGTATAGTCTTAATTGACCTCCATTGTTGAGTGATGGATTGGCCAATTTTGGCCCACAGAATTCTCCTTATTTCGGCCATGGCACTTTCCAGATTTAGCTCCTTTTCCAAGGCCTTTATCTTTTCTTTTAGGGCCTTTATTTCTCTGCCTTGTTCTGCCACTGTCATCTTTGATTTGTCATACTTGGCATCTAATTCTACCAATTTTTCTTTGGCTTTCTTTATTTCATCTGCCTGGAGCTCCATTTCCTTAATGGCCTTGGTTAATTCTTCCACACTTGCACTGGAACTTGGAGCTATTGCTGCTGCTTCTGTTGTGGGAGCCACTGCTGGCTCTGTAGTTGTTGCAGTGGTTGAAGTAGTTGGGGCGGCTTGGGATGTGGATTCTCCCTGTTTGTCTTGTAATGCCCCCTCAAGCTCTTTCTCCAACTCAAGGATTTTCTGATTTAACTGCATTATGAGGTCTAGCTTCTCATCGACCTGCTTTTCCTTCTGTAGTTCTGCTGTCTGAGGATGCTCTGTGGGCAGCAGTTTTAACCTCTTCTTTAATGCATTGAGGTCATCCTCCTTTTTCTTCATAAGGGCCCTTACACCCTTTGGATCCTTAAGATCATGCCCTAGGTCAGCAATAATGTCCTCAAGTGACTTTATTATGTTATCTTTGGCTAGGGAGGACATTCTCTCAAAATCCAACTGAGTGTTGGTATTTTTGAGTGACTCTTTTAGTTCATGGGCCAAGGTTGCCCTCTCCACCAAGGTTGCATAGACCATTTCTCCAGTCTGTTTGTGGAGTTCAATCTGGTCCATTGGATGGATGTCTTTGGCTAGGACCTCCACCCTTGTCTTCACATAATCTATTGCGGATTTTGGATGGGGCACTGTAGGCTTGAAATGGCTGAGGATCATTTTCTCCTCTTGAATGTCATACATAGACATTAGCCTTTCCTTTTGGGCTGGTGTGGCATTGAGGAATTGCTTATAAACCTCCATCCTTAGCAGGTCATTCTGTGCTTTTATTTGCTTGAAGAAGTCCTTAGTGCCTTTGGGCTTCTTGCTCTGCTGAGAGGGGGAGGAAACCTCCAAACCAAGTTGTAATCCTTGCTCCTGCTGAAAGGAGCTTGTCCCTGTGTGTTGGCTTCCCTCCCTGTTTTTCCTTGAACTGTCAAGGAATTCTTCAGTGATGTCTTCTACCTCTGGGGAATCAGCTCTTGGCCTCTTAGTCTGGGGTTGCTGGGAGGATCCACTAGCAGGAGTGGACTCTTCTCTGGCTCTTTTCGTACCCCTCTCCTCCTGTGCTGGGGTCTGCAAAATTGGAGCTGTTGGTGGCTCAGTTTGTGGAGGGGGAGTCTGCTCTTGCTGCTGCTCCGGTTGCTGCCCTTGTGGCTATTCTTGTTGCTGCCCTTGTTGCTGTTCACTTGAAGGGGCAGACTTTTCTTTCACGGTTTCTTCTTCAGCACCCATTATGCCTTTCCCTTTGTCTGTTCCTGATGCTGCTGTAGACGGTGCTTGTGTGGCTGGTGCTGTTCTTGAGGCCGAGGTCCCTTCTCCTGCTGAATGCGGTCTTTTGAAGGGTACCTGCTGCACAGAATCTAGGTCAAGAGTCTTTTCCAGTTCTCTGACATTCTTTAACATTGTCTCTTCTTCAGTTAATTTTTCAACTAAAGTATCCTGCTGCCATTCTTGCTGGTTGGCATATTTTTCAATATGTGGCTATTTACAATTCCTATAACCTAGAAGCCTGTACTTGATTCTTCTAGCAGTAATGAAGCCTTTAGGGTCATAAGGGACCCACCGAAAACTATATGACAGCTTGTATTTGTCTTTGAGGATTAGGTCGACATCTTCCCATCCTTCTTTCTTATTCATGATGAAGGGGCCCACCTGGTGTTTGAACTTGAGGTGGGCTTTCTTTTTGGAGCTGTGGAAGTGAGTGAGGTCAGACTGAATCAACTGCCTGTAATACTCCAAGGCAAATATCCTCATAGGCACATATTTTGGGAGCCTGTATGGACAGAGCTCACAGCCATAGACTCTGATGACTGTATGATTCTCATATAGGTACCAATCACCTATTTTGTAATTTTTGGAAAGCTGCAGAGCTTTCTGTATCTCAGTTGATATTCTGGGAGGAGGGGACCTCATCAATATGCAAGAGACAGGGTATACAAATTGGTCAACAAACTCACAATAGGAATAGGGTGAAGTTTGGACTTGGTGATAGACAGATGTCCAGAAGATAACAGATCTTCTTTCCCCTTTATAGTCTAGCTTTTTGATGTAGCATGGAAAAGCCTCAGATTGATAGTACATAAAAAGGTGGTAGATATAGGATGAGTACTTGAACACACCCTGTCTGTCTACTTTGCACAGCTGATCATGAATCTTGTTAGCTATGAACTTGGCAAAGTTATATTTGTGGGCAGGGGGTTGGCCTGGGCTGTAAGCAGCTAGCAATACCAGCATTGTTTCATCCACATGCTCACTGGTTCTGTATCCCAACACATAAGCAATCATGTCTAGCAACATTCTGCCTACCTCAGTAAAATAGACATCCAAGTAGGGAGGAGGCCCTGCAGGCTGACATTCAGGTTTCACAAATGTCCTGGTGACCTTCTGAATATCCTCACTGGTCATCTTGGCACCAGTGTCCAGCAGATAATTCATGCAAAAGGGGAACAGCAGCTCAGTTTGATCAAAGTGGAGCATCTTATTGATAGTTTCAGGGTTGATGTGAAAGAGGATGCTCCCAGATGGAGACTTAATGGCTCTTTGCTGCACATCATAGTTTTCAGCACATAGGCGAATGATCTCAGGAAAAACATTTACAGATGGGAGACAGTAGTATGGCAGGTTTGACTCCCATATCCCATATGTATCATGACCATTCAGGTAGTCCTCTCTCAAATGCCTGAAGGTCTGCAGAAAGTCCCTGTTACCCACAAAGTCTTCAATGAGGTAGTCCTTGTCAGCAAGAGGCAAGGACTCCAGGTCTTTATTTGGTGGATTTAATGGAGCAACACTGAGCGCTAAGGGTGCAGGAGCAGCCATTATGCAGTTTGAATTTAACTGAGGTGATTACAATGGTTTGCAAGGTTCCTCAAAGATTTGAGTGACAGGCTTAACAAACAATACTTGAAATTCTCCTCAAAGTTGAAAAGGCAGGCTTGTTTTTTTTGTTTGCTGGTGAATTCACAGGGATTGTGAATTAGTCAGGATGTTTGCAGAGGGTATGTGAGATTTACTTTGGTAAAAATCTGCAGCTGGTCTACACCCGGCAAAAGGGAACAATGCTGGGCACCTCGAGGACAAATTTACAATTTTGGTCCGCGAATTGACTGTTTTAATGTTAAATTATTGTGTTGGGGCAATGCAGGTTACCTTAGCTCACTTTTAGGTAGCAGACAGAGTTTAATTTGGAATTTGACAAGTGCTTTAATGGTATATTTGTAGAGAAATGGTATGTATGGGCGAAATGGGAGAATTATGGTGAATACCTGGATAAAATCGCTTGAAAAGCCTGCGGGCCGAACTGTGAAGGCTCAATGTAGCTGAGCTGATAATCTCGGGTGGTCGCAAATTCGAATTAGGAGGTTCAGGAACAATCTGGCGCCGAAGCAGCAACAAGAGCTCTGTGTATTTCGCTCGAAAATGACACAAAACGGCTATTTCGGGCGTTTATAACGACAATTTTGGCAAAAACGGGTTATTGGCGCTTTTCCGCCGATGACGTCAGCATGACGTCATGGCGGGCCCGGGTACGGAGGGTGACGTGGGCGCTGAGGTGGAGGCCAGCGTGGCCGGACATGGTGGCGGGCGGATAAGGTGGCAGGGCTACGTGGAGGGCCACGCGGCGCGGGGCGGGAGATGGTCCGACGTCATGGTGACGTGTAGGTGACGTAGGAGGGAAGGTGGTAATGGGGAGGGTGGTAAGCGGTTTCCCCGCACCACCTTTGGGCAAAGGCGGTATCGGGGAGGGGGGCTCCGAACAACCCCGCCACCTGCCACGCGTCCCATGTACGGGGCGGAAAACCACCGTTCCCCGGACGCTAAAGGACGACAGATCCAAATCTGGAAATACCCGCCCACCGTTGGATCGGGGGTGGCAGACGATGGATGGCTGGCGGGCATCCCGACGGATCGTGCATGTTGGGGGGGTCCCGTCGGCATATTAAAATATTCGAATTAATATTTTGGGCGTGGAACTTTAGGTTTAAGGGCTTTTTGTGGGTTTTTCGGGGCAAGGGTTAATCTGAGGGGGGAAGAAGGGTTAAAAAGTGGGTTTTAAGCAGAGGTGAGGTGAGGGCTTAGGGGGAGGTTATCACTCCAACCAGAGGTTAGAGCAATCCCATGACAGGGTTGACCATAGTCCCTGGTGGACTAATGTCTCCCTTAGACAAACTTATTTAGCTATAGTGCCTAAAAGGGAGGATATTTATACAATGCTTGGGATTTATACACCATGGTGTTATAATAGTAGGGAAAGGGTAACATAGGGGATTTAGATAATAGAAGTTAGGAATTAATATGGATGGAAAAGATGAATGAGGAGTGATATCACTAAGTTTATTTGAAAACCACTTGGTTTAGGGAGTAGATCAAAATGAAAAGAATTTTACACAGGAAATGTGGCTTTTAAAGGCATAAGAACCAGCATAAAACCTCAAATTCTTCCATGAATCTTAACTGATGAAGGGATGTTAGTAATGAATGTGAAAAGGGGAAAGAAGGGGGGTTAGACATGCTCCTTTGCTTTGCTGCACATGATGGAGAAGAGAACCTTCTCAATCCACTGATATTCCATTGTGACTAGGTTATCAAACACTCAATTAAAAGGAATGACATTTCTGCAACCCCATCTGCCTACCCATCTACTTGCCTAACATTTTTTGTTTCTTCATGGAGGGTGCACTTAGACTAGCAAACCCTTCTGTGCCTTTTCTTTTGTTTGGCTTTTTTCTTTTGATTTCCTATCTAGAACTACCCTTATTGCTTCCAAGGTCCCAGATTAAACAGTTGGGAACCTTACTTCTCTACCTAAGCTACTGGTCTGCCAAGATTAAACAGTTTGGCCAGACTTCTTTCTCTATTCTACAACAGAAAATTGAAACATGGCATGATCCAGATTAGGCTGTTGGACCAGCCACCAAAATTTTGTGAACATCATGCTATACACACATATTGTCTTCTCTTGGAAATATGGGATCTTTGTATCACCAAAGCAGAGCATATTTGGACCTTTCTTTGTCAATCATGAAATATGAAACCTATTGGTATAGGTAGCTAACAGATCCACCTAGATCATTCCTATCCATTGAGGATATTTTGGTCCTCTAGAACCGTGAAGACATCCTACACACTGCTTGTGTCTTCGTCAAGCCACAATTTCAACATTTGCATTGCATGCAAATCTAGTACATTCTTTGTAATCACATACAAAACCACACATGACTCAAACAACCGCATCTCTCCAATAGTTTATAACACTCTTTGGTCAAGGTTACATCATAATAGAAATCGATAGCCTAAATTTCAATAAAATGCCAAAAACATCATCGTTGCTTTAAAAAGCGATGGAAAATATATCATGACTTTTACAATTACTCGCAACACATGATTTACAAAATGTTTCCATGAAAAGCTACTATATCTAGTAAAACCATATCTTACTCAAAAAAGTAAAGGGATGATCATCCTAGAGTTGATTCAATAGATGAACAACGTTTCCTGTTGGTTTCTTGAGGGCTACTTTCTGGAGCATCTGACATGTATCTCTTTGGTGTCCACCCTCATTGCAGTGACTACAATAATTATTTATCCTCCAAAATTTTTGGATTTTCATGGAATTCTTATTCCTAGTGCACCTCTGATGAGTTCCTGTGGAACCCTCACTATCACTGGAATGTGATGAAGTGCTCTCATCATCTATCGTTAGTTGGTCACTAGGTGTCTTGGAGAATTCCCTAACCTCTTTTCTGACATATCCAAGTCCTACATAACAAGTAAATTCCTCCACTTTAATGGGGTTCACAATGCCTTGGACATTAATTGTAAGGCCCTTTCCTTGATACCCCATTTTCTTCAACAATTTTGATCCCATTCGTGTAGTATGTTTCTCAAAAATAGCAAAATCATTATCATAAAAAGTACATGAAATTGAACAATGACTTTTTACCTTCAGCTTGTTATGCTACAACTTGTCCAAGGCCTCCTCATTGGCTTGTAACTAATGTTGCAACATTTGTTTCTCCTTGTCTGCTTCTTGTATTGGTCTCCTTAGTTCATCATTCTCTACCTGAATACTTTGGTTGATTTCTTTGAGTTCTTGGAGCCATGCCACATTTGGTGCCCTTTTCATGTTTGGCACAACATCTGCTGAAATCTTTGTCTCATTTCCAAAATCAGAACCCAAGTCGATGGGTCCATCCCCTGTAATCCCAAGAGCTACAATATTTATTTCATCACCTGATTTTGATCCCAGGTCAATTGGTCTACCACCTGCAAATCCCACAACTATGATCTTGTCATCATGCTCTGATTCAGATTCTTAGTCTTGTTGCACAGTTGCAATCATCTCCTTCTTTTGTTTTATTTTGTTCCTCTTAGGTCTCAATTTGATATCATTTGTCACAGTTTGTTTTCACCTCCACTAAAATCATTAGCTCCGTTTCCGTTCATTGATGTGGGATTCATTAAGGCCCTCCTCTGACGGATCGCTTCTTGTCGACTTCAGCTCATTATCCAAGAAGTTGATCTAGGAACACCCCCATCAACAGTACTTGAAAGCTTGCAATGCCTCAATGGCAAGTTTCTCTCACTTCCGGCGACAGGTATAGTCATGACCTTCGACCAGAAGATTTTGCGTGGCGTTCGACGCCAAGTCCTTTATTCACGCCACGTGAATGTACACTGCAGTACCTTGAGGGTCATTAATCATTATCGGTGATTCCTCTCGCGCTTGTTAACGGTTTTTATTATTGACCGGTAATCAAGCGATGTCTTTCCATGTTCGACTTCAGCGCATTCTCACATGGATTGACTTTGTACTTAAGTGAAGATCGAACGAGTTTTGAAGACCCCGGATCTAGTTTCATCCATCCGGGCTGCGATATATATACAGGAAATATAAAAGCATTTGTCATGTACATCATTGCAGCAGATGATCATCCTATTCAAAGGATGATAATTTCAGCAGAGAATTATCAGTCAACCATCAGACGATCGTCTGTTCTAATGTACCAAAATGTATTTATAAAGCTGAGCATGGAATGCCCGCCTCAGCCAGATCATGAAAACAGAATGAAAAATAATGTATTGTATTGTATGTATTACAGGGCACCTCTCAGCACTTGAATGAACTTCGGATCCTCTGGATAAAGCATTTCACCCGATAAACGACCTCATACTTTAGGGGCAACTGTTTATAGACATTTTTGTGCCTCGCAGCATGAAGCATGAAATGTCCATAATTAAAGGATCCAAAGTCCCTAAACAGTTGTTCGTACCCCTAGAGGAACAAGTCAGCAAACCACAGCACTAAACATCAGTTCTCCACCTGAAAACACTCAAAAACAGGCTATTTTTGGATCATGTCAGCTGCTCCACTGAGCATCTGCGTTGGAATGCAACTGCTCCCTCCTTGTACCCTGTGCTGAAAGTCAAATCTAATGAAGCTACCTGCGCTGGGCGAGATTGGCCAAGTGGCACAGTCATTCTGCAAGGTGTCAATTGCCCAGAAACTTCCAAACTGACACTTGGTTCAAGGGATTCGCCTGTGATGAGTAAGAGGTACTTGATCTCCATGTGTAAGCAAGGATCTCCAAGTGGACTCAAGAACTGAAGTTTAACTGAAGAGAGAGGACACAAGGCAGCTTTATGTCAGTCTCAAGCTGACTCATCCTTTCTTCTTCTATCCTATATATAGAGCTCTTCTATGAGGTCTAAGGAGGCTGGAATTTTGTGCAAGCAAGGAAGTGCTGTTGGTTTACAGTAGAGCTATTGGGTGATTGCTTTATATAGAGGTGAAGAGGAGATTTCTTGCTGCTGGGGAGGTGCTGCTGGATTGAGCCATTGATGGTTGTAACCTTCTCAGAACCCTTTTACTTCTATCAATAAAGCTTTGAATGTTCTCCTATATACTTGTATTGCATTGATGTATTGTATTTACTTGTATATCTGATTCACTCTAATCCATGCATCAGTTATGAGTACATGTTTCTGGTAGTTTTCCTTCTCTTGTTTGTGCAGGATCTTTGTGTAGCTGGGCCGGCAAAGGGAGCAAGGAGCTGGGAACAAGAGACAAAGAGAGAGGATAGGATTGACAAAAGCGAAAGACACCGGTTGGTCA
Source organism: Pinus tabuliformis (assembly GCA_031772625.1). NCBI lineage: Eukaryota > Viridiplantae > Streptophyta > Pinopsida > Pinales > Pinaceae > Pinus > Pinus tabuliformis. The sequence goes on along the minus strand of CM062820.1, from coordinate 881,731,878 downwards.
ATCTTTTCTTCCTTCTCTGTACTTTCATAAAGGAAAATATCAAAGCTTTACTTTCAGTTGTTGCTAAGGACTGTCACCCTTAGAGTAGGGATAGGGTCATCCGAGTCGGATACTTTTCCCCACAACAGATTGGAACATAAAGAATCCACAGTGATGTTTTGATGGAGATTCACTCAAATGTGAAGAGTGGATGGAGACTGCTTGTGAAATCATGCATGTATTGTTTTATTTAACTCTGATTTGAGTTTTGCTGGATAAAGAAATAGATTGAAGATTGATAGTTTAAGCTAATGAAGTATCTCAGCAAAAGAAGATCAAGTCTTAAGAAATAGTAATGGAAGAAACTGGTAAGGATTTCTGAGTGGGAAGAACACTCAGCAAAGGAGAAATTGTTGCCGATAGTTAAGCTTTGCCAAGATAAAGCTAGAAGATTGAAAGAAAGAATTAGATTCTAAATCTAATTGACAGGAGCTGAATATTGAGAATTTGTGCATTGGAAGCATGAAAGATCTGCTAAAACAAATTTGCAGAAATGGTGAGATCCTGAAGATAGGTGAAGTTATGCAAATTTGTCTAATGATTAGCAAATATTGAATGAATGATATTTAGAGTAGGATTACAATATTTAAACTGTAAGAGGGATGTTTGTAAGTTCTTGAAGTAATAAAGTTTAAAGATATAGCTGAAGGCTAGTGAAAAGAATAGTCCATTCAAAAGTGCAGGTGAATAGGCGGACAAGATCAGACATAGATCTTAAAGGTGAGGTGACATGTTATTATTTTAATTTGAATTGAAGATTGGAGAGTTGTGGTTTTTATATTGATGCATAGGTAGCAACAAAGGAAGGTGAGAAGATTGCAGAAACCTAGAGCGAGGAGTGCTCAATTGGTTCCAAGGGAAAGAACTAGAGAAATGCCAACAGACTGAGCTCAGAAGAGAGAAGCTTAGTGAGGCATATGTAGCAAGAAGGATACTTATTATTGCAGGGGTATTGTTGCAGCTCACAAAGGCAATTTCACAGAGGATGTGGTAGAATTGCTAAGGGAGTAAAGGAAGCTGGTAAGATTTTGTAAGTGAAAATAAAAATGTGGAAGAACCTTGAGGAATTCCAACAAAGATTGGATAAAGAGAACAATTGTGTTTTTGGAAAGTATAGATGAGTTGAAGCCTAGAAGGAGCAAAGAGAATTGCTCAAAGGAGGTTCTAGAGATAGAGAACCAATTGCTTGCCAAAAGACCGAGTACAGAGGAAAGCTTGGTGAGGTAAGTGGCATCAGGGAAGACTTGCTATTGTAGAGGATTTAGTGCAGCTCATAGTGAGTGAGTGAGGAACTCATAGAGATGGAGAGGATGATGACTAGTGATAGTCATAACAAAGGTTCTAAAAGAAACCACAGCGAAGAATAGAAGAAAGGAGATGCCAAGGAAAATGGCATACAGAGACAGTTAAGTAAATAATAATATGAGAGGGAGAAGGCTGAGATAGCAATTCAGCTTGAAGTATTAATGGAAATATTGTAGAGAAATGATACAAACCAGAAATATGGTTATATCATGAGAAAGAAAGTGAAGTGGCAGAGGCTACAAGAGAAGAGAAATCATCATGTGAATATGCAATTAATAATAGAGTTAAGGGAACTTGAATAGATGATAGATGTCAAATTGAAGATAGAGAAGCTCGAAAGAGTTGAGCTACATCAAAAGGGAGATGCTGAAGAAGATGTTGAAGTTTCGATATGTGAACCAGAATGTGGACCATTACTTTTTGAAAGTGATGAAGAGACAAAGGAGTTGGATCATATGAATGATTCAAAGCAGCTAGAAGACTTGATGACTGAAGCATCCAATGAGACTGAAAGGTATTGTATTTTTAAAATTAATGATTTTTGTATGATTGCAGGTTTGGAAGAAGATAGGCAGTCTTTTAAAGCTATCAAAAATGTAGAAAAAAATATTCCAGAAGATGAAAGTTTTGAAGAAGAATATGACAAGGAGACTGGAAAAGAATCAGTTCACTACAATGGACAAGTGTTGAAAGACATCATTGAAACAGATAATGAGAAGGAGATACTAGCTAACAGTCTCAAGATTTCTTTGAGTTTGAATCAGCATATTGATGTGCTGATAGAAGAAGAGAGATCCGAGCAACATACTAAAGTGTTGCCAAAGGAAGAAGCGGTACAAAAGCCTTATATTTTTTATTATGATGATTGTCTTATAATTGAATATTTTGTTGCAGAAACTTGAACATATTTGGTACAGGTGGACAACCAAATGAAAGAAGAAGAGGAAGGACATCTACTGAAGGATGTTAAGAAAGATTTAGTAGAGGAAGAAGGACCGTGTGATGATGGGTCAACAACAAATGAAGAAATGGGAGATTGTGTAAAATTTCCAAAGTTCACTCCAAGTAAAATCATTGAGTTATATAGAGAATTAGACTTTCAAAGGAGGAAGTTAGAAGAGAAAAGGATAAGTGTTCAGGATAAATTTCTGAAGAAGGATGACAAAGAAGTTGTCATAAATAATAATCAAGAAGAAGTTGACATGTGCAGAAAATAAAAGCAGGAAATTGTTTTGAAAGCCAATATAGCAGCAACAGAAAAGGTGCAAGATAATAGTAAAGAAGAAGGTAAGGATGAAAAGGAAGCGATTAGGATAAGTGAAGAACAAGAAAAAGGAGAGTTCATCAATCAAGAGATGAAAACAATCAGAAAATAGAGGATATATTGGACAAAGAAATTGAATTGATAAGAAGGTTAATGATGAAAGTGTCTCAGAAGAAGACAGTAGCAGACTATGAAAGTAGAAAGTGGAGCATTGCACAATAAGGTATGGAGACCTGGAGAACAAAAACAGACAACAACAACAATAGAACAATGGACAAGTAAAGACAGATTACAAAATAAAGTCTGGGATCCAGGAGGAAACAATTATCCAGACTTATGACCAGGAGGTCATAAATTTTCTTACTTGGGGAGTTTGATGCATGAGCATTAAACTCACCATCATTATTGTATTCTAGTAGACATAGGAGGTCTTGTGTTTTAGGGAAGTTGGTTTCCTAAGTGTGAATTAATGTAATTATTTAGGATTTTGAGTGATTTTAATAAGAATAGGATTTAATTGAATATTGTGAGGTATAATTGTAAATGTTCTCGAATGTAGGAGAACATGAGGGATTTAGGGTAATTGAGAGATGAGAGGATTTTAGAATTAAATGTAAAACTCAGATTAGGAGTTAGTTCATGATTTTATGGATTAGAGAGGATCCTTAGGGACGAGGAAGAGATTTTAGGATTTGTTGAGGAATCTATGGATCTAAACCAGGAATTGGTTTTAGAATCCCTTGTATAAATATAATCCTAAAAGGCAAAGATAGATGTTAGATGTTTTAGATAGGCTAGATAGATAGCTAAAGTGTGTTTGTAAGCCTACAGGTAGAGTGTGAAGCAGAGGCCACTAATTAGAAGAATCAGGCTAGAAAGATAGAGCCTTAATATGCAATCATTTGTTATATGTGTTGGTATACAAGAATTCAATTCATGACTGTATAAATGTGTGATTGAATGATAGATTACAATGAATCAAATATTTTCATAATCTATATATGCAGGTGGAGTTCAACGAATGCATAGAGGAAGAGAGTGAGATAGAGGCTCATAATGGGCTGTTGATCCATTCGAAGGATCAAATTAATGCTCTAGAATGACAGTGATTTAAGAACTCACAGAGTTTAAGCTTAGGATGGAGTCACAACGGAACAAGGAAAGACCCAGAATCATTGAAGAAACCTAAAACCATAGTGAAATACTGAAGAAATAGCAGAAAAACCAAAGAAAGGGAGGAGCAAAGAAGTGAAACGTTAATGCATAGTAGCCATTGGATCTTTACGATCAATGTCTAGGATTAAGTTGCAAAGAATGGGCGGAGTTCTAATATCGCATCAAGGAAAGCAATAGGAGCAATGAACCCTGACCTCAAACCTTGAGCGATTGCGATATGTGATCGAAGCGTGAACCATTGGATCATATACTTTGATCAACGACGAAGAGTTAATCACACTTCGTGGAAGTAATAAACCCTGACTTCAAGCTTTAGGTGATTGTGACTACCGATGCGATCATCGGAGTGATCGCATCGCAACATTTAATGGTGCTTTGTTGGTGAAAGGGAATGAGATGAGAGATGGAGCCAACCCGATAAGTAATTAAGCGTGGTTAATGGTATTTGAAGTCCAGAAGGATATGTTAATCTGATATCGGGGGTGATAAGAGTCATGTGTAAATGAGACCCGCGGAGACCTGATTGCGATTAGCAATAAATGGAGCCTCGAAAACTATGTAGAGCCATATTAAAGTGGAAAGGTATGAATACACATGTTTTATGTGATTTCTATTATATAAACATTATAATAGAAATAACGTCGGTATGAGGTTTTCATGTGTAAGTCCAACATTACCAAGGTTAAAGAGTGGATTAGGTTATATATGCGGAAACAATGTTATGAAGGTTTAATGTGTGGGCTTAAGGTTTTAAACTAAGGTTTAGGAGGGTGGATAGAGTCCCGATATAAAGGAAAAGATGGATTAATGGTTAGACTTAGTTTGTCTATAAATTATTCTGCAGAGATTGAGAAAGGGCCTTAACCATATTCAAAATGAAGAATTGACTCTTTAGAGAGTTAAAATTCCTGGGACTAATGTGCTTATGAATTTTACATGCATACTGTGGGTAAAGCAGGGGTAACCCTACATCACTTCATCATTTCCTGCAAACTTTATCAACAATGGCTCATGGGAGGAAGGGGATAAATGACCCTCTTCCTTATCCTTCTTTTTAGTCTTCAATGCAAAAAGGCTCATCATATTTCTCTTTAACATACCAATATGGTTTATTAGATGCATTTTCACTTTTTCTAATTCCTCATGAGAACCATTGGTGGGGCGTTCACAATATTCCCTCCATATGCCATCAAGCCTTTCCTTGTTTTTATTAGTATATCTTAATATATGTTGACATCATATTTTTTTTTTTGTAACAATGGATTGATCTTCTTTGAAACTTGTTTATTAATTGCAACAATGATCTAATTTCATTATGCATGAAACCAAAGTACCAATTCTATGCATCTTCTCCTTGTGTTGAGAATGAAAATAGCTTCATCAATATATCTTCATAGAAAATGTTAGTATCTACCACATTTCATGAAAAAATCAAAATAATTATATGATATTGATGGGTTCCCATCAAATTTTGGAATGTGGGAAAATATATCAAATGACAACGGATGTGGATATCTTGAAACATACAATAGATAAAGAAGAACATGTATATCTTTAAAATATAAAATATTACTAAAATCAATACTTACCAATCATAAAATCATAAATGTGGAGTCACTAGTATTTACCTCAATTCTTATCTTGGGTAGCAGTTTTTTGTATCGTACCTTCATATGTGAATGGGTTATGCTAGATCATCCTCAGTTAGATTCGCTAGATGAGACCTGAAAGCTGTTAGTTTAAAATAATATCATCAAAATACACATCAATAAATGGAAACTTACCCAAGTGGATGGATGTCATATAAAACCAAGATGAAAGACCTGCTCCTCGACAATGGCACCAAAAAATGTTTCCCATGGATGGGAACAATTTACACTTTGAAATATGTCTTTAAAATGTCATTAGAACATCATATTGAAAAACCTTCTCCCATGAAAGGGTGCCAAAAAATGTTATCGATCCTTTTAACATGGCTTCTAAGGCCCTAGTAGTCTTGCTAGATTGACACAAACATGGCAGGGACCCACTGTCACCTTGGTCCAAACCCCCTCTATTTAGGGCCAAAACCTCCTAAACAACCAAGAAAGGCTTCCCTAAATATTTCCCAACACTTCGATAAGTGATTAATGCCTTATATGGAATCAATGGGGTGAAGATGTTCTAAATTTACTTGATGTCTTGCTGATAAAATAATGCATATCTCTAACAACAAACTATTAATACCAAAATAACTCAAGATATGCAGTGTAACCTATGGATTTTGGTCTACAGAATTTATCCTAACTGACTATGGAGTTTTTTTTTTTTTTGATACATGGTGTAAGATTTATGAGTGAAACAAACATTGTTGTTATGTGGGAAAAATTGTGAAACTTACGTAAAAATGGAGGGGAAGCAAGTTGATTTGTTATTACAACCAATCCACAGTGTGCAATACACCTCTAGGGAATCATAATTAAGTGAGGGAAGGATAGAGTGTACTTTAGAGTATTTAGAGCCTCCCCTATATCAAATGTCTTTCAAATTTCTGGTTAATATATTTATTTCCCTAGTTTTTCTTCTAGAATTTAAGTAGTTAATTTTTAGAGCTGGAAAATAAAGGAAATACAACTCTTTCACAAAGATAATGACCATAAAAGATCATAGAGTTGAAAAATAATAAGTCATAGCTTAAGATGCTTAAATCTAGGCTTTGAGAACTAACTTTGGATAGTTGTATAATGCAAGTCCAACAAGGAAAAATCCTCTTCACCTATATATTTACATCCAATTAACTAGATACAAGTGTAAAAATTTGGGAAATGAAACTTGTATCTAAATGGTAGCTTAGATCCTACAAATTTGACACTTCTTCCCACTAAATAGCTCATTGAAAATGATCTAACAGTAATAACTAGCAAGAAACATCCAACTCTAATGCAAAAAATAAAAGAGAATTTGAATATTTTGAGAGATTTTTTGGATGTTGGAATACCTATGCCTTTGATAACTTACTTCTTTCTAGGATGTGAAGTCAAATCCCTTCTAAGTAGCTACACCTAACTTGTGTCAAGGAAGTGGTTTTGGTCCGAGAGGAAATCGCCCCCACTGGTGCTTAATTTAACTTGCAAAAACTTTGACCCTCCTTAGGAATGACCTATCTTTGGCATCTTCAACCTCTATTCTCTATGTCTAGTGATATACAAAATCCTTGAAATAATGAATCCTTCCTTCAAAGAAATCCAAAGCCCTCAGATCGATTCACCTACATGCAAGATCAAACAAGTTGAAGAAACCCTAGTCACTTGTCTCCATGTCGCATATTAGCTCCTCGATGGTAGATATTATTAGTCTTTGGATAGATTTACTTATATGCATAAATAAATTATAATTTTTATAAATTATGCTTAATAACCATAACCATAACAAGAAAAAGAAAAAATATGAAAACCATCCCACAATTGTAAAGAATTACAAGAGTGAAAAAATGAATTCTTTATTTGTGATATCACATGTCTCAAATCCCAAAAGGTGCACTTAATAGAATTCAAAAGTGTTGCAAGATTTTCCTGTGGCGAGGCTCAAAGGAAGGTCGTTACTTTCCTTGGGTAAAATGGAACAAGATTGCACTTCCCAATAAGTGGGTTGGATGGGGTTTAAAAAACCTCAATTGTTTCTCAAAAGCACTGGCAGCTAAGGTGGGATGGAGACTTATTTCTACAACAAGTCTTTGGATGGAGGTAGTCTACAGAAAGTATGTTTTCCCTAGATCACTAGAAGACTAGATAAAAAATCCAAGTCATAGTAGGTGCAAAGTTTCTGTGGTTTGGAAGGTTGTTCTGGAATATTTTTTAGTTATTATTCAGAGTTTGGCATGGAAGGTGGGCACTAGGGATTATCTGAGAATTAGACAGGACCCATGGATTGGATGCGGTGGCATGTTTTAGTTTCCTCTCGAGCTAGTTGATTTTTTTAGAACCCAAGGTAGACACACTCTGAATCAAGTTGTTGATCCATATTCCATGTCTATATGGGATCAGGTTGGATGAGTCCTCATGATTTAAATCTCCCGGAAGCATGGCACTTGAGGTGGACTAACTATACTGTAGAATTAAATGCTTCACATGTGAGACTTTTGGACATTTCAAACGAGCTACAATGGATTCATTCAACCTCAAGGAAATATCATCCTAAGGAAGGATACTTTTTTATCATTACAGACAAAGAACTAGAGGTATTGGCCTGGTGGTGGACGATAAAAAAAAAAATTCTATCGGGAGAAAATCTAAAGAAAAGGAATTTTTCTGGTCCTAGCTGGTGTCTGTTGTGTAGAGAGGAAGAATAATCGGTAGATCATATTTTTATATCCCACCCTTATGTTAATCAAGTCTAGAATGAGGTATGCATTTGTATTTATTTATCTTGGTAGTGGCAAGGGGCCTCTTTTTTGGATGCTTGGCAGAGATGGTGGAATGTAGTGAATCCTGCAGAACTTTGAAACCTCCCTCTGATGATCTGTTGGGGTATCTGGCTCAACAAAAACTACAAAATATTTAAGGACAAATTTATCCAACAGGGTAAGATTGTTGCACATGTACTAGCTATATATGATCTCATTCCAAATGATGCTGAAAAATCTAAATCTCACCAAATATCTGAAGAAAGAATTGACCATTCCCTCCCTTGGGCCTATTTCAATGGATCTTCCCAGGAAGGTAGATGTGTAGGAGGGGAAATTTTACACATAAATGAACAACATTATTTTCACTTAAAAACAGGCTTAGGCAGAGGCACAAATAATTTTGCAGAACTTATGAGTCTCAAACTTCTTTTTCTTTTTTCTATTGAGAGGGGATGTTAGTAGATCCAGATTTTTGGTGAGTCCTGTATTATGGTCAATTGGTTCAATGAATCCTCTATATGTCACATGCACACACTCAATCCTTTACTGGCAGAAGTTTTATTGATTAAACAAAATTTTGATTATACCAACCTAGATCCATCTTAAGTCTTGATGTTAAGTTTGGTATGTTCTATGTTAGAGCAATTTATTTCAATTTTCACAGTTAGCTCAATATCTTTTCCAGATTAGCAATCACATTAGCATTAAAGTAAACTGCAGATAGAACATAAATATAAATTGCAGAAGACAAGCCAAGACAAGATGACACAAGATGTAGTGCTAGCCAGGGACAAACCCCACAATGTGGGGAAACCCTTGATCAATTCTTCTTTTATGTTCTTCAAAGTTCAGTAGAGAAAGTGAGAGAGATAGTACATTTACAATAGAAGTCAACACTTTGACTTATCTAGATCTGAGCATAGATCATTTCCTATAATGATGAGATCATTTGAAGACATTTTGCTTCAACTGATTCTCCAAGGTGACAGCTTCACCTATCGTAGTGCTACCTCTCATTCATTTGCTGCACATTACCGTGTGGCACCTTGTTGTACTATCACATGTGTTGAACCTTGATGAATGATCTACTCTCATCTTCATGTTGCTCATCATGCTGCATCTTCCATGGTCTTATTCATCATTAAGCCACCCATGCTCATGATCTCATTCATCATTATGCTACCCATGATCATGATAATGCTACTGAAGGATTTCATAGTTATTCTTTGCCACAAGAATATGTTGATGATACATAAGCCAAGGATCTCCTCATTAAATACTTATCTCATCATCAAGTCATAGCAAGATAGTAATTTGCTTGACTACGGCTCTCTGCAGCTTCATGCCTTTACTGTGGCTTCATGCATTGACTGCGGCTTTATGCATTGACAGTGGCCTTATGTTGTATTCTCCATTCGTATATCATGTATAGAGTCTCCATGATGTGCTTATACCATAGTGCATATATCAGTCACCTTTGACAATGGATTAGGGTCTTTAGGTCTGTGCAAATATTATGTATAGTATCATATATCAGTTTGTTACGCATACATCATGTATAGATATTTTGCATATCATAGTGTATATGTTATGTGTACATTGTGTATAAAGTTGCAGTGTATGACAATGTATATGTTAGCATGAGTTTCAATGATTGCATTATGACTGTGTATACATGACAGCGTATAAATGTCTCCATGTCTGTGTAGAATCCTCATCATGAACAACGTGTAATCCATGATGGGTAGAGTGTAAATCCTCATCATGAGCTATGTATAGATCTCCATGAATAGCATAAGAATGTCTTCCCTTACTACAACTAGGTGACTCCATTACAGGACAACATTCAAATGTGTTAGGGCTTCTTGAACAACATATAAGCTAGGGCATCTTCTGCGTATAAGCTAGGGCATCATACTTGGCTCAACATATCTACTTTTGTGTCTCTTGTTCACCAAAAACCCAAGACGTGGAGAGGAGGAGATCACATGAAGAGTGTGTCAAAATGACTTCAAATCCTCTTCTATTTATACTAAAATGTGGATGATGAATAGACATGTTTATTGGGCTTCTGAGCCTACACAAGTTGTTGGCCGACTTGACAATTTGTCTTATAACATAAATAAATTCATAACTCCAGGAATGCTTATCAGAATTGAATGATATGTAGATCAATCCTACACCTCTTGATGAGAGGGATCCACTAAAAATATTAGCTGCCATAAACAAGATGACCCACATGGAGTTTGACCCTAGTTGCCAATTTTAACACTCCCTCTCAACTAGGGAGAACTCCATCCATTGATTTATATGTCCGACTGTACTTTCTCTGCCATCAGTAACCTGCACTACTTTGCTCAGCTTTGCTGGTTCTACTCTGCTCAGCTCAGCTCTACTCAGCTCTGCTGGCTCTGCTTTGCTCAGCTCTGCTCAACTCTGCTCAGCTCAGCTCTACTCTACTGAACCATGAAGAAAAATAATTTATCGAGAATGTATCATACCATTCTCCACTGACCCAAAGTTAGTCTCAGAGTGCATACCACTGGTCCCAGACCAGTCTCAACCGACCCAAAGTCAGTGTCATAGTGGCTACCACTTCTACTACTGGTCCCAAACCAGTATCAACATTCTCAGAGAGTGTACCACTGGTCCTAGACCAGTCTCAACCAACTCGAAGTCAATGTCATAGTATGTACCACTCTCACTGGTCCCAAAATAGTCCTCCACTGACTCGAAGTCAGTCTCAGAGTATGTACCACTGGTCCCAGACCAGTCTCAACCAACCTGAAGTCAGTGTCATAATAGGTACAACTCCTACCACTGGTCCAAGACCAGTATCATTGATCCTAGATCAATGAAGGTCATCCTAGCATAGGGAGTACAATAGATACATTGACGCGTCCATCGATACTCTATGGTCCCTATCCTCATTTCCTTTCTCATTGATCAGATGAGAGGTACTTCCCATGAGTCCTAGACTGCATGGGTAGGATGCCTCAACAGGAGAACTAATCATCCTGTCCATAGGAGAGCAAATCATCCTGTCTAGTGGATGCCATGGAGAACTAATCATCCTGGCCCATAGGAGAGCGAATCATCCTGTTCCACAATCACCATGGAGAACACATCATCGAGGCCTCACGGGAGAACTGATCATCCTGCTACACAATCCTCATGGAGAAAACATCATCCAAACCTCACAGGAGAACTAATCATCTTGCTACATAATCGTCATGGAAAACACATCATCCAGACCTCATAGGAGAACTAATAATCCTGCTACACAATCGTCATGGAGAACACATCATCCAGACCTCGTAGGAGAACTAATCATCCTACTACATAATTGCCACGGGTTGTCACAGGGGTTTTGATTCTTTTACCCTATATAAGTGCACCACCAGGGGATGGTGAGTCACCCTGTGGTCATATGTTGCTCCAAGAAGTGCCCTGCGCCTCTCACAGCTCCCAGAGCTCAATGCATGCAACATGCAGGACCCTTATAAGAAGGTCTCTCAATGACACCAAGTTGTTTGGGAAAGTCACAGATTTTACCTTTTTGGGGCTTAGAAAAAATGTATGCGACCTGTACATCAGTCTCAATGTGATGTAGCCTCCCCACTCATCAACTTACCATATCCTAGATAAGGCAGTATCTGATTTTTATTTGCTGGAGCAATCATCGAATACAGGATTCCTTAATAATTGAATCCCACCTCTGGTTGTCACAAAGAATCATAGTGGTATTCATCATGAGAACAAATAGCTCACTTAAGAGCTTCCGCAACCATGCAGCTTCACACGAGATCATACTCGTAGCTATGTATTCAGTCTCGACGATGCTTATAGCAAGTGACTTCTACTTTCTTCTCATCCATGATATCAAAGTAGAATCCAAGGAGAACTAGCACTGAGAAGTTCTCTAATGATCCTCCACACTCCCTGCCCACTTAGAATTTGAATAATCATGCGGTTTCATATTCCAGGCAGTGCATCTCAATCCATGAGAGATTGTGCACCGAAGATATCTCAGAAGATTCTAGGCACCAATCCAGTGAAGCTTAACCAAATATGAGCTCACCATGCTAACTACAAAACTTATGTCCAGGGAGGTTCACCAAGAACATCAATGCAAATGAGTTTATGAAACTCAAGAGGCATTTCCCAAATCTGGTCCGACATCACTACCATATAATTTCTGAAACTTAAGATCCTCGAGGTAGTCACAGGCTTGCAGTTTTATCTTTCCACATTCAGAATCCAACTCCCTCTGTCTTCTATAAATGAGAGGGTCTGCACCTGTCAGACATAGGTGTCAGTATAAGAGATCTATCATCCACAACCTTCGAGTAATGGTTTGGATCAGTTTCACTCCTAGTGAATCTTAGCTTCATCCAATAACTATCAATCCTCTCATACTATGCCTGGGGTGTTTTGCTTCAAGCCATAAAGGGCTTTCTTCCACCTGTATACATGAGATTCCTGATCATAAATCTCAAACTCCTCGGGTTTTTCCAAGCCTGTGCACCTACTTTTCATCGATGAGTGCCACCTTGTAATCTTAGACTTCCATTGCTGAAATTGACACCAAGTTCTTCTTATGATCAGGTACATAAAAGATATTCTGTAAATGAATTGAGTTACCCCCATTCAGTTGAGGGATAACATTCCCAACATACTTTCTATGATAGGTGGCATCGGCTCCAAGTATAATCCCCTGATTGTTTCCATCTCTACCAAATTAGAGAGTGTACCCATCTATTCAATGAAGTGCCTTGAAGCACTACAATCAATAAGCCATATTCCCAAAGAACCTGAAGGAGAGGGCCAATACAAGATAGCACTTCTTTATCTTATTAGAAAAAACATTTGATTTTTCATACTTGGGGTTCCTTGCTTTCTTTGATGAGTCAACCATTTCCTTGATGACTTGCATTACCTGACATTCCTTTGATCATTGAAGATGTCCCTGGAATGATTGTTATCTTCATCAAGAGATGTGTCTCTATCATTCAGACACTTTTCCACATAATGGCCAAACTTATTGCAACCAAGGCATCCACCTTTCCTTCCATCCTTAGATCTAAACTTCCAAATGAATTGATCTTTAGATGGGCCATCAAAAAATTTTGCTATGCCATTCTGATAATATGCTCTACTTCGACTTCACCCTTGGTGAAATTAGAAGAGAGATGTGGAACCCATTGATCCTTTTGTCCTGTCCCAACTGTCTTTGGTGATTGCTCTTTTACCTTTGCTTGGGCATTATCTTCACCTCCACTCTGATCCCATGTTAAGTTTGGTATGTTCTATGCAAGAGAAATTTATTTCAATTTTCACAATTAGCTCAATATCTTTTCTAGATTAACAATCACATCAACATTAAAGTAAACTATAGATAGAACATAAATATAAATCGTAGAAGACAAGCCAAGACAAGAGGACACAAGATGTGGCTCTAGCCAGGGACCAAACCCAAAATGTGGGGAAACCCTTGATCAATTCTTCTTTTATGTTCTTCAAAGTTCAGTAGAGAAAGTGAGAGAGATAGTACATTTACAACAGAAGTCAACACTTTGACTTATCTAGATATGAGCATAGACCATTTCCTATAACGATGAGATCAGTTGAAGACATTTTACTTCAACTGATTCTCCAAGGTGACGACTTCACCTATCGTAGTGCTGCCTCTTGTTCATTTGTTGCACATTACCATGTGACACCTTGCTGTACTATCACATGTGTTGAACCTTGATGACTGAGCTACTCTCATCTTCAGGCTGCTCATCATGCTGCATCTTCCATGGTCTTATTCATCATTAAGCTGCCCATGCTCATGATCTCATTCATCATTATGCTACCCATGATCATGATAATGCTACTGAAGGATTTCATAGTTCTTATTTGCCATAGGAATACATTGATGACACATAAGCCAAGGATCTCCTCATCGTATCCTTATCTCATCATCGAGTCATAGCAAGACAATAATTTGCTTGACTGTGGCTCTCTGCAGCTTCATGCCTTTACTATGGCTTCATGCATTGACTACGGCTTCATGTTGCAGCTTCACGCATTGACAGTGGCCTTATGTTGTATTCTCGATGCGTATATCATGTATAGAGTCTCCATGTTGTGCTTATATCATAGTGCATATATCAGTCACCTTTGAAAACGGATTAGGGTCTTTATGTCTGTGCATATATCATGTATAGTATCCATGCTGTGTGTATACCATGATGCGTATATCAGTCTGTTACGCATACATCATGTATAGATATTCTATGTATGACAGTGTATATGTTATGCGTACATCGTGTATAGAGTTGCTGCATATGACAGCATATATGTTAGCATGAGTTTCCATGACTGCGTTATGACTGCGTATACATGACAGTGTATAAATGTCTCCATGTCTGCGTAGAATCCTCATCATGAACAACGTGTAATCCATCATGGACAGTGTGTAAATCCTCATCATGAACTATGTATAGATCTCCATGAACAACGTAAGAATGTCTTCCCTTACTGCGGCTAGGTGACTCCATTACAGGACTGCGTTCAGATGTGTTAGGGCTTCTTGAACAGCGTATAAGCTAGGGCATCATACTTGGCTCAATGTATCTACTTTTGTGTCTCTCCTTCACCAAAAACCCAAGACGTGGAGAGGAGGAGATCACATGAAGAGTGTGTCAAAATGACTTCAAATCCTCTTCTATTTATACTAAAACGTGGTTGATGAATAAACATGTTTATTGGGCTTCTGAGCCTACACAAGTGCTGGCCGACTTGACAATTTGTCTTATAACATAAATAAATTCATAACTCCATGAATGCTAATTGGAATTGGGTGATCTTTAGATCAATCCTACACCTCTCGATGAGAGGGATCCAATAAAAATATTAGCTGCCATAAACAAGATGACGCACATGGAGTTTGGCCCTAGTTTCCAATTTTAACACTTGGTCTACCAAGCGCCGAGAGGGATCAAATCTCTTTTCATTTTAAAATATATTTTCATCTCAAGAAATTTGATCCCTCTCAGTGCTTGGTCGATTCAATGTTAAGATGGATACAGACTAGTTTAATTATTATTTATAATTAATTATAATTACAAATAGAAATATAATTATTAATTTTATGTTTTTCATCGGGTCAAAATGTTAAATATTACAATGTCTCTACCATACTAGGAATTACAACATAAAATATTGACACTCTCATGCATAAAATTCCATAAATAAGGATAGCCATAAATATATTGAATCTTTAGATGTTTGAATTAAAAATAGTTGTCGCTTTAAGATATTTAATATCATTTCTCAACTCTCACCTACAATATTTGCTTGAAGGAGATAATGTAACAATGAGGGTAGTGTGTTATTATGTAAGAAGAGTTGTATTTCTTTTTTCTTTTCAAGGTATTTTTTAATAATAAATGCTACTAGGTACTCAAATTGAAATTCAATTTCAATTATATTAAGTTTTTTTTCTTTTTTTTAATAATCACAACGATGACATCATTATGAAATGAGTTGATTTTGTGCTAGACTCAACTTTTATGT